>CM039680.1:242120772-243320772 GCA_022537955.1 Schmidtea mediterranea | reverse complement strand
AGTTCTTATGTTGTCCGTCAATTCCTATGTTTCAAAGTAACTTGAGGTTGAATAAGTTACCCCGTGGTTTGTAGCTCTGTTTAAACAGCCGGCACCGCGTGAAGGTGTACAATACCACTTGCAATGAGCAACGTGTTTCCACTCAGGCCCTGTAGCATTATATCATCTAATATCTGAACAAATGTAGACTCTGTTAAGAGCACGATATTAGACCATAATGAAAGGAGCTATTCGAATGCTTACCAAAGTGAAGCCTCTAGCAACGATTATATTAAGAGAGTTATAGTTACTCCCCGCCGTTAACTAGAGCCTAGTTGAATTTCTTCACATTGACATTCGAATAGCACTGGGCAAAGCCATTTACCAGTGAAATAAATATGTGGGGATCTGTTTGAATAATATCACTTAAACTAATAATAGTCCCTTTTTAGATTATACAATATGAAGTACTAAACATGTCGTCTTATGGTGTGATTCTAGCAGTCAGGCATTTGAGTCGCTATAACTAATTACGATAACGTCGTGGAAGATGTATCATGAGTAGGTAAATGTGAGCGCCATGGACCAGTATGAGTTATCGGGCGGGTATAACCCCCTACCCGCTTCTTTCAAAATTTAAAGATTTTCATTTTGGGAGAACAATAAGTTATTGCCCAACTGGTTGATCGGTTATCGCGCATCTGGCTGATCGACTATCGCTTATATATTGATTTTTAAGTGCAGTAATTATGTTGAAGTGTAATTATTGATTTAAAAGTGCAAAAATGTGTAAACTGCATTTCTGACTATAGTCAGAGGTATATCTTGGTTATTCTTAATATATTGTCGAGAAATCTTATATTAAAAAAATGTGTTCGATGACGACACATAAGAATATGTAAAAAAAAGTCGAAGAAAACATTTCTTTTTGATACTATTTTGAGATTTTTAAGGAATCTTTTTGGGGAAGATTAAGAATGCGACATAATTTGTCGAGACATTCTTCATGAAAAAGTTGCGTCTTGGTTCAACTAAGAAGATTCTGAAATAAAATCCTCGAAAAGTTTCTTGGTTCTCCCAGGAATTAAGAAAAGGGAGAATCAATCGATAATTCTCAGAAGTTTGGCTATGTCCGAACAGACTGCCAAAAATTTCACCATAATTATTTATGACAGTTCATTAAAAAATCAACATATTTTGATGGGACTTGAAACTTTCTGAAGTATATTTGAATGACGATTTCGAATCTTTGTTCATTATATTCATAATATTACTGTACGAAATATGAATATTTTTTTAAATAAACTCTTTTTATTATTATGTAGAGTTCATATGAATAGAGATATTGTTACAAATGTTTTTGTTTTATGATGGGGATCTCAAATATTTGTTTAAAAATAAAATATTTGACCGGAATATTCAAAATTCTCTGAAAATTAAAATTTTAAGTTTTAGACTCAGTGAAATATATAAACAATGTTTGTAAAATATTAATGTAAATGGATTTTCAAAATGAAGCTGTTTAAGAAATTGTTGGTCCTAGTGGTAGTGGCAAAACACTTTTTGAATGCAAATTGTTGCAATCTCATCTAATTGTTGAAATATTCATCAAAATAAATTGGCACCGAGAATCTGAAAATGGTTTGACTCACTCTGAATTTTGTAAAGTTCAAATGAAAATCTTAAAAGGATTTGATAAAGATTGGACAAAATGTTTACAAAAGCGCGATTTAATCATCAATGACGATTTATATCAAGAAATAAACAAAAAGGAATTTAATAATTTGTTTCCAAAAATTTCGAGACAGGTTGGAGTTACAGTTATTTTTATAACACAAAATTTGTTTCATCAATTTAAATGTGCATTATTTAAAAGTTTTTAAAAACACTAGAGATGCAACAGTTAGTGACTTTCTAGCCAGACAAGCATATCCTAACAATAGGAAATTTCTACTCGAAGCATTTTAAGATGCAACAAAAAATACACACGGTATTTATTTATAGACTTTACTCAAAAATGTTCAGATGATTTACGAGTACGTACAGATATATTTAATAAAAACGGTGCCACAATGTTTGAACAAAGTTAAACAAAAGAAGAATTTGAATAATGTAGTTTCAGAAAATAATTGCCAAACCTTCAAAGAAAAGAAATTTAAAGAATGCTATTAAAAAACGAATAAAAAGAGGAATATGCGTTAAAAATCTTCCAAAAACTAGTTACACAGAACCCAAGGAGTTTCGATTATACAAACAAAAACCTAATGAGTTCAAAGCAACTAGACAAGTTAAGATTACACGGAGTTTACCGTATTTTACTTCATTGTTTGAGGCTCCAAAACAATCAAGAATGACAATTTTACAAACATTTCCAACATTTGTGATTGACGATTTATTGGACGTTAAATGAAAGTTGTATATGGTAAGTTAAATATTAGCAATGCAAAGTAACAACTTTTGAAAAAACATAAAAAATCGCTTTTATCTCTTGTAAATATTAAAAATAAGACTCAAATGAGAAAAGTAATGTATAAATAACATGGAGGTTTCATAGCTGCATTGTTACCTTGCATTATCTTTATTAGGTAAACCTGGTTGATTATGAAGTCGAAGTTAATAAACAATGGGTTGTACTCCTTCGTTACCAGATTTCAAACTTGATTTCAATTCAAATTGTTATAATGGAGAAAATTTGGATAAATCCAAAAGACCCAGCATATTTAGGAGGAATCGAATGACTAAAGAAATCAGTCAAAATCTCAAAAGAAGAAAAAAGAAGAAAATTGATTGTCGAGCCAACTTGCATACAGTTTGAACAAATCACTGTTAAAACGAAACTCAACAAGAGCATACAAAACATTAGGGTTTGATGAATTATGGCAAATGGATTTGATGAAAATGATTCCATATTCGAGTATCAACGAAGTTTTCACGTAGAGTATCCATTACCGGTATTACCGAAACCGGAATCCCGGTATTACCGGAGAAATATGCAAAACCGAAATATGTTTTCTCGACTAAAAAGCCTAAAAAATAAAAATTGTCTTAAATCGCTTATGATTGGTCGTACTATAGTGAGGAGTATTTTCGAATAAAATTGGCTCAAACTTGATTAAAGAACCTAAAAATATCGAATAAAAAGCCTAAATATTTTTCATACTTAAAAACCCATAAAAATAAAAATTGGCTTAAATCGCATGTCGACTAAAAATCATGATTTTTTTTATTTACTTTAATTATTTGTTTAAGTCAATAATATTATTTATTTTTAAATTATATTATTATTAAATTAAATTGTTTGTTTTAATGAAGTGAATTAAATAATTATTTTTTATTTTCATTTAATTATTTATTTAATATTATTATTTTTATTTAATTAATTATTTATTTTATATTATTATTATTTTATTTCATTATTATTAACATTTTTTTTATTTATTTTTTAAATTTAATTGTAAGTCTATTAATAATTTTTCAATGTAAAAAAGATAAATCATCGATAAATTTTGAATTGTAAAAATAACAAACTTTCAATCCTTACAAATATTTTTATTGACAATAAAGATTAAATAAAAAAGATTAATTTTTATTTCAAATCAAAAATATCCGAGTAATATGTTTTACGCATTTCGGCCAATAGTATATGGATTGTGTGGTCACGTTTGAAATCGTGGCAACATGGACATCCATTTGAACATGTTACTCTCATACTACCTTTACAAACAATGCAATTTGCAACACATCAGTCACCAGATCCCTGAACGTTGATATAGTGAATCTCGAGAATTTCTTCGATGTTAATCCCTGTGAAATGGTAAATTTTCGTAGCGAGAAACTCTGGTGCGCAAGAATCCAACGTATTTTTAATTCTTGGATAAAGTTCCTGAATTTTCTTTAAAATTACTTCAAAGAGATAAACTAAATAATAAAATAAAATACATATTTAAATATACATGATTTACCTTTTGACATTTTTTAATACTTAATAAAAAATAATACTAACTTAAAAACATAAAAACTTTAAACATCAACAAAAATATACAAAAACAAAGAATATTTTCAAATAATTTATTCATTCAAAGTTCTTCATAATCGTCATATTCTTCATTAACTTCCGAAAATTCTTCTGGACTGTTACCTAAAACCATATCACCTCCCCTACATGACCATATGCTACACTTATATTTTTCCCCACCCAAACCCTTTTATCATCCTTATTTATTAATGCAGTTTTACTGTTTTTAATTGTAAATAATTGATGTTTTTTACTAGTTATTCAAGTTTGTGGTACCGAAAAAATTAAGTTTTTGTTATAACAATCTAGGTATGACTTATGTTTTAAGTCAGTACCCTTCAATGTTATACCCTTAGCTTTGATACTTTCAACTTCAGACAATAGACTATAAAATTTTGGACGAAGGAACACCCACTCCTTGTATTTAAGTCCTTTATTCTCGTCTTTGAACTTTCCAATGACAGAATCAACGTTCCTACTATACAAGGGATGTTTTGGGTCATAATTAGAAGTATCGAGGAGATTATCACGAACCATAGCAGATAAAAGAATGTCTAACTTACAATTCTTAATTTCTAGAAAAAAGGAATCGGTGTCCCCAGCAACCATATTAATTTCACAAGTGAATTCTTTTCGATATTTTTCTAACTCTACATATTGTAATTGATACATCCTAAGTTTAGATAAATCGAGTACAGTTTGTCCAATGTAACTCGGTCGATCTAAACACACCGATTCCTTATTTAATAACACAGAGACCAAATCATTGTCGACTTTAAATGATTTCCGAAAAGTTGGTTTTGAGCATTAATTAATTAACTTGTTTGCGGAATTACATAATCTTAAATTAATTCGTTTTTTAAAATTTTCAACAGGTTTTCCATAGAGGCTATTATTTAAAAGTGTATAATAGTTTTTATCTAAGTCATTGATTGATTTCGCTCTAAGTTGTGTGTTAGTGTCTATATACTTTTTAAATATTAAATTTTGATTATATTTAATGGCTCTATGTATATGTGTAATTTTAATTTGTAAAGAAACAAAAAGCTGCAAAAGTAATTCTTCTTTGGATAATGTGTTAGCATTAACTTCTCAACCTTAGAACCCGGAGCGCACATCTTTTCAGCAGCTACTGGAAAATCATTAAGTTTATCTTGAAGAAATGTTGGGATTTCTAAATCTACTTCAAATGTGACAGCAAATGACAGTGATTCAAGATCCTTATTCAAAAAACTAATTAAATTATTTAATTGATTAGTATCAGTAACCCATTCAAAATTTCCATATGGTAATGGTTGACTTAAAGCCCAACCATAGAGATTATTGATGTCAATGTAAAGCAGTTCGGTGTTGTCATCAGATACTACGTGATGTTTATTAACAACGGTTAATCCACCACGGATTCCCCTTCAAAAAAATTATACATCTCCATGTCAGTGAGAAGTTCAATTGGTTCGTCAAGAGTCATAAGAGCCGATGCCCAAGACATACCGGAAATTCCATAAAAGTTAAGTGGTTACAATC
This sequence comes from Schmidtea mediterranea, assembly GCA_022537955.1. Taxonomy (NCBI): domain Eukaryota; kingdom Metazoa; phylum Platyhelminthes; order Tricladida; family Dugesiidae; genus Schmidtea; species Schmidtea mediterranea. The sequence continues at coordinate 243,315,254 of CM039680.1, read as the reverse complement.
GGTTATGAGCTAAGGACTTTGAACGAAATTGCTGGAAAAAGTCAGCCAAAAGAAAAAAATCAAGTTTGAGGTAAACCATCATATAATCTAGTAAAGAGTTACAATTGGTTTCTTCAAAAATAGATTGAGCCTTATTATATTCGACTTCAGTTACATCTTCCCAAATCGGTGGAAGTTCATATGTAGTTTCTAAAACTTCTTGAGAAGTTGCAAAGTTATACGGGAAAATGCCTTTAGTATCGATAATACTACCTACAAATTCCGAACGAGTTAAAGGAAGAGTTGTCAATGTTTTAACTACGTTTCTTAATGAACTATTAATAAATTGACAAGAATCAATGAATTTTACAGTTAATCCACTGATTCTTGCCGACAAAGAAAGAAACTTTTCACTTATCACAGGAATACAACTTATTTCCCACGTGTTAAAACATTATTATCAACAATATTTGTACCATAATGCCCATATGCAAAACTTTTGTTCCGACCCACGCAAACCCTTTTATCGTTCTTATTTGATAAAGCTGTCTTTGTTTTTTTAATAGTTAAAAGTTGATGGTTTTTTGATTCTATACGCTTTTGAGGAACCTTTGGGATTATAATTGCATTATAACAGTCAAGGTATGACTGATGATTTATTTCTGTATCTTTCAAACTAATTCCTTTCGCTTTCATGTTTTTCTTCGTTCCTCCCAAAAGACTATACAGTTTTCGCCGAAGTAAGGCCCAATAATCATCTTTGAATTTACCAATAACTGAGTCTAATTTCCTACTATACACGAGATGAGTGGGTTCATAATACAACGTATCCAATAAGTTATCAGAGATCATTGCCTTTAATAAAGTTTCTAATTGGATACTTCGACATTCTAGAAAAAACGAATCATTGATTTGACAATTGAATTCTCTTCGATATTTTTGAAGTTCAACGTATTGAATCTGCTACATTCGCAGTTTTGACAAGTCCAAAACTGATTGACCTATATAGGAAGATCTATCTAAACAAACGCTATTTTGATTTAAAATAGCAGCAATTCAATTGTCTGCAATCTTTATATTTTTTCGAAACGTGGGTTTTGAAGCATAAGTCACCATTTTTCTTTCTGAATTACAAAGCCTCGAATTTAATCTTTTCTTTAGATTTTTAACTTTTTCCGTAAAGGCTATTATCTAATAGTTTGTAATAGTTTTTAGTAACTTACTAGTTGAATATCACCTAAATGAACATCCACTACCTCGTTATTGCAAAACAACTGACAAAAGACTTCGAATGTCTGGAGAAGATACATTAAAAACGAGTTCATTAGATCCATGAAATAGAATCTGTGAATCCTTTTTTCATTATCCGATAGTTGATCATAGACGACAGAGGCCTGGGCCTCAAATAATAGCGGCAAGACAGATGGCAGATTATCCATATTTTTAAGTTTAGCCTCTATCTTAAATCCAAGAGCCAATATGTCTTTCGCCATCGTAAGGTCTTAAAATCTTTTCCATAGCCATTGTGTTTATATTTCGCGATAACTTGTGCAAAAAAAATTAATTACTTAACAGAAACAGTTATCATCACCAATTTATTAATTTATTACAGAAGTCTTTAATACGAGATGAAGGTGATTTTTAACTTAAGTCACGGATTAGTAAACTTACACACTGTGTATGAGAACACGCAGATGTTGGCATTACTCAATTTCTGTTGAGTAATCATAACTTGTCGACCTCTGACAACTATGATACACTATAAATAGTATTATAAGTGTATGTTCCGGTTAGGAATATCTTAAACAAATAATGTATAAAAATGTTCTTTTAATATGACGACTATGCCTTAAGATATTGAAAGTGAAATTAATTATGTAATGAATTCTTCAACAAACTTTAAAAGTTTGTTGACAATGTCATTCAACACAAATTTAAGAAAACGAGCATTAATCTTATTTTTATTGCAAAATGCTGTGGAAGATATGGGAACGAAAAAGAAACTAAAGTTAAGAGAAGTTAATTCAGTTGATAAATCAAAGAGGTTATAAAAGGAATGAAAGAAATTCAAAAATAACTTTCAAGTAAAAATTTAATGGTATGTCTAAATAAATTATATATGCGAATGCAATCAAAATCCTTAGTGAAAAAACATTCATTTTAACAGAATAAGACACCAAAATTCCCTAAACAATGGTGAAGACAAAGAGTTTGGAATAACAGGACCAGAAGTTTTAAACTATAGAGATATTCGGTGCATGGAGGTCAAGAGCATATTTGAGCAGAATATTCAAATGTAAAATATTATCAATGTCCCAAAACTGGTAATTTCATGTATCAATGATAAGACATTAAGATAAGTTGAAGTAAGACAGAAACATGCCAACATAAGAAATTATGATAGAAGTCAAAAATAGTTTATATTCAGAGGACAATATCCAAGAAATCAATTTTCAGACAAAGGACAACATTGAATATAATAATAATGATATAATTTGATAAAGGCGATTTAATTACAAGTTGTAGAAAAAAATGCAAAAATGGAAGCTTCAACTTTAAAGAAGTTGCAAGGAGCCATAACTTTGGTTCAAGTAAGTGTAGCGTTGATGTAGAATGATTTGAAACTGAATGTCGGCAATTTTAAAATTTTCGTAATGAAATTTTCAGTATTTTTTATATTCCTTCGTGTGATTTTATTTAGATTTCTACTATATTCTAATATAGCACAAAAGTTGGACGCTGCTTTTTACAAGTTTCAAAATTTTGTGTTAGATTGGAAAAAAACATTGATAGTAAAAATCTAAATGAAAATAAATGAAATTCCAATGGAAAAAACAAATCAAAGATTAACAAAAATTCCTGGTCATGAAAAATTCATGTGAAATTAGTTCCTATGCCAATAATTCGTCCATGAGAGCTTCGTATGTAAAGATACATTTAAAGCTTTTTCATATTAAAATGTCAGTGAAACAAATAAGAAAATCACTAATATAAATATTTTATATATTACTAGGTTAAAGGCAAATAAAAAATTATTCACTTAAATTTAAAAATCATAGTACGAAAAAAGAACGCATCTTTTTTGTACAGATTGTTATATAAAATTATGAGCAAACTTAATTTTTTTGAGAGAATGTATCTTGAGTTTTTTAATCACAAGGCAAACTTTATTTTAAAACTTACAGTTTTTTGTATCTTTTTGAAGATGAATACCAACCATAAAAGATTCAGAGTTATAAATAAGATGTCATAATTCGAAAATCTGTAGCAAAGAAAATAATTTTTAAAAATTTATAGTTCCTCTTAATTATAAAATAGTAAAAAATCATTTTTAAAATTTTTTTTAATATAATTACTTACTTTAATTAATATTCAATTAAATTTTTCATTTCTGTCGCATTTTGACATTTTATTTATAACAAAATTTTTATTATCGAAGCTTCCTCATCTATTATGCATATTATATTTATTATTATTATTATTATTAAATAAAAATAAAAGGAGATCAATTGCACAATGCAATAAAACAATATATTTTAACTATTTGTGAAATTTGTTTAGTTAGATTCAAATAAGAAAACTGATTTAATAACGATAAACCTGTTTATTATAAGAAAATAACGAATAACATAAAAACATTTGTAAAATAACTGAAAATTTTATTCCGATGTCATGGGTAATTTTTTATCCATTTTATCAAGTGCCTTCTCAACTAATTGCTCTAAATATTCTGCAACATCTGCATCATTCATTTTCTTATCTTCTTTTTCTATGCTTAAATTATCCATGAGTTTTTCTGCTATAGCTTCATTGCTTTTCTTTTCGAAGTTTTCTTCTGAATCTTCTCCATGAATAACAACAATGAACATCAAAAGAACAGCTGCCAGAGTTATAGATTTCATGATGGTATGAAATACGTATTTTGATGATACTTCTCGAATTTCAACATATTATTTATATAGTAAATTGTGGGGGTTGCTTTAACCACTACCTAACCTACATTGAAACTGTTTTGACCTACACATTGTTATGTTTGAACACAGATTTTACGATATAATCGAGACGGTTTTCTAATTTTTATATAACTATTTAATTTTTATTGATTATTTTTGATTCCACAGGAACAAAATCTTTAAAATTTATTGATATAAAGTTGCAATTTCTAATACAATATAAAATAAATGAAATTACACAGTGCCGAGACCACATGGCAGATTATAATATAATATTTTACTCTATGTATATATGTAATTTATGAAAAATCAAATATAATAATAATAATAATAATAATAATAGTAATAATAATAAAAATAATAAATCATGAATTTTTTTTTATATTTAATTTCTATGGTTATAATTGACATAACTGAAACATACAATTATTTATAAAAAATTAAACATTAAATTTTTTTTTCATTTCAAAAAATTATTGAAAAATTAAATTTTTTCTATTAAATGTTTCAAATTTTTTGAATATTCATTCAATTATTGACAAAATTCATTCTTTTCTAAAGATTAGACTATTTGAGCTCCAGGAAGTTTGATGAAAAATCTATTTATATAATTTAACAAAACACAAATTTTTTTTTATAACAAATTTTATGATACATTTCTAATTTTGCAAAGACAAACTCGTTTGAAACCGAAGATTTTGTATATTAATGCAAGGGTTCTCAATTTTCTTTGGGAACCGGCTCCTTTTGTTATAAACACTTTCTTGAACTCATATAATGATCCAAGTGAAAGTATTCAATCATCACAGACTTTCATATTCTGACCAGTATGCAAATCTAAAATAGTGATCTTACGCGTTTTCTGAAAACTGTATTTATAGGATGACGGTTCAGGTGAAACATTTTAAAAATAATTAATTTATATTGTTTTAAGTATGATTCATTTATATTACCATGTATTTACGGAAGAGCTCAGCGGCGGATCTAGTAAAGAGGGCGACAAATGATACAAATTCCGGAGTCACAAGCTCAAGTTGTTTGTTAATAATAAATGTTTAATTACTTATTAACGATAATTAATTAGCAACTTATAATATCAGTTACATATTTTCAACTTTTGATCTCCATTTTTGTACTCGAATAAATGGAAATAACGATTTTTAATTGCAAAAAATTTTTTATATCCCTTTAATTCGAGGGTTTGAAAATTTTTAAAAATTATTATTGTTGAAATAGAGATTTTTAAATGAAGATGGTTTTTGAAATTACTCAACTTTTAGTATTTTTCAGGTTCAACAGCAAATTCCTAAGGATTTATTTATACTTTTCGCGGCAAATGAATGTTTAACATCCGATTCCATCCCAATTCATGACCAGATCCTACCCATGATCTTATTTATGATTTCATATGAAATATGTAGGATTAAAATTTGATTATTGAAAGACATATCCTTTTGTAACCCAAATTTTAGATTTTATTTTATTATTAATTATTTGGAATATTTAATATTATCTAAATTCCTAAACCAATCTTAGTCTCTATCTTAGCTTGATTATATATTAATAAGATCTATCTATATCCATGAATCCATAACATGTATGCACTTTCTTTGTAGAAGATACCTTCTCAATGAACGACTCCAGGTTAACAACACTCACGATTCCCGAGCTGGAGCAGTGGATTCAAGGTTGTATCTCATGGGGAACACGATTGGCTGAGCAAACATAACCAAATCAACATGGATGAAGACTTGCCGAACATCACTATTAAAAGAGAGCCAAGCAGTAATCCTACTCACGAAGAACAACAACTCGGAGAAATTACCGAGACAGCTACAGAGCAGGCAGTATACTTCAGTCAGTATTGGTTCACTAGGGAACTGAAATGAATCTATCCATAAATTTGTACAATGAATATAATTTTATTTTTCATAAATCTACTCTTTTCCTTTCCTCAGCTCATTTTATTCTATGTTTACCTTTAGGGGAAAATATAATGTAAAATTAACTTAAAATAAATATCTAATAACGAAAATAAAGCACAAAATTTATCTCAGTTAAAATTCAAAACCAGTTTCTATAATATCAATGTTGATTGGATTGATTCGATTTTGGGTAGATCTCCATATCATGGTCTCTGCGTATCTCTGTTTTATCTCAAAAGAAAAGAAAAATGATTAAATCTTTATTTATGATCTTATTATTTATTAATTCTATTTAGTAAACCCCACGCAAGCCTCTTGACGGAATCTCCCTAATTTCTATTGGCTTCCATCGTCGTAGACGCACTCGAAATGTCTAAATTAATTGCGATTTTATCATAACAAAGATTTATGTATATTTTCTTTTATGTAATCAATTAATTTTCTCATAGATCTCGACAATGACAATGACAATCAAACTTTCTTCTGTATTAGAGTTATTTTTTTAGTCATTTTCACAGATATAGATCCAGTTGCTGATGATGAGGATCGCTCTCAATGATGATTTAATTAAAATAATTATAATAAAAATAAACATTTTATTTTGTTTTTTAACTGAATAAATGTTAGTGATTTGAATTCAAAGAATTATTATTAAAAATTTGTTTATCTACGAATTTATTTTATAAAGCTAATAACCTGGATTAAGCTATAATATAATTAGAATATGAGTGACAATAAAATTTTGACTTGATAGTTTCTTTGACTTCTGGCCTTGTCACTAATAATAGTAATTTATACCTGAAATAGGACTTTCTGTTATCTAGGTTCTTCTTTCTTTTGTTCTTTATGTTCTGAGAAGATTACTAACCCCAACTTTTTCTTTTATTAATTAATTTATTTATTCATTTTTTAGGTGTACTTGTGAAGATTACTAACACATTCTCATGATATTCTTCTTTTTTCTTTTTTTCAAGTTCATTTATTCTTTTTTCTTTATATGTAAAATATTTGCTCCTTCCTCATGGTCATTCGATCTCTAACGAGGGTTTGATGTTGAGGTTCTTGGAGAGGAGATCTGACCCGGCGAACTAGCATTCACTACGGGTATCTCCCACACCGAAGTACTAGTTTTAGACTAGTAGATGAAAAATTAATTTTGATTTCTTGTCTGCGTGTAGTTTGACAATCAGATGGTTAATAATTAGCATATAATAACGATTAATAATAATGAGAATATAATTCGCAATTTATGCATAATAATAATCAAAAATGATAATCAAAATAATGAATACAATAAATGGTTAATAATGATATTATGTGATTGAATGATTTTATGTTATTGATCATAATGGAGATTGGGTCATGGGCATCTCGCATAGTTCAAGTACCATGGGAAGGAAGCTTTCTTGTGACTAGATCGATGCGAGGAAACTATTTTAATATTGTACATTATTAGAAAATTCAAGATTCCAACAAGAAAAAAAATTATATAATTTGAAAATTGACATTAGATACATCTAAAATCGATTCATGAATCCAAATCAAAAATTACTTAAGGTAGGGTATTTCATAAGACCTATTTAAATTTTTGCATAGAAAAATCAAATTCTATGGAATTTCACTAAAATTTAACATTAGACAATATATATAAAAATTAAAATAAAAAATGGCGATAATTTCTTACTTCTATTAAAATACATCAGGAAGTTAACACAATTCTTTTAAAATTTGAAAACTTTTTGAAAAATAGCATTGATTTATGTCGATCTGACAGCGACTTTTAAAGAGGGCTTTTACAGCCATAATTGTTGATGCGATAAAACAAAACTCATTCACGTTTTTACCATTTATCATCACTTTTGTTCTGGTTTACAGATTTTCGTGATTCTTTTTAATTAATATTTCTAATTGTATTTCAGGCTTAATTCTCATAGTTATTTTCTTGAATATTAACGTTTTCAATGAATTTGGAGCCAAAGTGATGAAATTGGTTAATTTTGTTAGTTTTTAATGATTTTCAATTCTTTTTAAATGTTTTTAGTTATTTTTTACACATTTTTTGCATTTTTACCCTTTTTTATACTTTTTGTATTTTTTAATGTTAAATAGTCTACATTTGATGATTTTTTGTTCATTTGAACTTTGCGCGCCCGGAATTTTATCGGATTTCGTGCCAGATAAGCAAAAATTTTAAAACCTTAGTTTTTGCCCAACATTTTCATACTTTACCATTTAATGCAAAAGTCACTAAACTAAGGCTTGTGGGCATGCGCGATAGTTGTTTGACATACAGACCAGACGTCTGTTACAGGACCAATGTTCCTACAACAACGAGTATCAGAAAGTCGATATCGTAGATCATTTGCACTATAACCCACAATTAGGGTTTCATGTAAAATCTCAGCTAAGATATTAAAATAAGGTAATTAGCCTTAAGTCTACCAAAGTAATAACAAAACTTCAATAATAAATTACTAGAATTTGGCTAAATTTTATTTCTACAATCAAACTAAAAATATTCGGAAATAAATCATTTTAATAATCAATTTACTACAAATTATTCTAGAAGAACCTCCTGTTTTCATCTGTTTACTTTTTTTTTCGAAAATAATTTTATTTATTTTAGTTTAGTACTCGAATATAAGTCAATGTTTAATATTAGTAAAATCACAAATTCTTAATGAAATTTATTAATTTAATTTATTTTGCATTATAAAGTTATTTCTTATTTTTAAAAACTTAATTCAATTTGTAAGAATTACGAGCGAAAAATCTCTTTAAAAAAATAACAATAGAAATATTCAGAAAAGACAATTAAAATTATAAAGTAAAAAATAATTATTTTCGAATTTTCTATAGTGTTTGATTGCATCAATTAAATTCATTTTTAATTTTAAATATATGAATTGATTTACGGAAAATGGAGAAAGAAAAGAAAATTAGTGTTAATTTTAAATTCGCCTTGTATTTAGCTTGTGCTGCATTCATTTTTAATTTAGTCGCGTTTGTTTCACCTTATTGGATAGTTGCTAGGCCAGAATATCCTAGTCAATTTGTTAGACTAGGTTTATGGGTAGCTTGTTTCGATAATTATATACATCCAGAAGATTATGTTTCTAAAATGTATAAAGGATGCTGGTATGTTTATTGGCCTGAATATGATTATATTCGTGATTGGTTAAATCCACGTAATTATTTTATTTAAATTTTTAATTATTAATATCTATTTAAGCATGGTTTTATGGAGTACAAATGATGTCATCTATATCTTTACTTTGTAATGGAGGAGCAATGATCTTGGTGTTACTAAAATTTGTTAATGCGATAAATATAGTCGATAAAAATACTAATATTCTAGCTCTTGTTTTGCAATTTCTTGCTTGTAATTTCATTTTACATTAATGAATAACGAATTATACTGCCTTTAGTTTGTTGTTATATAATAGTGATAGTTGCAATGGGCGTAATGAGCAAAGATCGAGAATGGATGCCGAGGCCAGATCATAACCAAGTTTCATGGAGTTTTGCGTTTGCTGTTCTCGGAGGATTTTTCACCATATTTTGCTTTTTTAATTTGATTATTCATTACCTCGTATATACATGGGCGCCAAGTGTCAAACCGAAAGACAAAGCTGACTACTCAGAATTGCCGTTACGTGAAGATTGCAACTCTGGGCTTTATAAATCACAACAAGGAAGCGGATTGGGGGTTTATCCTTCAGCCTCAAATATTTATTCCCACGTCGGTACAAAACCCAACTCCAAAGTCGGCACTACGTCAGGAGCTACGGCTTCTGCTAAAGTCCGGGAGGCGATGTCTCAGAAGGTAATTCAATGACATTTTATTGAATTTGATGCGGTTTTATTAATTGATTTAATTAAGATTAGACAAAATGCAAATGATGTAAGTTTGGAGATTTATATAAACTATTTTTATTTTACCGAGAGGCGTAACCAAGGGAACGCGGGGTCACCATGGTGTTGTGGCTATTATTACCGTTGTTGTTGTAGTTATTTGCTGAGAACGGGGAATAAATTAGTAAATTTTGGAATAATTGATGAAAGTGAGATTTATATGCTCATAGAGTCGTGTTTGATATTGTGATTGGAGCACTGCGATAAGCTTTATCTGTCTGAATTGTAATACAGATAGATTGGGATGCTAGTCAATACGATCCGACAATATATCATCCGTAAATAGCGCCACGCGGGTAGGACAAGGAGCCAGTTCAGTCAAATATGATAAAATGGTAAGTTGAGCCCAGTAAAAAGAAAAACCCCAAACCCAATTTAAAAAAGACGTTTACACCTAGGATTGACATTGACAATGAATATATGCATTATTGATTGACATTGGATATATGCATTATTGATTGACATGGATATATGCATTATTGATTGACATTGGATATATGCATTATTGATTGACATTGGATATATGCATTATTGATTGACATGGATATATGCATTATTGATTGACATTGGATATGCATTATTGATTGACATTGGATATATGCATTATTGATTGACATTGGATATATGCATTATTGATTGACAATAATATATGCAGTATTGGTTGACATTGGATATATGCATTATTGATTGACATGGATATATGCAGTATTGATTGACATTGGATATATGCATTATTGATTGACATTGGATATATGCATTATTGATTGACAATAATATATGCATTATTGATTGACATGGATATATGCATTATTGATTGACATTGGATATATGCATTATTGATTGACATTGGATATATGCATTATTGATTGACATGGATATATGCATTATTGATTGACATTGGATATGCATTATTGATTGACATTGGATATATGCATTATTGATTGACATTGGATATATGCATTATTGATTGACAATAATATATGCAGTATTGGTTGACATTGGATATATGCATTATTGATTGACATGGATATATGCAGTATTGATTGACATTGGATATATGCATTATTGATTGACATTGGATATATGCATTATTGATTGACATTGGATATATGCATTATTGATTGACATTGGATATATTCATTATTAATTGACATTGGATATATGCAGTATTGATTGACATTGGATATATGCATTATTGATTGACATTGGATATATGCATTATTGATTGACATTGGATATATTCATTATTAATTGACATTGGATATGCATTATGGATTGACATTGGATATATGCAGTATTGATTGGCATTGGATATATTCATTATTGATTGACATTGGATATATTCATTATTGATTGACATTGGATATGCATTATTGATTGACATTGGATATATTTATTATTGATTGACATTGGATATATTCATTATTGATTGACATTAATATATATATATTATTGATTGACATTGGATATGCATTATTGATTGACATTGGATATGCATTATTGATTGACATTGGATATATGCATTATTGATTGACATTGGATATATGCAGTATTGATTGACAATAATATATGCATTATTGATTGACATTGGATATATGCATTATTGATTGACATTGGATATATGCATTATTGATTGACATTGGATATATGCATTATTGATTGACAATAATATATGCATTATTGATTGACATTGGATATGCATTATGGATTGACATTGGATATATGCAGTATTGATTGGCATTGGATATATGCATTATTGATTGACATTGGATATATTCATTATTAATTGACATTGGATATGCATTATGGATTGACATTGGATATATGCAGTATTGATTGGCATTGGATATATGCATTATTGATTGACATTGGATATATTCATTATTAATTGACATTGGATATGCATTATGGATTGACATTGGATATATGCATTATTGATTGACATTGGATATATGAATTATTGATTGACATTGGAAATCAATAATATGCATTATTGATTAAAATTATGTCAAAGTTAAGGACAAAATGATTCAATAAATAATTGTTGGTGCGTCTGTAGGAAGTTGTTACTGGATTTTGGATAGCTCCAGCAAATAATACCGTGCAAATGGGATTATTGGGCATTGTAATGAGATACAACAGTTGAATAAAGCGTCAGATGGTGGAAAGTAAAGTAGCAGTCAATAAATATATCACACAAGAAAATGAAGCAATTCTGATTAGGATAAGATATATAATAATATAATTAACAAGCTCTAAAGCTACAGTTTGGCACCTCCTGCTTGGTTATGCCTCTTAAACGGGTTTTATGTGCTTTATTTTCCAATTGGTCGATTATAATTGGCCCTGATTACCCCCCATTAATTTTGCATGACTTTATTTATTTTCCAAATGTGTAAAACTCAATAAAATAAATTCCATCAAATTGAAATTATTTATTCATTCAATTCAATTAATTATTTAATTGTGCTCTAATTGGCTGCAATTTCATTATTTATTATCATTTTCAATTTTTATTTATTTTGATGATATAAATCAATATTATTATATTTGCTGAGCACTGTTTATTGAATTATCGATATTTTTAGTTATTTTCAATTTTATTGGGTTGTTGTTTTTAATGATTTTCCTAAACTACCGATCGTCAATAAATAACGATTGATCGTATCAGAAATATATTTTTTAAATAATATTGATTAAAATGTTATTATAAATTGAAAACATTTATAAAGATTGCTATTTGAATGGTCAGTATTTATCTACCGTAATATCGATGGTTTTAATCATTTAGCATGGCGTTGCACAGCAATACGATAACGTAATCGCGTGGGAAATGAAAATAGCGATATAATATATACACGTCCATAAATATATGCCAAATGCACATAAAATCAACAAGAGCACTTTTGTGGGTGGCACACAGAGGAAATATATTCATTTTAATACTGAGATCAAGCAATAAATCATTAACAGGGTTACACAATGATCACGATGGTTACTATGGAAACCCTCATTTGGTTGTGCTGACTATGTAACTGTCTATATCGTTATATTGCTTCAGAGGGGCTGCAATGATTCAAGCGTAAGCATAACAAAGGATCAATGTTTGTGATTGACACAGAATAATATATTTTCGTTGTCCAATTTCAGCATCTCATTGATCATTCCAACAAATAATTCGAGCCGAATTCATTCTCCTTATTAAGGAGCATTCGTTAAGGGCGTCCCCAGGAAATAACCAATTTTCGATTCCATTTTCATGAGCACCCTCCGGGGACATTGTGGCCCTGACGAAGACTGTTGAATGTTTCACTAGCAGTATGAGACCATCCGTTAAGGGCGTCCATAGGAAATAACCAATTTTCGATTCCATTTTCATGAGCACCCTCCGGGGACATTGTGGCCCTGACGAAGACTGTTGAATGTTTCACTAGCAGTATGAGACCATCCGTTAAGGGCGTCCATAGGAAATAACCAATTTTCGATTCCATTTTCATGAGCACCCTCCGGGGACATTGTGGCCCTGACGAAGACTGTTGAATGTTTCACTAGCAGTATGGAACCATCCGTTAAGGGCGTCCATAGGAAATAACCATTTTTTGATCACCCTTGTCCCTTTTCACAAGCACCCCCCGGGGGGGACATTCCTCCAAAAATCGAAATATAAATAATTTATAAACATATAGGCTAAATTTCGTTTCAACATTATATGTACTAGTAAGCAATATTGGTTGGAAATAAAGACAAAAGAACATGCATACACAATTTAAATTATCAAATGGGAAAAATAGGGGACATGAAACATGCCGGTTACTTACTTACCTTATATAGTGTATAAACAATAGTAGAACAATTTAAAAAAATCAATAATCCATTATGTATAATATTTAAACGACCGATGCTGCTGGGATGTCGTAAGCACTTGACCCCTTCCCTAGTGTCCCCATTTTTCCCTTTTGCGAAGACCCCTTCCCTCCCCTTATCAAGGTACGTCCTTAATTGATGCTCCTTAATATAAGAAAAGTTATTCTGAGTCACATAAAAGCGAGGCAACATTTTCAGGAGTACGATATAATGATTATGAGAAACCTGCTATAGTGCTATATCGAGTTTTGAGAACGTCAATCTCTATATTTGCCTTCAGCGCATAAGAAAATATAGAAACCAGCCAATAAAAAAGCGTAAAATGTCTGCTTAGTTTTTTTTCTGCTCTCATATTCTTTCTTACGGCAATTATTCTAATTCAGTTTCCGTTTATTTTTATTTCTTATCTCCTTATCCTGAATAATATAAAAATAGCACAAGTTAGTCTTGTAAAAATAAAATTTCAATTAGCAAAACACTATTTTATACTCATAACTTATTTAATAAAATCCTGACAGTTAATTATAAAATTGTTAACCAAAATGATTTATAAAATGTTATCAAGTGTTTGTGAGGGGAACCGTATTTATGGATTTGATTTGTTCTTATTTACAACTGAAAATTCCTCTTCAATAATTTTTGCTCAAATAGTGTTTTATTGTCGATCATAATACAATTCTAGACTTAAATTTGTTTTTTTCTAAAATCAATGTAGGTAATAAGTCTAAGAATGAAATAAAAAATCAAGGAAATTGACCAAAATGAACTGAAAAAGAAAAAAAATTTTCAATTATTTAAAGGGAAAATTTGTAAATTTAAACTTTTTTCAACCAAAATTTGAAAATTAGAACTAGAAATAACAAATTTTTATTAATTTGTGTTCTAATTTTTAAATTTTAGCAACTTTTCGCTCTAATTTTCAAATTTTGGATAAAAAAGTTCAAATTTTCAGAATGCCCCTAATTTAAAAGTTACAAGCCAAATCCTAATTCTTTACGAGTTGAATGTTGACGGGAAAGTTTAAGGAGACTGAATATTTAAATCCATCCTGTAGCAGTTAGCATTTGTAACGATGAACTGAGTTAAATATTTAAAAACAAGAAAAACAATAGTTTAACAAATGCTGAATTTAAGTTCCGGTTGGTCATAAAATGTGGTCAGAGAAGTTGGGCATTTTATTAGAATCACTAAAAAGTCGATGTTACGTCAGAGTTTTGGAATTAAATATACAGTCAATTCTTTTTTTATGGGCTTTTTTTTCATTTAATCCATAAAAGCACTAATATTTGTCAAAGCTGAACCAACCAGATATTTTTGAATAGAGAATCATTCAAATCACAAGGTTCCGTTTCAAAATTTTCAAAATATTAAAAGCATAAAAAGTTATTAAACTTTATTCATTATTACGTAATTTTACGTTTTTTCAATTTCTCCACCAACTCTTAAGGATTTTTTTGTTTTATGTACTTTTCGAAAATTATTGAACGTGCCTCTATTTATATAACGTAAGTCGTGTTTTTTATGCGGTTTTCTGAGGAACGTATCTACCGCATAAAAAAAGAATTGACTGTATTAAAATTATTTTATAAATATTTAAGTTAATTAAAATATTCAAATTAATAAATTTTTAAAGTTTGTCTACAATATTTGAAAGAAGTTTAACTCAAAAAATTGGAAAATCGAAACGGCTCTTCTTTCCAGAAATAAGTATTGAAAAAGACTCTTTTGTAAAAGGATTAAGTAAAACTTAATCATTTTATTTTCTAAAGTTTAAAAATCTAAAGAATGTCAGATTTTGTATTAGATAATAATATGGAGGTTGGCAAAGTTAAGGATTGCCATTAAACGCCACAAACCTTAACTATACCACTGATTAAATCAGATACATTAAGGTTTATTTGATTGAAATTTAAATATTCAAATCAATAAATTAAATTATTAATTTAACAGTATAATAGTTTTAAAAGAATACTTGATTAAATTACATCAATAATGCATTCGTTAGAAAAAATCCATTTTCAAATAGCATTAAAATAAAAATGCAATTTCGATTAAAATTTAAATATTGAAATCAATAAATTAAATTACTATTTAACATAGTATAATAGTTTTAAAAGAATACTTGATTAAATTACATCAATTATGAATCATTCGTTAGAAAAAATCAATTTTTAAATAGCAGAAAAAGTAAAAATGCACTATAATAATGGAACAACAAGCATCATACACTCAAAATACTGGAAATGAAAGTAGCTCTCCTAAAAATTTACACACTTTGAATTTTTGAAAATCAATTTCAGATGCTAATCAGCTTGATAAATTTATAACTAATAACAACTGCTTCATCATCAACTAAGGTTTCTCAAGAAATTTTCGACTTTGTCTCCAAAACTTCAATTCATTTGATTTGCTCTGACTATCTATTTTCGGACAAAAAAATAATTTACAATAAAACAATTAATAATTTTTTTGTTCTATCTGTCACGCTTTATATTTTCACTGGGATATTTTGATGTTTCTAGAAAAATCAATACGGTGGATCAATGTCATCTTTGAATTCGGCAGGTATTCCGAAAAATAAAATCGGTTCCACTCATTCGTTGGCATCAATTGGTCGATTACCGGATCCCAATCCGCGAGGCTCCATGTCGAGTTTACACATGAATAGACAACCGAAACGTGAAAATTATGACGATAACTCATCTGTAGTTTAATCAAACGTTTTTTTCCATCTCCAATAAGAAAGGCTGTGCGCGTATTGATTCATATCATTGCAAGTTTTGCACTTTTATCTTTGATACCGTTTATATAATATTATATTTTCTGCAAATAAAATTACAGTTAGTTGACTTATATGTTGATGTGTGTGTGTAATGGTCTTAATAATTATTTTTATTGTGTATTGTAGTGATTTCCCACCGCTCGGTGTTCCACATTATTTATTTTGATTGTTTTTATTTTAAATTGAAATATAGAAAAATCAATACCCCTATAGTAATTATTATTGGAAAGAAATTAAAAAAGAAATTAAAAATATCGATGGAAAAAATAAAACAATCAATCGAGAAATAACGCAAAATTTCGAACTCAAATTAAAGGATTATCAAATCCAAATTATCATCAAATCCCTCAAACAAAAACCAAGACAACAAAGGATAAAACAATCTTTTACATTCAATATAGAAGAACAACCTAAAATCGACTTATCCTACAGATTTAATGCACATCTTTCAATAAAGAAAAAATAAGATAAGAAAATTATTATTAATATTTGTTTCTTAGCAGTTAATATAAGTCAACATACCAATCACCCCAGACCGTCCCGAGACAGTTCTTTTTACAGGTGACTCGGCTGGGACCTTACATGCTTTTTACATACATAGAATATTAAGACATTAACAATGTGATTTGGATTTCCGGTGAATTTGAATGTCATTGGGACCGTCCATAAATGACGTCACGCGATTTTTGCCCCCTCACTCCCAACGTCACAAAACTTAAGACCCCATCAATTATGAGGTCACAAATCTTTGCCACCTCTCTTAAAAAGCCGTATTTCATATTTACAAATCAACATGTTTCAAATCACTCTAATGACATTTTAGTATGTATTTAGTGTAATGCTCCACTAATATTGTATGAGAAAACATGCATTAAAAAGAAGGCCCTCGAAATCTGAAAATAATATAAAATTATGTTGAAAAAATACAAAATTGTAGATGTGACGTCACAATTTTTAAACCACCCTTCCTTCGTCATAAATGTGTGACCTCTCTCCCTAGGTGCGTGAGTCATTTATGGATGACACATTAGTGTTAATTTTGTTATTTTAATTTAATATAAATGTCTTTAGATATTGTTTATACGTGGAATTATTTCCCACTATATTTATTACAGGGCTTTTCATGAGATAGATTCAAACTCAGGATCAGAATTAAAATTTACCCCCACATAGATAAACGTTCTAAAAAATCTAAAAATAAAACTATACAACCGGATTTCTTGCGAGAACTTCCAAAATATTTTTAAAACATCCTTAAAGCTTAGATCAAAATTTTGTAAGAAGCCGGTGCTAGGACAAAATGGCACTTTCTTTAAGTTATTTTATATATATAGGCATCGATTTTTACGAGTGAATCCCAAAAATTTGAAATCCAGCTCATGCTCAAGTGATAGTGTTGACAATTGCGAAATAAATAATGACCTGGACAAAGTTAATTTTAATTTGTGTAAACGAGCATCCATTAAGGACGTTCCTTAAGAAGGGGGAAGGAGAGGGTCTTCACAAAAGGGACAAATGGGGACACTAGTGAGGGGGTCCAAGTTCTTAGGACACACTCAGCAGTAATGGTAGTTTAAATATTATACATAATGGATTAGTAATTTTTAAAAATTTTTCTACTATCTTTTTTATATACTATATATGGTATGTAAGTAAGCGGCATGCTTCATGTCCCACATTTTTCCGATTTGATCATTTTAATTATGCATGCATGTTTTTCTTCTATTTTTCAGTCAGTATTGTGTACTACTATACATAATGTTGAAATTAAATTTAGGCTATATGCTTATAAATTATTTAAATTTCTTCTGAAAATAAAGGATATCTAGTTTTGGAGAGATATCCCCCGGGGCTGTTACTTGTGAAAAGGGACAGAAGGGAACAAGGAGAGGAGGGATCAAAATTGCTTATATTTGGGGCAGACGTCCTTAATGGATGTCCTTAGCTATGTTCTTAATTTGAAGCCAAAATGAATATTTGGTTCATGGTGACTGTTTCAATAGTTGTCATAAGTTATTTCACGAAAAAATACTTTAATTGTATTGCAGCTTTTATCTCATTCATGAGAATTTTAAATCTATAAAGTAAAATTTATTATCATTTTCCCCTACAATGTTTTCCGTGATATTTTATCCGGCCACCATTACTCCTTATCCTCCTTGTTTTGTATTTTGTAGAAGTTGTGTTGTAGCATTTAAAAATAAACTTTTCTTTGATCTTTTTACATTCCACTTCATTCCTAGACGTATTGCAAAATAAAAATTCCACATATCTTTTTAATATTCGAAGATTTCGGAAGAAATCAATCTGGGATCTTATATCAGCTCCATATTTTGGTTCAATGGTTGAATTATAAAAATTTGACATTGGAGGGTGAAATAAATTTAACTGAAAACCTGTTATTATTTACATTTTTATTTGTATTAAATAAACAACAGAATTAAAATTGCTCCCCCCAGGGAATTTTTAATTCTGATCGCAAACTCATTCTTTATTCATTCAAGCTCTTTATTATCTTCGAGAGTCAGTTATTCGTGGTGGAAGTTTTTATTTTAATATAAATTTACCACCTAATATTATTGGTAAAGAGGAAAATTATAAATAGAAAAATCTTGCGCTATTTGTCGCTATCACCAAATAATTGTGTTGAGAATTTGGTTAGTCTGTTCCCTTAGCCCCATGTTGTTTAGTAACTTGGAGAATGGATTCAAAAATTGAGTCTTTTCTCCAAGTAACAACAATAATAAAAATTAATGATAAAAAAAAAAAAAAAACAGAATTTACCATAAAGTGAATGAAAAAGAATAGAAACTTTTAATTCATATATTAATTTGAAATTTGTGATTTTTTTGGAAAGAAAGTTTGTTTAAATATGGGCTGTAAATAAAAAAAATTGAAATTTTGTAATTTTGTAATTTTATGAGTATCAATTAATGTGTAATTTAAGAATAAATATGTGTAATTTAAAAATAAACAATTAGTGGCTTGAAATAGTTCAAATCTCTCAAAAATGTTGTTAATATGTTCGATTTATAATGAAATTCCTGAAGTTCTAGTTCTTAATAGATTATCAGGGCCTGTTTATGAAAAAGGCTTAATTGATGAATACTTAACAACCAATGATTTAAATCCAGTCACTGGGGTACAGTTTTCTGGAGATGATTTGATTGAAATTAGAGTTCTAATGCACGTGAAATCGAAACCACCCAGTTTTACATCCATTCCAGCCTTATTGAAATTTTTTCAGGATGAATGGAATGCTTTGGTGCTTCAACAATTTATCACGAAACAAGAGAACCAGGCTCTTAAATGCGAATTGTCTCACGGTCTTTATCAATACGATGTTTCGTGTAGAGTTGTGACTCGTCTAACCAAAGAGGCTAACACAGCTCGAGAAGCTTTGTCTACTCTTAAACCACAAGTTGGAATTATATCTCATATTGTTTCTCCTCAAGCTGCACAATTCGATAAAAGTGAAGCAGGAAAAACTCTTCGTTGGATGGATATGTTAAATGCTACAGTTCCAAGTCGTATTAAAACTGCACTTGATAAAATCCCAACAAATATTCAAGAATGCTCTATGAATGAATATCATAACTTTCTGTTTGATGGTCTAGTTTTGGGATATTTAATGGCAGCGTTGGGTTCAGGTCATAGTGAACATTCAAATGGAAAAGCCTGGACAAATTCTGACGCAAACATTCTCATCTTCAATCAAGTAACATCAACCCATCTGAATCAATTCAATAAAAAATCACAATTGGATATGTCGATCGGGGTTCTTCCACAGCTGCGATGTCTCTGCATGCTCGTGGGCCTTGTTGCAATCGATAATAAATTAATTAAAAAGATGATGGAATTCACCAAATTGTTTTTTAATCCTTTCTAAAATTGCCACCATAACATATACAGGGTTCTAGTTACTGAGCCAATCCATATTTTTGTATTTATCACTAAATGCCGCTTCTATAAGGTATTTTAACTAAAGTAAATGCTTGATTTGGACAACTGTTGTAATTTGACTTGTATAATATATAAAGATTATTTTCCAGTTATTTTAATTATCAATATTAAAAATTCAGAACTGAAAGGGGGCGCTTGTTTATAATTGCCCTGCATTTTTTAAATAAATTTTATTATAGGGCATTTAATACTTTTAAAGATGGATTATCAACCTAACAAAAAATCAAATGCTTGAAGGATGTTGGAGTTTAGCGAAACAAAGAAATAAGCGTCATTTTGTGACTCATCGTGGCATGTTAGATTGTTATTTATGTGAGTATGTGGCGACGAAGATTAAATGGTGCAAATCCATTTGAAAATATTTTACATGATATCCGTGAATACTGGCCACCTGCCCAATGATCGAGTTAGATAACTGTTTTTACAGTCATGTTAGTTATCTTTAATAATAAAAACTTGTATTAAAAGTTTATTATTTAAAATAAATTTATTTAAAAAATGCGGGGCAATTCTAAACAAGCGCTATGAAAGGGTTATCTCGTCGCCCAGCAATTCATTCTTAGAATTAGCACAACAATACTGCTTCTTTCAACTCACGATTGTTACCATTTTTAGATTTTCAAAACATTATATATATTATTAAATATATTGTTTTATGATAAAGACAAAAATTGTTATTACTTTTTTCTATTATTAATATTATCATAATTACGTTATTGTTGAAAAAGATATTAGTAATAATATTATTATAATATGATGAAGAAAATTAGGTAGTGATGAATTCAATAGTGAAAACAAGTTATATTTTATTATATATTTATTCACATCTGTTAAATGAAACCTACAATGAAAATCTTGGAGAGATATGTTTATATTTTAATTTATATTCTGTTGCATATATCATAATTCCTCTTTTATGATTATTCGGTATTTGTTTCAATAAGGGAAAACAATATACCGCGTCAGGCTGATAGGCATTGAATTTAGCCCATTGTCTGTTTCATCTTGCTAGATTGAGTCCAAGCTCTCGTTTGATAACCTGACTTGGCAGCTACACATCCGATTCCCCTGAGAGCCCAAAAGGTTTGCCTAAAAATGACCGAGAAAGTTACTAACACATGGATCGTCTCGCGTGCCGGATCTTAAATGAAATATCCTGACTTTTGCCATGAATCCTTCTCTGCGATTACAAATGTTACTTAGTGCAAAATAAAATATTTTTTGAATCTTACACAACATCAAGCCCTCAATTCCCCAATGTACGACAAAGGTTATCAAGCAATCTTAAATTCCTTTACTTCACCGGGAACAAAATCATCAGTGAGTCACCCATCATCACATCTTTCAAAGTTCTCCAAAGATGTTGCCAAACCTGTACCCATTGAGAATAAAATTTAACATGAATTTGGAGCTATTCATCCCTTTACAATGCCGTGAAAGATTTAACAATAGAACAACCACTAAATACCTGTATATCGTTATGTCGTTTAGTAGGTTGGTCTTCAAACTGATTTGATCGTTTCCTCCCGTAGTTATGGTGTTTAGAGATTTTCGAATAATATTTATTCAATCAACACTCATATCGTGGCACTGTTTAGTGATTTACCAGAAAATGGATCAATTATTTGTCAGGAAGCATTTAGTAATTTACCCGAAACATTATTCAGTAATTTTATCGGAAAACATTTAGTTGTCTAAGATGTAGTTTAATGATACAGTCTACGACTCCGAACTTTCTGGATACTGAAGTCTGTAATTTATATCGGGCTTACTCTTATTTTTACCACTCCATCTGGAATTTTTCCCATTATTGTCACCGATTAATTCGATGATTAACGGTTACTCATTGAAATTAAATTTAAAGAATTTTGGACGTTCGAATTAACCTTTTTTCAACCTCCTTTTTATATAAGCCATAGCAATTTCACTTATTTGACCTTAGAGCCTATATGTGCTTATATTATCGTAAATTGGGTGCTCACCGATCTACCAGATTTTATAATTTTTTTGCCGATTCTAATTCGCATCATTAAGTTCGATTTTGCGATAACATGGCATTCGAGCGATAGGCCGCAAGAGTACCACTCAAACCTCCATACATCTCAATTTACTTTTATTTATTTAAACTCTCACAACGTACCCTCACGATTACGAGTCCATTACAGTTATACTATTCTTATATGGCCCGTACAATGTATATAGTTACTACCTTATGGTGCATGATTGGCTGTGGGCCGGAAACGTTCGATGTCGAAACACAATTCTCCGTCAAAATTATATAACTAAACATTCTTAACATAAAATTAGCATAATCAGTATTCAAAAATGAGGGTTATCTTACTAAAAAAACCTTTACTCCTGTTGACTGCCTGAAAAAAGGTTCTCAAGGATTATGTCAAGTAAAATATTTCTTCACAAAAAAGTAAGATTTTCAAGTCTCGAAAACTGATTTCGAAAATTGTTTCAGTACATTTTTGTTGCTAAGTAAAATTTTTAATTTGCAAAAACGCGTGAGTATGTATTCATATTCCGGTTGATGTGTCTCTATGTATATTCATCATTGCGATCAAACAAAATTTGTCCTAGGTTTGATTTTCTATTTTCAATATATTTGATTTTCCTTAATTTTTATTTATTTAGGAGCCGCAGATTCGGATCACTGGTGAATGTTCTTGATAGAAAAGCATGAAGCTATCATCCAACAGACTGCTTTATGTCTGAATCTCACCTAAAAATCATGATATTTTGTGCCATTTTTGTAATGAGGCAATATTATTATTCATTAACCCAAGTTAATGGATGTGGCTTAGCCATATATTTAAACTCTAACCAGAATATGAAAATAGTTTGGATATTTGAATCATTTTTAATGATTTACGTGATGGCATTAAATTGTTTGTAGACGACTTACTTTACTGTCGGGGAAGCGTAAGAATTCGAGTGGTTCATACAGAGAGATTTTGAACTTTATCCCAACCTGGATAATATCCCCATTTGGATCTTTATGATTCATTCGTTACGTTACTAATTATTAATTGAAATTTCTAGATTGAAATTTAATTTTTAATTTATATATTTTTGATCATATTTGTCGACATGATAGATTTTGAAGCATTTAATGCCTATTTATTAACTTAAGTTCATTTTTTACCATAGCTATTTAATCTATTATCTATTTTTTGTAATTACTTTAAAAATTCTAAATTCTTTTTCATTTAATTTTATTTCGATATTCAGCGGCCTTGATGGATTTAATTATTAGCATACATTTTATCTTATTTTTGCTTTTATTTATTTTGTAAATGCATTTTAATTCTTTCTTTGATGTTTTTGATTTTTAACATAACTTTTTCATCACCATGCTTAATTTAAAACTTGCTTTATTCTGTTGTTTTTATTTAAATTGAATGCTTTTCCTATTTCAACAAAGCAAATATTATCTAACAAGCTCTGAACATAGTTTTGGTACAATAGATGGCAAAAACTAAGGAATGAAAAACTTTGTTTATCTGGAACGACATCCGATAAAATTCTGGGCGGAAAATTCGAATGGACGAAAAATTATCAAATATCATCTATTTAGCGTTAAATATGAAAAAAATTATAAAAAGTAGAAAAGATACTAAAAGTTGTAAAAAATAAATAAAAACATCAAAAAACAATTTAAAACAATAAAAATTAACAAAATCATCCAATTTCTTCAAATTAGCTCCAAATTCATTAACAACGCTTATATTTTAGAAAATAACTATGAGAATTAAACTTCGGATGTAATTAGAAACTTTAATAAAAATAATCATGAAAATCAGGCAACTAGGAGAAAAGTGATGAAATATGGTAAAAACGTGTAGGCATTTTGTTTTATCGCATCAACAATTATGCGTGTAAAACCATTCTATATAAGTCGATGACAGATCGACATAATTTAATGCTATTTTTTTAAAATATTTTAGTTAAACCTTGGAGAAACCTAAGAAAGTAATTGTTACCATTATTTAATTGAGGTTTTAATTACAATATTTTTATTATCATAATTAATTAATTCGGGTCTTAATTTCCCCATGCTTGCTGTCATCATGATTACATTTTATTCAGGTATGCCTTATTCAGTTGCATAATGTGAAAATATATTGTTTACCAAATGAACGTTTCTATACAAAAAAATTTCAATTCATTGCCACTATATTACAACACGAAACTCTATTTAGCTTAAATAAGATCTCAGAAAACTATGGCGAACAACGTCTATTGTTTCATATCAAGCAACTTGTTTTGATTTGAAATCATTTATGAATTTTCATTTTCGACAAAGATAATAAATTCCAATTCGGAATAATTTTCCTCGCATCGACAAAGTACCATGAAAGCCTCGCTTCCATGGTTCTTGACCGATGCGAGATGTCTCATGATTGAATTTTTATCATCTTATTGATCAATAAAGTCAAAGTGTCCAGAAATTT
Source organism: Schmidtea mediterranea (assembly GCA_022537955.1). Classification (NCBI taxonomy): domain Eukaryota; kingdom Metazoa; phylum Platyhelminthes; order Tricladida; family Dugesiidae; genus Schmidtea; species Schmidtea mediterranea. The sequence continues at coordinate 243,290,413 of CM039680.1, read as the reverse complement.
AAAATTAATTATTATCATTAATTATCTTTTTTTCATTATTATTTGCAGTTATTATTATTAATTATCATCATCGTCTTATTGTTAAAGAGAAACAGCCGAATTTGCAATTAATTATTTATGCATTATTATCATCATCATTAATTGTTATTTCCATTTTTGAATCTTACTATGTATACTAGTAAGAAAAATGATTGTTCACCCAACTAGTCTCGAGCTAGTAATTCAGAAGAGAGGCACCTGTTGCGAATGGCAGTTCACCGGGTTAGATATCTACCCAAATAACCTCAACGCCGAATCTTCAGTAGAGCAAGGCCGGTCATGAGGAATGTGTAAATGCGACATAAAATTGGAAGAAGAAAATATCACTAGTGAAATTAAAACCAGAAAGAAGAAATAAAAGTATGAAATGAAAAGAAATTCGAATAATGAATGTGTTGAGTTTATAATTAAATAATAATAATAATAATAATAATAATAATAATAATAATAATAATAATAATAATAATAATAATAATAATAATAATAATAATAATAATAATAATATAATAATAATAATAATAATAATAATAATAATAATAATAATAATAATAATAATAATTATAATAATAATAATAATAATAATAATAATATAATAATAATAATAATAATAATAATAATAATAATATAATAATAATAATAATAATAATAATAATAATAATAATTATAATAATAATAATAATAATAATAATAATAATAATAATAATAATAATAATAATAATAATAATAATAATAATAATAATAATAATAATAATAATAATAATAATAATAATAATAATATAATAATAATAATAATAATAATAATAATAATAATAATAATAATAAATAATAATAATAATAATAATAATAATAATAATAATTATAATAATAATAATAATAATAATAATAATAATAATAATTATAATAATAATAATAATAATAATAATAATAATAATAATAATAATAAGATTCGGTGTCACTGACTCTACTTGTTCTATAAAAATCAAACAATATCCAACGTATATTTATATTCGAAACTTTACTATTCGCAAAATTCAATTAACGCAATAAGACTGCTCGCTCTAACTGTCTGGTAGATCCGCTCTGGTAATTCGGTTCTACGCACTTTATAACAATAATCACCATCGAACTATCGATCCACAATTCAATTAGTATTTGGCGTAATAAGATCCTTCAACTATCCTATTACTCGAAATCTAATAACTGATTTAATCCCTCAAATCCTACTCTCAGTTTCTTCGTGTCCCTACCTGAGATTGCTTCTGAGTTGGAGCTCCTTTAAATAGTCGAAATTATGGCCTTAATTAATGGCGTTTCAACTTAATCGTCTAATTTGACAATTTCTGCCTAGCGGTCTTTTTTAATTTTTCTCTGTCGATAGGAATATTTATTGCCCCACCGTGCATCTTCCTTGTAATAATCTTTTTCCGTTTCCCTATTATTTATGCTGTCATAATAATGGTTTTCTGAAATCCACTTTGTTCACCGTTCTTTATGTTTACTTAACTCGGGTTTTCCTTAATAAATTAATTAACGATTTTCTGTTTTAAACATTTCTTCGTCTTTTGACCCTTTATGAACACATTCTGATAAACCGTTCTCACCATGATCTTCCCCGTCGTCTCCTCTGAATCTAACCCGTTTATCAAATTTTAATTCGGTAATTTGTTGGTTCCTTGGGGTTCTGAATTTTCAACATTCTTTTTTAATTATATGGAAATTATAATAATTTTAAATTAAACAACCCCAACAAATGTTAGCTTAAAATAATTTGTGAAGCAATCATATAAATCCAAAAAACAAAGAGGTCTTGAATTGAAGTCATTCCCAAATCCAGAAATGTGAATATGATTAAAAAATCTATAATGATCATTAAAAGCTATAACCAATTTTACTGCTGTTGCTCTTATAATATAGAATATATCAGCGCGAGCAACTGTTTTTAAATACTTATAGTGTTCAATAAATAAAAAAACTAAACAGAATAAGTAAAATTTATTTAACTCATTGTTGGGCCAGAACACAAATAGCCTTGAGAATTGTTTAAATGCATCAGTAATACAGCACGAAAACCCAGCACCAAGATAACTTTAAATATAACATACAACACCAACTAAACATTTTAAAATCTGAGAGAATATAAATAAATATAAAATCAAAAAACATAAAAATAAAATAAATACAAAATGCATCAAGAACCGCACGAAATTTACATAAAAAATAACATAATAACAAGAAAATTTGACCGTAAAATGACCATTTATACAAAAGTAAAAATTAATGAATTAAATGAATAAAAATAAAATATTTTTGGCTGAATAAATTTAATTAAAATTGTTACAAATAAATTACCAATTTAAATTAAGAAAATAATAAAAAATTTAATTTAGATAATACATATAATTTCAAGGTCAAATTTGTTTAATCGCAATAAAAATAACACGCAAGGTTAAGGTCAAATTATAGGTATATATACTGATGTGTTTTGACAATTTATCAACGTAAATTTGGTGCAAATTTAATTTCAGTCTTAGTTGGTAGTCTTATTTTCAACAGCAGTTCTAGTCTGATTCGAGTTAGTGTGCATAACTAACTGAGAGCCGTGTATTCAGCCAATTAACACTGACAGGTGTTTTGACTGAACATGTTAACTCTCAGATAGTGTACGGGTATTGATTTATTGATTGCTACTATAAGAATTTACGAAGTGTTATGAATTAATGACATGAATTGTGATCAAGATGATTTTATGCCAATTTGCCGGATGAATTTATGGATGATGTATGCCAAATAAATATTTTAAAGCCAACAATTTTGTGCATTGAAACTTTTACTCAACTGATATAGTAAAATTTATTTATTATTTCTTTTTCGGCCCACAGCCAAAACATAAAGCAAGGAAGTAAAATTACACATAACCATCGAACTGTGCAAGTGCGGTGTAAGTCCGCCAATAGTTCGTGCCCGTGAATGCTACGGCGTGAGAACGCAGGAGCTGAAACGTCAATATTATCCGTTCATAGAGAAAATTGGCATGTAAAGGAGTAGTCTTTTGGCAGCTCCTTCGCCATCCGTTTCCTAAAAATTCGACCAAAAATTTCAAATGACAATCGGCTTAAAATCACTAACACCGAGTAGTCCAGTGGGCACTCATTAAATATAATATGAACATAAATAGATCTTAAGGACCAATAGAGGGAAAGGGTAGCGGGGAAAAATTGGGAAATCGTTGCAACAGTTAAATGAATAGCCATCGGAAAAAGATTAATCCGAACGACTTAATCATGAAAAATAATGTTTTAAATAATATATAAGAATTTAAAAAAATCATGTTGAATTGAAACGGAAAATATGGGCAGAACGCTGCGCAAATTTTCGGAATCAACTAAAATACTTATCAAAATATCAAAGTAAAAGTAGAATACGGCTCAGTAATTAATAAGATATCGGATAAGACCGTAAAATAAGGGCGGAACGCTGCTCAAATTTTCCGAATTAATTAAAATACTTCAGCAAATATTGTAAGGAAAAGGTGGAGCGTGGCTCAATTGTTGGTAGGATAATCTGATAAAACCGTAAAATAAGGGCTGCTAAAATTTTCGAACTAACAAAAAAACTTTGTCGAAAACTGTAAAATAAGGATGTGTTACGGCTAATTTTGTATATCAATAAAATATTTTTATAACGCCGAGGAATAAGGACGGATCCCTACAAAAACTTAATAATAACAATGATGATAATGAGGATAATAATAATAATAATAATGATAATAATTATGATAATGATAATAGTAATAATAATAATGGTAGTAAGAATGATATATGTAATGGTAATTATAGTAGTAAGAATATGTTGGGGTATCACGAAAAAGCACAGTAAAATCGATAAAACACAAAAAATGATAAAAGTGCAATATTAATTAAAAAAATGTATAAAATTCGAAAGTAATAATGATCGGGGGAAATTGGTATGGTTGAACGCCAAATTGAGAGACGAGTCCGGAAATAATAATAAAAATTGAGTGAGGGGTCCCTAGAAAATGATATAAAATAAAAAAGGAAATTAATTAAGAAAATTAATTACTAATGGGAAGCCCGAGTCAATGGGAAGCCCTAGGCAATGGAAAACCCGAGAGATGTGGAAAACCCGAGAGATAAGGAAAACCCGGCGCATAGACGGAATAATATAGTAGGATAAATTAGCCTAAACAACGTCAAACGTTGTTGACAAATGTCGGTCTGAAAGGTAATTATTAATGATAATTTGATAATGCAGAACCTATTGTTGACAATCGTCGGAAAACAGTCTGAGCAGGAGTATAAAAGAAAGAGGGAAAAACACGAGAGGACCACAACTCATCAGACAAGAAAAGAGGACCAGAATTCCTCAGACAAGAAAAGAGACATTATCAACCAGACAAGAAAGGACAATTATTATTAACTAGATACGAGAGAGCAGATATTATTAACTAGAGTGAATCGACGTGAACGAGCAGTAGTAGGTTAGTAGAGAAATCCAAATCCAAGTAAAAGTCAAGGTTATCTATCAGACAGGGTGGTTCTCCCTTGGACAACCTACCCTAAGATAATCCGAGCCAAACAGTGGTTAAAAGGTGCAAATCAAGTAGTGAAATTGTGATTACAAATATTGAACCAAAGGATTGATTTGTTATTGTGATAAAGTGCAAATAAAATCATTCTGTGTTGGGTTTGCTTATTTGATCGAAAAAGGACACGAGGAGTCAGAGGGAACCGACTTTCAATAATAATAACCCAACATTTTGGTGAGCCCGACGTGATTAAAAAGTCGGCGGAAAACAGTGCTGAAAATAATTGAATTGTTAAAAAGAGACGACGTGATAAAAAGTCGGCGGAAAACAGTGCTGAAAATAATTGAATTGTTAAAAAGAGACGACGTGAGTGTCAGAGCAAAAATAAACTGAAAAGAGAATAAATTATTAAATTAAAAGAAAACTTTCAAATTATTGAGGAACTTCGTGGTTCAGTACGCCAGAAGTTATAAAGAAAATTATTATAGAATAAATTCCAAAATTAAAACAAAAGGTAATATTAATAATTGTAATATTTTAAAATTCAGACGAGAAAAAGTTGTACAAAAAAGATTTTATAATTTGAGAAACCAGAAGCAATCAGAAATAATGGCGAGCAATTCCAATAATAATGATCAAACCCCGGTGTCTACTGTGACAACCCCTGTATCTAATATCCAAGCAAATATGTCTACTACTCTTAGTAATGATTATGCAAGTTGTCAGAAACTACCAGTTCAGCAATATGGAGGAGATCCGGTTGAATTTGTTGATTTTATGGCTGATTACTACATGTATGCCACTGCTTATGGATGGAGCCAATCGATTATGGTGCAACGGTTACCATTGTATTTAAAAGGAGCAGCGAGAGAGGCTTGGCAACAAATTGATAAAAGACTCATTGCCAATGATTGGACCAAGTTGAAAGATGCCTTAGCAGCGAAATTAATTGGTGGTGATATCAAACGAATAATGCGCCAAAAGTTTTACAATCGAGTGCAGAGACCAGACGAGTCAGTAAGTGAATTTGCTTATCATTTGACAACCCTTGCAGAGAAAGCTTTTGAGATTAAACCTGAACAAATTGATGTGGCGAAGCAAGTGAAGGAATTGTTGCAAGACCAATTTTTAACAGGAGTCAGAAAAGAAATTAAAAAGGCCCTATGCTATGTAGATTTCAACAATTTTGATGAGCTAATTAAAAAGGCTATGAAGATTGAATTGAATTTGAAAACTACTCAACCAAAAGCAGAATCTTTTACAACTATTAATGAATCTAGAGACAGGTCAATATCACCAATCAAAAGTAATTTATTCCAGAAATCCACCAGTCCATCACCAAAATTTAGAGTAAAATTTGAGCCAAGGAAATCTACAAATAGTCCAAATGAGGAGAGAGAAAGACCAGTTCAGTGTAGTCATTGTCAGAAATTGGGACATAATATAAATCAATGCTGGTTTAAAAATAATACTCAAAGAAGTCCAAGTCCTGTCCAGTGTGATCATTGCCAAAGAAAGGGACATAGTAATAGTCAATGTTGGTTTAAAGATGAAGAGCAACAAAGTCCAAAGAGGATGTGGCCAAATTGGTTGAAAAGCAATGGTGGGAAAAGTTTTAATAAAATGAGCACTAATAGTCAGCGAATTAATGATAATATACAGTGCTATAATTGTGGAAAGAGAGGGCATGTATCACGGAACTGTTTCGCAAGATCAAGATCTCCATCAACTTCACCGTCACCTCAAAGAGATAGAGTTAATTTACAAGGCCGAATTCAATGTCATTCATGTAGAGGTTATGGGCATATGGCAAGGTCATGTCCCAGGAATAATGAGAGATTTCAAAAGCCAATCTTAAAGAAAATTAGATTCCAAAGTGATAAATCACAAGCAGACAATGTTGCTTTTGTGCAGCCAGATAATTATAATAATAGAATTGAAGACGAAGTGAAACAAATGAGTCGACGTTTGGATCGTTTAATATGCAAGTTTGAATCTGATGAAGAGACAGATAATCACATGATGTATGAGTCGCAATCAGAAGCATCAGATACAGAGCTGAAAAGAATGATGATTAAAGATGATCTGCAAAGCGAAAAGGCAATAATGATTATATCGAAGCTTAATAAATTAATCGAATCAAGAGCAGCGGAAACGTCTAAAATAATGACATCATTACTGGAATTGAGTCAAATGTCACTGAGTGTACAAAAATTGAAAAATGTAATTGAACTATGTGCTGATCATTATGAGGTAAATTTAAAAGATAGAGATGAAATAACAAATATGATGAAGATATTTGGGAAAGCTTTCAGAGAAAATAAATGGTTAGATTTTATTTTTATTGATGTTGTAGATGAAAGTAGAAATAGCGTGATTTGTATTCGTTGTGAAATTGGAGATTATGTTAAAGATTTAAAAGAGAGATTAAAAGAGAATAATGGAAGACAGATAATAAAGGTGAAATTTAAGAATAGGTATTTAGAAGACGATGAATTTTTAATAGATTGTGGTTTTATACCTGGAAATAAAAATAAATTGCAGGTTGCGAGCATGATTAGGGAAGAAGTAGTGGAAAAAAGTGATTCGCAAGAACTAATAGGAGACTTAAGAGATGCTTTAAGTGAGTGGGATGGAGTTAAAATTACGGAGAAATTAAAATTAATTGATAAAATAGAACTACAGGAAAATGCTAAACTAGAAATAGTAAACATAATACGACCATATTTATATGATAAATCGAGGTATGGAGAAAAATTGAAATGTTTGATGCGAAGATTTGGTAGAGAATTAAGAGAAACTAGAATGGAATTAAAACCATTTATTATAGCAATAGATTATGAAGATTGGGGAAAAACAGAGTATATAGAGGAACATTGGTGTACAAAGGTTCAGAAGTTACGAAAAAGAGCTGCAAACCAAATAGGAAAAGATGGAATTATTGTATTGATGTTCAAAGATGAAGAATTAGATGATGATGAATATTTATATGATTGTGGATTTAAGCCACAGGAATTAGACGAAAACGGATACCTAGATGCTGATGGAAGGGCAGGGTATTTAGTAAATTGTGTAGTAGCAATAAAGGAACAGAAAGTAGATTCAGTGGATAACTCGGAGAATTCAAATACAGATATAGAGGAAGATAACGTGAAAACAAAAGTAGATGAAATTTTCAGTAATAAGGAAATTCAGGTGGAACACCTTGAAAAACAAGAAATTTTTGAGGCACCCCGAGGTGAAATAAATAGTGAAATAATCGTTAGGAAACCTAGAACTTTATATGAGATAAAGCGGAGTTTAGTGAAAATTGAACAGGAAGTTGATGAAACAAAAATAACCTTAATGGGCTTGATTAAAGCAGTATATCCGACGTTTGAAATAAAAATGGATGTCGAGTATGAGTTAGGAAATATAGTAACTGAAATGAAAAACAGACTTCCAGGTGTTGTGCAAAGATTTGGAGAAAACGATAACTTTTGTGATAAGAAACTAATTGAAAATTTGATTAAAAATGGAATTGACAAAGAAGTAATGTTAACTAGTTTAACATATATGGTCTTAGAAATTGGAGCTCATGTGATAGCAGAAACGGATAATTTGGAAAATTTGATAGATGTAGCAGCACGAACCTCAAATGAATATTTTATGAAGTGGGTCAAAAATAATGGAGGTTGGAAGAAGTTGAATAATGATCTTACAGTAAATGAAAGTGATGAAAAAAAATTACCATACAAACCGTTAAATGGAAAGGATAGCCCGAAGCTAAGAAAAAAGATGATATTCCCATGGGCAATAGTTATGCTCTTTATTTTTTGTACAATAACTACACAAGCTACAGGTATGACAGCTTACGATTGTTCCCAAACAGAAATGGGAAAAATTTATTCGGTTGTGGACATGGCAGAATGTCCGGATGCATACCCAAAGAAATTGAAAGTAGAAAATGATGTAAAATATTATGTGTATCAAGAATCTGATCTACGGCGAGCCAAAGTTAGAGAATGTATTGCGAAGCGAACTACTTTTGTATTTTTCTGTGGTAAATGGAGCCACACATCATTGATAAAAATGCACGCTATTCCACGACCAGTAGAGGTAATGCCAGAAAACTGCTTAGCTGCGTTTCAAACAGAGGAGTTAAAAATTAATCCGGAAATTAAAGTAAAAGCAAAAGTAAATCACAGAATAAGAGAGACAGTTGTTGTAAAGGGAGTAATACAACAAGATGGAACGTGCGAAGGAGAACCATATAAAGTAAATGAAAAAATTATTAAACAATCAGTGGTGATTGAAGAATATTTGACAGAATTAAGAGAATTTGAAGGAGTTTTTGATGATGAAACAGGAAAACTTCAAACGCATCCGTTTTGTAATATGAGACAAAGTAATTGCCAAACAGGAGAATCCATTTTAGTATTTGATGTTAAAACTGATGTATGTAATTTAGCACATTTGAAAACTATGACTTTCAAAGAGTTAAGTGGAGAACAATTTAGAGAAAGCCCCGATAATTTCAATATAAATTATAAATCGAATGGCACAATTAGGTCAACTCCAGTATGGACGAGGAAAACCACACCAGTATTAATGTCGACATTACCAACAGATGGTATGCGTTTTATAAAAAAGGAGGCTACCAATAAATGCGGGCAAATGGTTTATGCAACAAATTACAGAGGTGTTTACGTATCAAAAATGATGGTGCATGAGGCGAAGACTAAAATACACACAAATGATATTAAACTCACTCACTACTTTAACAATAAAATTGATTATTTGTACCATTTTAGTCAAAACATAATGGAGAATATATATCGGGAAATGATTTTAAATGATTGCAAATTGAATAAAGAGATACTTAGAAACAGGATGGCAATGGCCATTACAAATCCAAACTTAGTAGCACCTATGCTAATATCAGAAAACGGTGTATTTGCCAGAATCTTCGGAGAGGCCCTATATAGCTATAAATGTAAAGCAGTTACAGTGAAAATTATGAAATACGAAAAATGTACAAATGAATTGCCGGTGAGTATAAACGGAAAAATGCGATTTATGGAACCCATAACAAGAATATTATTGGACGAGCAAACTAAGCCAAAAATTCTTGAATGTAATAGATTACTTGCTCCGTTGTATCGCTTAGCACAGGATTCATGGATAGCATTACCAGATTACCGAGGAGTGAGAACTCCGGATAAATTAGAATTAACAAATCTAGAATATCTAGTAAATTTCACATCCCTAAATAAAATGGCACAAATGGGTTTCTATGCAAGTGAGGATATCGAAGAAGCTCAAAGAAACTTGTTATTTCCGTCAAAAAAGGAACGTGTAATCTCAGAAATGATTGATACAATTTTGCCTAACGGGGAAAGTAAAGTCAATTATGAATATCTTCTAACACCAGATCACTTTAGAAAGGCAACATATAAAACGATGAAAAAGATCTGGGGGAAATTCATGTTTTTAGGACAAGCATGCGCAGGCTTAATTGGATTCTATGTTGTAATCATAACAATAAAGGTAATAATGTCACAAATATTATCGGCTCATAGAATATACGTAATATCCGGATGGTCATGGAAAATAATTATTGGTTGTTTTCCATTTTTAGCGAGATTTTTCATTACTCATCATCAATATAGAGAAATGGCAAGTGTGAGAGCACAACTGAAAACCGATCAAAAAAGTGAAGTGTCTCTATGTGCAGCAAGTGATCACAATAATGATAATAATGATGACATCAATGATGATAAAAAGGAGCAAAGATATTTTCAAAAAGGAATTATGAAGAGTGAAAAAAAGCCAGAGCTACAATTTTTATTAGAACCTATGCCAAAACTTAGCGGAATTGAAACACTTTCAAAGTGGTATACACCAACATTTTCGCCAACGGCACCAAAGTATCCAACTGAAAAATTAAAAGAAGTGAAACCGGTAGAACATATTAAATTTGAATTAGATAACATTGAACCCACGAGCGCAGAAATTGAACGGAGAAACATGCTCGGATTACCGTGTAGTTATGCAATGATGACGTTAGGAAATAAAGGCAAACAGCCTCGAATAAACATTTTGTTCAATGGAAGAAAGGTGGAAGCTTTGTTAGATTCAGGTTCCAGTAATACTATAGTATCAGATGATTTGTTGACAATTGAAGAGAAATCGAAGATGAAACCAACAAGTAAAGTAATAAGGTCAATGTCGCACAATGTTTTAAGTATAATTGGGAAATTAAAAGCTGAATTAATTATTGGTGATCACGAATTAGTGCATTATGTGTCAGTGATGAGAAATAGTCCTGTCGGATGTTTAATTGGTATGGATGTAATGGAACAACTACAGGGAATTTCTCTTGATCTGAAAACTGGGAGATTAATGAAAGGACAGACAGACGAAAAAGGACATAAGGTGAGAGAGGTGTTTTTAAATCAGACGCTAGAATTGCCAGCAAGAAGTGAGGTAATATATTATGCAGATGTGTTAGATGTGTCAGATGACGAGTGCATATTTGAACCAAATGAGAAGCTAATAGAAAAATACGAAATTCCAATGTGTGATGAAGTGGTAAAGGTCAAAGACCAAACAGTGCCAGTGAGAATAGTAAATCAAAACACGAAACCCATCCAAATGAAACCAAAAACCAAACTGGGAAAACTAACGAAGTTTGAAATAGAGAAAATCCCGAAATTACCGAGAAATATTAAAATTTACAAAGAGCCACAAGTCATTAGTAATGATTTAACAGAATCACAAAAATGGGAATTCACAGAGTTATTAAAGAAATATAAAATGGTGTTTGCAAAACACGAGTACGATTTGGGACTCACCCAAGTAATTGAACATGAGATACCATTACTTGATGAAACTCCGATTAAATTGAAACCGTATAGAATTCCATATATACATCAAGAGGAAAGTGATAGGCAGATAAAAGCAATGAAAGAGTTCAAAATAATACGAGATAGTTCTTCACCATTTTCATCGTCAATAGTAGTTGTTAAAAAGAAAGACGGCGATCTGCGATTTTGTGTTGATTATCGGAAATTAAATCAAGTTACGCGAAAGGATACATATCCTATTCCAGTTCCACAAGAAATGTTTGATCAAATGGGAGAAGTACAATTTTTCACAGTAATCGATCTTAATAAAGGTTACAATCAATTTAAAGTGAAGGAAGAAGATCGAAGAAAAACGGCTTTTTCTGATGGTAAAGGATTGTATGAATTTAATGTGTTACCGTTTGGATTAACTGGAGCACCTGCTACGTTCCAGCGAGGTATGAATTTTGTTTTACGGGATATCCCACATGCATTAGTCTATATTGATGACATAATAATATTTTCAAATACTTTTAAAGAACATCTGAAAGATGTGGAAACTGTATTTAGAAGATTATTAAAGGCTAATCTAAAAATAAAACCCTCTAAATGTGAATGGGGAAAATCGGAAGTGGTTTATGTAGGTCATATTATTTCTCGAAATGGATTGCAACCAAACCCAGAAAATGTGAGAAAAATTAAAGAATACCCAATCCCTGAAAATGTAGACCAAGTTCGACAATTTCTAGGCTTAGCTAGTTATTATAGAAAATTTATTAAAAGCTTTTCTCATGTAGCACAACCCTTAAATGTATTATTAAAAAAGCAGACTCAATTTAAATGGGGAAAAGCGCAACAAGAAGCATTCGAATTACTTAAAGAAAGCTTGATTAAAAAACCTATACTGAGATGCCCAAATTTTAGAATACCATTCATTTTAATGACAGATGCAAGTAATTTTGCATTGGGTGCAGTATTAGGACAACAAGTCGAAGGTGAGAAAGATCACGTAATAGCATATGCCAGTAGAACGTTAAAGCCACATGAAAAGAATTATTCTACAATTGAGAAAGAAACATTGGCATTGGTTTACGGTATAGCAACGTTTAGACAGTATTTAGTTGGCAGAAAATTTGTTGTGTTTACTGATCATAATCCGTTACAATGGTTGATGAAACATCGGGATTCAGCCAGCAAACTGATCCGATGGTCAATAGCCCTACAAGAATATGATTTCGAAATTAAATATCGAACAGGTAAATCAAATGGAAATGCGGATACGCTATCGAGAATCCCTGTAAATAATGAGAGTAAGAATAATGAAATGAATTATAATAATACAATATTTATGGCAATCAAAACCGCTAATAATTTGCAGGAACTGCAAAAAGATCAGGAAAAGGATAATGAATTAAATCAATTGCGGAAACATGCAGTCACGATCAAAAAGGAAAGTGACTGGAAACATGTAGTTGACGAAAAACATAAATATATCATTCATGATGGTTTGTTAAAATGTGTTAAAAATGAAAACTTATTAATTGTGGTTCCAACCAAACATCGAACAACGTTAATGTTAATATACCATGATGGAGCACTAGGTGGACATTTATCCGCTCGGAAGACATTATCAAGATTGAAACAAAAATATTATTGGGACACTATTGAATCAGATGTCAGAAAATGGTGTCATACTTGTGAAGTGTACTTAACCAGGCGAAATACGGGAAAGAAAATAAAAGTACCTTTGAAACCTATGCCAGTGCCCGGAGCGCCGATGGAAATTACTGCAATGGACATTGTTGGTCCGTTACCTGAAACAATTAATGGCAACAAGTATATCATTGTGTTCTGTGATTATCTAACTAAATGGCCTGAAGCATATGCGATGCAAAATCAAAAAGCGGAAACAGTTGCAAAGATATTTGTAGAAAATATTATTTTTCGATATGGAGCACCGAAGAAATTACTTACTGATCAAGGAACGAATTTCCAAAGTGAACTGTTTATCTCAATCACGGAATTATTCGGGATACTGAAACTAAGTACATCGCCTTATCATCCACAAACGGATGGTTTAGTTGAAAGATTTAACGGAACATTAATCAATATGATATCATCCTACGTAAATAGAAAACAGAAAGATTGGGATTTGTTTATCAAGCCATGCTTATTTGCGTATAGAAATGCAGTGAATGAGAGTACCGGTGAAACACCTTTCTATCTCATGTATTTACGGCGGAACAACATGCCGGTTGATTTAAAATTTCAAGCACCTATCTCACAGTACATGGATATATCTGATTACAAAGTAATTATGCAAGAAAGACTTCAATCGGTATGGACTCAAGCTGGACTTAAAATAAGACATAGTCAAGAAGCGTATAAAGAGTGCTATGATAAACGAGCACATGCTCACAATATTGAGGTAGGAGATTTAGTATATGTACATAAACCAGAACCAGCAAAGGGTTTATCACCAAAATTACAGAGACCATTTAAAGGACCATACGTAGTATGTGATACCACTGAAACTAATCTAAAATTACGTCCACAAAATAATAAAAAGGCAGGAACAATTATCGTTCATGCTAATCGATGTAAAAAGGTGCCAGTTGCAGAAGACACTAAGTATCAATTGAGATCTAAAGACAAAAACGTGGAAAGGCACACCGCGCTCAAACAAAAGACAGCAAAAAATCGCTCACCATTGGGATATATCAACAAAACTTTGTTCGTTACAACACTCATGATAATCAATGTGTTAGGGTCGAATGCGACTCCATCGTTTCCAAATTACGCTATTAAAAGGATCCCGTTAATGGAAAAAGTTGATATTTATGCCACATGTACCCAGATGGTATGGATCTATCGTTGTGCACCGACCGAAGAAATAGAAATAAGTAATTTACTGAATTATTTTGAACCACCAGTGAAGTTGAATTTTAATAAAAATACTTATGTAGATCGTCAACTAACAATAAATTATGAATACCCATGGTTAATAAAACAAGTGCAACCCCAAATAAATGGTAATAAAATAATGAACCTGATTAAGATTGAAATATGGACAAAAACATTATATAACTACGTTTCCATAGAACCAGTGCTGAATGGAATCAATATATATTGGGAACCCCGAAATTCCCAACAAGTGAAAATAATTTTTCAGAATTATACAATCGATACGTTGAATGTTAGAAGGTCTTTCGTGCATTATGCGAATCTAAAACTGCATCATACCTACGATATCGCAGTTCATTACTACGAAAAAGTATTGCACGATAATGGTACAGAGAGTAATGACCGGTGGGTCAAGATCTATCTTAGTCGGAAATCACTTTTGTTGCAAAACGAAACAAATCGAGTTCATTTACAGTTAGTTGACCAAAAACTAAATATTTCACGGCATTCAGGTATGAATGAAAAAGTTATGATCTATTATCATGAGAAAATTCAAGCCACGTTAACAAGTAACTTTACCTTTAAAATGTTAAATTTTCAGCAAATACGATCTAAATCAAAAGTGGTAATCATAAAAATCAAGTATTACAAACGCATATCAAATTTCAATCCCTGGGAAATCATTTTTGTCGAAACGAGATTCATTCGAGTTGTATATAATTCAACGGGACTCGTAAAGAACACCAATTATTCTCATATCTCTAATGTAAATATTCGAAAACAAAAAACAATGTTACCTTCGTTCAACGACTATATGGCTAATGTGCAAATTCGTGAGAATAACACTACATCATCTTCATCTGATAACAATGAAACCATAATTGTAATTTTATCGATCTGTACAATCAGTGTGATATCATTCTCCATCATTTTTCTTCTCGCATCGCTAGTATATCTTCGGAAACTAAAGCAACAACTTGAGCGTCAATCCATGGCCCAAAGACCTTGGATTGTCTATGAGGAGACAATCGTGTAGTGAGATACATTTATTTTGCATGCAATTATGATAATGTAGTAGTACAGTATAAGTATCAACTTTTTATTTTGAATAATGTAAAGATTTGCACCTTTCGATCATTGATGAGTTTGATTGGCTGTTGAGAGCAAAGAAGGGGAAACAAAATTTGCGCAGGTAAAAATTTTGGGGCAAAGAAAATTTATTAAGGGGTATATAAGAAAAAAAAAGTAAATAAAATTAGTATAAAAATTCAAATTAAAATAGGTAATTAATTTTTTTATTAATATTATTATTTATACCGCTACGAGTTGAGTCAGTATCCTTAGGGTACTTTACCTTGACTCTAGCGTCAATTTTTTAAAATTGAAATAAATTAACGAACTATATTTTAGCAATGCAACAAATTCAATGGGCAAGGACAATTTATGATAGCTATCTAAAGCTACATAGGAACGATGTTGGACGAAATCCATACATTATCGAAGAAAATTTGCAAATTCCAAACTACCTGAGAATAGATGATAGGAAAATGAAGATCCAAATATTCAGAGTGAATAGGCAAGCTGGAATTAAACTTGCAGATGAGATAAATATAACGACAAAGGACGAATTCATGCTCCACGTTATCAAAGGAAATGTTGAAATGATCGAAGACAATCAGAAGATATGGTGGGAAATGCATCAGGGATCGTCGTGGAAAATGCAGAAGGAAGCATTGACAAAAAGGTTGAGAGCAGCAAATGAAAATGCACTGGTTGTGTTCGAAACCAGAACGAAAAACGAAGCTCAAGAAATACCGCAGGTAATATCAACACTACCTGTGGATGAAAAATTGTTGGCAATCACAGAAGAAATGCTAAAAAGAAGAATGTCATTTTTAAGAAAAGAAATGGATCAAGAAGAGATAAGAAATAAGATCTTGTTTATAGATGCGGAATATGGAACATCAGAAACCAAACAGATGGTACCGCTATCTATTGCGATAATGAATTATTATGGAAAAACAATAAAAGATGTCTACCTTACTCCAAGAGGAAAATTGTGGCATTTTAATTCAAAAATTCATGGAATAACGGAAGTGGCAATTAGGAATCAAAATGACCAATATTTAATTATGCAGGAAGTCCAAAATTTGGTAGTTGGGAAGATATTAATTGGCCACGATCTTCATGCGGAACTACAATATTTAAAACTTTGGGTAAACCAGTTGCATGGTGTTCGAGATTTGGCAACGGCGCAAGCATTGGGAAAGTTTGGAGTTTCCAGAAGAGGAGAATTTTTCAAATTAAAAACTGTTGTTCAGGAGATGTTTGGAGAACAAATGCAGGTGGGCATACACTCAGCCCTTGAAGATGTAAAGAATATAAGAAGAATATATTTGCACATTGAGAAACTGTGGATTGATGATGTTGAAATACCAAAGAAGCAGCCATCGAAGAAATATTCGTTGGAGGAATATCGGAAACTTCATAACACCGTTTCAACATCAATGACCAAAATCACAGAAGAAATTGACCTCACGTCAGCAGAGGATATGGAAACTGATGGTGAAATTCAAACTATTCAATTAAAATGGGCAATAGAAGAGACGATCGAAACAATTGAGGAGAGTTTGGGTTTGATAATCCACGAACCAATTTATCAAATCCAACCAATATTCGAGCCTTGGTCAAGTATCTCGCCGAGGAGCAGAAAGAGAAAAACTCCATTGAATTCATTGGAAGTCGATAGTGAAGAAACTATCGTAATAAACCAGCTTACATACAAGAAAAAGAAAACGGTCATTCACTATAAATGTGGATCAAAAACACTGAAACTTGAAATGAAATAAATTAATGTTATTTATATTATTATTTATAAAATATTAATTTAATAAATCTCGTCTTTTGATTTATGTCGTCCCATACAAAAAAAATAAATAAATAAATAAATTTGCCATTATTATTATTCAAATTATTATAATTATCAGTTCTCGAAAGCCTCGGATCTCGAACTTCGGGATCTGAGACTCACAAGAAGATCCATTCCCCATGCCTGCAGCCTGGCGTAACCAGCAGGAGGAATGGAATGTTTTAATATAGCCTACAAACACAATAAAAAAAAAAAAAAAAATTCAAATAAGTATTATAAGTTTTATTGTTTTTGATGAAAAAAAAATGTAAATCTCCTTATTGTTTTTTAAATAATAATAGAATTTACTTCATATCTCGGCAATTCCTCGAAAACAAAACCCCAAATCCCATTTTGATTCACATTGTTTCGTGGTGTTGGTAATATGTGACACAGTGACGCAATAATATATTGATAACAAGACCATATTACACCAATGAAAAAGAATTGAACCATCAAGCCAGTAACACAAAGCATCAATATAATAAAACATGAAATAGCCGGATTAATATTATAAAAGTATTTTCCAATCGGTAAGCAGTTCTGAATAAAATATTATTAAATTAAATTCAAGTGATTAAAAAAAACTGTTTATTCTAATTCTAATTTATTAATATCACTGGAAACTATTAAATGACCAAACAACCATAATAAATCCAAAACAAATCAAACAACTGTAAACAAAAAAGGGTAGAATATTTGATGCATTTTTGTTTGACTTCTAATAGGACTTCTTTAGATCTGCAAATGACTGTCAATTATTTCTGTTCTATTATCTGTTCGAGAAGTTTAGAGTTGCTTTCGTAATCATTTAGAAGAATAAAACCATCAAAATAAATATCAATAAAATCGAATGATAATGACCAAATAAATATCAATAAAATCTTAAATTAAAATCAAATCAAATATGTTTCCAAAAAAATCTTAAATTAAAATAATTACATCAACTTACTTCTTTCAAATATGTTTCGACAAAAAATTAAATTAAAATCAAATATGTTTCCACAAAAATTAAATTAAAATCAAATATGTTTCAACAAAATCGAAAATCAAAATCGAAAATCTTTAAATACTGAACAAAAATCTGATAAAATTTCTAAGTTTGGGAATTTCCCAACCAATTAAATTAATTATTATTATTATTATCATTATTATTGTTGCCGACACAAGGCTGGAACAAAATTAATTACTAACATTATTATCTTTGTTATTATTGTTGGTTATCGTTGTTGTTATAAACAGATACATGTCTGAATTATCAGCATGTTTATCCCCCTCCTTGAATATTTCTAACATGGTATGCATGCCTGCTCAAGTCGGCATCAATGACCAATGAAAATGCAGCAATCACTTCCACAATAACTACAATAAATCTCAGCTTTGTATAGGTTTCTGTGTGTTTCTAACTTTTCATTGCAGACAATTCAAATGGAAGACTGCAAAAATGTCGCCATGTACATTCTGGTGAGGAGAGAGGGGAATAATATTCCAGAGCACCTGAATTATTTATTATATTATTATTATTATCATATTATTATTATTATTATTATTATTACAATTCCTATCTACCAGGTAGAGCGCGATTATCATCTCAAATTTGATTTATTAGCCTATGGCTAATTAAATTATTATTATTATTATTATTATTATTATCATTATTATTATAAATTATTTAGCCTCTGGCTAATTAAATTATTATTATTATTATTATCATTATTATTATTTATGTCATTTTCAAATCGTTTTATAACTCGTAAAATTTTTTATTTTCATAATAATTATATGAAAATTTCTAACAAATATATGAAAATAAATTTCTACAATTACCCAATTTTTGTAAATATTAAGTTATAATTTTGTATTCAATATATGAATGATGTACAAAATAAATATTTATTGAAAATAAATTAATTAGGCAATGATGGATAGAGACAAAAAGTATTATTATTATCATTTATTATTATTATTATTATCATTAGTATTAATATTATTATTATTATCGGAATATTTTTCCGATTTACTAAAATCTATTGTTATTATCATTATTATGTTATTGTTATTATTATTATCATTATTATTATTATATTGAATAAAAACCAAATTCTTAAATTTGGACCTTTTCAAAGGAACAGATTCGAGGGCGAATCTTCATTAAAGGGGGGAGATATGTTGGGGTATCACGAAAAAGCACAGTAAAATCGATAAAACACAAAAAATGATAAAAGTGCAATATTAATTAAAAAAATGTATAAAATTCGAAAGTAATAATGATCGGGGGAAATTGGTATGGTTGAACGCCAAATTGAGAGACGAGTCCGGAAATAATAATAAAAATTGAGTGAGGGGTCCCTAGAAAATGATATAAAATAAAAAAGGAAATTAATTAAGAAAATTAATTACTAATGGGAAGCCCGAGTCAATGGGAAGCCCGAGGCAATGGAAAACCCGAGAGATGTGGAAAACCCGAGAGATAAGGAAAACCCGGCGCATAGACGGAATAATATAGTAGGATAAATTAGCCTAAACAACGTCAAACGTTGTTGACAAATGTCGGTCTGAAAGGTAATTATTAATGATAATTTGATAATGCAGAACCTATTGTTGACAATCGTCGGAAAACAGTCTGAGCAGGAGTATAAAAGAAAGAGGGAAAAACACGAGAGGACCACAACTCATCAGACAAGAAAAGAGGACCAGAATTCCTCAGACAAGAAAAGAGACATTATCAACCAGACAAGAAAGGACAATTATTATTAACTAGATACGAGAGAGCAGATATTATTAACTAGAGTGAATCGACGTGAACGAGCAGTAGTAGGTTAGTAGAGAAATCCAAATCCAAGTAAAAGTCAAGGTTATCTATCAGACAGGGTGGTTCTCCCTTGGACAACCTACCCTAAGATAATCCGAGCCAAACAGTGGTTAAAAGGTGCAAATCAAGTAGTGAAATTGTGATTACAAATATTGAACCAAAGGATTGATTTGTTATTGTGATAAAGTGCAAATAAAATCATTCTGTGTTGGGTTTGCTTATTTGATCGAAAAAGGACACGAGGAGTCAGAGGGAACCGACTTTCAATAATAATAACCCAACAAATAATAATAAATGTAATAGTAGTAACAATGAATAAAGGTAATACATATAATAGTAACAATGATAATGCTAGTAATAATAATAGGGAACATTGTAGTTATAATAGGGATAAGGGTAAGAGAGATAGTGTTTGAGGATATTTAACATAACAAAGGGTGTACAAGCCACAGAATAATCATCAACACGGACGACGATAAGAAGGACTATGTGAATGGACATAACAATGAATGATATAAGAGTATAGGTTAACATTTGAAAGAGATAGGAGAATAATGGAACCTAAAAATCGAAATCGAGCATAGGCCTTCTATCGGCAGCTCGTTGGACCCATGGATCGTTCAGTCAATTATAGCATTAGCAATAGCGCTCACTTTTTGCGGACGATCTACCTACTCGAACACAGTTCCAACGTTGCTTAGCAACGGGTGCCGAGTGATTAGCGAAAAATATTTGTATGGGGTTGTCTGCGTAACATCCATATAGTTCCAGAAATCAACACCCAGAAACCCACCATCATATTCAAAATTCCTGAGCAATAATAGTTTCCCGAAACGTTAATTAGATCCAAGTTTAGGCGACCTCATATAATAAATAGACAATGTTAGATCTCGTTTTTCTTTAATTTAAAAAAACAAAATGTTATTTTCACAAATTTATGATAGACATGGTATTATAGAATAATGAGGAATAATTAAAATAAGACTTATGTTTACAAATGTTAGTTGTATTCTAGAAAGACAGTTTACTTTTGGATAAAATTCCACTGGAAAGGGCGTAAGTAACAAATGAAAAATCCAAAGAAAAACGAATTAATCAATAAAATAATAGATTAGGGAATTTTTGTTCTCATTGAGTTGTTTTAATAAATAAAATTTAAATTTTGAATTTGGAGATTTTAACGGGAAAAGGTCACGAATAATACATTTTTGATGAAAGTTTTGACAAAACTAGTCACTGAGGACCTTTTACATATATTATTTAACAGGTATCGTCGCAATACTACAAATTAACCAAAATTAATTAAATTGACAAAAATTAATAATCATGTATTGTTATATGAACGATTTCAATGACTTAATTTTAATTAATAGTATATACGTTTCACCCTAGTCAAGCTCAATGATTTTACTACTAATCCATATATCATTCCAAACCCGAATATCAATTTGAATTAGCCATCTTTAAAATAATTTATTGCAACAAAATCAAGATAAAACGCTAGATATAGAAAAATTCAGATAGGACATGGCCTATTACCACGACAAGGCTCTGGATCAAAGCCAGCGAGCAGAATCAATGATCCGTTGATGCCGCAGGATTGAGGAAAGAGGAACAAGCTAAGAGGCTGACACAACACAATGATCTGTTAAAATCGCAACCGGCAGAGATGACCGTAGTACTGGAGAAGTTAAGGAAGGAAAGTCATCAGTTGAGACAGAACAAAACTATCCGAAAGATCGGGAATAACCCAAGCACGGCGGGATCTACCAATATATTCAATGCATCAGACTCAGATAGAATCATCTCAATGCACTACGACGCAGTACCAGTACAAAAACACAAAAATAATAAACCTCGTCCTATCAAAGCCGAGAGAGAAAGCCGACGAAGGCTCAAAACAGCATAATCGATGGGTCAAATGAAGAAGTTCATACAATAAATCTTAAACTAAAATTGAATTAACCTGGTTTTGTTGTTAAATTTTAATAAACATTTTGCTTTTGTTCAAATTGATAGTCGTTTTTAGAATGAGCCTAAATTATTTCATAAATAGTAACATTAAACTAAATCAAAATGGTCTAAGTATCTCAAATATCGATAATATTTCAATTAAAATGACAATGAACATGAATACCTTTTTTGTGGTAGCTCGAGAACCCAAAGGTTTTCTAGGGTATCAGCAGTCATGGCAATATGGCTCACCTTTTACTAGAAACCGCCAATTGGAAAACATTTCCAACGCCGATTTTGACTAATTTTGGGCAAAAACTAAGGTTTTAAAAATTTTTGTTTATCTGGCACGACATCCGATAACTTTGGGGGCCGCAAAGTCCAAATGGACGAAAAATCATCAAATATAGACTATTTAGCCTTAAATAATACAAAAAGTATAAAAATGGTGAAAAATGCAAAAAATGTATAACAAATAAATAAAAACATTTAAAAAGAATTGAAAATCATTAAAAACTAACAAAATTAACCAATTTCATCACTTTGGCTCCAAATTCATCGAAAGCACTTATATTATATAAAATAACTATGAGAATTAAGCCTGAAATATAATCAGAAACATTAATTAAAAAGAATCACGAAAATCTGTAAACCAGGGGAAAAGTGATGAAATATGGTAAAAACGTGAAGGCGTTTTTAAAAAACATGCGTGTAAAACCCCTCTATATAAGTCGATGCCAGATCGACATAAATTAATACTATTTTTTTAACAAAAAGTTTTAGAGATTTTTTAGAAGAATTGTACCAACTTCAAAATCATTGTAGAAGTTAGGAACTATTGACATTTTTTTAATATTTTTTGA
The DNA here is from genome assembly GCA_022537955.1 of Schmidtea mediterranea. Taxonomy (NCBI): domain Eukaryota; kingdom Metazoa; phylum Platyhelminthes; order Tricladida; family Dugesiidae; genus Schmidtea; species Schmidtea mediterranea. Next base: position 243,267,561 of record CM039680.1, on the reverse strand, counting down.
TATATATTATTTAATATTATATTCTAGTAGAATGCAATTGAATTTGTATTTTATGCAAAAATTTAGATAGGTCGTAGGAAATACCCTACATTATGTTATTTTTGATTTGGATTCATAAATAGATGTTATGTGTATCAAGTTCAAATTTTCAAATTATATTATTTATTTTTTTTGTCGAAATTTTAAATTTTCTAATAATGTATAATATCCAAATAGTTTCTTCGCATCGATCAAGTACCAAGGAAGCTTCACTCCAATGGTACTTGACCTATGCGAGATGCCTTATGACACGATCACCATTATAATCAATAATATGAAATCATTAAATCACACAATACCATTATTAACCATTTATTGTAGATATTATTTTAATTATCATTTTTGGTAATTATTATGCATAAATTGCTAATTATATATTCATTATTATTAATCATTATCATATGCTAATTGTTAACCATCTGATCGTCTACATGTATACAAGAAATCAAAATTAAATTTTCACCAACTAGTCTAGTACTAGTACTTCGGTGAGGGAGGCACCCGTAGTGAATGCTAGTTCGCCGGGTTAGCTCTCCTCTCCAAGAACCTCAACGTCAAACCATTAGTTGAGATCGAATGACCACGAGGAAGGATCAAATGCTATACATATAAAGAAAGAAGAATATAAAGACTAATGAGCAAGAACGAAGTAAAAAGATTATCCAGAATAATAATACAAAAGAAATTTGAGCGTTGATAAGAAATATGAAGTATTAGAAAAACAGAAATTAAAATCTTAGTGATCAATCAATGATGGTATTATTTTGTCAAGTATTACATAATAGAAATCAACTATAAATACGTATGTTGGAATAAAGTAAACTCATAATTGAAAATCAAATTTAATTATTACTTAAAAAGAAAAGATCCTTTTTAAATTTTTTATATATAAAAAGGTTTATAGCATCTTATTCAGGCTCCAAATTATCACAGGTTAATGTTTACATTTCAAGTTATACATGAGCAAGTAACGATTATAAATTCATGTCGATGGGGTCATTGTTAATTCTGACTAGGCAAAATTTAAATGAATTATTATTCTACAGTTATGCTATTTAATATTTGATATTTTTATTATTATTATTTTGATCAATTTTTATTAATTCTGTCATCATGGAAAAAGAGCTGTAGGAAGGAGCAACGTCAAAGCGGAGGAAGTGTCGTAGAAAGCCTCAACGGTTAAAAGGAAAAGAAAAAGAAATAGAAGAAAGAAAACTTAAATATAAAATAAAATGTTTACTTTGTTCGTTAAAAACCTTAATGTTTAATGATTGATTTTTTAAAAATAAATTTAATGATTAAAAGTAATTTATTAACCACCTAAAATGTACCCAAAACTCATCGAGAAAATATTTCGGATTAAAAAGTATATCATTAAAATAATAGTACCAGTTGAAATAGTTTAGGAATTCCAAAACTTTTCATTCAATAAAATTAAACTGACAATTTAAAAAAATTTACTTAACTAGAAAGATCATTTTTACTTATATTACCCTATTTAAAACATTAATTTAGAAAAATTAAAAATAACCAATTGAAGAGAAACTATTTATTAATAAAAAATTAAAATCTCCATACCAATATGATAAAGATCCAGAGGAGATTCTCAAAAAATCCAATGAGAATGGAGAAGTTTTCTTTAAATTTCAGAAAATAAAATATAAATTAATAATCATTAAATAAAATGGGTAGAAAATAATTTAACTAGATCATCCGAGTTTGCATGCGGAATTATGAAATTCCGTTCTAACAATAGAACGGAATTTCTTGTTTAAATCGATAGGTTTTATAGTTTGAATTCTGGGATTTTAAGGGGAAGGGATGCGAATTTCCAAATTTCAATCACATTTTCGATTAAAAGCATGTCATTAAAACCTTATACAAATGTCACTCAACCGATCTACTCCTGAAAAAAAAATTAAACCAAAAACTCCTCGAAATTGACGGAGCTCTACATAAAGCTTACATCATTTCTTAAAACCATTATATTTTTTCTTAATATATACATTTACCTCGAGTAAATTTTCATCAATTTCATTGCTATAAAATTATTTCAAACAAGATTTTCGATTCAATCTAAATTTTCTCAATTATTTTAGTGCAACAAAATGATAAACAAACTTTAGACCTGGAAAGATTCCGACGAGATGTAACCCATTACCACAACGAAGCACTGAAACAGAGCCAGCGAGTTAAATCGATGATACGAAGATGTCGTGGGATAGATGAAACCAGGACTAAACTAGAGAAGGCAAAGAGATTGAATCAACAGAATAAGTTATTAAAACCCCAACATGCCGGGATGGTAGCCAAAATAGACAAATTAAAGAAGGAAAATTATCAGCAAAAGTTAAAAGAGACGCTAAAGGAAGAAATCGGGCTCCACCCAGGACTTTCTCTAGCATGAATTCAAGAATCAAATGGTCCATCTTAAAACCCACTCCAATCACTGCCTAAAACAGTAACGATCCATAACCAAAACCGAATCACAAAAAATGTCACTCCAGCAAAGCGGAGAGAGAAAGAAAGCACAGATTGAAGATCGCGCGTTTACTGGGTCAGATAAAGTAATTTGAACCCACATCCTCTGATAACCCCAAATAATCTTGTAATATAATTAATAAAATGTTCTGGGTTTTGAATCGATGTTTGTTTTTCAATAACTTAAATTATTCGATAAATAGGACCTTTAAAATAAAATAAAGTGATTGAATGATCGATATTATTTCAATTAAATTAGCGACAGGTGGAACCGTAATCAAAGTGAGCGTGAATACCTTTTATGGTAGCTCGTGAACCCAAAGGTTTTCTAGAGTATTAGCAGTCATGGTAATATGGCTCACCTTTTAATAGAAACCGCCCATTGGAATACATTTCCAACGTCATTTTTGACGGGTATCTAATGATTATAATTCTTATGCGCGTGTCTGGTCGGAATCTCCTGAAAGTGACCGCGAAAATCTTATATCTTTTGCCCATCAGGTGCCCAGCACAACATACTAATAACTATCTAGAAACCATTGCAAGCTAATATTATCTTAGATTCAGTGATTTCAAAACAATCCTTCACCAACCAGCTTATTTCTTAATTTAAAAACTCTCAGAATTTTAGTTAACATTTTTAGTTCACAGACTTCAGACAAAAATTTATGAATCGCTTAACTTTAGCTTTCAAAATCATTTAGAATCTAAATTTTAGATTCTAAACGAAATAAACAAGCATAATTTGGTGTAAAACTTTAACAGAAAATTTAAATATAAATAGACTTAAATTAGTTTCATGACAGTTTAAAGTAATCTCAATTTTTAAAAACTTTATTAAAATTAATTTTTAATTTATAATAATCATATCGTAAATTGATAAAAATTATTGTTTGTTAAGTTAAATCTAAAATATATATCTTTTCTCTAATAATTATTTACACTTTTCCGCAAATCTTTAAACTATGCCAAAAATTAAAATTATATCTATTTAAGGTTAATTTTATATTAATTAATTTTGATTTCACAATAATACTATGTATTTATTTTAAAGATTTTAAAACCATCTATCTATGTTTTATTTTTTATTCTTAATAAAATTATAGCAAAATTTTTATTTGAATTGTGGCCAAAACTTATAGTTTTACATGAGAATATTTAATTTATTTGAAATTATATCATATAAATTACATTTTTTAATAATTATTTTTAGTTGATTAGTAATTTTATATAATGAATTAAATTATTTTAATGATACTATGAAAGTAAAACTTTGTTTTCAGAAATATGACTTTAGACAATGAAGGTAACAGTTGCATTTGGTGAGGTAAAAGTGGTTGTGCCTTGCGGTAATGGAGATATAACTATAAGGCAATTGTCCGAACTAGCAATTACTCGTTACCAGAAATCACTACAGCAAGTGGAAATTGTAATTTTTAATATATATATATTTAATTAATTATTCTTATATTCTATTACTAGCCAAGTGAAAATTTTTTCAAAAATTAATTTTTTTTCTTAAGTAAATTAAGCTTTAATTAAATTCTGTTGTTATTAGAGGTGCTAGAATTAGATTTTGTCAATAATACACTTCAATCACTTTATCGCCCAGCGAGCATTTGATTCACATTAAACCGAGAAACTCGTCGGCCATAAATGTCAGATGCGTGTGCATTTGCTAACTACACGGAAAAAGATATTCGCAATTAAATAAAATTAATTATAAATCCGGTTAAATTAAACATTTTGTAATGATAAGTTAATTCAAATATTTAATTATTTACAATTTCTGGTAGATTTCTTGAATTTTCAGTTTATATTTTATGACAGAAACTAATTCAATGACATTATTTATTTAAATTCATTAATAAAAATTCATTAGCATAATAATTAGAAAAAAATCCATTATTTAAAACTGCGAATTTTAAATATCAATAAAAATAAAAACTAAAATTGATTATTCAAAATCATTAAAATAATTAAATAAATTTTTTATTATTAAATGAGAATAAATCAATAAAATTAACATTAATCAAATATTAATTATTTATGTTGTTATTTTTGAATGAAACCTGTGCCAAAATTGGTGGTTATTTATAATAAGTTCTATTGATTTATTATTATCTAAAATATAAAAATATTTTATAACTAAATATTTTTTTAAATTATTAATAAACAAAAATTTTTACAGTTGTCTCATTATTTTAATAATATTAATTAATTAACGCTGTAGATCTCTGGTCTTTCGAATCCTTCAGAAATAATCAAATTAATAATATAATTTCATGTAATTTATAAATATGGCATCAATATGTTTAGTCAATTTTTTTTGCTTTTGAATTCAATTTTTACCACCAATCTTCATTTTCCCAATATTAATATCAAATAAGTTATTATTCCAAACAACATTGTATCCGCCATAATAATAAGGTATTTAAAAATTAACCACTTGCCTAGGAATATCGTGCTACACATGTCGATTGCTATTTGTACCGAATGTCCATGTGACGTGCATAGGACATCGATTGATCCTTCCTAAGTTGGCAGTTCTATAAGCAAGTAATATTCTATTTAGCCCCCGATGTAAGTCATTTAAACATGATAACTTGCTGCTAATTTCTTTGGAAAAGTTGGCCACCTGCGCGTATTAATTAATTGCCAACACAAGTAGTTAACTTGAAAAATAAAAACTTCGAGAAAAAAAATCGTTTTATTTAAATCTAGCTTTATAATTAATTTTATCAATACCATGTTTTTAAAACAATAACTTATTTTACAAAGAAAATAATACACATTCTCGTTAAATTTGTATAGTAGCACAAGTTCTTTAAACTTATTTAACATTAAACCTTACGTCCCAGAAACTTTCGTCATACTACTGGGATATTTTCAAAGCAATTTTCATTGTTAGAGTTTAGTTTCAGTGTTTCATTGTTCTAAGATATTCAGAAGCGCCACGTTTACAAAAATAAGAATATTTTATATTTAGGTCAATATTTACAAGTTCCAAAATAAAAATTTAGCTTAGTGTCATCAGCCGAAAGTCGGGGCGAAATGGTTACATTACAGGTTTTCAGCGCAAATTAAATAAAAACGATTCACCAATAATTAGCATAAATTTGATAGATAATTCTTATTTTTTGCAAATAATGAAAAAATATATTTATGAAAAATTTTGGGGAATGCTGCAAAAGTAAATCCTAGAAAAATGGGCGCTATTTTGAATGGGCTTTCGAAAGTCAGTTAAGTTATGAGATAATAAAGAACTATTTGTAGTTATTGGAAAATATTTTTCAGATTTTCAAAGTGTAAATGTAAGTGATGCTAATAATTATCTTAAAGATTATTTTCTAACTTTACTAAAATTTACATGCTTAGCTAAATTATTTTCTATACACAAAATAAAAATATAATTAAGTTCCTCTTGACTATTTGTGTTTCATTTTAATGTTTTAATTAATTTTCCAGTATGAAGAAATAGTAACAAGTACTAAATTTTATCTGAATTTGAAGTTTTAATTCTTTATGGATTCCATGTCTTTTTTGTGACTGCAAAATAAATTTACAGGCCAAATATTGCTTTCTATGTCCAATACTATTTTCCTGTGAAAACAAAACATCATATATCTAATTTCAAGGTTTACTTCCATCCGAAAATTGTTGTTTAGCTTAAAAATGGTTACTTGAATCGCTAAATAACAAATGTGCAGTAAAAAATCTTTTCTTGTTCTTTCGTCTATTGTTTTGGTATTCAGCATAGATCCTTGATATATTTTACGATGAAAATATCTTAATAATTCATTATATTTTTCTTTGCAAGCTAAAAGGTTTTACCATTTCTTGTCGGAGTTCTCTATTTGATCTGCAATATTCTTTCAGTGACTTTTTAGGTTTTTCACTTGCAATTAGTTCTTCAAATGCAACAGTTTAATCTAAAAACGTTTACTGAGTTTTAGACTGAGTTTTTGACTTGTGAATCACTTTGATACTGTTTCTTTGTTTGGACTACAACGTAACAAATACTATCATCATCATCCACTGCACAACGATTAATAGCGGTAGTTAAATTTTTTGTTTTCCTATCTTAAAATTTTGGTTATGGGTTGAAGACTGCAATGCCTTGAAATTTCTCTGAAATTTCAGTTTTGTTTTTTGATATGACTATGCTTTTTCAAGGTTTTAAGTATTTTATTTATTATAAAATTAATAAATTCAATTATTCATCTAAAATTAATACATGGAATTCGGTTTGATTTATTCATCAATTACATCAAAATCATAATTTGAACATTCAAAAATTCCTTTTTGTCCATTCATTATTTCTAACATCGATTGCTAAAACTAAAAATGACTACTATTAAAAAGTATAATCAAAATATTTTTTAAAATATTGTGACAACTATTTTAAATGACTATTATATTTGATATTAACTGTTAGTAGTACTAGCAATTATAGGATTATCTAAAATTTCTTTTGTCCTTATGTTTTGTATATAATTGGATGACCCTCGATACCCTGCCAAGTTAAAAGCCCTGTTAGCCCTTTTTATAGTGCCTATGAATGTATCTATGATACGTTTTATTAGAAATCTTATCGGTTTTTTATATCTATTACTTTAATACATATAAACTAATGCATTCTACACTATGTCGCTTAGAGAATTGTTTACGGTCTACTGAAAGTTTTTTTATTTAGTTCAATAACTAAGACCGTTCCAAAAATAATGAATTTACAAATAAATATAAACTTACCGTATATACTCGCGTTTAGACAGAGTAATTTTGGATTAATTTTTTTTCAAAGTTATACGCGAACCTACTTTTAATTAAAATAATTATGGTTCAATAATTATTTGACAAGAAATATTGTGTCAATTACTAATTGATATTTTGTGAATTAATCTACAGAATAAATTAAATTATTGTCTGAATCAGTTTATTTTTTCGATGTTGTTTGCTACTTTTATTTTTTAAAAATCAAAATTTAAAAGTACAAAATATTCAAGTTTAATCACTTTTGTTTAGTACACCTTCATATCCGGAAGAACGCGTAAACAAAACATTGTCAAGCTATTGTCATTTTCTTGAATGAGTATATAAGTATTTTTCTACTAATTTTTATTTTCAAAGACATCATAATTTATAAATTGTTTGAAATTAAATATCATATAATTAAATTATATTTCAATTCAGAAATGCTGTAAATCGGTTTAAATATTTATATAATCTCCTCAACCCCACAAGGTTTCTCAACTATTTTCAACGCTGGCTGGCAAATGTCGTAGCAACAAGTATAACAAAATATTGGACATATGACATCAAAAATAAATATAATAACTATTTGAGTACACATTTATTAATTTTCTGAACATGTAAAATCAGCACATTTTATACAGGACTTCATAGATTTTATATTATTCATGATATATACTCCAACATGATAAATGAGATAACTTTAGCCAATTAATATAAAAAAACATTTGAAAAAAAATAAATTCAAGTTTTTAACGAAAAGCAAATTATTAAGAATTTCGAAGCGTGTGATTTTTTTTAAAAACAGGTAGGTAAATGCAGCGGTACTTTAGATTGTTTCTACTGCCTGGTAGTTTCTTTCATAATTTCGCATTTAAAACACTTTTTCTGAGGGCCTTCCTTTGATTTACTCAGTGGAATATATTCAGGAAAGTTTGCCAAATTTTTCACCTGTGAATAAACTAACTATTTAATTTGTGAAAGAACTTGACTTAATTAGCATATAAAAACAAAACCTTTAATTACCATTAAAATAAAAGCATTATACCTTCTGTTGATTTCTCTTTCGTTCGTGGGTGTAGCTATGTAACTGTATCCTCGTTTATCAGTAATTTCATAAAATAATCTTATTAATCTTTGCCAAATACAACCATTCTACAAATTACACGAGGCAGCGCATAACCTTCTTATTGACTCAAGCATAAGTTGAGTCCTATTTTCATGGTTTGTATTGGATGTTTTTCTAGTCCTACCCTTAGTTCAATATAACATATGTGATGGATATATTTTTCTTCATATGCTTCAGCAAAATTTGGCGATCGAATATTTCCAACAGACCTTTATTTTAATTCTTTATTCTTCCAAATAATCATAAATTGCATATACCAATTAACATAAAACCAATTTCGAAACGCTTATTTAAAAATGCAATTACAAAAATTCAATCATAAATCTAAATTCCGACTATGTTCTTTATCATTTTGAAAAACCCCAAATCTTAAACAAAATTACCACGAATAAACAAATCAAATTAAAATCATAATATCCTAAATTCCATTTCAATTGCAAAATTGCAAAAATCTAAAAAGCCATTAATTTCATTAGGCACAGAAGTTTGCATTAAAATCAAATTCATGCAAACACCGACGCGATGACAAACAAAATACAAATGCTCACACAGAATTGACCAGGCAGCATACATTCTCCCAATAATTTAAAAAGCAAAATTACGTTTACAGTACGAGTTTAAAAAGAGTCGACAGATTTGCCACCAAAACCTTTTTCATCAAAAATCAACCATTTCATCAACATTCTGCTTGTTTAGAATTACAACTTTTTATCTGTATCCTGTTTTCATTTCATCTTTTAAATTTAAACTATCATTAACAAAATAAAATTAATTTATAATCAAAACCTCAAGATACCATGTCCGTACAAGAAATTTAGTAAGAATTAAAAGAGTACCTAGATTTGGATTAACAAAAGTTTGCTATATATTCTTTTAAAATAATATTTGCCAATATGGTTCCCGAAATTATAAACAAATAAAGTAAAAATTACTTGAAGCCTTTAAGTTAAGGTGACTTTTGCGTGTTATCTTATTGGCTGATTTTTTTCATTTGCAAACAACCATATAATTGTGAAGTTGTTTACGCTCGTTTTTAAGTTATCATAAGAAGTATAAAAATGTGTATAGACAAAATAAACTTAGTTGAAATAATTAAAAAAATTATGTGCATCGTCATAAATTTATTGAATCAACGATAAAAGAGAAGAAAAATATTTTTGGTAAAAAAAATAAAATACACATACACTAGTCACATCAACCCAATAATATCAAATACACACGAGTAAACAGAAATTATGGAGAGCCATTTATTATGGGAATTTTGCATTATAAAAATATGATATTTAATGATATTTCAAGCGTTTTATCACTTTCCACTTTTCCATGAATAAAAGAGGAGTAAAGAGAAGCAGTGTAAATTATTAAAAAGACAGTATAAATATAGTAACAGAGATATTTATGTACGTGGTTAATATGTTATTTAGGTAATATTTATAATGTAGATAGTAAACATGTTACTTTTTGTTTGTAGACACCTATGTGTAAGATTATGAGATATACCAGTTATTAATCGAATGATATCAGTGTTATCTTTATATAGTTCCCGAAACTTTGTTTTCTGGGTTTAGTATTTTTTTATATAACCTCTATTTTGTTCCTTGACCATCTTATTAAAGTTGCATGGTAGGCAATGAAGCCTGCTTCAGTTGATCAAATACGGTTCAGATTAATAATCGAAATGCAAAACCGAGCGCTGTCAAGTGACGTCTTAGCATACGAAAGTCTTCATAAGAAATGTATACTGTTACTAATTTAAGCTGTTGTTGCTTCCGTCAAATTGCTTGTTTGAAACGGAAGTAGCAGTCTTGATGATGAACATTAGGGGATTAATATCTCAGGACAAGGATGGGCACATTCTCAAAATCAGAGAGGATATTCCGCTGATCTTGTATTAGTTGCTGGAATTTGATTTTTAAAACCAGAAAAACTTCTTCGTGTGCCGTTTAAGCCTGTGGCGACCTGATATAACATACCAACGGTAACAATTTACCATACTTGATTACATGGAACGTAAACAGATAGGTGAAGAGCTGGATTGAAACAATACGTTTCACCCATTGTTATTGTTTCAGATTGATTGAGACCTTTAAGACTTGTCGGGCTACAGAAGATGATGCTGATGATGCTCTTAAAAAATCAGGAACTCCTACCCTTCTTATGTCTGTCGACAGTTTAGATGAGGAAGGAGCTTGCTGTGTTTATTGAGCTCAAAGTTTGCATCACTGCTGCAACACTTAGTATGCTTGCCAGTTGCACAGTAGTTTCTCGATAAAAAATTCTGAATTAAAACGGTTCCTCTCTGAAACTTTTGGATTATTCGAAATGACAAACATATATTTCCTCAGGCAGTGGAGGAGAAAATGAAAATGATTTCATTTTTCGATAACCTCGTTATTTACACTGTATACCTTTAAGCGTTCTCGGAAACCGTCTATCTAGAATCTTAAAAACATGATCCCACTAGCAGCACCCTTATCTCGTATATATGAATAACCTTCATATCAACTAGCAATTTATACTTTCATTTTTAGCAAATATTCTTCCTGTAACTATCGTTTTAAAAATTCATAACAAAAAGGATGTAAGTGATTGTGCAGGGCAATTATTTAATTAATTATTTATTAATTCTCATAAATGAAAATAGTAGTTTCACTGTATAAAATATTTATTTTAAATATCTAAGAATTTTGTTAATTATTTGAAATATTTTCTTAAAATTTTTAAAGTCAAATAATCATGAACGCTTTTTATTTTGAATCTCTTTGATCTTTACAAGATTCTGTTTACTTGATTATTTATGGATTTTCACGCTGGTTTGTCGTTAATTCCACGAAATTTACTCCATCAGCATCCTTGTCCGTAACTGACTCTTGAATATTCTCGTTAATAAATCGGCATGATATGCCTATTTATCGGCGTTGACAATTTCACTGTGTATTATTTCAAATTAAACTTTTCTGATTTTCTAATATAATTTTTAATATAAATCTATTTAATTTTAATAAATCTATTATTTAATTTTAATAACAAGAATGCGTTTCTTCTAAAAATTTTAAAAAAGTTGCAAGTCATTATTCATGCGAAAGAGATCAGAAATAATATTGTATTAGTTTGATTCCTTTTTTTACAGAGTTTTGAATTTTTCCGTCGATGATTATTACATTGTTTTAATTTTTTAAAATATGGAAGCTCCGGCCATGGATGAACTTTACTAAGAAAAATGACACTAGTCACAATGTATCCTTAAAGTTCAGCCCCGAGCTCAGTTCGGGCAATGTGAATTTTCGTACGCTAAACCATAACTTACCAAAATTGAACCCAGGCTAGGGTTATGGGGAAAAAATTTCCACCTGTATTTAAAACAGATGAGTGTTGTCATTTTGATTGTAGTTTCATTGAAAGATTTAAGTATTTGAATACTGGATGTAAAGCATCTTTAAATATTAAATATTGATTTCTTTTTTATATTTAAAGTTTAACAAGCATTACATTATTCTCTATGATGAAATAAAGGCTATCAAAAGAAGTTGAAGACAAGAGATCTGAAATATACGTGAAAAATTTGTCACCACCAGCAAAGAAACTAAAACGAAGAATTGATATTGCCGCTATAGAGTTTGAGTGAATTTGTTAGAGTTCTTTTGATGAATGATGTTATTGGAAGTTTATTGTTCTTTTATGAAGTAAAAAAGGAAAGACGCTCAAGAATTAGTCAAGTTGACGAGTAATTACAGCAATTATAGAGTAATTTCAATTTTCCATTGGTCAGCAAGAAAGTGAAGGTCGAGAAGGCTTTGAACAAATACACAAAGAAGAGAATGAGGAAATATTCAATATTTGATTAGGCAACAGTATTTGACATTGTGATGAGTGTTATGTGTTTTTTATTTTACTATTTTTGACTATGGTGCGTGTTATATTAATTTTATATATATTTTTGCATTGCTAATTATTTTATTTATTCTAATTCATGTCATCAATTCTCTATAACAGGGGTGTCCAAACTTATAATGATTTTACGGGCTACTTTGGAAAAGCATCATGACTCCGCGGGCCACATTAAAAAATACCTTCATATTATATTTAGATAAACTATCAGGTTAGACACCCCTGCTCGATAGTATATTAATAACTGTAGACGATTGAAAATACTATAGAAAAAACATCCAAAGATCGATAGAATTAATGACCTAAAAAAGAAAAAAATTAAAGAAATTTTGAAAATTAAATCTTCTGCAATACTGTAAGTTAAAAGTTGAAAAACTGTAATTTATATTTTTTGTTTTGTGTTTTTACTGTAAAATAAAACTTGGCTTTGTAGAGAAGAACGAGAATTATACTCGGAGCAATTAAAAACATGGGACAAGGTTAGCTACCTGACTAATGAAATTGCGATGCTTACTTCCATCCATCAGTCCAAGCAAAGATATCAACAATCCAATAGTGAAGCAGCTTGTAGCAGCTCCTCTTTTGCACATGTGAATAAAGCAATGTCGTAAGTGACCAAGTGATACATAAAACATATTCAAATTTTTCATCTGAAAGCTCTTTAAAATTTTGTATGACGCGCTCTTCAACTGAAGTAAGCTTGTCACCAAACATAGATTGTCGACACGAAATCCTTCGGTCGTTAGTGAAAGTTTAGCTTCTAGTGAGGCCTAAGTGGGTGCTTCTAGTCAGTTTGGAATTTGGTGTTGGGTCGTCAGGGAGATAAGTTTGATACACGAAATAATTACGGTCGTTTTAGCAAGAAAATAATTCGACTGGAAATTCTTAAATGAAAAAAGAGTATCAAGTTGTGACGGTCCAAAGCCCACCTACAGAAATAACACTTGTGATGGTTAAATGTCAAAGTGGATCTTCTTAAGACATCTTCAACAAGATTAAATCCATGCGTGACAATCATGATGCCTGGACAAACATTCGAATGATTTTTTCAGACATCGTAACTGTTAATACTGGTACTAAAAATGGGGTTGTGAAAAAAATTCAAACTTAAATGATGAAGAATGTCTTGCCAGAACCACAATACGCAGGCTACCAATATCACATTTTAGACAGTATATTGAAGCACATTCTAGACGTTTTTATAGAAACTTTTTCATGTAATCCATGTGTGAATTATGATTTTATTGACTAAGTGATACAAAAGTATGCTGGACTGAAGTTTGAATACAAAGGAAATACACCCTTAAAACAAAAAGAAAATTATGGACGAAGAGATGAATTCTCATTATAAGTGTCAACATTGCAAGATATTTTGCTTGCGACATTTCGAAAAAAATATCGCTAGAGCAGTTGGATCATTTTTGGACGAAAACTTCGAAAACTCACTGTCAAAGTTTAGGGTAGATTTGAATAAACCTCGCAAATATAACTACAAAATATCCAACAAACGTTTAATAAACTAAAGTAGGTAGATAGGAGCCCACTGCACTATAAAAAAGTTGCATAATAAAATAGGGGGGAGGGTTGAAGCGGATTAAATTACATAATGACATACTTAATCTCAATTACGTAATTAAGATAATTTATTTTGTGTGTATTTTTTTGAATATATTTTAGAATCTTTTGGCTTATTTTTTTGAAATTATTTTTTAGCGCAATTATTTTTAAATAATTTTTTTTGAATTTTTCGCTCGAATTTTCGAAAATTTTTTTTAATGTATATTTTTTATTGTAAGATTTTTCATCCACAAAATATTTTCAGTCACAAAGCCTAAAATATTTTATCAATTAAAAAGCATAGAAATAATTTCTCAATTAAAAAGACTAAAAATATTTCCTCGAATAAAAAGTCTAAAAGTATTTTCTCCATTAAAATGCTTATGAGATATTTTTTATTCACGATAAGTGTAAATTAAAGTACTTAAAGTAAATTAAAGTACATTAGAGTACATTAAGATACATTAGAGTAAATTACAGTATATTTTAGTAAATTTAAGTAAATTAAGGTTCCTAAAGTAAATTAAGATACATTAGAGTAAATTTAAGTATATTAGAGTAAATTTAAGTACATTAGAGTACATTTAAGTAAATTAAGGTTCATAAAGTAAATTAAAGAACATCAGAGTAAATTAAAGTACGTTAGAATAAATTTAAGTAAATTATGGTGCCTAGAGTTAGGTAAGAATTTTTTAAAATTAAATAGGGTCAACAGTTAAGTTACATAAGGTAAGAATTTTTAAGTATCTTAGAGTCGATAAAATTACATGATAGAACTTTTAAAATAAAATTTGTAGTATAGTTTTATCGATCAATTTTTTAAATATTTTTTAAAGATAAAATTCTTAGTATAGGTTTATCGATACATGTTTTTAAATGATAACATTTTGAGTATAATCTTACAATGAAATTTTTTATACATGATTTTTAATTAGAATTTTTAGAATAATTTTATCGATGAATTTTTTATATATGATTTTTAAAGATGAAGTTTGACCTAAAATATAAAATATTCTTATTTTTGTAAAGGTGGCGCTTCTGAATATCTTAGAACAATGAAACACTGAAACTAAACTCTAACAATGAAAATTGCTTTGAAAATATCCCAGTAGTATTATGACGAAAGTTTCTGGGACGTAAGGGTTAATGTTAAATAAGTTTAAAGAACTTGTGCTAGTATACCAATTTAACGAGAATGTGTATTATTTTTTTTGTAAAATAAGTTATTGTTTTAAAACAATGGTATTGATAAAATTAATTATAAAGCCACCACATATACTTACTAATTAATTTATCATTCAGTAAACATCAAGAGTTGGAGTGAAAAGATTAGAAAATGTGTAAAAATAAATTTAAGTAATTTTTTTAGGTGTTAGCAATTAATAGATTTATTTCAGATTTAGGGGCATGTGAAAATTAAATGAAAAGGTTGACATTCATCTATGAAAATAACATTTAATAATTGTTCATTGTTGTATGCAATTATAAATATTAGAAAAATAGTAGAAAAATTTCAAAGTTTTTTAAGAAAACTATTAAGTTTACAAAATAATTTCAAAATTTCAATAAATCACATACAAGACTGTAAACAAACAATAAATTTTTATTCAGAAAAAATACAACAATTGATTGGGCTTCAATGAGTTTGATTAATAGTCGCTTGATAGCAATCGGGTAACTAAGCAACCAAAAAATTTACCAATTTGGAGACATAAATGATCGATAAAAAGAGTGAAGAAGATTTTTTGTTAATAAATTTTGTAATTGAAATAGTATTTGTTTTGATTGTTCAAATTTTAAATGCTTTTATTTAAAGATTTCTTGGTCAGTAAACAACTTTTGATTTGTTCAGTAACTAGTTATTGATAACATATTGTGAGTGTGTGTATAGTGAATAACCAAGTATTTTAAGAGAAAATGATTGAAAGAAAATTTTATTTTATTTTTTAAGTGGATTAAGTTGGTTGAATATCGGTGTTCAAAGGGTAAATATTATTTAAATAGGAAATTTTATTGTATAAGATACTCAATTATTCAATGCCTAGTATGTATATAGTGGGTTTTACAGTACTCAGTCATTTGTAAACAGTTATTCAGTTATTAATCAGTAGATTGTTTACTGTGTAAGGATTATCAGTATTCAGAAGTTGTTACCAAGTAAGTTAACTTTTTCTTTGATTGTTGATGAATTTATTATTATTTTTATTATTATTACTATTATTTGTTATTATTATTATTATTATTATTATTATTATTATTATTATTATTATTATTATTATTACTATTATTATTATTATTATTATTATTATTTTATTAAATTTATTATTATTATTATTATTATTTTATTAAATTTTTTATTATTATTATTATTTTATTATTAAGGTTGTGTTGCTGCAGAGCGAAGGAGATGGGTTGCTGTAGCGAATGACTACTACCTACCTTAGGCATTACTATGTAACACTGAAACTCAAAAATTCCATTTAATAAAATTCTTTGAAAAAATTTTTTTAAAAATTTCTTTGAAAATGTTATCGTTATCAACATGTTAAAAATGTCATTGTAAAAATTTTACTAAAAAATTTCATTGTAAAGTGATATATAAAATTTCACTGTAAGATTACACTTAAAAACGAAAAACGAATGGATATATCCTAAGTTTTATGATCTAACAAAATTCTCGTTTGCTTTTTTTTATGTACAACTTTTATTAAGTTTCAGATTTTGTTTAGAAATTTAAAAAAAATTACAATTTAAATTATTATTTAGCAATAATATAGCAATTTATGATTTCAATTTTTATCCCCATTTAAAATTTTACAATTGAAATGAAAGACTTCATAAGTTTGTTGAAACCTTTCAACGTAAGTGGAGATCAAAAAGAATAAGTATTATTATATAAGTTTGTAATTTTTTGATGTTAGACATGATTTTTATAAAAAATTAATATGAAACTTAATTTTTTAATTAAATTAAAATAAACAATTTTTCGAAAAAATTAAAATAGAAGGAAATAATTACTAATTCAAATAAAATCGGAAAGCCATTTTTTAGCTTTAAAATTATTAAATTTGCCTATTATTTTTGAATAATTTAATATTCCTATTAAAACTTTTACAGCATTTATTACCGCCGATTTATATGGAATTATTCATCTACCACTAGTTTTTATTTTTTTTCAATGAACTGAAATTTCTTACTATTCATTGGAATGCTTTTAAAATTCGATCAAATTGGTTTCTTGTACATTCGTTTGCCTATAATTTAAATAGTGTAATTATTTAAAAGAATATTGTTTTAATAAGTGGCTGGAATTAAATAATCAGAATTTACACATAAAGATTTTATTTAATAAATTTTATTTCCTAGTTGTTTTAATGGAAAACCAAAAATAGTAAAAATATAGTTAAAGTTCATTAAATCTTCATTTGATTTCCAAAATTTCCCAATAGCTTACAAGTTATAAAATTCCTTTTAATAAGAAATAAATTTTGGCAAAAGTTCTTGGAAATAAATCCTGAAATTCCAACTGTGAAACCAGATTCTCTAACCTATTTTCCATTTTAATTTTATTTTCATATTACTTACTTCCTCTTGATGCTTCAGCTTTATTATCCTTTATTTTCAATGAAGAAGATTCGAATTCGGACTTAATTAAATGAATCCTCATTATTACACCGAAACACGAATATTTAAAGAAGTTTATTCTTAATTTAAAATTACATTTCATTAATTCATTATTATATAATACAGATCAGTTTTTTAACATATCAAATTAAATTTTTTAAATATATTTAAAGCTTTTCTGAAATATTGCTACCCCTTTTAATGTTTGCTTAAAGTTCGAAATCATTTTCCAAGTTCATCAAATCACACAAAAGCCATATGGCTGAAATTTATTAAATTTCCAACCAATCGTGTATTATTAAGTAATATTGATTTTTCCGCTCCGTTCACCGGAATTCCCAGAAAAATGAATGAATTATTTTTTGAAAAGTTTTAGCTAGTTTCGTAAATTCTTTGACACGTTAGCTGCCATGAGACATGCATTTCGTGTCTCTGATTTTCTTGCATTTGAACCACGAGACACTTGTGACGTGTCTTGCTTATTATATTTAGCCACGTGGACTGCTGTACGTGTCTCACTGCTCATTGCAATAATATTAGCCAAATAACCGACTTTGCCCAGGAAGACATTTTTTTCTTATCGTTGTGGCAGCTAACGTGTTAAAATTCAATTTTTAAATAATTTTATTTCTTTATTTTTTAAAACGATTAAACATAAATTTTTTGTAACTTTTACGAAAGAATTTCAAAATAAATTTGAATTTTAAGACCATGCAAAACACAACCTTAAGATAAAAATTAATAAATGTTTTGTTTAAGTATATAAAAGGTTCAAGCAAAAATATGATTTAATAGATTTACATATTTTAATTACTAATTTGGTATACATTTTGCCTAATTTATCTAATTTATAAGACTCATCTAAAAATGATACTTTTATTTCAACGATTTTATAAACAGTTTTATTTGTAGTAAAATATAAATTTAAATGGATAGAAAAATTATTTATTCGTGGATGCTAAAATCCACAGCTTCCTATTAATTATAAACAAGCGTACTAATTAAGAAACAAAAAATGTCCCTAAAGCCATTTTTTTTTCCATTAAAAGCTATTGAAGAATTCCTCATAATATTCAGCAAACTGATAAGTTTTTGATGAAAAAAAACAAAAGCTTAAAAATCATTGGCACTTAACAAAATTAGGTGAATAAAAATTGAAATTATTTCTCATTGGATAATTTTCAAATTAATAATATTAAATAAGGCCAAACAAAATAATCCATTTAAGAAGTTTCACTTTATAATCAACTAATTTTCTATTGGATTTATTTCACTTATAAATTATGACATTAGCATACATTTTACGATATTTTTCGATGTTTCACTGTAACGATCATATCAAATAAAAATACTGTAGATATTCTAGATGAATTAGACAAATTATAAAATTATCGCTATTATTTTAATTTAATTAAAATTAAATAATTATTTAATTTTAAATTAAACATTATTTTTCAATAATCTTAAATTTGTGGAAAAATTACTTTGAATTCTCTACTTGAAAAATTTTTAATTTTAACATAAATCACCAATTAATAAATTTTAAATTTTAAAATACCAATTTAAGCATTCAATACAGTTAAAAAGAACAACAACAATCTGTATACCATTAATTTAACATCCAAGTTATTTAGAAACATTCAAAACACGAGTGTTATAGTGTTAAAAGAACTTAAAATGTGTTTTTATGAAGTTATCTAGAGAAAAACAGACTTCTTCTTACATTTATCGAATGAAATGGAGGGATAGCTTTTTAGTAAAGATATTCCATTAATACACCTAAGAACGCTTAGAAGAATGCTTGGATGAGAGAAGATAAGAAAATATTCCATGGATCTAAAACTATCAAAGATAAGATTAATATTAAGTAATATAAATAATGAGTTTTGTCTGCCAGTGTGATGAATGTTGTATAGATATCAAATTCCACAATTAAAATTCAAATATGACGCTTGAATTAACAAATTATTTATTTTGAGGAAACAATATTGAATAATAATTATAAGTTGAAAATTCAGACTAATTTGTGTACGAAATTATGATTATTTTAATAAATCAAATTATTTTAATTAATTCATCATATTCTACATCAGGAGTCTCAAAAATGCGGCACGCGACGTTGTCTTTTGAGGCCCTAAACGAAGCACATCGATTTTGTAATTTAACCAAACTTATATAACAATTAAAATCACGATTAGCTTTAAAATTTAGAACTTTCTTTTAAATTATTTTTATTTGAACGATTGCGCTGCTTATTATTTAATAAAAGCTTCACTACGTAATTCTAATAAAAATTATTGAAAACAGTGTATTTATTCTTTAAAATTTTTCAGGGTTATGTGTTTTAATCATTGCATAAAGATTTTAAGTTGTGTGGCCCCTGGGGTTATGCTTTTACTCACTCACGGCCGGCGTTAGACTTTGAGTTTGAGACCCCTGTTCTACATCCATCAAACACCTCTGGAATAAAATGGGAATGTGTCTTCAAGACAAAGATTTTTCTCATGAATCCCAAATTTATGAAAACCTTCAGGAAATTTAACCCGATATTCTTTTTAGTATTTGTTAGGATGTGGTGGACTCCATGCCTCGCGGATATTTGGCACTTTAAGATACTGGTGGTTACCGTTTTCAAAAACTTTAATCTAAAACAACACTTTCAAGTAAATTTATGCACATTTTTACAAAATATGCGGAGTATCTCGCTTGGCGTTCATTGCCCATTTCTGGTTTAAATCAACGAAAACCGACGGGTTTTAATTAAAAATTTATATTTGTTTAAATTATGCGCGCATGATTTGAATTAAATTTAATAAAATCAATGAAATAGTCTGAGTTTGTGATGATAATTATTACTGAGGTTATTTTAAGTATATTTGTGTGTTGCTTAAATAACCGAGTATTTAGCTTGCATTTCAGAACTCTATATTAATTATATTTTCTAAAAATATTCTGATTTTTGAGAGAAATAAAATTTCACAAAAAAAACTTGTTAAATATCCAGATTCTGCTTTATAAATTTTGATTCCTAATTTGGATGCAATTATATACATGAATTTTCCAGTACATATTTGTTTTAATTCTAATTTTATAGAATTTTGGTTTCAATAAATGTAAACTTATTTAATATTAATATGTCCATCATTAATTTGGTCAGTTAAATTAGAGACCGTTTTCTTCTGTAGTTTTCCATAATTCTAAAATATTGGTATATTGCATTTTTTTGGTTAATTAATTAGAGTCTTACATATTTAGTTTCAATTACAATTTACGGAATCTACTGAAGCTTAGAAGTTCTTTTAATATTGGTCTTCAAATCATACGCCCAATTAATAGGTATAATTGTCCATAATTGACATTTTAGCTCATGTCAACTATTAAAAATAAGATCAAGTTTGTTGATATAATATTTATTTAAATCCAAAATATGTCGTCATCTCACTAAATAAACAACTCGATGAATTTATAAATGATAATAATTATTTCCGTACATGTTTTAATTTAATTTAATTTAATTTAATTTAATATTAATTATTTTCTGTCATCGTCATTTTTGAAAGTTTTCAAATTCATAAACGGAAATGTTTCTAATTAAAACAATATCACCTGAGACAGAGGTGTTTAAACCATGAGCTTTCGGGTCTGTGGAAACTTTAAGATATTCTAAGATTTTACAATTAAACAATATTGACTATAATGTTTTTGTTTTCTTTATATTTTTTTTCGTTTAACTATAATAATGTAACTATATTCATAAATATTCGCATACTTTCGTTGCAAAAAATAAATGTTTA
The DNA here is from genome assembly GCA_022537955.1 of Schmidtea mediterranea. Classification (NCBI taxonomy): domain Eukaryota; kingdom Metazoa; phylum Platyhelminthes; order Tricladida; family Dugesiidae; genus Schmidtea; species Schmidtea mediterranea. The sequence continues at coordinate 243,246,297 of CM039680.1, read as the reverse complement.
TCATAAAAGTTGTATCAATTAAAAATGTTCATAAAGGTCTTTTGGTTGTTGAGATTCATAAAAAATATTAAAAAAATTAAAAAAGATTATTACATTATATTTATTTTTTCGTTGAGTTATTTCTGTTATTAAATGACATGAAATTTTATAATTTATATTTAGTAATATGGTAAATATATTTTACTTTAAATCAAAATAACCGAAATATATATTACAAATCTTAGATAGCTCACAAAAAAAATTGTTATAATTAAAATTGAATAATATATGATTGAGTATTGAGGTTAAATAAAGATGGGATAATTGGATATTCATAAAGTATGACTGGAAAACTTATGCTTTATCGATGTTCAATTATTTATTTAATATTAGAGTTGATTATTAAAACAAATCAAAGTAATTAGTTTTTAAAATAAAGTTATTTATATTCAAAGACTTTTGATCAGAATTCAATTAACATTAATTGGTAATTTAGGTAACTGACTCAAGAATAGGAATTTTATTATCATATCATAAAATAAAAACTAAAAATACCACAAATGAAGGTCTTTGAAAAAGTGATACAAACATCAAAAATGTGTAACTTCTAGAGCAGTGGTTTCTAATTGGTGTGCCACAACCTTTATTGGCTAAGAAATAGAATACGGCCGGGAAATATATATTTATTGGATGTCGCAATTATTTTTTATGAAAAATATTTTACAAAAAATATTTCTACTATCAATTTTATTGAATTGAATTTCGCAATATTTTACTATTTTGCTGATTTAAAAAATCGGATGAAAAAAGATAATTTTTATTATAATCTATTTTTTCGAATAATATTATTGGGCAAGTTATACATTTATTTTTTTTGAGATTAAGAAAAATTTGGAAACTTTCCTCAGATTGAACATTGAGATTAAAGCGTGAAAAATATATTTCAATTTATTTGTATTTCTGTATTAACCCCTTAACGCACACTTTTTTTGAAAAAACCGGCAAAAAAAAACAATTTTTTTTATTTGAAAAAATACATATTTGAACCTTATTTTCACTAAAATCCAAAAAAAAGATGCAAATTGTTCAAAATTTAAGAGAAATAGCGGATAAATAATTGTAGTGGATTTTCAATTGCATCACGGATCGACTATTGTAATTTTATTTTTCAGTTACTATTTGAAGAAAAAAACAAATTTTTAACTGTGAAAATATTTAATTGAACCTAAATTTGTAACAAAATATAATAATAATATTTATTTAGTTGAAAATTAATAAAATAAAATTATTCAAAATTTTCCTTGGTATGATAAATTTCAAAACAAGGTGCAGCACATAGCCCAACATTGCAGGGATTGCACATATAACGACTTTCTCTCCTTTTTCTTTTTCCTTTACTGTCCCTTTTTGAACAACACACAGCGCAATATCTTGTGGGTGCTTCTTTTTTGGTGTCGGCGGAACAAAACTGGGAAAATGACGTTCAGTTAGTCGAAAGATTTCTGTCGATTTTGGTCTACCTGATTTTTTTATGTTTTGTTCGCTATGGTAGTTTTGTATTAGCTTCTCAACCAGTTCGCTTCTAAAATCTAAGTTAGATTTTCCACCTCCATTTTTTTATACAAAACGTAACCGTTCCAAATACTAATGTCTAGTAAATGGAAAAAGATTTTTTTGTAGTATTTTTTACCTCTCTTCTTAATAATGGGATAGTCATGTAAATGTTGATCTAAACGATCAACACCTCCCATTGTTTCGTTATAATCTAACACCAATTTTGGTTTAGATACAACGTTCCCATCTTTATCTTTTTTTTTGTTGCTGCTTTTTCTGTATTATGGATAACAAACAAATGTCTCTCTTGTCTTGCCACTTCATAACCATAACTGTTCCTCGTTGAGCAACTACTATCTGGCCCTTTTTCAATTTTTTTGTTTGAATAAATTTTGGGATATCTTTTCTATTTTTTCTAACAGTCTCATAGGTCTCCGTTTTATGTTTCACTAAAAAGTCTGCCAATTGTGGTGATGTATAATAGTTATCATGGTTAGACAGTAGCCTTGGCCCAGAAGTGGATCGAGCAACGACACGATAATTTGAGATGTAACCGGCATGTCTTTATATTTTACATCTATTACTGTGCCTTTTCCTGTGTATATAATAAATGAGAAAAGATAGCCTCTTTTAGATTCGCACAGTAAAAATAATTTTATTCTAAACCTTGCTCTTTTTAGTGGGATATATTGCACCCATCCTAAACGACCTTTGTAACGCAATAGACTTTCATCTATCGTTATATCTCTTTCCGGTATGTATAAACTGGAACATTTATTATTTATTATTCAGATTCGGAATCGCTCATTTTTCAATGTATATCTTACTAGAATAAAATGTCAAATAGAATAATATTCCTTACTTGATCATTAGAAAACATACCTTTTATACACTAAATATCCAATTTACACAATTCTTTTGGTAAAGAAAATGCAACTGTTTATAAACATCGTCCTAAAAGGCCATATTTTATTAACTTTATAGCTTGCAATATAGAGTTAAAATGATGGATATCAGAAAAACGAATATTTTAACTAGTTTTTATTGAGTTATTTTTAATGCTCGATTATTTACGAGTGTAAATATTTTAGCGGCATAAAATGTGACGCCGCTCGAGTTAATTCGAGTGTGCACAATTTGGCCGGCTTAGCGCGCTCGAATTAACTCGAGTATGCGAGTTAAGGGGTTAAACAAAATATGTAGTACAGGCATTCCTCGTTTAATGCTACCTCGGTTGGCGCTGTTTCGTTATAGAGCTCATGCCAGTCACTTTTCTAAAAAATATTTTGAAAAAAAAATATTTAAAAAAATCATGGCTAGAATTTAGAATTGTTAAAAGAAAAAAGAAAAAAAATCGAAACAATCAACTTTAGATAACTTTATTAAAGAAAAATAAATTAAAAATTTTATTTATGTTCATTTTTTTATATAATCTTTTGTTTTTTTTGTTTTTGTGAATTTTAATTTATTTTGCTTTTAAAATGAAATACATAATATTCTTATAGAAATTATGTTGTCAAACTTTGTTTTTATTCTTAAAATTTGCCTTAATCATTCAAAAATTCAGAGGGAACGGAACCCCATATTTTAGTAAAAATAGTGCTTCTATTGTAAGATGGATTAATATGGGACAGTTTAAGACACAAAGTTAATTTCGTAAAAATAGCACTACATGGAGTTCATAGTTTATAAGTTCGTAGTTTCAGTAGTTTCAGCAAATGTCAATTTGGAAGCTTTGCTCGCATACTCACTAGCTGTAATTGATCTACTTCTGTAATTGTTCTTTGTCATGCATTCACAACATTCCTCAAATAAATCGTGCTTCTGGTTAAAATCGACGATTGTTTAGTTTTTCTTCACAGACCTGAAACTTTCATGATAGATTAATTGCTAACAATACCGCTCATCATCCATCAGTAAACAAACTAATCGCAAACTTTTCCAAAGAAAAAGGTCATTGCAAACTGAATTTTTAAAGTTTCATCAGATTAGGCTATTAATTTTTTAATTACTTTATATTATTTTACATTTTATTGTTCAATCTTTTGTCACCGTAACATAAATTAATTAATTGACTAAGTAAAACGTTTATAGCAATAACGTTTTACTAAAAATTTATTGTAATATTATTTATTCAATATTTTAACCTATTAAGTTTCTGCATAAATTCGTTCTGTTTTTAGTATGAATCTGCTATTTGCACTAAGTTATAAAATAAATGTGCATTAAATATATAATAACATGGGGTAACGTTTGCTGTTGTTCATCTAAATCTGTTTTCATAATTAAACGTCGTGTTTTCAAAAATTACAAACAAATTAAATGTCGGAACAAAAAGAGCATTTACGCCACCTTATGTTGTTTTTCTTCCGGAAAGGGAAAAGTGCTATCCAGACAAAAAAAGAAATCTGCGATGTGTATCGTGATGATGACGTTGATGATTTCACGTGTCATAGGTTTCGACATTTTAATTAAAAAACATTTTGATCATACCGATACACCACGTTCTGATAGACAGGTCGAAATTCCGGACAACGAAATAATGGTTCCAATCAAAGCTGACTGACATAAGACAACTTAAAAGATGAGTGAAAGTCTTTGAATAAATCATTGTACAGTTTCGAGTCGATTGCACAAACCTGGAATAGTCAAAAGACCACATGATTCAACGAAGAAATATTTGAAACAGCGCTAATATGCTTCCAAAACTTTATTGAATAGAAACAATATAGATAAACTTAAAAAAACTGGAACTAGACATTGAAAAGAAGCAACCTGCATTAGCCAACAGAAAGGATATTATTCTCCAGCAAGACACTGTAATGCCACACGTATCTTTGGTCACCCGAAACAAGTTATCCCAATTCAATATTTATGTTTTGGTCTATTCACCATACTATCTTGACATTGTATCATTCGATTACCACTTACTTAAATTACTTCCAAATAGCTTAGGTTGTAGGACATTTTGTTCCTATAAGTGTTGAAAAAGTCACCAGGATTACTTTTTCATCCAGAAACCTCAGAGGTTTTATGATTTCGGGATTATGCAACTACCAGAGAGATCGAGAAGAATGATAGAACTGAATAGAAAATATTATTTTTAATATATAAAATTTTAGTTTCATTTTGTTCTTGAAAACAAGACAAATTTATGAACCAACCTAATATGTTGCCCGCTGTACTTTGGATAACTACAATATGATTTTATCTAAAAATATTAACGTATACGTTATTTGAAGACTTAAAATAATTTATGAAGAATTACGAATTTTCAATGGCGAAACTTAGTTTTTACGAACAATACAAATTTAAAAGTTTTCGAGTTATGTTTGTCTACGAACTATGGAGCAGATAATCTTTGTGATTTTTGAAATCACTACTGATATTTCATGTCCATATTCATATATTTTTCATTAAATAAAGTTTGTCAAGAGTTGCTATAATATTTACTAAATTTCGTTTTTGTTTATCGGCGAAATTTCCTGCTGAAAGAATAAGTGTTACACGTATGGTACAAAATCAAGTGAACTAAAATTAATTTTTTAATATCCCTCTTTATCAAAAAAATTCAGTTAGTGAGAATATTTTCCCGAACATCAGTTATCCCATTTTTAAAATTTTCACACCTCACCATTGCTTCCAAAGACTAGAATTTGTAACTAAATAATTGAACTATAAAACTTATTTAATTAGAATATTACAATAATAATATTCAATAAACAAACCTTTTAAAACGTCTTTATCCTCTAATATCGTCATATGCAACTGTAAAGACTTTCAAATATTTAATAAATTAGGATTATAAAAATTTATTAATTTCAGACTGCAACATATAATAACATTTGATAGCCATATTTTAAATTTTGAAGATAAAAATATAAAGAAAATTTAATATTAAATTATTCTAATTTTTTATCATTTTATCTTTTTTCAATTATAACAATTACCAATTTTAAAAATGATATAAAAATGGCTTTCGAATAAATTTATTTTCAGACTATTACGATCTTGTTAAAATTTTATTCTTTTATTTTCAGATTTAATACTTCATTTAATAAAAATGACTTATCATAAAAAGTTATCGTAAATAAAATGCAAATTAAGCATAAAATAATTATGTGAAAAATATTTTAAAAAAATTATAAGATTAAATTATATTAATAATAAGTAAAATTAATTTTCTACAATTAATAAAGGAAAATTCAAAAGTTTTATAAATGTGCAGTTTTTTGATTTAAAATTAAATTTCTCAAGATTGGAAAAATTTTAAAGAATTATCCTTCATGAACGATCTTTGACTTTCACACTGAATATTTGTATAAGCGCAGGATTTTAAAGATTCGAACTATTGTACTGTTTGAATTACATCAAATGCTAAAAATATATGGAAAATTGAAATTAGTAAAAGTTAATTAAAAGCATATGAAATATTCAAAAAAAAATCGATAATTTTGGAGGGGAAAATAGGTAACCGGTGGCAAATTAAGTTTGAAGACAAATAATATAAATTTAAAATGATGGAAAGGTCCTAGTATGTGCTAGAATAAAAAAGTAATCAATTAATTAAGTAATTAATCTAATTTATTATGTAAGAAAAACCATCCACTCATTGTTTAAAACTCGCAGTTGACAAGTTAATTAATTTTATAAATCATTTAAATAGAATTAGTTCAATAACTTCAAGTTGGTACAGTAGAGTGGGCATGATACGGTAAATAAACCGTGACGATTGATGTCAATCAGTTCATATAAATAGGAATAGTAAGTGAAGAAATCGGCCACGGTTTGTGCGTAACAATAAGTGCGCATATTGAAGAAAAGTAAATCTTAAACCTCAAAAGTCAGAATTGCGAATTTGTGTCTGACGGATCGAAATCTTTGTGAGATTTTCCTAGAATATATATTCAGGCTTGCCAGATATTACGATTTCGGCGGAACCTTTAAGATATGAAAAGCATATTCCCGGCTTCCGATATATAGACGTTAGTTCCAGAGTTGAACAGATTTAAATATTAACACATTTTTTCATAAAATTACACGAAACTATGTTAATATAAACCGAGAAATTTCATTTGTTCACTCATGGTGATTTTTATCCTCTTTATTGTTCGCTGTTTCCCATTAGGCATTTGTTGTTGAACTTTTTCCTTGTGGATTGGTTTGGCATTTGGTTTTGGTATTTGGTTTGGTTTGACGTACATTTTCACTAAAATGATCAAAGAAATAATTTTATCAAAGTAAAATTAATATTAATCAATGCAATGTAATGAAATATTTACATGTTTAATAAGTTTACGTTATAGTTAGGAATCGGAAAAGAGGCGCACTCTTTTTTCAAAAAAGCACTGTTTCAATTTTTTGGTTAAAAATAGTAAATTTATAAATAAATTCAAAAGTATACCTGAAAATATCACTAAAATCGAAAGAGTCATTGATCAAACAAGATTGGTTGGGGATTTAAAACATCAAATTAGAGATGTTGAAATATCAAAATATTTTGACAATTGCCTTGAAAGAAATTCAGATATAAAATGTAGTGATTCCGATAAAATTTTCAAATATGCACCACTGACAGGATGTTTGGTCGAGCGTAGTTTTTCGATGTTAAATAACATTTTAACAGATAACAGACAGCACTCAACTTCAGAAAATTGGCAAAAATTACTATATTTATATTTTAATAAATAATATTAATTACTTTATTTTTATTAAACAAATATTAATATATTTTCTTAAATATAATATTTCTAATCGATTCATTTTCTTTGTTGAAATCTCCAATTTTATTTGGAAAATCAAAACCACTCCTTTAGCACTGTTTTAAACCCCGAAAAGCACTCTTTTTTCTGATCCCTAATTATAATATAAAAGAACTGAAGATTTATTTTTTTTAATATATTTTATAATATATTTACTACTTTTGATAACAAATTAATAAATATTAATATAAATGGATTTTTCTTCACTCTCGATAAGACTTGTCAGACCTCCCGATTTAAGCAGGGTCTCAAAACAGGACATTTTAAAAAATCTGGCAAGCCTGAATATATAATCCATTCTTGTTGTGACGAATTGTGTTTTTGGTAAATAATAAATAAAATATAATTGTTGAGGTTTCTTATTTAATATTTTTTCTGAAACGGGAAGAACCTTCAATATCAGATTCTACTAGAAAGTCTATTATTATTCCAACAGTAGATTTATCGATTTAAACAAATTAATAACAATCAAAATTACTCAATGTATATTCACTGTATTCAATTTTTAATAGTTATTTCAGATTAATCAAACAATTTAGTAATTTACTGATAAGAACTGGGAAATTATTCATTTCAATCGCATAGATATTCCAAGGCAATTATATTCAATCTTTTATTTTGTTTCTAATTGTTTTTGTTTATAATCTAATTTTCAATGTTTGGGAGACTCCATAAAGATTCAGTATACATTTAACAGTGAATGAAGTTGCGGTTTCGTATCCCACTTCCTACTCCATTTAATTAACATCTATATGAAATATTTTCGTTGATTCATTAAATCTTCCATAACATTCAAAAGACCCTTGTTCAACACAAGTTTTCAGTAAATGCAAAGATTATTAAAAACAAATCATAAAAACGAAACAAAAAGTATATTTATTTGTTTTAATTGATATAAAAAAATAATTATAAACATTTTATTCTTTTTAACAGCTGAATTATAACTATAATAATCTTGATTAGGAAATTCAATGTTTCAACTGTAATTTTTAATTTTTTTGTAAGGATTTGGTAACTAAATAATGTTATTTTTTATCTCGTTATTTTATTTACTTCGTTTAAAAGTTTATTCAATTTCTTTTAATACACAATAAATACTTTTTTAAAAACTTGACTATTATTTTTTAAGTATTCAAAACTAAGGCCTTACTTTAGAATTAATCTGTTATTGATAATATTTATTTAATAAATATATTTATAATAATCATTTTGTATTAAGAACTCAGATTCACCAAGAATGTCAGTTAGTATTAATGCTCTTGTTCTAGCCAGGGACTGTGGTATTTTGGATTGGGATGACAGCGTTTCAGACGTGATAGATGATCGTGAATTGGTAGGAATTCTTTTATTTATGTTCATTTGACAATAACATTTATTATATTTACGAATTATTCTATCACTTGAGACTAGTCGGTTGATTGCTATCCCCTTAATTCCGCATTTAATATAGATGTTGGAGTAACATTGTTGCCATTAATAATACTGATTGGTGAGGTTAAAAGGTATTACCATAATAATTGCAGCAGATTTTTAGGATTTTTTTATTTGGGTTATTTCGAAGTGCGTATACAAAAAAAGTATATAAAAAAGCTATGTGGTTATAATTAAATATGCAGCGATTATTAAGCTAGCATATATAATAAGAGATTATAATATTAAAGTGTATATAATAGAGACATTTGCGGAAAACTATACCCAAATTAAATACAAATTATAATGTCATATAAATTGTTCTCAATGGAGACTTTGATTCATTCAATTTCTTTAAATTCGGGACTCACGCGGATTGCCCTAAAGACATTCAAATTGTCGAACTTTATTAGATTTATTATTTCGCGTAATTCAATTAAACGAAAATTATAATTATTTATAAAAATATTTATTTTATTTATATCTTTATAAAATCAAGGGAATTAATACAAATATTTTATTAATCCGAAATAATTCTACATTTTGATATGGTCGTGTTTCATAAAATGTTTAGAAAATCTAATTTATTAATTGAATTTAATTATTTCTTTTTAGAAAAATTTTATAAAAATTATTAACTTTTTCAGTAATTATGTTTACTTTCATATCAAATGTTCAACCCTCAACCTGCGGCATCATGAATATTGTTTTCATTTATTTTCTAGTAAACAAATCTTTGGAATATTTCAAAAACTTTTTTAAAAATTGTGTTTTTGTTTGAATATTATATTGAAAAAACTAATTTTATTCAGAACAATAAAAAGCCATCTGCATAAATATAGTTGCTTAAGTCTTTTTAGTTTTAGTTAAATATTTTCCTATCTTCATTCGAAAAATAAACGAAGATAAATGGAATTTTAGTGGATAACATATTTAATGGTTTTAAAAGTAATAATATATTCAATCATTTTTAAATTCTGTTCAATTAAAATCCAAATATTTAAAAAACCTATTTTATTTAAAATAAGTATATTGATCGCTCTCACTCTTCCCCCCCATTCAATTCTTCTATACTTTACTGAATTCGAAAATTTCAGATCAACTTTGCGTGGTGATACAAATCACAGAATATCATAAGATCCTTCATATTGAATCCTGTTTTCTCCGTTTATGCGACTCTAATCTGACAAAAACTTTCTTTTTTACATTGAAAATTCTTGTTTCTTTTTTACCGTGTTCTCTTCTTTCATTGATTTGACTGCCCTCGTACGATTGGTTTTGACTCTTTGAAATTTCATCTGTAAGTTTTAGAATATGCTCTAAATTTTGAATTAAATCTAATTTCCGGTCATATACCTCTCAAAAAACGAAAATTCAGTGATTCTATGCATTTTTGTGTTTAAACTAAACTCAATTCCTAGTAGCAATTTGTAAAAATTGTTTTATCGACATCCTCCTTTTTATTCAGCTTCATAAATTACATTTCTCAATGGTTTCTCGTTTTCGCTTGAAAACACACCACTTACTATAACTTTGCTTGTTTTTAGTAATATACATCTTATTACCTTCCCACAACGCTCAATTGTTACACTAATTGATACCCCATATCCATAACATCTCGGTAACTACTTTGTTAATTTTAATCTTACTCTGGTTTTGGCCATCTCCCTCATATACATCGTATCTTCTTCAATAACATTGCGTTTTTTATCATTGTTAGTTATCTTGAGCCATTGACGAAATACATGCAACATGATCTTTATGATTTTTTGAATCATTCATTCTATGCATCTTCTGTTTAATTGGTGTTTTGAACAGTCTTGATCTTTCTTCTATTTCCTAGTTCATTAATTTTTAACCTTTAAATAAATGATTTGACTTACCTCAAATATGCTGCTTTGTTTCATACTAGTTTCAGCACATTCAAATTCAGTCGTTCAAATTCAGAACGTAGCTTCAGAAAAGCTTATAATAAATGGATTAATTCACACGAACAATCTTGAACAATCTTGAAAACCACCGGCTCAATTCAAGTTCCAATAAATGACAAATCGGTATTCGATCAATACGAATGTCATTACAAATCTCACAAATCAGTCAACATAATCGCTCAATTCTCATCAGCCACATCAGCTTCATATTCCATCACAATTACTTCTTTTTCTCAAAAGTTCCGATTGAATAAGAAATTCTCAACACGATTCTCATGTCGATCATGAATCGAATCAACCATGTTTCGAATATATTCTGGATTTTGTTGCTGTGTTCGTACATTTGTATTGACAGATTAGCATTTAACGTAGTTGCAAGTAATAAGATCTTCAGTCATTTTTCAATTGAGTTCACAAAATATGATTTTTTTAAATATTACCAAATTTAAATAAGTTTTTATATTTTTTTAATATAAATTTTAATCTAACGAACTCTTAAAGAATTTGTTCAAAAAATTCAAATTAAATAAATTAAAATATTAATTTACAATACGAATTGAAAAGATTATGGAAATTAGTAATTATTTTAATAATTTATAAATAAACTTTACAAATTTTGCTTATCACAACAAAACCAATATTTTTTCATTATTGAAGAAAATAACTTTGCTATCTGGTAATTTGATATTTGTCAATCATGTTTTATAATAATTTTGGTTTTCTTTCAAGGGAGTCATCCTAATAAATTTCAAATAATTCCAGTAATTAAGCTGACACTGTCTAAACTTCAATTATTTATTTTCTTAATCAAATAATATTTTTGCCTAATCAAAATTATCAAGTTAAAAAAAATCATAAAATTTTCGTAAACACAAATAGAATTTTATTTCCCAGAACATTTAAATTCAACTAAATTATTCTATCTTTTTGCAGTTCGTTTATTTGAAGATTTTAACTGATTGTTGAAATTACAAATCATAAATTAATAAATATTCATAGTTTCTTGGTAGCAGAAAATGGTAAATGACATAAATAAATAATAGTGTAAGCTATTATTAGTGCGAATTTTATTTAGTGAGAATTTTTGATTATAAAATAATCCGCCTCAATCTAATATGACGCCTAATTGATTTGTAATCTTTCCAACCAATTGACTATCTACTTTCTTTTTCTGTATTTGATAATTGCTTTTTCAAAAATATTAATTTTCAAACAATTCTAATCTGAACTATTTAGAGAAATTCAAAAAAACAAACAATCACGGTCAAAAATTCCCAATGAAGGTATTAGAATATGTTCCTTCTGGATCATTTTGAATTTACAATATATTAAATAAATAAATTTAAATTAAAATAAAATCATTTTATTTTAATATCAATTATTCAATTAAAACGTATTGCATTTTGAAGAGAAATAGATCTATATCATCAATGACAGCTGAAACATGCACTGTGCTGACAGGAGTACGTACAGTACTTTTAGTCCCTCTGACAATTCCTCCTTATTTCAAAACAGAAAGGTTGTTGATCCAATTTTAATATCATTTTCCGTTAACATCTATTTATCGTTTGGTCTCCTGTCATTAATGCATAACTTTTGGTCTCCTTACGAAATTATTTCTTTTTGTGGAATTTGTTTTTCTAAAGTGATTGTTCTCCCTGACGTTTTAATAAATATTTTCAAATTTTGTTGTTTATCTCACCTTGGATTTTCTTTTTCTAAACTTTGAAACGACAATTAAATTCTGTCTGATAATTTAAACTAATATTTTCTAAATTTTATGACTTTATTATTTTACTCAACTAATCAAAAAACAATTCATGTAAGAAAGACAAATATTAATAGTTTGAAAGAGAATTTACAGAAGATAAATAAGTAAAAAGAATTAGTAAATAGAAGAATGAATTGTACAGACTCTCTTTGAAAAGATGTAAATTGATTGATAAAGTGCAATGGGAGTGTATCAATCTGCCTCACGAGTTTTGTATTTGATGCTTTTGGAGAACCTTTGAGTTAGAGCTTTATCGGCACATTTATTTATAATATACCAAATAATTATGCTCTATACACATCGAATATATCTATATGATTAAAGTTTTATTTCAATCAAATTTTAATTAAAAATTCCTCTCGATAAAACAAAACTTGGCGTTAAATAAAATATTTATTTTAATTAATATAAATTAATATTATCCAATATAAAGTTTGTTAAATAAAAAATATTAAAAATAAACTTTAATGAATGATTAAATTGCATTTAAATAATCAAAACATGTTTCAATCACAGTCAACTGCAAAGATAATAAAGGATCTCCTTGGAGAAAGTGATTCCGAATCACTCATTCAAGAAGATACAGGATCATCGGATTCCATCAAAAAAGAAAGTTCAGTAAAAAAGCTAATAAGGAAAGACATTCAAGAAATTGACAGTAATGATAAAATTAAACTTATTGAAACTTGTAACTCTTATAAAGAATACAAATTCAAATGCTTAGAAAATACTAAAAACGATATCATCAAAGGTAATAAACACCATAAAGATAATAAATCTTCTCCCAAATTCACAGAAACCAAGTCAATTAAAACTGAACCGAAATCAAAGAACAAAGAAAATAAAAATGTAAAAAAAAAGAAGTCTACCAGCGTTATTGATGACCTCAGCGACCTCAGCGATATTAGTGATAATTCTCTTGAATGCAGTAGCAAGTCTCCATTAATAAAGGACTGTAAAATAGATACAAATAAAGCAATAAAGAAAATATTCGGAGACAAAAAGAATGAAAATATAAAAACGACAGCATGTAAAACCAACCTAATACATTCAATGCCAAAGAAAAAAGCTGTCACAAAAAAGCCAGGAGAAAAATCTATAGAAAATGATAGTGAAATAATAAATGCATTCAATAATATATTAAATCGTAAAAAGGCAAAAGCAAAATTACAACGGGATAAAAATCAAAGAAAGATTGAATACATTAATAATTTAAAAGATTCCGTGTCAGATTTAATCAACAGAATGAAATCGGCAGTTATTGAAGATAAGGAACATTTTGATCTCGGTAAACCTGCTGTCAAGAAAATCATTTTGATGCCTGAAGTAATGCGAATCCTTGAATCTTTACATGTGCCGAGCATCCTCGTTGAATCACAATTTCTTACAGTCATTGCATCTTGGTTACAACCTTTAGGTAAGCACATCCTTCCTCCTTTAGATATAAGAATTGTTTTACTTCGTGCCTTACTTTGCTTTCCCAATCTGTCATCGGATGATCTGTTAAAAAGTAACATTGTTAAAGCAGTCATGTACCTCATCAAACATCCAAAAGAAACAATTGAGAATAAAACCAATGCTAAAAAGTTAATCGAAAACTGGAAACGAATGGTTTTCAACAATTCCAACAACAAAGATGGCATCGAGAATAATACAGAATGTAAAGTAAATTACAGAAAAAGACCTGCTGACAATGACAGTGATCCGGATGACAATGAATTAGAAATGACCGAAGAGGTAATTGTCGAAAATAAAACATATGAGAAAGTTTTCAAAAGATTTTCAAAAACGAAAAGACAAAAAGTAGTAGAAAGAGCATCAAAAGTCAGTATTTGTGGTAGGAATCTTGAGATTTATTAAAAATTTCAATTTCCTAAAAACATATTTCTTTTGAATTTTTATTTAATGATTTTTAATTTTACTTGTAAAACACGATTTGTAATTTTATTTTTATGTAACTTTTAAGTAGTTTTAAAATTATTGTAAAATTTTTACATTTGTATTAATTATTAAACAATAAAATTAATAAAATTATATTTTAATAACCTTAATAAAATATTTTATAATTAAATAATATTTTAAATTTATTAATTCTCAACTTATTTTGTGATGTTGAATCCCTCGCCTGTTTTCTAAAAAATATTTAAAGTTTTGTATTTCTTTGCTTTGATTAAGGTCAAGCTATTTTTCTCAACCAAATATTTTTTTATAAAATTTTTATATTTTTGATTTGATTTTTTTCACTTGATTTTTGTGAAAAATCATTGAAATTGGGTTGCAAGACATAATTCCTGGAGATGTTACAGAATTCTTTTTTTTGACGGCTTTAATGTTACAAATTATATTTATAATAAACCCATTTGTAGAATTAAAAATGCATGCGTAAATCTGATAATTATATTATTAAGATTATCCATCCTTGAAATTGTTTAATTGAAAAAGTGAAATAAATTGGTGTAAAAACACATCCGGATGATAATTTTCCTAATATAGTTGAGTCTGTAAACCAATTGAGTTGTAAAACATGAGCAAAGTTGCTAAATTACCGAAAATAATTGTTAATTTAGCGTGACTGATATTATTTCAAGTGTTCCATTTAAATAACTCATTTCATTCATTTTAATTAAAATTTTATTTTATTATAAAATAAATTAATTGATATTAATTAATTACTTAATAAATGAATAGAATAACTGCAGGCGCCCAAAATATTTCAGTGATGAGTAGCGCGGTCTCCAGCTGTGGACGATTTCTATTGGATTAAAATAGTTGAATTTGATTACAATAAAATGATTTGCTAATTAAAACTAGCTTTTGTATAGCAATTATCGTGTTTATTGAAATATATGTTTATTTTGAAAAATAGATAAAAAAAATATGTATATATTAATTTGTACATATTAGTATGATTAACAATGTACAATTTGTATTTAATAATAAAAGTACGAGAATACTGTGAGCAGTTAAATTTCACTAGTTTTGGTCAGAAATATTGTTAAATTTTTACTTTTGAAATAAACAAAATATAATAAGTGACATTTAATTAGTGGTAATATATTCAAAGTGACAAATAAAATAAAAACCACTACCTATTAGAAAAATAGTATGTAAAATATTATAGGATATTTTTGATATAGTAAAACTCGCGGTACATCATTAAAGATTTCAATTAACTAATAAAGTTAATTTTGTGAAATAAATTTTGTAATTGGGAAATAATTTATAGAAATTTATAATAATTTATAAAATAATAATTTATAATAATTTATAATAATTTATAAAATTTTAAAAAATAATCATAAAAAATAAAACATTCTGTTATAAATTTATTATTATTATTATTATTATTATTATTATTATTATTATTATTATTATTATGATTATGATTATTATTATTATTATTATTATTATTATTATTATTATTATTATTATTATTATTATTATTATTATTATTATTATTATTATTAATATTATTAATATTATTATTTTTAATCATTTTTAAAATACAATAAATAGGCAATTACGAATGAAAAGAAATTAGAATATTTCCAAAATAAATTTATTATTTAAATCTATTTTAGTCCATTTTCTGTGTTAAATCCTGTTGGGTAATAATTAATATAAAAATTATAAGACGAATAATAAAGAATTTTCAAATGATTCTTTATCATTTTATCGCATATACAATGAAAATTATTTTTTATGACATAATGAGTCTAGTTGATTTTTCTGTTGGGAATAACTATATGTCCACATCAATTTATGAAATCTCCAATCTTCTTTCAAATTAGACAATTTAAGGCTACTGGAAAGAGTCGAACGTGTTAACTGTTTAAAAATGAGTTGAATCAAATGTTCAATTATGTCGAATGAGAAAGACTCTGTCTCGGTGCATAATTACAAATATTCACTAAATATTAGATTTATTTTCGATTCAATAAAAGTTTTTAATTTAAAATATTATTTTAAAATTATTTTTTAACTGAAACAAATTAATGCCATAATTGTCTATAAACTATTAATTTTATTTTCTATCATATATAATACAGCATGTTTTTATTAGATAAAATATAAATAATTTGCTGTACAATATCCTCAAGCAATTTAATTCATGTCCTAAAGACTCATACAAAATTCTAATAATTTCTTTTCTAGTTTTCCTACGTGAAGCTTTTAGAAAAAATATAAACCGGTTTTGTATGATCAATAAGACAAAGTTTCCTTTAGAAAAATAAATATAAAATTACTAACACTTAAAGATATGTTCTTTGCATATTTTTGAGAACTTCATAAACTTGTAAAATATCGGGATTTGCGATTTTGACGGAGCTCGTTTTTAACTATGAAATATAGACGTATTTTGATACTTTTGTAACTGTTTCATTTAGTGTATTTTACTTTTTACATCTACTATTTAATTATAGAATAAAATAATTCTTTAATTCTAACTTTGTCCAGATAACAACGAGCGAATTATGATACTGGATCTAGACATTATTATCTGTTTAATCAAACAAAAATTTAGTTTATTAAAAATAGACATCTTTCTAAAATAAAGAGAAAACACCAATAAAAATCCCTTTGTACCATACAATTATATAAATATTATAATTTTTATCTATATTATAATTTTAAAATAATAATGTAATATTTTATAAATTAAATTAAATTATTTTAATAATTCTAAAATTTAAGAACTTTTTAAAACAATACTCAAACATCAATTTATCACGAATTAACATACTCTAACTATTTAAAAACATTCAAAACATTCGTAGTCATAGCACTTTGCATATTAATCTTTGGATCCAATGACCTTATCAGCAATGCTTTACATATCACGCGTTCCCAATAGTTATTAAAACTTTTTAACAAAATTTTAAAATCAGACATTCCTATTTTACTTTTACAGCCTCTATTGTGCTCAATAATATTGGTCAAACCCTTTTATCGAAAATGCTCTAGAACTAGAGTACAATAAATGTGGCATTATGTAAATCTACCTCAAAACCAACTCTGTAAAACATTCGCTTTTTTAATCAACTGCTACTCCTATAAGGTTTTTTTAATTTCAGACTTTTAAGCACTTTAAAGAACACATAATGCATCTGTTTTGTTCGGTGGAGAACGACCCCAATCAACTTGAATTATTACACGAGGACTACCTAATTTTCTTCCGTTAATATTGCTTTGTCGTTTTTCTTAAATTAAGATTTTCAACAAAACTAATCGACATAATTTCTACACGATTCACTACTCATAAGGTTTTCACAAGATCCGGTGTTTCGTTGTTCCAACAATAACAGTTGTTCTCTAAAAAGAAAGTTATTTAAGTCTTCATCATTCATCAGTGTTATAATTATTTATTTAAAAATTAAATATTAACTGTAAAGATTAATTATGTAAAATAGTATTAAAATAGTATTTCCAAACTTACACATTAAATGTATAGTGTTAAATGTTTTATAAATTTCAAATAATAAATTCAAATGTTATTGTGAATGGAATGTAATATTTCGTTCTGAAAATAACAATATTACACAGTTAAGAAAAATTCCTCAATAATGTTGGAAAATTATATTAATTAGAAAGTGATCCTCTATCCGCAGACATTTTTTATAAAATACAAAGGAAACATTAAGAAAACCAACTTGTAAATGGTGAGTATTCAGTATTTTTAGTTCAAGATGACCTTTGAGTGTGGAAAAACATTTTACAACAAATTTAGACTTATATAGATTAGAGTATATGTATGTCAATATACGTATGATAAGAATTTATTCCATAATTTTCAGAGGTCTCAATCAATTTTTGGACATGTTTCACATGTTCAACATCGGACCTCACTGAAAGCAGGAACATAAAATGAAACACATTGGTTATATTTATTATTATAAATTTACTAATAAGAAAGTTCGTTATAGTTAATGAATACATACCATTATTTGACTGCAATTTTACGACTAGGAACCAACAAAATACAAAAATGTAAAACACTGTAATTGTAAAATAATACTGACAGTAATACAAAAATCTAGTTATTGGTTCAAATCATTACTATTTGAGAAGTTCAGTGCATGTGAATGTAATGTCTCTATAGCTTCTAGTAATACAGTTTAAAGCAAAATAGATTGTTGAATAAAAATAGTATCTCACGAGGTTAAAATCAAGAGTTCTTCAGTGAAAATAATGTCACTTTCTTCGAAAATGGTTTCTTGTTACAGTTAAATCGCTTGGTGAAGTGCCTCGAAGCAGAAGTTGGTTACATAGAAAAATGAATCTATGCGTTTAGCTATATAGTTTACCTTTATAGTTCGCTTGTGATTAATATAATGTTTCATTGCAGTACCATTCATATTTATGTATGAATCTCAAGACATTTTATCCCAACGTATTATAAAAATCGCATTTGTTATTTAGCTATTTATTTTTGGATCGTATATCATAATCATAGAAATTAAAGAATTTGTTTTTAAATTAATTTTAATATTTTTACTTTAACTTCCGGAGTGTGAATTTATTTAGTTTCTTCACCGCTCCGTTTTAATACTTCCTTTTTCCTATTGATATAATCCGTTTGATCTTAATAATAAATAACATTTGTTTTCAAAGCATAATACGCTAATAAAAATATTAAATTATAAATTTTTAGAAATAAATAATAAAATATTTTTCCATAATTCTATCGAACCGTATCAATTACTTCAATTTGATTGGTTTAAAATTTTATAAATTTATATAAAATATTTTGATGTGTCTTTCATTTTCTTTATTAATTTAGATTTTGTTATTGCATTTTGAAACCAATTTTTGAATAATAATGATCATCTATATAAAATAAGCTTTTTTAATGTCAATAATAGTAAATCAAAAAACATAATGTTTAATATATATATTACCTGGTAAAAATAACAATGAAATGAAAAGAAAATTTGATTTAATTTTATCATAAAATTGGTACTTTACTTAAACTTTATCGTATAATCACAGCTATTGTAAGAGTATTTAATATCATTAGGTTGTACATACACACACACATATATATATGTACATATATATATACATACCACATATATTTCAAAGTTTTTCTCGAACTTAACATACCTTATATCATCAACTGCCACAGTACATCGATTTCACAATGACATTAAGAATTATTTATTATTTGACTATGAATTAGTAGTGATATCGGTGTTTTATTGATATTCACAAATTTTCGACATCCTTTTTCAAGTGAATATCAGTAAAACATCAATATAATTACTGATTAAAAGTCAAATAATAAAATATTTTTAATGCCATTGCAAAATGAAAAGCAAATAGAGGTGAAAACCAAAAAGGTTCTTTTAGTATATAAATTTGTTTTTATTGGTTTGGTTAAAATCCACTCTTATATGAAGGTGTTTGCGGGAAAATATGGGAATATATATGTAATTACGTTAACAACTGTCAAGCCATATATATTTTATTTTTTAGGAAAATCCTTTTGACATCAAAACATTTTCATTACAACTGGGCTCAGAAAAATCTTTTTAACAACTTCTTTTATAGGTAATTGTAGTCTTTACTTATTACTAGTAAAATCATTTCACTTCTTGTTTACCTTCTAATCGTTCTATTCATTTATAATTTCATTTGTCTTTTGGTTTTTGAAAATTATTCTAAACAGAAAAAAACATTGATCTATAGTCGAGAACCAAATAAAGATAAATGAAAATCTTAAATATTTCTTTTGACTTATACAACACTAAATAATTTTACGCTCATTGCTAATCTATATGAGTAGATGAAACAATAGAAAAAACAAATTATTAAAAAGTTTGAATTTTTATAAGATTCCATAAATGAGATATTGGATGGTTTTAATATATGGAAATTTCAAATGATTTATTTGAAAAATTTGAAAAATCAAAAATCAATACTTTTTGAAGAAATTGATAAGCAAATGAAAAGACGAGAATGAATATATAAACTCTAAATCGATGAAAGTTTCAAAGTAATTAATTGATTATTTAGTGTAAACTAATTAATTTATTTTGTAAACAAAATTCGCTTGCTTGACAGTTGAGGTTCCAGTCTGTCAAGCTAAAATAAAAATAATTTAATATTTTTAGAGTGTCGGGTTTATTGTGGTCGATTGAGGCTTGATACTCTAATGCGGTAAATGTTTATATATATGTGTTTGTGTGTATGTATATATATATTTGATATTTAAAATAAAAAGTTTTACTATTAAAATTAATTGTTTTTCTAATTAAATATCGATTTAAACTCAACATCTAGATTATAGCCAGATTTCAAAATAAACCAAATTCTTCCAACAACAAAACCACGTCCAATAATAGCACAATTACGGCCAGTGGCAATAAAAAGAAACATTTTGGTACCGGTGTAAATGCTGTCTACACGAAGACCAATAACACAAATCATCATTTATGTTCTGAATGGAAACATTTCTTGCCTTCTTCCATCGCATCAGTCGGTTCTTGTGTTGTTTCTCAGTCTGACGAAAAAGATTTCCACAATTCAGAATTGACTGGCAGAGTTATCAGTGACGTAGATTCCATTGAAAATCAAACTCTGGTGCACAGTGAAAAGAATGGATCCTGTTTGGTTTCTCTTTCGCCGGATTCAATTGACTCCTCAAATGTTCCAATAGATCATTGTTGTGGTAATATAAATAGCGGTATGTTATTAATTTACATGATCAAATTTATACGATATTTAGTAAGGTTATGAACAAATTTCAACCCATATTTTCTTAGTATTGTTAAATGATAAAGTATTCAGCGCATATAAAAATGACGTATATTATAAAAAATAATAAAGAGGCTCGTGTAGAGCAAAGTGGATTACTCCACCAAATACAAAGCTTACTTAATATTAACCAAAAAATGTCTTACTTGTCAACATTGACCATGTCAAAGAGATTCAAACCATCATCTGGTTGTCATTTATGTAAAGGGCCTATTGTTAGAGCCATTTATGCAGTGTTTGCGATTATTGTATCAAAATGTAAAAATATATAGTAAATTTAAAAAAAATAATGTTTATTATTTGTAATTCGATTAAAATGTCCATTTAAATATATAAATTAATATTAAATTTTGCTAATGTTTATGGAAGTAAAACCCAATTAAGAACTCTGTTGAATGTTAAAAATTTAAAATCGGTTTACGATAATATATCAGCAATTGTTTTACCTTTTCAGTTGAAATATGTTGATTCTTTACTGAGTTTTATTAAATAAAACAAAATAAAAAGAGTAGAATTAAGTTGTTAACACTTTAATTTATACTTATGATTTTTATCCATATTTCACTATTTTTTAAAATGTTACTTAAATAAACAACAAATATTTAAATTTCAAATTATACAAAATATTATGTTGATTTTATATTTAATTTTTATGATAACTATTATTATTGCGCAAAAAATATTTCAAGTACTTTTCAGTGGCATTCAATCTACCTTTGACTGCATTGTTTCATATAAGTTAATTTGGATATTTGTTTTTGAATAAAATTTTGCCATAAAATTCAGCATTTTAGTAAGTCAATGTTGACGAATTATTTGTGATGAAATAAATAAAATTGATTTACTATTCTTATTTATTTTAGTTTTCCGAATAAATTTAAAGCAAATTTTAGTTTGTTTAAAAGAATTTTATTTTTTAACTCATTGATCAAACACGATTGCCTAATTAAACATATCATAAATCTATTGAAAATATTATAGATGAAAGAATTTTATAAAAGGTTACTATAGCAAAAATTAGATTAATTTAAAAATCCTTAAAAAAATTGTGAGTTGGTTATGTTGACTGTTATGAGCTTTTTATAATTAGGAGATGTGATAATTTCAAATTACATTTTTAACATTACATTATTAAGTGTGTGTGTTGATAGACCCAAATTTATTTCACATTTATCTCATGATTCTGATTGCAAGCCACTAATAAGTATAATCACACGTATTGGACAGTGAACACATTTATTGAAAATTTTATTTGAAAACGGTATGACACAAAATCAGAGCCGCCGACAGACTAGATATTGAATAAAGACAAACTGCCAAATAAAATTCTTAATTTTTTATATTTATAAAACATAAAAATTAGAAAATTTATTATTATTACATGATAAAACGCTTAATACTTAGCATAAATACATAAAGTAAATAATGATAAATAAAAGATTACTCTTTTATGGTGTTGCGCTAAATACTTCTAAAAATTCTAAGCAACATCCGATTCCGTCTTAATAGTTACTTGGTTAACATTTCTTAACAATGTAAGATGCCATTAATAATTACGCCACCCTTATAATTATGGAAGGTAAAATATGAATACGTTTACACAGTTACATTTTGTACTCCCTTATGTTAGTCGGCACCGTCATGAGTAAGACTATCTATATTCTTTATTATGCCTATGGTACCGTATAAATGTAAAATTGTATTGCAATTAAATTTAATCAACGAAAATAGTTGTTAAAACTGTTTCAATATTCAGAAACAACAAAGATTTGGTTTATTATGTGCTGATTATTCATTTATCTTTATTTCGACTGTAAGGATAATTAAATCGATAAATTAATTCTCGTGTTAAAATTATGTAACGAATTTTAATAATATTATAATGATAAATTTAAATTAGTTTAAAAGTTAGACTATGGAATGATGAAATTGCTTGATTGTAAAATTAATATTTAGGAATGTTTGTAATTTAAATATATTAAATATTTATTGAATGTTTGCTTATTAATATTCCCTATTCAATTGTTAATTCATGCTTGCTAAAATATCCTCAAAAGAAATACTAAAAAATATTTATGATTAAAAACAACTTTAGATCGTTATTTTAATATTGTTTTGTTTGCAGTTTTTTTTGAATAAAGTTTGGAATTAAGTATATATAGTTTTTAATGGACGTTTTAAATTTATGAAGATCAAAAATTAATCCTTTGAAAAACCTTACTTATCAAGTTTTATTAAGACTTGATAATGACAAAATTGAAAATTATGTTGGAAAGAAATAATATTTAGTCGATTGTCTAAATGAAAATAAATGAAATATTACCAAATAAAAAAAACAGATCAAAGTTTCCAAAAAATTTAAAAGACTTAGTTAAATTGGTTTTTTAAAAAACTATTTAAACACAATAAAACAATAATAAATACCTTTTTAATTGTTAGATATGAGATCTAAAAACTAAATTTTGTTTTAATTTAATTTTTGACTTAATTGTCATGGAAAAGAAGCTTTAAACCAAATAAAAGATTTTATTGGTAATAATATTTTTATTTCTTACATATTTGTAGAACGTCAATTTCTCCCACTTTAATTAGCTTCATAAAGCATTGATTTCTACTAAAATATTTTATGCTTCTTCATTTTTCCCATGGGATTTATAAAAAAAAGTGAAATCAGTTTTCGAAGCGGCAATTAAAAATTGCAGATTATTAACAGCCTTGTTATGAATAAATTTAACATTTTTATAGATATTCTCTGTTATCGAATATTCCCCCCTCCACACCCTTCGTATGTGCCCTTTGATCTTTTTAAAAAACATATCTTGTGATTAATTATTCTGTCTGATTAAACTCGGTCTATGAGATTGGAAAATCGAAATAATTGTGTACATGAGAACGTAAAAACAAATAGTTCTCTTTCAAATTTTTTATTTCAATTTCTTTTTTAAAATTGTAATTCAATAAAATTTCAAATTAAATTAAATTAAATTAATTAAATGTTTTTCTACCTGAAAAATCATTGACTTGGTTTATCATAGATTTTTATTTCTAATTTTATGATTATTAAATTAATTAATCAGTTAAATTAAAATTCAGCTTTTTCTTTAAATTAAAGAGATTTTGCAGTTCGACCTCTTCTGGTACAAATAGACAAACGCATAATTCTACAGTATTTCAAAGATTCTTTGGACTAATGTACTGATCACTACAAACTATAGTATTGAATGTCGAAATGCCTAAAACATGCAAATGAAATTCTAATTTTAGTTATTTTTTACAATTTGAACATTATTTCAATTTATTTTATCTATTAATTGTCATATCTGTCATAAACCTTAATAAAAGCTAAACATTAATAAAAGCTATCAGTAACATCCTAACCTTTGATCTGTCTTTATTTTCGATTTCATTTAACTTTTCATAGTTTAATCTTTTCTATTTAACACACATTTTGGTATTACTTTTTTCGATGTTAGAATAATTCAATTTATAGATTTAAAAAGGTATTTTTTGATAAATTATATAAAAGAAGTATTTAATATTACGTGAAATAATAGTGTAGTTTTAGGTTGGAATATTTCCATTATTCTAATAAAGTACTTTTATTTTATTTATGATACGAATACAAATTAAATTATTCCCAATATATTTTTAATCATATTTTTTGTTTTAATAGTTTACAATTTAAATTTTATTATTAGTTAAAATACTTGAAGTAGTTTAGATTTAAAAACAAAATAATATATATATATATATATATATATATATATAATGGTTCCAAAAAGTCAGAATGACAGATATAAAAAAAGTGAATCAATCCAAAATGAGAAATCTTGTAATTTCTTTTTAAAAGAAATGTCAGTTTATTTATATATTTCTTCAGTTTCCTGGGAATGATTTTAATTTTTCGACCTGTAATTACTTTATTTAATTTGTTCAAAAGCTTCCGTTTCTATAATAAATTTCATCCAGAAAATCACGAAATACAAAACGTAAGTAGAAAAACATTGAAAAATCAAATTAAAAGTAAATAAATACAGTTGTTTCTTGATTTATGTGAAACATTATTTTTCTGTGGTTTTCTTTTGTGGTTGAGTATCAGATTATGCAAAATAAGCGTTTGTATTTCATAGAAATGATTAAAAATATTTAATTAATTTATAAGTACTAAAAAGTACTAACATTATTAAATGAAAAACCTGTTTAGCCATAACGGAATATTTGTGATACTAAAACCTTCTTTCCTTTATTTTACTTTTTAATTTAAAGAACTTGATTATCACAAATATATATAAAATATTACCCCGGAAAAAAAAGTTTAGATATAATATATTTTAGGCATAAAATTGAATGTATTATGTGATTGGGATTAAGGGTGGCAAATATCACTGAAAAATTCCTATCCGTTTATTTGTTTGGAGCACTTTTCAGCTACCAACTGGCTGATATTACCTTTGACATTTTTATCAAGGATACATGTTAATGTAAATAGAAATTGGTATTCCCTCACAAAAGGATTTTAAAAATTACATTCTGCCTTATCTCCATTTCTTTTATAGAATTTCTAAACATTTTCATAACAAATTACATTTATTTTATCCCTAAAGTTTTGTACGAAAAAATTAAATTTTTAAGCAGTTTTTTTCAATATATTTAAACTTTTGTAATGCTAGTAGTTTTAAAATTAAAAAATACGTGTATTTAAAACACGCATTACTAACTTATTTTCTTTTATCTTTTGTTGAAATGTACAAAAATCTATGTTTTCCGAATTCTACAAATTTTCTCTGGGATTCGAAAATACCGAAATTGTGGTATTTACAATTCTTAAGAACATGAAAGAAAGGAATTCTTATAAATCTCTAGAATTCTAAATCACAAAAAATATTTGCTGCGATCAAATTCGAAACCAAAATTGCACAATATTTTTACTTGTGGGTTGGTACATTGTTAACTCGTATTAAACCCACAAAAAATATCACGTGACTTTGGCGTACAAATTTCATACGTATAGCAGATTCAATTTGGAAATGATTTATAGTTAAAACATATATCTTTATTGAAGGATTTCTAGCATGTCTTTGTAAAATAAAAGTTATTTAAAATAACTTCTATAAGGTAAATTTTACATGAATTGTATCATAACTAGTAAATTTTGATATATGTTCTATATTTTTTGACGTTTAATGAATTGCTCGTTTAAGTTCTTTGTTATTTTTATTGTCCTTTTAGTTACTTAGTTACACGTAAAACGTTTACATTCCTTCAAAACCTAGGCATTTAGATTTCCGGGTTAGATTATTTAGTTTAGAGTTTTATCCGTGTATTTTCCCGTTACATAGAAAACCTGACTCAAGTTAACAATCTAAAAGTATATTTCTTATTTGAAATATTGTAAAAATATCTGCTGTCATTTCATTTATTTTATGTAAACTTATCCTTAAAATATCTCTAATTATATTTCGTATTTCCGGTTAGTTACTCTCAGATTATATATAGACAAACCTTTTGAACTATATATTGAAATTTGAAAATATTGAAAAAAAAATAACAAAATGTTCAGAGTTATTTTGCTCTTTTTATTAAAGTAATATAAAGTAATAATATAATAAAATATTTATCTAAAATATTTTCCCCCTTATGTATTACTTGAAAAAGACAGTGGTGAAAATTTGTGTTGCAAAAGAGAAAGTAAAATGTCGTAATGAAATGAAATTAAATTAAATGTGAATATAAAATAAAAATTAATATCATAAATGAACAAAACAATGAGATCATTTAGACGTTTTAATTAAATAATTATTGATATTAAAAAGTTGTGTTGTATTTGATCCAACGTAATATTAACAAAAAAATAGAAAAGAAATGAAATTGGCGTTAAAAGTTAGAAAGACTTTTAAATGTAAATATTAATAGTTTTTTTTAATATTTGTGTTGTTTTAAATAAAGAAATAAGCAAATACAGTTTTATTGTTGTTGTTTATAAACTTTTTATAAATATACGAAACATTTTACAAGGTTAATTTAAATAGCTATGAGTTTTAAAAATAATAGAACAATCTATGTTGGAATTTACTAGACGCAGTTAATGATCAGCTAGTGAACAGAATATCTGGAAATTTTGGTCAATGTATTAGTTGTCATATTATAAGAGATTTTAGTTGTCAAACAAATCCATATGCGTTTATAGAATATACTGACCACCCTTCTAAGAGTTTAGCTTAATCTCCAATATATGGAATTTATATGTGGAATAATCAAATTAAAGTTAACTGGTTAAGCGAATTTAGTACGATACCAGGACCTGAAGCTGTCAAATCTGCTAAAATTGATTATAGTGGCTCAGTACAAATATTTGTTGGTGACATTGGTCTTGACGTGGATGAAACGATGTTGAAGGAAGGCAATTTATTGATTTGAAAGTTGTTAGATATCCTGATGGTCAATCCAAAAGATTTGCATTGTTTCATTTTCAAAGCGTGATCGAGCAGAAAGAGCAATACAGAAAAATGGTCGTGACGCTGGAGAAAATCTGACAAAAGAATGTTGGCAATGTGTTGAGTCTAACAGTAATCAACAATCATCAGTCAAGGAGTATAGCATGTACAATCGTGGTATTCCATCATCGTTGCTGGCAACTCCTCAAAAGGACTGAAAATCACAGTCTAATCTAAATCCGCAAATGGTCAAAGAATTAGTTTTATTTGTTATAATTTAAATCTGTTGGTTTCAATGTTTTAATTAATAGAACTTTGAACGGGCCAGTTATTAATTGAATTTATATTTTTAAAACCTTTTAAAAATGAGAAAAGAGTTGAAGTTTGATCAAATGTGAAACTATGTTTGTTTGACCAATAATGATAATTATTAAAATAAAAGACCATGTTAAATTTTTATAGTTGTTTTAATGATCAATTTGACATGTTCATAGTATTTCTTTAATATCCGATCAATTATTAAACATATATATTTCTAATTCAATCTTAACAAAATTCACTTTTCATTAGAATAATAACGAGCTCAAGTAATCCTAGGTCATAAATAGAATATTAGAAACATTATGTTTTCAATGCTTTAATCCAGTGCTTTTCATCATGTTATGGTCTATGTCCTCAACAATAAAGTTTAAAAGTCAAATTGCTCCAGTTTTTGAAATATCAGTATTGTGCCAAAGAAATGTTTGTAAAAAATCAAAATTATAAGGTAAAGATTGCATAGAGAAGATGTAAGTACAATGCATAGATCTTGGTTAGAGCCATATCTTCAATGCTAAGGAATTGTTTCTATCATAAAATACCTAAAATACGACGTATATACTTTAGAGAAACTCTGATATAACAAATTTTAAAAATCCATTAATTTCTAAACCGCCCCAATGAAAAGTCAAAAGATTCACTGCTTTAGTCTTTCTTCTTAGCATTATATTCAAAGAGAATTAAATTACATAATTTAGATCAGTGTTAGGCATCAAAGGTTAGCAGAACTAGTACCACTATAGTGGAACTATTTATATTACTCATGATTGTTTAAATAAACCTATAAAATCTTATTTCGTCAGCAAAAAATATTTAGTTTTGAGAAATTTGTTATCTCAACTTCTTATGGATAAATTTTTATTTCTCACCATTTTCATATTGACATTCTATTTCTTTGCAAATGCCCTTTAGTAAAAAGTATCGTTAGTAGAAAAAACAGTAGAAAGGTTTTAAAGCAGCTGGATAGATACATTTTCAAGACACAATATTCGAGAGTTAAACATAATAATTAATGTAAATATATAAGAATTTATAAATTTCATTTTTGCTAAACATACGCTAGTCACTCAAATAAAGATATAAATTTATTATAAAATTATTGATTTATTTTTCAATTAGAAAAACAATGAAATGATATAAATAAATATTCATAATAAGAATAAATAATAATAATAATAATAATAATAATAATAATAATAATAATAATAATAATAATAATAATAATAATAATAATAATAATAATATAATAATAATAATAATCATAATAATAATAATAATAATGTTAATATTAATATAATAATAATTATTATTATAATAAAAACAAAATTGTTGGAATTAAATATACTTTTTTTATTTATTTTTGTATGTATTTATTTTTGTTTTAATCTCTCTTACTTTTCAATTATTATTTTTATCGTATTCATAAATTTATTTTTCTCAATTTTATTTAAATATTAAAGCTTATCAACGTATTTGTAGAGTTTAACTATTCAATGGATATAAATATAAAATTTTTAGAAAAATATCATAATTTCATATACGAAATGCCAAATCAAATGATTAAATTAGCAGTTGAACTGAGAAAGGGATTCGCCAAATAAACTATTAAATTCAATAAGATTATATCAGGGCACTTTTTGGCACTAGCTTAATAAGACAATTTATTGTTACTCTGAATTCGTTTTTATTTATTTTCTACTGTTTTATATTTTTCCTGTTTTTGTTTTAAAATTAAAAATGAATTCAACCGAAATTTCAACGTCTGGAATAGATCATAACTTATTCATTTGCTTAGATGATATTATTTTCATAAATATATAAAATAATCTGTCTGAAATCTTTCAGAAATTGTTTCTAGACAAGAATATAAAAAATAATCCAATATTTTTAGGGAATTATATTTTTTTTTGTTTAAGTTTAATTTAATATCAAGTTTTGACTTCTGTCTTTTATTAACTTTTTAAGTTTATTTGTGCTTATAGACGAAGACATTTATGCCACACTTTTAAATTCTGCAATACTTATAGCAACTGATATATATATATATATATATGAAGGGAAATAATATTGCCAGAAATTATTTCACTTACCCTGTAAAAATGACAAAATGAGTAAAATTGGGCGTAAAGTGCTTAACAAAAATTGTAAATAAATTAAACTGTTTTATTTTTATTATGGATTTTGTTTTTTTAAAGTTTCATTAAAATACAATTCTAAAAATTTGAAGGTTTCAAGACAATAATTTGTCATGAAAAAATAATCTTGAAATTAAATTCCATAATAATGGTAGAATTTAAAAAGATTTTCGTAATAAAAGTCTTTATAATGTAAAAAGTAAAAGTACGTCTCTCTTTATTTTACACTAAAATCTTTCAATCGAATATATGTGCAGTTTTCATTTTAACATTTGGTATTTTTTCTGAGAATTCCCATGGTCAGAAATATGAATATTATTTTGCAAATACACAATTCTAATTACAATATGATTTTACACTGAAAATTTTATATTGTATAAACATATTTCGATGTATAAATTTCATTACTCACATTTTCTGTATTTTTTTAATAAATTTTCAAACCGTCATTATATATATATATATATATATATATATATATATATATATATATATAGCAAAATGAAAGAACGCAGACTGTAAAGATTCGGAGGAAATAAGTTTTCTTA
Source organism: Schmidtea mediterranea (assembly GCA_022537955.1). NCBI lineage: Eukaryota > Metazoa > Platyhelminthes > Tricladida > Dugesiidae > Schmidtea > Schmidtea mediterranea. Next base: position 243,215,698 of record CM039680.1, on the reverse strand, counting down.
ATTAGTTGATTTAGGATGATATCATTTTCTCATTTAGAAAAACGTAGGAAGTAAATTTACTATAATTGTACTTGTTTATAACTTTGCTTATTTTTACTTATTTTTGCTGACAGGAAATGTTTTTATTTTCTATAAAATACTTGAAAACTTTATAATGCACCAAAGTATGGTATCAAAATGAAAGGTTTAATGCAGACTAAGATGAACATAATAGCAAATTATCAACCTAAAATAATTTAAATAAAATACCAATAAAAACAGAATAAAAAAATCTAAGTTGATAAAATCTTTAATGCATCGACACCTTTCTTGTTCGAATTCAATCATGTTTCTACGGTTTACATGGTCAATTGTTTTGGTGTTGTTTTAATTGTTGAGGTTTTGGGTAATTCATAAAAAATTATGTGTTAAAAAATTATTTATTTAACCAATTTATTATCCCTTCATTTCGAATGATTAGTAGGTGAGGTAAACAAGATGCAATATAATTTTATTTATTATTTTTTATAAAAATTGAATAAAAATTAGGCATTTTTTATAAAACTTAATACTGTATGCCGATAATTTTTAATATCAACATTTATAACCAAAATATAAAGTTTCCGTTTTCAGCCCTAATAATTTATAAAATTCAGTTTTTTACCAATAGTAATTTTTTAATATGTCTTTACATTCACAATTATTTTTTTATATAATTATTTTTTAATTTATAATGCAAATCTGAATACAGATCAAGACTATTTGTACAAGAAGAAAATCACAGAAAACCATTTTTGTTGTTTTGTAGATATTATTCAAACAAATATTTAGAAATTAAAATTAATTTATCAAAGTTTTCTAATTCATTTAGTGCGAGTTTACTAATAAAAATTTATATGTTATTTTTTTTAAAAATCTTTTATGATTTTAAACCATTTAACAACTAAATAATATATATATTTTAATAATTTTATATTAAAATAAAATAAAAATGACATATTCATTATTACATTTGGATTTCATATCATTAAAACAAATTGGAAATATTAATAATATACTGAACATATAGAATCTTGAGCTTCAACTGGATATAATTTTCCGCGGTTAAATACGACTTTTGTCCTTATTTAGGCTCAATATATTTCCCGTTCGCGTGTCAGGAAAAAGACATTAGAATCAAATTTGGTTGAGGTCAAAATATTATTTGAAATGCCGTTATCGGAAAGTATTAATCATAGCTTTAGACCTGGGTCATTTTTTATTATTTATTAATATTGCACAATATTAACTCCATTCATTGGGATAATCGTAAAGATTGATAAAGTGAAATGCTTAGAAAAAAAGAAAATAATTTATTTAATCATGGAATTTTATAATTATGATATGAGACAAAAGAGGATATTGGTATGAAAATGTTTGCTTGAAATTTATAGGTATGTGAAAAGAGTATGTGAAAGGTTTTCTGATTACATTCAAAAATACTAATAAATAGAAGCAAATTAAACTTTTAACTAATAATCAAAGTCATTTTACTAGTTTTCACTTAAAATATATTTGATAGGAAATAGTTCATCTTTATTAAAAGAACAGCTACAAAATGATCATATTACTTAAAATCCACAAAATTCTTTAAAAGCATGCCCACTTATATGCTCAATTGACGCTTGTTCTACTACTTTTTTAAAGATTTTTGATGAATTTATTATTCTTCGAAATAATATAAAATTCGTCTGAGAAATTAAAAGGTTGTGTCTTCCTATTATTTCTAAACACCAACATTTTTGGGCTCTTTAGACGTTTGTAACTTCTTATTGTGGAAAATAGTGTCTTTAACATTAAACCTTCTTTCTTTAAAACGATCGTAGCTAAAACGGTACTTTCGAAATTTTAATTAAAATACGATTGTTTTAATAAATCCATCGATAAGCCATATGCGACAATGTTTCACTCATTTTATCCATGTGGAGGTAAATTTATAAAAATGATATCTATAATACCCTATTTGGTGTAATAAGATTATATAATTAAATATATCGGTTTTTGTTTGATTTTTTATTTATTTTATATTTTATAAATATTTAGGGCAGATAATGTACTTGATCCAAATTTTCAATTCCCTAAAGTTCATACAGTACATAAATTTGGATCAAGTACATTATCTGCCCTAAATATTTATAAAATATAAAATAAATAAAAAATCAAACAAAAACCGATATATTTAATTATATAATCTTATTACACCAAATAGGATATTATAGATATCATTTTTATAAATTTCCCTCCACATAATTCTGCAAGATATAAAGACAAATCCACTCTTCTTACTCCTCGTAAAGACTTTACCTTGAGATTTTGTTTATTCCAATAATTCTCGATCTTATCAAAAGGAAACTATACAAAACTAATAAATAAAATACAATATACACTGTTAATCGAGAACTACTCAAATCTGAATGTAAAATCCCATTTTTAAATACAATGATTACATCAAATTTGTACCGTGGTCACATTTTCTTGTAGGAAGGATAGGTCACAACCAAATAAAAAATCGCGTTACTAATTAGTAAAGTCATAAAAAGGTTTTCTAGAAATAAGATGTAGGAAACATTAGTGTTAAAATGTGAATTTTGTCGTGACTGTGTGCACTACAAGTGTTTAGGATTTTGTGAATTTGTGTGCGCATACAGACGCGAGGCAATAGGTTTTGCATGTTTTTAGACTATTCGAGAATATTATGTTTGGAAAATTTGGAATTCGTTTGTGATTTCGAACTTTAGAAGTTTTTATGTGAACGTTTGCTTTGTTTAAACGGTTCATTTTAGATTTTGCCTTTTTATTGTATTTGAAATTGGAAGTTCTTGAATTTTGATGGTAATTAATATATCTTTTTGATTATTCGACTTCGATTTCTGGAATTAATTAATGGATTCATTAATTTTGACAATGAACGCTGCGATAAATATGTTGCTGCTGGTAATGCCACTTCGTTAGCTGATGGTGAAGAAAGGCTCTTCGATATAGTCCTTTATATGCGCCTGGGCGTACAACGGTTATCATTCTGGTTTCTGGAAATGGTTTATTGCTTACTGTTCTAATTTATGAAGGTTATTCGCTGTCTCGTGTAATTTACAGAATGGATCTTTATGGCAGAGATTTATCAAATTATTTTATGAACATACTGACCGAGCTAGGATACATTTTCACAACTATTAACTTCAGCTGAAAGAGAAACTTTTTCACAATCTTCATTTTCAACACCTTAAAACAGCGGTTCCCAGCCTTTCTGTATGTTGTGACCCCAACAATAAAATTTATAAGGTTGCTACTCAGTCGCTGTATTTTTGCAGCTAGCTATTATATTTTTGACTTCCAAATATCTGATTTTATTATTATATTATACTTTAAAGGCACAATATTTTTTGTTACACATTTTTTTAAATTCAATCATAATAATTTATCAACAAAAATATTTGTTATGTTTTGGTTAATATTTTTAAAAATAAATTAGCTAAGTACGTAGGTTTTTTCGTAAAGAGTTGAAATTGCAAAAATTGAAAGGACTAAAATCATTAAATTATATAGGCTCATGGCATCTGTCGAATGAATCATAGTATTTTACGTCGCTTCAGTGTAGTGGCTCTAGTCAGAGTAGGAGTTTCGCTGTAATTTAAAATGATAGTAAGAAACCACTGACTTGCGTAAAAAAATTAGTTTCAGAAGGTTTCAGGCAACCCTTAACAAATTATCAAGTGACCCCCATTGGGTTGCGACCCACAGGTTGAGAACCGCTGCTTTAAAACATTATGTCAAATTTCATCAGGATCTCATCCGAAATATAGATTTACTTGTTCAATTTATTTTTTCTGACTAATTTAAATTACAGTTTCTACTTTTACTCTTAACAGTACCAAATAATATAAAATAAAAAACTAGGTAAAACATTAATAATAGTAACAATAATATAATTAATAATAATAATAATAATAATAATAATAATAATAATAATAATAATAATAATAATAATAATAAAAAAGTCGAAGCGCATATAAATTATGTAATAAATTACACATTAAATTTCAAACATTCAAACTAAGATTAGTGTAATTTTTGGCGTCAAATGAGCCGCTTTCGTTGCCTGTTGAGAAAAGACACACAAAAGAAAATTTTCAAATAAGCGCTTGAAACAAATAATAGAATTCAATTTCATAAATTATTTTATTGTTTAAATTTTCCAAACGCAATTCCTGAATTATTCGTTTCAACTTATCAATCTCAATTTGATAATGTCAAAAAATATACTAATTTTTTTCAGCTTGAAAAATAATATATTTGGCTGATGAAGTCTAAATGCATTTCATTTTTCTTTGAAATTAATTGAGATTACGTGTGATTTTGGTGGCTAAAGTATTTAAGGCACCAAAACTAATCTAAAATCAGATAATGTGACGGAAAATAAAATTTTAAATTGCCTTGGATTTGTATAGAGTATTATTCCCTGTAGAATTAAAATTTCGAATTTGTTTACTGAGTAGTGAAACGAAATCTTTTTAAATTTAATTTTTAACATTTTAAGAGTAGTAAAAGAATTTTCATTTAATAAATTAGAGTGGAAAATTTTCTAAAATTTATTTTGGAAAGGCTAATTGATATATTTTTAGAAAATGGATTGCACTTTTGTTTCTGTCTACTTTTCAGAATATTGAAATTATTATTATTATTATTATTATTATTATTATTATTATTATTATTATTATTATTATTATTATTATTATTATTAATATTATTATTATTATTATTATTATTATTATTATTATTATTATTATTATTATTATTATTATTATTATTATTATTATTATTATTATTATTATTATTATTATTATTATTATTATTATTATTATTATTATTATTATTATTATTATTATTATTATTATTATTATTATTATTATTATTATTATTATTATTATTATTATTATTATTATTATTATTATTATTATTATTATTATTATTATTATTATTATTATTATTATTATTATTATTATTATTATTATTATTATTATTATTATTATTATTATTATTATTATTATTATTATTATTATTATTATTATTATTATTATTATTATTATTATTATTTATTATTATTATTATTATTATTATTATTATTATTATTATTATTTTTTTTTTTTTTTTTTTTTATTATTATTATTATTATTATTATTATTATTATTATTATTATTATTATTATTATTATTATTATTATTATTATTCTCCTTAAACAAGTTGTCAGCGTTTTAATATTTTATTTATTTCTTATTTGACGGGTCCTGATTCGATGTGATAAACATAAATATTAATCCAGAATTTATCGAATTTTTCCAGACAAATTGTGTGTAGTTTGAAAATTAATTTTTATTATTATTGAAATTTCATTAATTATTAATAAAGGTTTATGAAAAATAATTTATTTTACACTTAAAATTGACATTTTTTATAAAAAAAACTCCTGGTAGACTGTCATTTCATAACAATTATAAAATATTATTTAAAATAATATGTTATTTATTACTGCAAATTTGTAATAATATTATAAATTTCGATCCAATAAGTTTTGTTTATTTAAACACTAAATTTCATCTGAATTCATTTTTAACTGAATTTTTTTTTGATTTTTTTCTTTTTAAAATATAAATATTTAAACGATATTTTTTACTAAATATAATTTTTTTCAAAAAATGACTTTAATATTTCAAATTAAATAAATAGATTTTATTTTTCATTTGAAATTTGAAAAGTTATTAAAAATTTACATTGACATTTCTACAATATAAATTAGAAAAACTTTTAAATTTTTGTTCAAAGAAATTTGGTAAAATCTATGTTCAAATATTTGAGATTTAGGCTAGTGAATAAAATCAAAATTTTATATTTTAATATTTTTCAACAACTATTTTCATACATGATAATAATTAATTAATCATTTTGTGAAACTTCTTACATTCATGACAATATAGCATACATTAAACATTCTATTTGCAAAAATACAAATAAGGTATAATACAATTTTCGGTAATGTTAAATTATTTTTTCAAACCTGAAATTTGTAACAGAAACAATAAAAAAAATATATTAGACTAAATAATTAAATAATTTCACAATGTTATATATAAAGAAAGCACCGAATTATTAGATTGATATAAATTCAGTTTAACTGTGTTTGATTTAGACAATGTATTTCCAAGTCCAGTAAAACAAAATAATTTCTTTAAAGAAAATTATAAAAACTACCTTTACATATTTATTTAAAATATTTTTCTAATTTTAAAAATATATTTCATAACTAAAATATATGAAGTTGCATAATAAATTGTTTTACTTAATTTTAAAATAAAATTTTTGCATATTTGTAAAATTACTCAAAAACTAATATTTCCATTATATGAATAATTTTTTAAAAAATGATTTCTATATTTCACTCGATTGTATTTATTCAACAGCTGAAATTTACGATGGGTAGTATTCGAATATTTACTTTGTTATTTATTATGAAAATAACGTTTTTTACATCACAATATTTTATCCAAATTCAGTGTTATTAAAATACTCTTTCTTATTTGAAGTAAAGAAATCTGTCTTGTTGAACTATGTTGATGTTTTTAGACATCTTCCATTTTGTAATTTTTTGGTTAGATTAAAGAATTCAAGTATAAAACGTTGATTCCTTGGTATCAGCATAAATTAATATAACAGATAAGTAAGTAACAAAATAAGCCCTTTCTGCGAAGTAATAATAGATACTTTTCTCAAAAATATAATTATTACTTTGCAGCAAGAGCTTATTTTGTTACTCACTTATCTGATATATCAAATTCAAATATTTTGCAAATTTTCGATTGTTTATTTTTAAATAGAAATTGTTGCCAGTTACCAAGCTTGCCTAAATTTATGTTGTTATTCTTGGTAAGATGACAAGTTACAAATACAGCTTGAAGCTGAATGAAAAAGCTTTTTACATTTTTAGACATATGTAATAAGCCTCATTCAACGTCAAATGCACAAAGATAATTAATTTAATTTAAGAGAATAGATTATGTAACCTTTCTTCACTTTTCTTTGTTTATATGGACTTTAATGTACACTTAATATAACTTTTAATATCGAATTCAAGTAACAAGTATATAAGGTTTTGCAAAATTCCTACGCATTAACCATTTAAGTTCCATTGAAACAAAATAACTTAAGACCAGATTGAAAAGCACTAACATTTCAAATTTTCTGGAATGTCGTCGTATGTATACCCATAGGTCACTCTATATCTTGCCAATCATGTTTCACTTTATTTCATATCTAATTAAAATATACTTCTTTCTTTGACTTTTTGTATTCTCTTCTAGTTTTATAATAAATAATTTACTAATGAATTTGAGTTTATTTTCAATCTGTTATTAATTAATAGTGTCCTGCTGAGATGGAGATCCCAATATAAAACGCCTTATAAAACGATTTTATATCCCAAAATGCTTTTAGCTGACTCTTTGAAAATAGGTGAGTGAAATTTTTCTCACCAATATATTGCTAATATAATATCCGTATAGTAAAATAACTTGATTTGAGATTAAAAAAAGTCCGGGGCTCAAAGGATTCAGACAAACCTGTCTTGTCCTAAATAATGTTCTCAGTAATTCTTAATGTACAAGATATAAAATATCATTTTATTAAAGGTTGCTTTGAGGAAATATATTTTACATTATTTATGTGTTATTCTGTTTTTACAAAAAATATTTTTCCAATTAAAAATAGAAATTCATTTTTAATTATCTACATCATTTAAATATTTAAAAAATTTAGTTTAATTAAGTTTAAGTGTACTAACAATTTAAAACAAATAAATTGAAAATTTCTAGAATTTATTCAGTTTTAATTGGTACAAACAAATTATGTTTGATTCTTCTTTTCCTTTTAAAATCATATAAAATGTATACATGTTTGATTTTGTTGTTAATCGTTTGTAGAAAGCAAGTGCGCCCAGAATGCTTGTTTCTGGAAGGCATCACTGACAAATAAAGGAAGCTTTTCATTGGAAGAAAGTGATTCGTCGCAATGGCCCGTGCCGCCGCCTCTAATTGTCACAACGTCTGACGAATCGATGCTGTTGAATAAATCTATTTTCAGTAATGCCATTCAAACAAAATGTTTGACTTCTACGAATCCAAATGATCCACTGTCACAAAGCAAGCCACTGGCATATAACATAACAAAAGTAATTCAATGAATTTTCTTTTTGTGATTGTAGATTATTTTTAATTATTCATTTCACTGCTCCATAAATTTTTAGAATTTCTGTTTATCAGATCATGCGTGTATTTTCTAATGAAAATAATTTCCTGACATTAAATGAGATTTCTAAAAACTGAATTAAAACTTACTCTGAAGTCTTTGAATTTAAGTATTAAATGAAAATGAGAATAAAATACAACTTTGGTGAAAAGATTTGTTTCAGATTTTTCAGATTTTTTAATTTCAATTATACACAGGCAGTGATGCCGAATAAAGCAGTTTTTTTCCACATGATTTTGGAAAGATTATTTATTATGATTTTAATAACGAAACACTGAAAACAATGAAAACTGTAGAATTTCACGAGGATTATTTATTTGTTTTGTTTAAATTTTGAAAATATATTTATGCTTGAATTAAATGCTGCACCTCTTTTATTTTATCACATGCTCTTTGGTTTTGTGGTAATTGAAAGTTTCATCTGCTTTATTTTGTACTTTTTTATGTGTCCATATATTTAATATATGATTGCCACTGAATAGGTTAGGGTTTTCTATATTCATCCTTTTTATTTCCAAGGATTATTTTTCTTTTTTGCCACTCACACTTTTGACTTTATATCCATGATCATAAATTTGAGGTTTTTGATTATGCGCTTCTAGATAGCTAAGATTCATCCTACAAGACGTGAAATAAATTATATGTTATATCACTCTTCATAAAGTTAGATATTAGACAAAAGACAATTTTATAAGTGCTAAAATTGTAAGAATGATTTTTTGTCTGTTAAAGTTTAGATTTTCTTTATAACGAAAAAAATTACATTATAATTTATCAATTTATCTTTTAATATTTGGCTGTGAATCAGTAATGATTTCGATGTTGTATAAATATTTACAAACTTTCTCCACATCCTTTTTTTCTTATAATACAATATTATATTACAAAGATACAGAGACCATGAACGAGACAGAGATTTATAGAAAACCAACTGATACTGGTCTTTATACTTCTACAGAAAGCTTTTGTGAATTTAAGTATAAGAGAAATATGGTGAAAGGATTGATTTATCGTTAATGGTCTTTATCTTCTACTTTTGCTAATTCGGTAAAAAATGTTGATAAATTGGTTGAGTTGTTGATAAAGAATGGGTATTTTAAATCATTTTTATTGTTGATGATAAAAGCGACTGTTGACAAATTGATTAAAAATCCTAAGGATCCATGTTTAGGAAAGTCTGAGTGTAATTTGTCAAATGAGTGTGAATTGAGTGTTGATCTAAATAATATTAAAAAAGGATATAAAAAAATTGAGCCTAAATATGTGTTAGTATTGCCGTACTCTGAAGGTTTTACAAATTATAAAAGGAAGTTAAGTAAACAGATGGGAAATTTAGAGTATAATATCGTCTCTAATTCGTGTAAGGTACGCAATATGTTTATTAATAAATCAAAAATTCCGGTTGGATTGTGTTCTGATCTCGTTTATCAATTTACATGTAATGTTTGTAATGCCACATACATTGGAGAGACTTCCCGTCATCTCTGTACTCGAGTTCTAAAGCATTGTCGGTTGAAGGGTTTGACCAATATTAGTGAGCACAATAGAGGCTGTAAAAGTGAAATAGGAATGTCTGATTTTAGAATTTTGTTGAAAAGTTTTAATAATTATTGGGAACGAGTGATATGTGAAGCATTGCTGATAAGTTCATTGGATCCAAAGATTAATGTTCAAAGTGCTGTGACTACGAATGTTTTGAATGTTTTTAAATAGTTTAAATAATGTTAAATCATGTTTGTGTATTGTTTTAAAAAAAAACTTTTTTTTTAATATTATTAAAATAATTGAATTTTTAAATTACATTATTTTTTAAAAAATTATAATATAAATAAAAATTATAATATTTATATAAATAACATTTTAAATTAGTTAAAAGTTATTTGAATATATTTTTTAAATATTTATTTATTACAAAATTGAATTAATAAAAAATAATTTGTTTAAATTAAATGTTAATTAATAGTATTTTTAGTTGGTTTTGTGTACCTGAAGATAACAGTTATGCTGTCGAAATATATCGTACGAAAAGTTTTTTATTGGCGTTATCTTTTAATTAAATCGTTGACAAATTTATTTAATTATTTATTTATAACTTTTATTAATTTAATAACAGCTTTTGCATACTTTCTAATATGTATGTTTTCTATTTATATACACAAACACATTTCTAAATATTAATAGGTTTCAAGATCTCATCAAAATCTAATTTCTTAAGAATTGAAATGATGTTGTTTTAATTATCTCTTTTGTCATTTTTAATTTAGTCTGAAAAACCTTTAAAAGTTTTATTATTCATTTATTATTCAATTTATTTAATAATTTTTAATTTTTAATTATTTTATCTAGGAAATTAATAATTAGTAAAATGTAGTCGTGAAAATTAAATAATATTCATTATAGTAACCGGAAATGTTTTAATAAAATCTTTGTATCAATAAATTAAATTAATTTCTTTTTCTTAGTCTTTAAAAGATAAATTAATAAAACATCGTTCATTAAATTTCTCTAGTTTTATAAAAATTATAAATAGTCTATTATTGGTGAAGCGAGTAAAATGTTTCACTGATCCACGGTATTTATTTTCCAGTTTGATGAAACAAACTTTAGGAAGCGAAAAAATATTTAAGACCGAAAATGATACGGTGACAAGGAAATTTTACTATAAAAATATATCAAAGATTCTATAAAAAATAGTCTGTTTTTTGTTTTTTTATATTTTAAACTTAATTACTAAATGTATTATTTCAATTTTATACTTCTTCCACAATAATGTCTTTTCTTCATAAGTTTATGAAAAATGCAAAGTACAGTATCATTTTTTATATCAATTCATTACATATAATTTTCATAACATATAATAAATGAATTAATATCACAATATTGCAAATAAGAGGTCGTCCATTAATGACGTCACTCGATTAAAGGGTGGAGGTTTAAAAATCTCTAATGACTTGTGATAAAGATAAAGGACAGAGTTTAGAAACGCAACATCACTTGGCATTACATCAAACATCAACACGTTCTAAATATTTTGATTATTTATGTTTAGTTATACTCACCGTCATATTTCAGATTTAATGGTTTTTATCACTGGCACATCAGTATATTAAACGACCAAATTGATTTAATATAAATTTAAAATTATATTTAATATTAAACATTTAATATTTTCATGATAATGTTTTCCGTGGGGGTGTACAGTAGTTTGGTGTAATACTTAAGGTATTGTGAAATTTTGTGAAGATGTGTGACGATGAGGAGTGTGTTAAAATGAGCTAAAATTTCGTGATATCCATATGGATGGCCCTTAATGGATGATTAAATTCTTAAAAGTTATACAATATTTTATTGTTACAAAATATTTTATATTATGATCACAAATCATTGTTTTAGAAACAATGGCTATTTAGTTCAAAAATAATTTTTAGTAAATTTCAAAGGGGAAATGTGTTATTAAATGAATGTATGAAGAGGGACGAATGAATTATTTTATGATTTTCACAAATATTTATCTCATTCATAGAAATTTTATTGGATAATTATTTTTAAGTTATAAAAAATTAAAAAAAATTTATTTAGATCTATTAAAGTTAAATTTAAAAATATTAATTTGGTTATCTTTTAAAAAATTTACACAGATTCTTTTTTTCCATTCAATCAACACTTAATATTATTTCTGTTTCCGAATCACGAGGAGGATAACTAAAGATTATTATAATAAAATTTTGGATTATAGCGTTTTTATAATTATATAATTTTGATTATTTTAATAAGACAATATAAGACTTCAAAAAAAAGGTTTATATATTATAATTGATATTTAATAGAAATATGGACCTGCAAATTTCTTGGATTGCACAATTTAAACAACTTTTAAATTACTCAAGCGTTTATTCACACTAACGGCAAATTCGTGTGAAAATTTCAAATAATGTCAAGATTTTTTTTTTAATTATTATTCTCAATTTTGAATATGTTTTTAATGATCTCTAAAAATTTTCATTTTCTTTGTAAAATTAGAAATTTTAATTGATATCAAATTTGACAAATGCAATATTTATTATAATAATAAATGTGAATTATCACAAGAAATCAAAAGCAAACTTATATAATAAATGAAACATTATTTTTGCTTTGTTCTTTCAGAGCTTACATGATTTCGACAGTTTATTATCACAAATATTGATGACATCATCAGCCTATTTGATATCATATACTGAATGTGATCAAAATATTTCTAATTCTGCGATTTTGTTTGTTTATTGTGCTTTCTAAAAATTCGATTTTCAAAAAATTAACAGTTTGACTTGTTAGAAATTGTTTTATTTTTAACTTTTTTTCGAGGAAATTTGACTGGTTCTTATTTTTATATATTAGAAAAGCCCTCTTGAAAATACGACAACACCTGTTTATAAAATGAACCATGACACATTTCCGGCAACAGCGTCTTTGTCATCTTCTCTTCCTTCAAATGCTGATGCAAAGTCTTTGCCTCAATCGTTTTATAGCAGTTTGGAATCAACTGCAGTTTCAGATAACAATAACTCTTCGTATGATGAAACAAATGGTGAAATCGCAGAATCTTTAAAATCAACATCAATAAACCAACTTGATGATAAAGTGGACGAGTACGTTAAAATTCATTAATTATCTTTAGATTTCTATTATTATTATCATTATATTATTATTATTATTATTATTATTATTATTTTTTTTTTATTATTATTATAATTTATATTATTTCTACTACTTTTATCTCAAACTAATATCAGCAATATTTTGAGTTTCAAAATATGATGCTCGACCATATCTTGATTAAATCATTCGGGATTTATATTTAAATTGGATCATTCAAGTTGGAGGCGAAAATTCGTTTTGAAAATTATTCAATATAATTTAATAACCGACAATCAAAATTGAAAACACTTCAGAAGCCCTGAAATCGGTTTTAAGCTTTAATGAAATTTTTGATTTCTAAATAATTTCCATAATGAATCTTATTTAGGCAATAAAACTATTGGTTGGCGCCTTTTATTCTAAAAATGCAATAATAATAATATTATTATTATTATTATTATTATTATTATTATTATTATTATTATTATTATTATTATTATTATTATTATTATTATTATTATTATTATTATTATTATTATTATTATTATTATTATTATTATTATTATTATTATTATTATTATTATAATTAACGCGATACTAATAAATAATTAAATTCTTTTAGAAGTTTCTTTATTATCTGTATATGGTAATTTTGTTATATTTTCAAATATTTAGTTTCGCATGAAAAATGATTATAGATATATTTCATCGAAATATATTATTATTATTAAGTAATCTATAATTAACTATTCTATCAACCTTCATTTTTCAGTAATAGTTTAATGATTCAAGTTTAACCTTTCAAATCTATTTTAGGTTCCCTTTTAATCTGGTTTTTCCTTTTAGAAATTTTTTAGAATTTTATGATGGAATAAACTTTTAAATATAAAAAATGTAAAATGTAAAAATAATTCACAAATATAAATATGTAAAATATAAAACAGTCAAAACTCACTGAACTCAGTTATTCATCAAGTATTATATTTAAAAGTGCTTTTCAAGCATTTCAAAAGGCAAAATAAAAATCCTCAGAAAACAAGTCTATTTTATTTTGTTTTTGTTATATTTTATTTTTTTTATTCTAACAAAAGATTAAGGCAAAACCAAACTTTTGTGTTACTTAGAATTTAAATCATTTATCTTTTGTCATAATAAAAATATATGAAATTGAAATAAAATTTACATTTTTTTCATACGAATTTGTTAACTTAATTGTCAATGAAAAAAATAGAAATCACTTTCTAAAAGTGTAGTTTTTTATTAAGAATTTTAAATCGAATTTAAAAAATACTAATTTATTAAAAAATAGTTTTCTATCACTAGTTTAAATGTAAAATATAATAAAAATTCATACTTAATTAAATTTGCGCGATTAAGCCAAAACATCCTAATTTAAACAAAACCATTTAATAATATTTTTGATTATTATCTCGAATTTATAAATGACAAAATAGAGTTATTGACAAATTGTCATCTGAAAAAAGAGAGGCAATTTACCGCAAAATAAAATTTATTAACAAGTTGAATGTTTGAAATTAGTTTTAAAATGTCTAGTAATTAAGAAAGTTTTTCTAATGTTTTGGAATGTTGACTTCATATAATTATGTTTAAAATAAATTTTGTGTTTATTTCATAATTGAGGACTCTTGATTTGAGTGAATAACAAAAACGTTTATAAAATTCATTAATAATAATAATTAAATATATCGTCCAGTTGAATTAATTGAAATTAAATAATATGACGAAAAATGTTGTCAAAAATTTTATGTTTATTAATCAAAGTTTTCTAGTCGTAACTAGTTACATTCAATTGCCCCATGGCCTTGACTTTTTTTGTTTATTTACTATGACATGTGGTATAGAAATACATAATTAATACTACCTCATATATATATATATATAATTCTCTATAAACATCCAGTTTTGACGATTAAAAATGTATGTATATTCGGGAGTTTTAAACTTTTCTTTCAAATAGATCTGGAATGTCTTTAAAAATGTAGCTTTTGTAAATTTAATTTTTATCTATTTGGAAAATTGCATTAATTTACTATATAAATCGTGTATTTAAAATAAACATATATTTTTAATACATTATTATTTTTAATCTTAATTTATCTTCATTTAGTTTTCCACTGTAAATCCGGTTTTTATTTATCATAAATTATTGCCACTTTTTTCAAGTGTTATTTTAAGGAAAAATGTCATTGCCGAAAAAAAGACTATCGTCAAAAATTAAATGAAAATAATTTTACTAGTTGTTTTAATAAAGTCATAAAATTTTCTATATAGAGATAATTTAGCCTTCTATTTCTGATTATTTTTTCTTTAAATTTCAAAAGTTTATTCAACATAACATTTTGTAAGTTAATTATAACAAAGTTTTAATGGTTTAGATCAAGAGTATTTTTATGCTTTATTTTATTTTGAGTTACAATTACTTTATGAAACGTTTAGATTAACTTATTGAGATTCCCAATTAATTTATCGTACAAAATGACATTATTGGTTGTATTCTTTTCCTTTTTGTGAAATTTGAAATGTGTAAAACAATTAAATTTTAGTATTTTTATTCGATTAGGAACAAATGTTGAATTCACTGCACTCTCATATCTTCTAGCTGAGATTCTAAAAATTAGACAAATAAATTTAAAAGAACACAAATTCTAATGCAAAACTTAAAATTATGAGTAAAACTAATTAAAAAGTAAAGAAAATCAAAAGTCCATATTTTCCGGTGTATGAGCGGTATTTGTTATATTTGTTATATTCGGTGAATTTGTTATATTAAATATATAATCATGTTATTTGTTTGGTTCTGTGTTGTTTTATTCAAAAGGACGCGTGGATTCAAGAAACCAAATTCGGCTGGAACATTTATTGTTAAAAGCCAATATTCTAATGGAACCGATGAGCATTGGTGTTCTTTATGTTTATAGTCAAACAAGTAAGGATGACATCGTTCAGTTTTGATTCGGCCTCGATTCAAAGTGATGTATTAATCTTGGATTCTGGTAGCTTCAAATGGAATGATTGGAAGTGTCAAAGTTAATATAATTAATATCAATGGAGCAATATTTGGATTTCTAATTTATTCGGAATATCAAATCGGTTTCGTTAGGGAATGAAAAGGCTTAAAGCTTTTGATGAAAAATATAAAGAAGTAATAGCAGTGCTCGAGCAGTTAAAACATGCGCTCCAGAGTCAATACGGGAAAGTGAATTAAAACCGATTGATAATGATCAAAGCCGATTGAAAACAAAACTTAACAAAATTAGTGACCTAGCATTTACAACGAAGGAAGACGGTTTTAAATTAGAATCTCTATCAGAAGTCATTACTTTAAGTACAGACCTATATTGTTGCGCTGATCAAAACTATTATGATTGCAGATCTTTGACAGAAGAGGAGTTATAGACTATTGTGGTTTCCCAAATAATTGTAGAAGTTTGCATTGAAGATTAAATATAAAAGAAGATATAAGAAATACAATCGATAAAAAGGAAATTACAAATAAAAAAAAGGTAGAATTGCTCATTAAAGTATTAACTTCAAAGAAAAAAAGTGAAAAAAGATAACCAAAGGTAGAATTGACGGTGCAGCGAAATAAAACGATTGTAAAAAGGGAAAAATTGCAAAATGATTTATTGTTACCATTTTGAAAGAATTCACCATCGCTTGTTTGTGACATAGAATAAATGTATTTCCAAGTAAATGCAAATATGAGAAAAAGGTAATATTTACGATTTTCATCGACCGAAAACTAGAGATTTTTAAGATTATTTTTTAGAATAAATAATTCATTTTTGACATAGTGCGTGAAGATAAAAACAAAAAATAATAAAAACAATAATAGACTCAACGTACGTGGACGATGCAGTGGACCCTTCTCAATTGGTTGATGTATTCATTAGAATTAAAGATTTGAAAAGTATCGTAGCAATAAATATTCAAAGGTTTTTGAAGTAAAATATAGGCCTATAATTTTGCAAGGAGACAAACGTTTTCATGATGTTCAGCAAAATATGCACAATCCAGTTTGTAATGGAACGGCTTCCCTTGACTGTCTTTCAGTAACAGGAAGGATTAATCTTGATAATGAGGATGATATCATTTTTGATGAGACTTCAATGTGCATCAGGATGATACTGTCAAATGCTATCCCAGTTACATGCGAGAAGATACATAGGTTATTGAAACAAAAGCCGATCAACTTTGTTTAACTATAGTTATGACTTTTTTGGCTTCTTGAAGAACATTGAATGAACATTTGTGAAAAGTGACAATTAGATTAAATATATATATATATATATATATATATATATATATATATATATATATATATATATATATATATATATATATTTAACAAGTTCTTGTGGTCTATATTTAAGAACAAAGTCTTTGATCATTATGCAACTCGTAAAAATTGTCATTGGTGCAACTACGGGAACAGACTAAGAATAGCTTAGCTTAACGAAATCTAAAAAGCACTACAGGAACTTTTAAAATCAAGAGATAAAAAGTTTCAGATAAAAACAAGGCCTCTAAAGAATCAAAGAAAAATTTTAAACCAGATATAGTTATCAAACAGAAAGTAAACATTATAATTATAGATATTAAATACCGATTTCACAATAAAAAACCCAGTTAAAACCACAATAACCAAAAATTGTAAAAGGTATAAGGGGTTGTGGGCTGTTAACCTTTTTAAAACCAAAAGAGCAATAAAAAACAGAATAATGTTCTCAAAAACACAACATTATTATAAAACAAAAATGAAACGGAATCGTGTCACAGCGTGATTGGCAATCCTCTGCTTGCAAGTGCTACATTTAGAAAATAATATATTACATAAATAAAATATGTATCGATATTGTGCAAATATATTTATTGAAAACACAATTAAAATTAAAATACTTTTAAAAAATCTTAAACTTAATGCGATACATGAGCTTGACGATATTTACAGATCTCAGCGATATTAGGACGAATAAAGGATAACGTCACACGCATTTCTTCTTCTAAATTCCCTAGTCGTTCGCGTTTGTTTGTCCATAATTGAAAATCCCGCTTCGCAAAGATATGACGTGGAAAATAACGATAATATACTCAGGGATTTTTTGCTTATAACTGCAGTAATATTTTATGTTTCCAAGAAGTAATTTTAACCCGAAAGATATTTTTACTCATACAAAGCCGAATGGTATGTGTAAATTTTACATTGAATTTATTTTTATTTTCAAACATTTTTTAATTGAATTTTAAATTTGATTTTTTCGCGAAACACGCTTTGAGAACCAAGGCCCTAAAGTAGGAAAACGATAAATCTTGAATGAACGATTATTGAATCATGTTTGAAGTTCCGAAATAAACCAACCCCTTAAGAATTGTGTAGAACTCATTAACTCTCAGAAATGTCAGAAATATCAAAGTAGCAATGGGAATTATTTTAATGCATTAGTTCAAACAGTAAAACAGTAAAACACAAAGATTTTTAAAATGTTTTTCAACGCTAACTCAATGAATTCTCAAAGATGTAATGAGTGTCATAATTTAATTACAAAAACAATTGACCATACAGTTAATTTATATTTAGCAACAGCCTAAATTCTCTCTCATTAATGTGAAACCTTATCCATCAGGACCAGCCGGATAATTCTGAAGTTAAACTAGGCTTAAGACTATTTTAAATATACTGTAAAAGTACCGACGAAGCACTATGAATACAAAAAATATATACTTCACCATTATTATCTTTCAAGTGGACGCGTACCGTTTTTTATCTTAAGGAAACTCGTGCAGTATTTTTTAGGGAAAACGATTTGTGACCAGTTATGTGATAGTTACCGTATATATTGAAGTTTAGGACATTACATTTCCGACTAAATATCAAAAACAAAATTCTAATCCAATTTTTATTTCAGTCTTATAAACCCCCAGAAATTTAGTCTTGAGATAAGTTATTAACGTTTTCTTATGATTTGCATCCGACTTATATTCCAGTAATAAATGTTTTTGTGTAAAAATTAAAACTTTATTAAAACAATTGAAATATGTGTTTTTATAAAAAAACTAAATAAATAATTAAATAAAATTTATATTAATGTTAAAAAAATATTTTAGAAGAAAACAACTAAATTTGTTGTAAATTCAATGGCGGCGTCTAAGTTTGACAGTTACACCGCATATTGTTTATCTGTGTCATTAACGGGTAAAATAATAAACCAAACATATTTAATTTCAATTATAATTTTATTCAGATTTTAAATTTTCAGATTTCTATTTAATACTAAACTGTCGGTAAACCAAATAAGTAACTCTTTCTCACTGGATTTCTTGTAATACGTTTGATACGATGCCTGTACCAGTCTTTTATAAAACATAATCACACAAATCTTTTACATATTAGAAACAAAAAAGTGGTTACTACCGGTTGAAAATAAATAAAAACTTAACTCGTCACCCAAATTATTATTATTTATAATATTATTTTGTTTTTTAACCACATTGATAATTAGTAGCAATAGAGAACTTAATTTGACAGTTTAATGTCATTTTTACAGGGACAGAAATGAAAATATAAAATTTGACTTGTGTTTAAGGGTACAGGACAATGGCATGTGCACTGGTTGACTAGTCCTCTGTATTCCATATGTTAAGTTTTAATATATAATATATGTTTAAAAATAACATTTATCTAAAATGTCACAACAAAATATTTTGCAAAAGTATTTTTGAGAATAAATAGGTTTATTACTGTAGCGATTCCGATTTATGTTACATAATAAATAATTTATAATTCGTGGATTACCGATTACCTCATCATTAATAAGTCTATTATTAAAAATTTATTTTAGAAAAATCAAGATTTACAATAAGATAAATGATAATAAAATCTATCCATAGAAACTGAAAATGTTATGCAAAATCTTCAACTATAGAAAATTATTGAACATTTATGTATAAAAATATTTGTTCTTTAGATCAATAAAATTCTTAAACACAGCCACAGAATCTAATTATTCTCATTTAATAACAGAAGCTTTTATTTGTAATAAATAGTAAAATTAAATGTTTTATTAAAAGAAATTATTATTATTATTTAAAATCCTTTTAATAGGTTGCCAAAAATGAAAATAAAACCTTTTTCTTTTTTAAGCATCAATAACAATAATAATTAATCTATAATTTTAGATTTTTTTTTAATTGAAAAATTAATAAATATTTTGAAAATTAATCCAAATATTTTACAGCATCAAATTCTAAAAAAAATATTTTTCAATTTTCATTTTCATAGAACTTAAAAAAAATTTCAGAAAAAAAAAGTTTGTGCTACTTAAAATTCGAAATTAATGAAAGCGTTTTGATTATTGAAAATTTCTGATCAATGAAAATATGATTTTGTTTGGTCTACTGATTCTATTATTAAATGATTGATCAAATTTCTATGACCTCGATGATACAAAATTCTCATTTGAGAAAATCAGACAAGCATACATATTTATAAAATTATATATATATATATATATATATATACAACAATCACGTGACGTCATTGATTTTATGAACCGATATATTATTTTTTTTGTGTTTTACTGATATGAAATTCATGAATAATCATGTCATATTTATCATTTGAGCATAATTTTTATCGAGTTGCAAATATATTCTATCAATCGATCGATTGTTCTGTGAATTTTAGTTCTACGAATTTAGATCGCATTGGAAATTAATGGACAAAATTCGGTAAGATTTATATCTTTGCTAAATAGTTAATGTTTTCAACTGATTTATTTTAACTTTAATTTTAAATTTAATTTTATTGTGACTACTGAATGTTTAAATTGGCAACTTTTCAGTGGCGGATATAGTATATGTTACATAGGGAGGGGGGGTTATAAAGGTGTTTTGGAAGATGTCAAATTTTTAGATATTAGTGTTTAATAAATATCAATTTATTTTTAAACTAATAGGATCGCTTAAAAATTTTTTTCAATTTTTTCAACTTTATTCTTCTTACTATAGCATAATTATAATTGACCTGGAAAAGTTCGCATTTTTGTTTTATTTATCAGTATTATTTTTGCTTTGTTCTTGTTTATAATTATGAAGTTTCAGTCTTAGATCGCCATGGAATTGCAGATCTTATTTATTTTTCAGTTCTTTTATAATAGATCTGCGATGGCTGAAGCCAGTTTATTTAGTTCACTAGTGAAAAGGAAATTGAAGTTCTTCGGAACCTCTACAGTTCAGTCGAATAATTCAGAAAGTCTTTGTAAACCCGCACTTCTGAACAACTATCTGATTTGGTTTATTTTTAATGTATGGTTTTCTTTAAAAATTCTTGGAAATAATTTTAAATTAAGAGGATGGGATTTTATTTGATATTGGATTTAAATCAAAGGTTTGGGGTATCATTTAGTTTATCAGAAAGAGGCTTTCTCATTGTTATTTCAATTAAATTATTAATTGAAAGCATATTAATATTGCTAATGGAAATATTATACGAAGCCCCCTATTCAGCTTCTTGGTCAAATTCGATAAGCGCTTTCTAAAATGATTTTTATTCGGCAAAATTATGTTTTATAAATAAATTAAACATTTATCTTTCTTATCGGCATTTTGTCTTTGGCGATGATTTTTACTGCCCTCCAATGTACTCTGAATAATATCCTAACGACTCCAAGGAAAGGGTTAACGACTTTACCGACGCTTGACCTCAACCCCAAAGTCCTAGCGCTTAATAATCTAATAATTGACTTTTATAATACGCTAAATGCGACACGTTTAATTGGATAGATTTTTGAAAAATAATTTTATTTAAAATAATTTAATTTGTGATTTCTACAATTCCAACCGATTTAATTCTAAAAATGATCTCGTTCAATTGAAATCTGTATCAATCTGAGTAGACGTTCATATGTCATTGTTGATCACAAAATATTTTATGATCATCTGCAATATACTGAAAGCAAAGCTTTTCACCATGGGAAATAAGACGTGGAATGTAAATATTATAGAGTTGTGAAATTTGGATATATTAAAATTTTTGATTTTTAGTGTCTTATCAGTTTCTATCGGTTATATTATTTTCTTTATTCAAAAAGTAAAGGATTCGATACTTGTGCCTTATGCCTTATTGCCTTATTCCTATATGACTTTTATTGAAATACATAAAACTAACATTTGAGTTCCCTGACAAATATGAGTAAACTTAATGTTCATGTATTACCAATGGAGAGAATTAAATCTAAAAGAAATTGTGTTATCGTTCAGCAATAACATAGGTGAAGGTATTCGGCGCCGCTGACCTAGGGCGCTATGTCATCAATTTTAAAGCCTACTTTAAGATTCGATTTTATGGCAGAAATGAAAAAATATATAAAAAGACTCACAAATTTAGAATTTTTAATGGATAAATTAATCATAAACCTCAATAAAGATAAATATTACAATAAACAATATTTAAAAAATGCAATTCAAATAAAATTAATTAATAATTTGTACGTTTAAAAAAACATTGAAGAACCTTTGGGCTCGCTAAAGTGAGAAATTAGAGTAGAAATGTAGCTGTTACATTTTTACAGGAATATAAAACTTCTTTATTGTTTTTCTTTATTTTCCACTTTTCTATAAGGCATCAAATCAGATTGGTGTTTTTTAAGAAAAGATTTAACTTAAATTTATCAGAAAATTTTTTAATATATTTAATTGTCAATAATTCAAAAATGTGCATAAATGTCAGTGAAGCTTGGTCAGAGTTTGCATTACTGACTGCAACAATATCCAAGTGGTTTTTTGTTTAAAATGAAATAAAATTTTATTTAAAATTTTTAAACTCTGATTTAAAATTTATAATAAATATTTTTTCTGCTTTTTTAAAATTTAATATTCTTTAATTTCAACATTAATTTTTAAATTCTTTTCTGCTTTTAATTTTCAATCTTTTATTAAAAATTTATTTGTTACAAAATAATTTTACGATGAACTCTTTCGAAATCCTCTTCAGTTCAGCACAGGTTAAGACTTAGTCAGAAATATTATAAAATATATTAAATTAGTATGTAACTGAATAAAGAGGGGTTTTGTTATTAAACTAATTCCTTAACATTGGTGGGGGGAGTAATACAAAAATGTCAAGGATTTGTATATTTCCTTATAACGAAGCAATTCAAATTACACCTGCTTTAGTCAGTAAAGAATAATCGTAAATTATTTTTTTATCTATACATATATATATATATATATATATATATATATGAAAATATTTAAGTGACATTTGGTTCTCTCGTCAGATTGCTATGTTATATTTTATACTGTTTCAAGCTACTAAATCTGATAGTAATTTAAGATTATCAGTGACGCCATTTTGGGTTTAGGGGGAATGTTTAATAGCTTATAAATTGTCTAATAAATGTCTTATCATAAAGATTTGCATGAGTTTTCGAAGAAATGTCTAGTTTTTTGTCAAATACTAAGTTCACTTAAGTTATTTGAACCGATCCGATCCTTTAACTACTGTTTTATCACACAGCACAACATGATATTTTATTTGGATTTTATGATGTGATTGTATATCAAGATTAAATTATTAATTTGTCTATTATGTAAATAGATCTGTAGCAGTCACATTGGAATATGCGATAAAAATAAAAGATTTTATTAAATTTTTGTTGTGAAATATTAATTTAGAGAGTGCTTATTAAGCACTATAGGAGTTCCGTGACCGCTAAAGCCTGATACATTTATTAGTGTATAAAACGGTGATTTCTTGGCAGCAACATAAATTAAAATTTCAAACAAGTAAATAATAAGACGAGCCCTTGTTGCAATGTATATAATAAATGAAAATATTTTTTATAAGGATTATTTTATAATCAAACATGTTTGACTTAATATATACTTTGCGTCAAGGGCTCATCTTATTTTTTACTTATTTGGAGTTATTAGTGTTTTAATTATTACAGAAATTTTGTTGATAAATTCGGAATAATCGAAATACAATATAACAAAATGTTGTAAGACTTTTATTTTTATTTCTTGTGCTTTATCCTGGGCCACTGGGTCTTATTTGCCAAAGGCCAAGCGCAACTCGTTTATTTGCTAACTCATTGTGAATCGTTTTCTCAATAGGCATATTTTGGTCTACTGTCTAAATTTTGTTTTTTTTTGGTAGTTCATAATTATATACTTAAATATTCAAAGGACAGTTCATTTCTGTTATCTCCTTTCCGGTATTTGTATAACAATCAGTACCTCTAGTTCTGATAGACGCTTCTTTAAAATCTCCTAATAAACTGTAATGATAAATGAGTATTAAATTATAATCATTTGAAAGAAGGTATGTCTTCTGAAAAGTGTTTACCTAATGCAGAGGATCTAAAATAGAGTGTTCACAAGACATATAATGGAAATTTTCTGGGTTTATGACACTTATTAACAACAGTGAAAATAAGTTCCTGAAATCGTGATTTTCGTGATATTTCGACAAAAATCGGTTGAATTTTTTACAAACATTAAGTTTAAAGCTGATAATTATTTATTATGTTTAACTGTTTATGGCTCCAATTACTGTTACTAAACACCATTCAACAACCACAAGAATCTTTTAATGCTGAACAGCAGTGAGTAGTACTTTATACGTTTGTTCTCTTCGAAGTTCCGTAATTTGCATACGGTGATATTAGACAACTTTAAATATCAACTGACGTTGGTTCTCGTCAAATGTGAGCGCCGTGTTGTGGTTCGTGTCAACATAATGACGCCCTCAGTACAATCGTTCAGCAACATTTTTCTTTGCAATTTTAAAACATCCGGATCTATCAACAGAAAACTTTGGTCAAGCTTCTGACCTATGAATAGGTTCGTTGACCTTTTGGGTTGAATTGTGACAGAATTATATCTCTAAAACATTCTATGGACTTAAGATCCACTCACCGTAGATAAATGATTAAAAACATAAATATAGTTATATATATTATCAGTAAATATTATCATAAATTTTAATATTTAGATATAACCAAAATGTGAATTTATTATGTATTTTTTCGATTTTTTTGTTCGTTATTTATTTTCTTCATACAACAGAGGAATGTGGCTCTTATATTTGACTAAATATGTTAGTTACGAACAATTATGTTAAAAATAAAAACAATTATGGATATGTAGTCTGAAGAATGAAATGGAGATTAAAAAGGTTATTGAATCGTCAAATATTAATTCTAGATGCGCCTTTTAATGATAGATTCGTATAAAAATCTGTTTACTTAACATCAATCTGCTTAGCGCTGTTTCGGTTTAACGCGATTTTATTGGAATAGATGAATTCCTCGAAAATGTCAAGCAGTGTTGGGTTTCTAAAGTAATCTTTCTGCACTTCCTCTTCTCGGCGGTGTTACATAAACTTATTTTTATTGTTTTAACCATTTGTTACCGTCATTGTAAGTATTACAGTAAAACACTGCTTAACAATGTTTCGTATAATGCTCTACTTTGATTGAACGTATACCACGCGTTAAGTAGAGTCTTAATGTATTTATTAAGTATTTATTAATCTTAAAAACTGTATAAAACACGACAAAATTAGCAAAATACCCAATGTGAAATTCTATAAAGAATTGTATTTCAGCTTAACACGAAGTGAGTTTGTATGGTTTATATGACATCGGAGATTTAATTAATAAGATACGAATTAACCGTGTTATAAGAAGGCTGCCAGAATAGTTGAAGGTTTCATATTTAAAATTACACATAAGGATAAATAAAAAATAAAAATTACATTATAATAAGTATTTTTACAGTGACAAAGATTATTTGTCGTGTGAGAGAAGACTTAAAAAGACTCCAAATAACCCTAGTACTTAAGATTGAATTTTTTCAACTTTTTAAATTAATTTTTTATATATTTTTAAAGATCCACAAATTTGTCGCGAAAATATTTGATATTTTCATTTTCATTTGTATTATTTCTCTGAAAGCAATTTAGCATTTCTTTTCCGTAAATTCAGATGAAAATTAAACGGAAGAGTCAATCAAAATTTTCTAGTAAATTGTGATTTTTTTTAATTAAATATTCAAAAATATTTAAACACAAATGTTAAATTTAAAGATTTAATTGCAAATTTTTAAATTGATTTTAAATATAAAAATTGTGATGACATTTTTTTTGATTTTTTTTCCTGCTAATAATATAATTTTGTTTTCAGCTTTGGTTTAAAAATGATTTAAATAAAAAGATATGACAGCCTGTGAATTATGTTAAATAAATATACAAAATTATACACTATTTTAGTCATAATTACGAACATTCTTGGAGGTTTAAAATAACGAAAACCATTTCGATATTAATAATTTGCGATTTATTCTTTATTTATGAATTTTTACAGTTAATTATGTATTGTTTTGAATAATTGAGCTTTATGAACAAACAGTTTAAAATTTAAATTAAAAAATATTTGTTGATGTTTTGTAATTTTTGGTTTTTATTTTAATTAAAAATTCATCGAATTTAATCATCTGCTCAATATCTCAAGTATTGTTTAAGCATTTCAATTCAAAGATTTGTCTATAATCTGGAAACGACATGTAAAATAATTTTTAAAAAAGTAAATAAACAAAAATATTTTTGTAAATTTTTACAGAAACGAATTATTTTTAAATAATTTTATTGACTATCTTACAACGACGTTATAAAAAAAATTTGTTTTTTGTTTTACTCCAAAATATTTTTCTTTCATAACTTTCTGTATTTTCTCAAACTTTGATTTTAATTTATTTTATTCAATTATTTTAGGATTTATAAATCTTTAACTATATAAGCTGAAGACTGTCACAAAAAAAAAGAGTTATGTCGTTTCTGTCAACATTCTTTACTTTTTCCTCTTAGCAAATTTTATCTATTTTGGTATCCTTGTCTACAAAATTTGTAGGGAAAAAACTATTATAATATCAAATATAGTGAGTATGAGCCATTTCAGTTGACACATTGATGTCTCTACATGAAATGATTTCTACTTTTGTTTTTCTTTAAAAGTTTGAAAATATTTTATTGAAAGTTTAATTAAGATTTTGTTAAATTTCAATTTTATAAAATTTATTAAATTAAATTTTTAAAATAATTAGAATTTTTAAAAACAGAATTTGATATTTTTAATAGGAATAAAATTCTTTAATAAAGACATTTGTTTGAATTAAGGTTTTTAAATCAATTTAGTTTAGAGTTCATATCTACTTAACGATGACAGTCTGTCGAAATATATTGTAGTAGAATATATATTTTTGATTGGTGCTTTCTTTTATTTAATTCAAATCCAATGTTATATGATTCTTTTAATCAATTATTATTATTATTATTATTATTATTATTATTATTATTATTATTATTATTATTATTATTATTATTATCATTATGATTATTATGATTATTGTTATTATTATTATTATTATCATTATTATTATTATTATTATTATTATGATTATTATGATTATTGTTATTATTATTATTATTATTATTATTATTATTATTATTATTAAAATTGTAATAAAGGCTGATAATATCATTTATTAATTATTTTTTATTTTTTATTTACTTAATGATTCTACTACAAAATTGTTGTTTGTTTATTATTGTTATTTTTATTATTATTGCCATTATTATTATTAATTTCAATATTTTGTCAGAAGTTTTTTGGGAATAAAATCTAAAGTCAATTCGGTAGAAGTTTCAGAAAATTTGGTCGTTGCTAATGAAATTGGTTTGAATACAAAATGTTTCCAAAACGAAATAGATTTCCGGAACGAATCTGCTGATTGTAATTCTAGTAATATTCCCGAAGAAACAAATCAAAACCGATCTCAAAAATCAACTTCAGTATTTTATCAATCTGGATTTAGTTCTCTCGGATCAAATTATTCCAAAACATCCTCTGGTCTGCCAGTTACTCCTCAAATGCCTCCTCCAATGCCTCCGCTGCGGTCAGCATTTACCAAACTTTCTCCACATCCTATTAAGGCATTGATTCAACCTGTAAATTTTCTTCAAGTAAATACATCAGATCTGGATCTGCCTAGTGATTCAATAACTTGTTTGCAATTAATGTCTAAAGTTCCAGTTTCTCAGCCTAAGAGTAGTGAGTTAACCAAATCAGAACATTCTATACCTAGTCTTTTCGAATCTGAAGATAGAGTTCTGGAAGATGCAGATAATGAATGGTCACTCAGTGGGAAAAGTGCGGATCAGGAAAGTATGGCAACTACCACAACTACTGATACGTCAGTTAATACAACAACTACGACAACCACAAATTCCCATAGCACATTGAATAGAACCAATGAGAAATATATTATTACTGTCACTCTGAAAAAATGTGAGCTAATATTTATTTTCAATTAATTTAGCTATTTAAGATCATTTGTTAAAATTTATTAAGTGAGCAATGTTTCCGTGATTTTTAAACTTATTTTGTCGCTAAACCTTTCCTGACAAAATTATTTTTATTTGTATTTCGAGTGATTTTCGTATCCATAGTTAAAATAATGATTGAAGTATAAATTATTTTCAGTCATAAATGCTTACCGAACTCGGTTGAGGGCACCTAATTATTATATATTTAGGTTGAGACCCCATTTAGCTGTTTTTAAACATGTTTAAACAAACCTTAATTTGGCGGATAAATTTCCAAAATAAATGTTTCCGAAAATTAGAATAAAATTGGAGAAAACTCTTCTTTCGTCAGCAACATTTTTATTGAAATAACATTTTTTGGTTTTCACATCTGATTGCTTTTCATTCTGCAATGATATTAAGAATTTTTTTATTATTTGACTATGAATCATTAATGAAATCGATGTCTTATTGATATTCACAAATTTTCAGAACAGCTTTTTTCACCATTTTTATTATTTAGACTTGAATCATTATCCTGGAGCAATTAATAGTTTTGCTCAATATTTTGGTTAGATTACTTGATTCGGGTCTACCTTATATAATTCAATAGTTCTAGTCGACTTTAGTTGACATAACCGGTTTTAGGGTCATTTCAAATTATTTATGATAATTACATTTTTATCAATTCAAGTAAAGCGTTATTTATTAAACGTGATATTCTAAAATATTTTTTCGAAATCTTTTGCTATTCTATTGTTATTACCGAATAATTTATCAAAACTTTTCTGAATTTGTACTGTGATTTCATATTTCACTTTCTCAATGTTTACTATGGAGTAAGGCAAAATTGAAAATCATCTTATTTCAGTGGTTATCAACCTGTAAGTCGCCTAACAATTTGCCAAGGCTTGTCTGAGACCTTCTAAAAATAAATTTTTTAAATAAATTTTTTGATGGTTCAACAAAAAAGTTATAAGCTTCGATTTTCCGTGACTTTTATTTGTGCAATGTTCATTGCACAATATTCTTAAAATGTAAACAATTTATTTCTTTGCAAGTTAATTTTTAAAAATATTTACCAATAAATATATCAATTGTGATATTTTAGAAGTCAAATGTGTATATATATATACAGTGAAGATAGCACAACTCGATGAATTTTATCATCGAGGTCGCTGCGACTTGACAAAAATTATCAATGGGTCACAGCACCACAAAATTTGGAAACCGATGTCCTATTCAATCAAATATTTTAAATTATTTTATTTTAAATATATTTTTTTAAAATACTTAAGAAATTAATTTTAATAATAGCAATTAAATCTCCAACTTTTTATATAAATTTATAATATCAATAAACTTATTTAATTCTTCAATAATCGACTATTTACAATTTAAATTTTCTTCATTTTCATAAACTTTATAAATTCAATATATTTTTTATAATTTATTGAATTAATTTACACATAGTTTTATATAAAGGAAGTAAAAATAAGTAATTTATTTTATTACTTTGTAGCATTTAAATTGTATTTAAGTTAAATAAATTTTGAAAAAAAGTTATGTTTTATAAGATTATATGAAAAAATTATATATTTTTAAAAAGTTTCAAAATTTAAAATCTTATCTAAATTTGCATTATAAAATTATTCCAGTCAAATATCAATTATTTATCTTATAAAGAATTTCAATATTTTGTTAGAAAAAGATTAAAATTTGTTTTATCTGGCGGCCTAATAATTTTTATCAATAATTTTAGATGCTGATTTTCAACACTTAAATAAATAAATAATTCTTGATTAATTTTTTAAAAAAACAAATCAACAATAATTTTTTTTAATAAATTTGAGTTTGTTTAAAATAATTTAGTTTTAAATTAATTTTAGCGTATTATGAGACGTATCCATAGTGTTTGCTAAAAATTGAATATTGTAATTTTTTGTTTATATTGTTTAATAATTTTACACTTTGATTTGTGATAATTAAAATGTAATTATATAAATATCATTTGTATAACATTTTGAATCTTAGTCTAAGATATTTTCTGTCGGAATTTTCTAAAAACTCAAGCTATATTTACAGAGTGGGTTGGAGTTTTTTTAATTGTTCTTGGCAGCATTTTCTAATTCATAACTGTTTATCTTCTTTATATTTGACGTAATTTTTCCATATTCTGTCACTGTGCATTGAATTCTACAGAGTATATGTTCAAATTTATTCTACAAAACTATTCAATATTTGTCAATTTATCATTTTAATTACTTTTCTGACTTTTAATTGTAAAAATGGTTTTAAAATTTGAACACTATTATTAAAATAGACTTTTTAGATGTATTTTTAGTAAATTTTACTCAATTAAATGTCAATATTTTGTACACACGAAATTATTCTTTGGTTCCTAAATTTAAAAATTTGGTAAATAATAATTTTAACTCTAATTTTAAAGAAAGTTGTTATAAAAATTTAACGCAGCTCTTCTTTAATGTTTAAATTTTACATGATCAGATTGTGTTATATTTGTGAACTGCCACCAATATACCGATTAACTTGTTTTAAGTGTTTAGACATTTATAATACATAATTTTCTTGATTTATATATATATATATATATATATATATACCGAGGAGCAGTCAAGTGCTTTTGGTTCAAAAACATTTTTATGTACTTTGAAAAATAAATTATGTTTTTATGCTGAATTAGTCTTTACCGTCAGTAGACTACCTATATTTGTTTAAATAAAAAGGTTAAAACTAAATTTCTAATATTAAAAATACCAGATTACATAAATATGTAGTACTGTCGAGTACAGTACAGTGAATTATATCTAACTTTATTAGTTATTGTATATAAAAAAACTGTTCTAATAAAAAAGATTCTTAAAGTTTTAGGATTTAAGACCAAAAAACTTTGAAAAAATTAATAATAAAATCAAGCTTTCATTTTCATTATTTTATTTTGAAATTTTTTTTAAATAGTTTATTTTTTTATTCAGTTGGCATTTAATAATTTATTTAATTTAATTTAGATATTATTTTTTAACTAATAAATAAAATTATATATATATATATATATATATATATATATATATATATATATATATATATATATATATATAGCTTATGTACAATGGGAAAAGCGACATGTTTTATTGATTTTTCTAACCTTTCACTTTATCTCCTTCAATAAAGGATCAATTTTCTATTTGTATTTTTATATAATAGATTATTTTTTCTATTTAATGAAAATAATAATAATAATAAGAAGAAGAAGAAGAAGAAGAAGTGAAAGAAGAAATTTATAATAATAATATAAAAAGTAAATATTATTAAAATAAGAATTTCTTAATTTAATCTAGAAAACATTGGTATTCGTATTTTTTATTTTGAATAATTAGATCTATTTTTGTTTTTTATCACCTACCATGCCTGTCGGGTGAAAATTTGCTGATCTATATTTTGTATTAAATCTAATAATAGTAATCTTTCAGAAAAACATTCCACAGTTTTCCACTTTGTCTAACATATATTATTTGACATTAAATAAGCAGAAAATGATAATATTTTGTTGGTATCAATGACAAAATTGTTCGATGATTAAATTTCCCTCAGCCAAATTTTGTATTTATATATTGCTATACCGATGAAAATATTTATCTTAATTATCATGGAAATTATATTTCGTCTCAATATGAAAAATATGATAGTTTTATAAATTTTTTTGTTTTTTATTTGTTAAATTGTTTTGAGATCTGATTCGGGATGGCAATAAAATGATCTATTTTTGACACTATATTTTAATAATATTGCTTTTTTGCGTGTTTTAATCAACTATAATTCGATGTATTGTTATTTTAGCATCTAACGGGTTTGGATTCAGTCTCACATCTCGGCAGAATCCAGTTGATTTGACAAATCCAGTTTATGTTTCAAAGGTTTTAGAAAACGGTCCAGCAATTTTTGATGGACGAATGAGGCCTGGTGATAGAATTGTTATGGTAATAAATGATTAATTATCAAATAAATGTAATTTGTTTTTAATATAAAATTTAACTTTTTGATACACGAAAAGGTCGATTAAGTTAAATTGTGCTTCTGTAAAATAAAACTTGTAAAAAGTTTTATTATTTTTTAAAACAAATGCTTAGTTTTTAATTTTAATATTTTAGTATTATTATTATTATTATTATTATTATTATTATTATTATTATTATTATTTTTATTATTATTATTATTATTATTATTATTATTATTATTATTATTTTTATTATTATTATTAAACTTTGTAATGTGTTTTTACATAGCGTTTTGTAGTATTTGGCATTGTGTTCCATGTAAGGGTGGTGCTGGTTTATGTGCTTTTACTAAGTGTTCGTGATAAATTCTCGATTTGTTTTTGACATGTTCATCCCGTTTAAAAATGTCTGATGTTAGAGATTTTCGGGATTAGTGCAGTTGTGATTTCAAAGCAGCTGATATGGTGAAGATCGAGTGAATATGGACTATTAAATCAGTATTGTGGATAAATAAATATATTGCATTATATGTTTTGTTATTTACGAAAGGGAATCGTAGGTAAATTATTGGTTGTTTCGTGGTGTTTCTTTTGTCTGTTGAGACAATTAGAACCATATTCATTTAAAAAATATATTTCTCAAATTTTATTATTAATATTATTGTTATTATAAAATAATAAAATAAACATGATAATGATTTAATTATTCGAAAGGATGGATTGTTTTAACAAAACCTAACTTTCCAGTAATTAATTATTTTTAAATTAAACTATTTTTTTAAAGTTTTTAAAATGATATTTTATTCACACACATGATAATTATTAATTTAAACACTGCGCATTAAAGCTAGTTTAAAAACTTCAAAACAATAATTTTCGGTTCCATAAATCTTATCAATTAAGTTTCCGATATTACACTTTGCCAATAATTATTAAAAATTGTAAAATCATACATAATTATTTTACTCGTACAGTCCTCGTATAGTGCTTACTAATGTTGGTTGATTCCTTGGTCGACAAAATTTTCAGCGGTCCCAAGTCATCTTTGCTTAAGAAAATAACTTGAATGTGTATTTGAAAGTTTTGATATTTTAAACTGAATTTTATGTCTTTTGATATAATGTAGAATTCATTTCAAAAAATTCTAGTTTTCCTGTTTCTTTTTTCACCTTCGAGCGGGAGCGCAGCCTTAAAATTTACGGTGAACTTATGTTTGTTTATTAATAGTTTTGCAAATAAAATATTTTTTAATCTCAAATACATTTTTATTAATTATTAATATCTACCAAACTTTATCTTATCATAAAATAGTGAATATTTGTTGCAAACTGTATGACGTCAAGTTTACCGCGCGCGCTCGTTCGTGTTAAAATGAAATGCGCACCCGCTCAAAAGTTTTTAAATTTTCAAATGGCAATTACAGTTTTTTAATTTTTATTATTAATATTGTTGTTTTTTTATTTATTTTTGTAATATTTTTATAAAGATTAACGATGAAGATGTTAGTCAATTGTCGCAAACCAACATCAAAGATATTTTGCTCAATGTTGCTGCGGAGTCGGTTGTAAAAATTGGGTTATACAGACCGAATTCCGATACAATTTCTAACCTAATAGATTCAATAAATACTGCGTCAACCAGTCAGAAAAAAAGTTCAATTCCACAAGTGCTCAATCATGCCGGTGAAAGTGAAGATTGCAACCAAATTTGTGTAGAAGAACAGGTCATCATAAAATATTTTTACAGTAATTTAAGGTGTTTTTTAAAGGATAAAAGAATCACTAATTAATTTATAGTGAATTAGTACAATATGTATAGTTGACAATCTTTTATTTCACAAATTCCCATTTTTCTTTAATGCACTGATCCCTATATCTTCGAGTACAACGTTTTCGAAACGCTTCATTAACAAGTATCTGATGCATTGTATATATCTTATACAATTTGTTAGAGATATATAAAATGTAAGAAATTAAATTCAACTGTGCAAATTGTTTAAATCAATTAAAAAATTAATTAAAATTCAAAACAAATCAAAATCGATATTTTTGAGAGATAAAATATTAAATGGTGCCAAATGAAAATTTGTAGATATATAAAGTAATACAGGGTTTTGAACCAAAAGACAAATTAATTAATTTATTATTTAAGGAAGGCTCATAAATCTTGGAAAACCTAGAAAATTGCAAGTCTAATTAGGTATTAAATTATCAAACCCACTATTGCATTGGCAGTAGATTCGACAGTGTCAGTTTCAGTTAGAATTAATTAACAGTTAGTAGAATAAAGTAAAAAATAATTAAATTAATAGTACAGCTAAAAAGGAATAGTAAGGGCCAACGGAAATTTTGAATAAGTATGAAAACATAAGAATAAAAACATTATTATTTTTTTTTGTAATCAATTTTCAAATGTTATATCGTGAACATTTTGATTTTATTTAATATTTCTGTAATACAACCTTTCATATTGGTGCTCACTTGTAGATTTATGATCATTTCTGGAATATGATATGCTTTTTCTGATAATGGATCCCATATGCCCTTTAAACCACATATTTTTAGACTCCATATATTTGAACCAAGTAATACAATAAGCATTGGCGTTCTTCGTGTGTTGATTTGTTATGATACTATTATCAACTGGAAGTTATTTTCATAATTTCTTAGTATTGAAATTAATAATAATAAACATAATAATAACAATAATAATAATAATAATAATAATAATAATAATAATAATAATAATAATAATAATAATAACAATAATAATAATAATAATAATAATAATAACAATAATAATAATAATAATAATAATAATAATAATAATAATAATAATAATAATAATAATAATGATAATAATAATAATAATAATAATGATAATAATAATAATAATAATAATAATAACAATAATAATAATAATAATAATAATAACTATAATAATAATAATAATAATAATAATAATAATAATAATAATAATAATAATAATAATAATAATGATAATAATAATAATAATAATAATAATAATAATAATAATAATAATAATAATAATAATAATAATAATAATAATAATAATAACAATAATAATGATAATAATAATAATAATAATAATAATAATAATAATAAAATTTTAATAATGTTAATAATAATTTCTACTAAATTAATTAACAAATACATATTTTTTAAAGAATATTATGTATAATGCTTTGTACTTGATTTATAATAAATTTATAAAGACCAAATTTTGTTTAGTAGGAAATGTTATTAAAGATCACAACTGTAAAAATTTTTGATCAGCAATTTATAATGTGTCACTTATTTAAATCGGATTTTTTGAATTTGGTTATGATGAATAGTTACTTTTTTAACAATAAAATGCTTTTGAAACCTATATATATATTATACTATCTCGTGCTTTTAAACTTATTTATTCATTATTAATACCAAAACTTTACATAACTTTTTTATTCTTTAGTAAACTAGTTATCCACGCACAAAGAGCGCTTATAAATGTTTAAACCAAATTTTCTTGGATAAAAAATGTCTCGTTTTTATTTAAATCTTAGATATTATTTATACCTATAGCTTTATTGCTGGAAAGGACCTAGTGTGCAATTTTCTTCAGATCAAACCGACAAAATATTACAATCTCCAACAAAGCTGCTTAATTTTAATCACTGGAAAAAAATTACTGTTTCCGAGTATTTTTCTTTTTATATTGTAGGTTCTAATATCTAAATAAAATTCCTTAACCATTATTATTAAAGTAGTTTTTTTTTCTTTTGGGATCAATTTTTATTTTATTTCTTTTATCTTCTTTGAGAGTAAATCAACGTTTAATACAGTATGGAATACAAAATATTGACATCCAGTTAGAAAACAGAAAAATAAAGGTAATTTACAAACTAGAGTATTGTACTTTTTACTAATTCAATTAGACAATTATTGAAAGATTTGTATTAAATATAGTCAAAAACTAAAAATAAATATATTTTTTATTTTTTTAAAAAGAATTCCCAGATGTTCCCTTTTTTTCATTAATAAAGATTAATAAATATTCTCGTGCTCGGTAATAAAAATTATGTTTTATAAACCTGGCTTAAATGGAAGAAAATAGCATAAATGCTGTTTTAGTTAATCAACAAAATTGCAATCGTTGTTTTAGTGAAACGGTTGATATTAATGAAAAAGAGAAATTTTAAGCGAATGTTTTAATTATTGGATTTAATTTCATTATATTTAATTTTTGTTTTAACAGGAATTTTAATAGTGATTTAATTGTTTAAGATTTAAATTTTATTTTCAATTGATATTGTAAATTTATGAAAATTTGTTAGATTGTAAATAAATAAAAAACATTATTTGTTACACCAAATGTCCGTATAGTTTGTCTCAAAGGTCTCAATTAATCAGCATTAATTAATGGTCGAGATTTTTAATTAAGTCTATTGTTTTATAAGGACATCTTTTTTCAATATTCATGGTGGGATAACAAAATAAATTGACTTGTCTTATCCGACATCATTGCCGTGAAACATTTAGGGCTGCAATACAATATAATTTTGAGCTAAAAATTATTTAGTTTATG
Source organism: Schmidtea mediterranea (assembly GCA_022537955.1). NCBI lineage: Eukaryota > Metazoa > Platyhelminthes > Tricladida > Dugesiidae > Schmidtea > Schmidtea mediterranea. The sequence goes on along the minus strand of CM039680.1, from coordinate 243,178,784 downwards.
TCATTTTCTTAGTGTTAAATTATAATAATATTTTAGAAGCCAGTCAGTTTTCCAATGTGTTCTTGCATTCACAAAAATTCTCAACCGTGTTCCAAATTAAATCTTTTTCATTTTATAATACCCCTAAGGACAGTTAAATCTGATTTCTTAACGCCTCAGATTTTCGAAACATTAACTTCGGATAGTATTTCTAAAACAGTTTTGAGGTCGCAGAATTCAGAGAATAAAGCTGAGCCACCTGCTATTCCATTGAATCATCAAAATAAACTCTCGCCTTGCTCATTTTCAAATAAATCTCAGTCCACATCAAAAGCTTCCAATGCTACTTTGGGTATCAGTGTCAGAAGAGGAGTTAGTCAAATGTCATACAATGAATCACACATTGATTGTCAAACTACCTGTCAAGGGCAGTCAAAAATCTATTCTTTCTCAAAGACTCCAAATCAAGATATCTCTGAATCATTTGCAAATAATAATTATGTTGGAAATACTGACGAATCTGTCCATAAATTTTGCCCGAATTGTCATGGTTTGCTTTCCCTTAAAAGTGGAGTTTTTGTGAGATCAATCATTCCTGGTGGTGCAGCTCATATGGTATATAATTTTTTATACGATCCCAAATCACATAATTTATTATTATTATTATTATTATTATTATTATTATTATTATTATTATTATTATTATTATTATTATTATTATTATTATTATTATTATTATTATTATTATTATTATTATTATTATTATTATTATTATTATTATTATTATTATTATTATTATTATTATTATTATTATTATTATTATTTATTATTATTATTATTATTATTATTATTATTATTATTGTTATTATTATTATTATTATTATTATTATTATTATTATTATTATTATTATTATTATTATTATTAAAACTTTATTCTCCCTCAGTCAGAATTATGTAATATTTTAGGATGGAAGAATCCAAACAGGGGATGAAATTGTTGCCGTACAAGGTGTTTGCTTATACAATGGCGAAGACTTTGTTCCTCCTAACAATAAAGTTCTCCTCGGAGATGTTTATGACTCATTAAAATTTGCTCAAGTACCATTGAAATTTCAGAACAGAATCCCATTCAGTAATGCAATAAGTTCCAATAGTGATTCCAGTGATAAAACAGATCCGTTGAATTTGCTCAAACAGATTCTTAGCCATGCACAATCTATCTGTTCATCAGTGTCTTTGACTATATTACGTAGGAGTCTTGAACAGCGGTCTTGCTCCATAAATACGGTAATTTCTAAATTTATTTTCTTTAAAATCATTATTTTTATTTATTGCATTTCTATTTGACATGATGTTTTTGTGATTTTTTTTCTGAAAATATCCCTAAGGTTTATTTTGTTAAATAAAAACGTTTTTATTTCGCTTACTTCTCTTTACTCCTGACCATCGACTCTTGCATTTTTATTAAGTCTGCCTATTCTCAACTGTTCCAATATCATTTTTTAAATAGAGGTAAAATAAATTATAAATTTATGGAGTGAAATGCTATTTTGCTTGTAATTTTATTTCCTTCACAATTAGATTACACAAAAGATTTTCGTGCTTTTTGTTTAGCAAGCAACCGGATGAGACCGGAATGTGTCTAAATTTGAAAACATTTCACTTTCCATTGATGTCATAGTCGCCAGTCATTTCAGATGTTCCTCAGTCACCGTCGAACTCGAAAATAAGTTTTCTGAATTTTAAATTTGAAGTGTTTTTTGGTATTCGCAATCCGTATTTGGAATCATTTAATAAATCTCGAATTCTATTCAGATATTAGTAAGTTTTAAAAAGCTTTTTATGAATAAAAAATACTAAAACTATAGTATTTTTCTTTTTTATTTTTATTCAACTGAATGTTTTTTTCTTTTCGCAAAGAAAAGTGGTTAAATGTTTATTTACTTAACTGGAAGTTGTTTGCTTAACCCCTGTCAATTATTTTCATGCTTTGATTTAAACCAGGAGTATCCAGCCCAAATAGTGATCTTGCGGGCCACTTTAGAAAAGCATCATAATTCCGGGGTTCACATTTAAAAAAATCCTCATATTAGATTTAGATATACTATTTACAGCTTTTAGGAGTTAAAATTTGAAACATAAAATGCGGACTACATACGGCTAGCGAGGCGCAGGTTGGACACCCCTAATTTAAATGAATGTAAAAATTATAAAAATAAAAATTTTTATTTATTGTTTAAATTTTTTGAATTTATTTTCGACTTTTATACTTCTTCAAAATGTTGGTGGTTTTTCATATAAGTCATTTTGTATTTTCATAGGAATGTTTAAACCTTTTGAAATATTTTATTTATCAAAAGAAATTTCCAAAACGAAAAAGGAAAATAATGTTACTAACAGTAATAATTTATGAAATTATAAAGCAGATTTTTATATTTTTAATTAAATTCACTAAGCGAATAATTCAACTAAATCCTAAAATATATTTTTTTAAATAATATAAAATAATTTTTTAATAAAATTTAAAGTAAATTTTATTTTATTGTTTTGAAGTTTCAGTAAAATGAGAATAAGAAGATAAAAATATACTATTTTAAATACATTTATTTCAATCGGTTATTCTTTTTACAAATTGCTTATTTATTTCAGTCCTCAATATACATAACACAACCTTTGAATATTTTTTTGACACTTTTCTTAAAAATTTTCATTTATTGTTTTACTATTACTTACAAAGTCTGTTGAATGACAGTTATAGTTATTGCAAAAATAAAGTCAAATGATTCGTTAGTTTTGTTTATTTTTTAATGGATAATGAATATTATTTAATATTATAATGATAATCATAGTCTGTGGGATGAATGCACAAAGAAAAAGAGAAGGATTGCCATTATAATTATATATTACAGAAATCATAGAAAAATGTCTGTGAGATGTTTTCAGCAAAAATGAAATATTTTGGATTGTTTGAATTTAAATAATTAAAAAAAGATAAAATCAGTTTTTAATAGTAAAATATTAAACTTTTAATTTTTCGATAAATTTTTAAAAATAGATTGACATAATTAGCTTTGATTAAAATTAAAATATAATATTAAATTTCTCAGATAAATTGTTTCAGATTATTTAGTTCAATGCTTGAAAGTTTGTTTAAATATTATACGATATTGAATTAAAAATATATTTTTAGGAATATGAGTTCTTTCAATGCAAATGTTATTCAAGATAATTTAGAAAATCTGTTAGCAACTTCTAATTTAGCTAATTTACTTCTTAATTAGTTAACTTCTTTATTTTTATTTGTTTTCATTATATAACTTTTTTAAACATATTTTCCAATTTCGGCTTAGTTATTAAAATTATTGTAACTAATCTGAATTTATTATGACTTTAGATTATGATCTGATATTTACTATCGGACAGATACTTTGATTCTGTACGTATTTTTACGAACCTTAAACTTTCTAGAAGTTTTTATTATATTTATCAGGGTATTACACCGGGTTTCAACAAAATGTCTATTTATTATTTTTCCTAAAAATGTTACTCAATTTTTTTGCGTTAAATTGGAGCTAGCTGTAACCTGGCTCTTCTGCAGTTGTAACGGGATTCACTTATTTTCGAAGAATAAAACTGAATAGTGTGATGAATAAAAGGTGAATACACAAGTAATAAAAAATTGACTGCATGATAGATAAATAGCCATCATGCTTTATAACATTATAATGCTTTATATTAAATAATATATAGCATTATATTCTTTTATGAATACCATCTTGTTGTTTCTTTTAACATTCTTTTAACTAATTTTTGATGAAAATTGACTTTCTTATACACATCCTTTCATTCAAAGGCTTGTATTTCTTTTTTCTCTCTGTATCCCATCACTCATAATTTAATGTTTTCTGTGAAAATTTTTTGTCTTTTCTAATTGACTGATACATCAATCCTTTGATGACGTAAGAAATCATGGCTGTCCAAAGATGATGTATCATAATTCCAACACCGGCAAGATGTCTTAGAAATTTTGCGTTATTATCATTTTATGCGTATATTCGGCATATCAAAACAAAACCTATTTTAATGCGTAAAACTAACATCAGTTATTATTCAATATTGTTTTAACTTTCAAATTCTCTGCAAACAAATGAGAAATATATTTATATTTCTTTATATTAACATAAATTTTTGGTAAGGGGGTTTCTTTGTTTTTTTAACTATTCAATTTTGCTGCTTTTGTATAAGTTATTATTTTATCATTTTTCTTATGTTTTTCAAAGCCCCACAAATAAATATATATATATATATATACATTATTTTGAAAATATTGTTAATTCGTTAAGTTTCTCTTGGAAATGGGTTTCTCTTTTATGTTTATTAAATGAGGTCAATGTTTAAATGGTTTTTAAATAAATTTATATAAGTAGTTAATGTCACATTAATCCTACGTTTTAAAAGAATTATGATTGTTAGCATTGCAGTAAAAACCTTTAATTTAAACAATATATTGAATTTTTATTATACTATATTTATTATATTATATTTATAATAGTGGAAATAATATTTCCCATGACTTATCGGCTATTTAATAGCTCATTTAATAGCCGATTCAAACCTTTCGTAATTTTACACTTTTTCAGATTTGAACTCACGTTTTTTAAAAAAATAAATTGTTCATGATTTTTAGTAAGACCGTAATTTTGTTATAAAAGTTTATGGATATTTTTTTAATTTTTTCTAAGTTCAAAAAAAATTTAAAAGTGTGTATGGTTGTAACATAATTTCATTTGAATATAAATTCATTCCTACCTAACCGTCAGTATTTTATGTATTTTCTTATTCTAAAACTATTATTTATATTGACAGTTTATTTTGATCGAAGGTTCTTAGTCGTTTTTAGGTGGCAGAATCCTAAAAGAATTTTAATGAGATTTATAATATCAATCCACATAGTAATAAAATAACAAATTTTAAGCGCTCTCCAAACCTTGATCAAAACAATGATTAAAAATATAATTAAAATAGTGAGTGACTATTTTTAATCTCATTAGTAAAATACAGTAATTCGAGGATCACTATTTTGATTATGAAATTAAAGATTTATTTATAATTGATTATTATCTCAATTATTTGTTGTAATTTTATTACTAATCAATGATAATATAGAATTAATTAAATTTAATTCAGCACACTTGAATGCGGATGTAGAGACAAATATTAAATTTAATTCTAAAAAATATATTTTATGTTAAACATAAGATTGAGTTGAAATAAAAAAAGAAGAAAAATAAAATAGTCCCCATGAGGAAAAAATAGTTAAAATAAAAATCAAACGGATAATTTATTTTGGTTCAGTAATAAATTTTCTGATTTCTGATCTTCCCTTATCAATTGTTTTACTTATTTCACCAATGTTATTTGAATAGGTTATAACGTCTTAAAGAAATGATAAATTTTGCACCACGATAAAGGTCTTTAATATGTATTCATTGTTCTTTTGAGTTTTAAAAATTATTATCTTAATTTTAAAAGTTTAATTTATATTGACAGTTTGTCTAGATCGGTGACGGGATCATCAAGAATTTTAAATTAAAGAACTTCTTATTTAATTTAAGTTATTTTTTAAATATTTCTTATTGTCATTGCTGTTCGACAAAAGAGTTTTTTGATAGACATATCAATATGTAGTTTAAAATGTATAGATATATTAAAACAAAATTATCAAATATTTTTATTAGTAAGTCAAAAAAATTACTTTGTCGATTTTTGTATATTTCTTTAATACTATGTTGAATATTGGAAAAATATACTTTTTATTCATTTTCAACTGTTCATTTTTAATTACATTTTAAAATTGGTCTTTAAATATTATAATTATTACGCACCCGCCTCAAAAGACTCGTGACTACTTGTTTTAAATTTTTTGCATTTTATTAAATAATCAGCTATCAGTTTGAAGACTGCAAAATTTTAGGTCAGTGGATTTAGAGTGATTATGTAATAATATTTGTAATATTAAAAATTTGTAAAAATAATTCGATGAGTTCATTGTTTTTGGCAGATTTTTAACATTTCATATTCTTATATTATGATACTAAATTCGTGTAAATTATTAATATTGGGTAACATTTGGATACCAAAAAGTGTTGATCAATTGGTTGAGTTGTTGATAAAGAATGGGTATTCTAAATCATATTTATTGTTGATGATAAAGGAGACTGTTGACAAAAATCATAAGGATCCATGTTTTGGAAAGTCTGAGTGTAATTTGACAAAAAAGTGTGAATTGAGTGTTGATTTAAATAATATTAAAAATGGATATACAAAGAATGAGTCTAAATTTGTGTTAGTATTACCGTACTCTGAAAGTTTTACAAATTATAAAAGGAAGTTAAGTAAACAGATGGGAAATTTAGAGTATAAGATCGTCTCTAATTCGTGTAAGGTACACAATATGTTTATTAATAAATCAAAAACTATGGTTGAATTGTGTTCTGATCTCGTTTATCAATTTCCATGTAATGGGTGTAATGCCACATACATTGGAGAGACTTCCCGTCATCTCTGTACTCGAGTTCTAGAGCATTGTCGATCAAACTGTTTGACCAATATTAGTGAGCGCAATAGAGACTGTAAAGGTAAAATAGAAATTACGATTTTAGAATTTTGTTGAAAATTTTTAATAATTATTGGGAACGCGTGATATGTGAAGCATTGCTGATAAGGTCATTGGATCTAAAGATTAATGTGCAAAGTGCTATGACTACGAATGTTTTGAATGTTTTTAAATAGCTTGAGTGTGTTAAATCATGTTTGTGAATTGTTTTTTAAAAAAATTTAATATTATTAAAATAATATAATTTTAATTTAATTTATAATATTAAATTATTTTTAAAATTATAATATAAGTAAAGAATTATAATATTCATATAAAAAATTTTAATATTCATATATAGCTGTTTTTTAATATTCATTACATTTTCTATTATTTTATTTATGAGAAAAATATGTAATAATTAATTTAAAAGACCGATTATTCGACCGGAAATTACACATGCATATTTCTATAGGTTTAGCGTTAAATTAAAATTAATTGTGTATAAGAACTCAATTTTTCAATGCCATATTAATATGAAATGCTTCCTATTTCCTTATCACTTGAACTGCAATTAATGCCTGTTATCTGTATTATATTTACAATTAAATGTACAATTATTTAATATATTCGCTATTAAAAATTTTATTTTATTATTATTTATTAGCTTCTGATAAATTGAATTGTAAATTTAAACAAAATTTCAATGTACATTGTAAAAACAAAAATAACAAAATTTATTTAACAGCTCATTTATTACCTTTTTACTTTGAGTCTTTCTTACGGAAATATATATTATAAAAAACATTAATTATTACAAAATTTAACTTTTTTATAAATTATTTTTTTCTAGAACTTATGGCTTATTTATTAATATATTATAGTTATATATTCTGTTTTTCAAACTATATGTTTATTTTCCATAAATAATAATTCTATGGAACATTTCAAAAATAGAATAAGAAATAAATTTCATTCTATTTTTTTATTCTATTTTGTGAATAAACTGAAAAAAACATTCTATTTGTGAAATTATTTCTAATTCTATTGTTTATAATAAATAAAGTTCCATATGATTTCTCAATTTACACTGCTTTTCTGTGTTCATAGAATATGCAATATGGCATTTTTGTGTCATTTTGTAATTTATTGTAACACAATATAAAAATATTTTAAACATTATTATCTGTTTATTTGTTTAGAATTTCACTATGGGGTCTTCAATGCCAACAAATAGATATTGAAATTGTACGGGTTTTGAGTGTACCCCAAAGTGTAATTTATGTTCAAATAACTCGTGAATTTTATTATAACTATTTTACATTATATAATGAAGATTATATAAGTTTCTTTGTTTATATAATCCTAAACATAAAAATTTAAGAAATATTTATTAAGAAATATAAATTAAATAATTAAATGTAAATTATAATTTTTTCGAATAATAATATTACACGCTTTTCTTGTTAACGTAAAATTTTATTTTGTTTACATTTATTAACACGAAAGTCAAAGGAGTTTTCTTTTTCATAAAATATAACATGAAAAAATATTGGAAAAAAAGTAGAAATTGAAATTAAATTTAAAAATAATATTTAATCTTATAAACTTTTAAAATATGAAAACCTCGTGGAGTGTTGACTGATTAGATCGGGTAATATCCTGTGCGGAAGTGTCAAAGGAGTTGCGTGCTCAGTAGCGTAGAAGGAACGTTGTATTTTTGGATTTGTCGGTTTATTTGATATTTTTGGGAGTAAAAAGCACTTTTCAAATATTTGAAATCTCATTAAAAAATATTCGCAAAACTATCTTCAGAAGGTGTCAATGATTTATTTGTTTACTTTTATTTTCAAATAATAAAATAGTTATGTAAATCATTATTATATAAACGCCTCTTATATCTATCTTGCTCTAATTGTTTTTCATTGTGTTATTTATTTTCACTTTTGCAGTTATGATTATTATAGAGTTGTTGTAAAAAAACCTTTAAAAGTCAAATGATTTTTAATTTTATTTAATGGAATTTAGAAATGATAATTGTTTAAATATCTATATGAATCTTTTTTATTAATGGCTAAATTTTAGTTGTAAACCGGAATAAAAAATATATAAAATTAACATAATAAAATTAAAATGAAACTATCATGAAAATAGATGGAAAATCCAATAAAGAAAATTATTTTTATTGTTTTAACTAATTCACACTAAATTTGAAAATAAATGTAAATCATTTGAAATTGAAAACAAATAAAAAAGATGTTGAGAGGATATCAATAACAAATGTTTTACATTTTTCTACAATATTTTTTTATTTTGGAATTCTCTACTTGACAAAAATTGTTTTTATTTGAAATGATTCCAACTTTAAAAATGTCATATGTTTTAGCTAGCATCTGTAGATACAAACTGTTGTCATAATGTCACTGTTGCTGCTGATGTCCACATGCCTCGCAAAAAAGATGATAAAACTGATTGCTTACTCTCATCTTTCGTCATGCCTGCAAATTTGCCATTAACAGGAATTCACGGAAATTCCGTCATCCATAAGCAGAAAATTGAAAGATTTGAAGAATATCATGGCATTGATCACAGTCAAAGATATTATCGAGATGAGTGCGATAATAATTCTGATCATCATACATCTGACTTAATATGTTTAAAATCTGATCATGGATCGGATGATCCTATTCCAGCTGTTTCGTCTGACAATAATTCTTTGCCTAGTCCTTCTCATAGTAATAATGTATCTCTCGCTGACTCTTACCATGTGTCTTCCGGTATACTTACAGATTTTGAAGTAAGTCTTTATTAATTTTTTATAAATTTTTTATTACTTTTTAATTAATAGTTAATTCTTATAAATTTTTATTAGTAATCTTAATCTATAAAATTATTTTTAATTTAAATATATTGTTTTTTTAAAATGTATTTTAATTTTAAAATCGTACTTATAAAAATGTGTTTAAATGGTAACTGGATAATTTGGTTCAGAAAGATTTGGTTTTTATTTATATTAAATTTATATTTAATGGAATTGGTTATAGCTGGTGTCTTTCTCTCTTTATCTTTTTCTCCCGCAAGATTTTTTTAATGGGTTTATTTATGGTTTTTTGAATGGCTTTCCGATTTGAATAGACCAAAAATCTCGAAAAGTTAAAAATCCAAACAAATTAAACGTTCAGTATTTCTTATTAAATGTTCAGTAATTTTTTATTTTTTCGGTATATTTTTGTTTAGTAAATATAATAAATATTTTTTGTGAAAATATAAAAAAAGTTTAGTAAAATAATAAAAATGTTCAGTAAAAAAGTGAATAAATATATAATTATTACGCATAAAAGAACATTTTAAGTGAACTTTTAAATCTTATACTATACAATAGTTTTTAATTACTTTTAAATTAAATTAATTGCCGAACATTAAATTAAATTACTGAACTTTAAAAATATTTTTTGAATAAATATTAATTTACTGAAATTTAAATTAAATTACTTAAATTTTAATGAATATACTGAAAAAAAAATATATTTTACTGGAAAAAATACTGAACAAAGAAATCATAGCTGTTAAAAATTATGTAATTTATACAATAAAACATTTAATCTTTGTGACTTAGATTTATGACCTGAATTTTTTTCTTGTTTCTAAAATAAATAAGTTGGATTTTTTATATCTTTGATTTAATAATACGGGTTTATATATGTTGGTTGTAAAAAAATTAATTTTAAATGATTTAATTATTATTTTTTCTTTTCTTTTGGGTAATTTGTTTCCAAATTGGGTGTATTTATATTAATTTCAATTTAAATTAAAGGTTGAATTCATTAATCTGTGTTTCTTAATAAAATTGCGTTCATTAGTATTTTTATATTTTTAAAATTGCTTATTTTTTCATCTTAGACTATTTTATTTTCTCAGTTGTACATCACAGAAATAAATACATAAATAATGTATTGTTTTATAATTTTCAGAGTCTGATACAAATAATAATTTTATATTTATCTTCGTTGATAACAGATGATTTATATCAATGTATAATTGTTTTGGATTTTTTTAGAAAAAACGATCTTATAAATATATCAGATGTAACTGCTGGGCAAATTTATTCATAAAACCTAAACTATACAAACCACCTGTAGAAAATTATATATGGAAAGATACATACAATAAAAGGATTAAAAACAAAAATTTTGTTAAAATTTTGTATTTGGTATTAATAATATTAATTTACGTATATATATATAGGAATTTTATTATTATTATTATTATTATTATTATTATTATTATTATTATTATTATTATTATTATTATTATAATTAATATTATTATTATTATTATTATTATTATTATAATTAATATTATTATTATTATTATTATTATTTTATTTATTTTTAAGGCCTGAATTTAAGGTAAGAATTGTTAAAACTTTTTGCACGTGGTATTAGTTATTTTGTGTGATATTTTGATTTGTTTATTGTGTTTGTGTTTTTTTTTAAATTTATATTTTGAATTTTGAATACTCATAAAATTGCAATAAATAATACATTATTAATTTTATAATTCGTTGTTTAATTAAAAATATCAAAAGAATAATTGAATTCAAGAAATGAATTAATTTATTCAACAGATTTAAACAAAGTTTTAAATAAAAATTGATTTGTTTTGGAAAAATAAAATTTAATAAAATGTGCACAGTAAGTTTGAATATTTTAGTGAGTCGTTTCTAAAATTGCAAATATATAATTTAAAATTTTATTTGATAATGAACAGCAAATTATTTTATAATTTGAAATTTTTTAAAACCACTGGTAATTTTCTATTTGGTAATATTATGTTTATTATATTCAAGAATATTGAAATAAATAAAAGAGTAAATAGTTTTTTATTCATAATTGAAGTCTAGAAATTGGCTTAGATTTTGAAAAATTCTAAATTCGGTTTAATATAGATAAAGTTTAAAAGTCGCAGCAAATAGTTTATATATATATATATATTTATATATATCTTATTTATGATGTTTTTTTATTAATTATTTTTAATTTATTATTATTAGTATATATTTAATTTTAACAAATGTTTAGAATGTGCGTGTGCCTCAAGTGATTACAGATATTTATAATGATAGCTCAGTTTCGGAGTCTAGTGTAGATAATTTAGTAACATTGCGTCATCCACATTTAAGCCGTCAACCATCACAATCACTTTCATCAGATTCAGTTCCAAAAGTTAATAAGTATTTGTAAGTAATTTCTGGAAATTTCTCCACAATAAATTACAATTTAGAGGTGCTGAACTAGATTTTAATTATTTTAATCGGCACGATTCCACTCGACAATCTATGAGTACAAAAAGAAATATTTATAAATCGCCTATTTCTTCTAATAAACCAGCCAAAAAATGTATTGTTAATTTTCATTATTCTATTTCTATTATAAATTTTCTTTAAAGTTTCCGATAATTTGTCTTCGAATTTCATTAAAGGAGATATTAAATATAATACCATGCCCAGACCAATGTCTGCATTTATATTGTATCAAGTCCCCGAAGAAGATTTATCTGATAATTTGTCACCCGAGACTTTATCTAAACATTCGTTTGAAGACAGTGTTCAAACAATAGGTATGAGATTTATTATAATAATAATAATAATAATTATTATTATTATTATTATTATTATTATTATTTTTATTATTATTAATTATTATTATTTATTATTATTATTATTGTTGTTATTATTATTTATTATTATTATTATTATTATTATTAATTATTATTATTATTATTATTTATTATTATTTTTATTATTATTATTATTATTTATTATTATTATTATTATTATTATTATTATTATTATTATTATTATTATTATTATTATTATTATTATTATTATTATTATTATTATTATCATCATCATCATCATCATCATCATTAGTGTTATTATTATGCTTAGAATTAATATTTATTGTAAAATTATTATTCGTATTGTTATTAGTGTAGGTAGTTTTGAAAATAAAAGCGCATTTATGTACATGAGTAGAAGGAATTTAATTCGAATGTAAGTTATCTTTAATCCCTCTGTAATGTTTGGTATAAAGAAACGAAACAAGATGAGAGTTTTTCATACAATGATAAATATTAAGTTTAGAATATTCTTCAGTATCGTTTAGTCAAATCCTTTAGCAGCCATCTTGTCTCAGTGTCAGATTGAATCTTGTTTTGTATTTTTAATAAAACTTTTGATGATAGGTTTCATATTCGTCTTCATTTATAAACTGTATTTTTCATCTTTTGGATTTTATATTTTGAAATACTTACTTGATTTATCTATTCATGTTTGACTTTTGTTTTACTATTCTAAATACAAGATACATAAAAATATTTTCTCTATTAAAATTATTTCCAAATTCTGTCGTGTTATAGTTTTATCTTCCCGATCTTTGAATAGTTAAAACCTTAAAGAAATTAGTACATTTTTTAGATATTTAATGGGTAAATTAGCAGCAACTATCTGAAACGTTCTTTTGGCGTCAGCCATTTTATGATACCCAAAATAAAGTATCACTATGTGTTTATTTGTTGTTGAGAATTTTCTTATCCAATTTGATAAATTAATACATTGTAATATTTGACTGTATGTTTAATAAAGAGAAAATTTTATATAAGCATGAAACTAGCAAGCTTAAAGAACGATTATAATAAATAAATTAGCTGAAAACTGTTGACTAATACACAGTAATATGTATTTTTTTACGCTTGAACAGATATATGACCGACAGGACCTGGACATATTTCTACCATAGTTCCGTGCTGTGCAATTCGTTTTCTAAAGGTTTTGATATTATAGTCAGTTGTTTTACTGTGATATCTATGAATTTTTGTGCAAATCAATCATTTCTTTTTACTTTTAAACAAGAATTTGCGTTATTTCTTTTCTTAAATTTGCGACGCATAAATATTTATTGTGTACAAATTTTTACAAGTTTAACTTTATTTATCATGTATGAAAAACCGGTTTCGAAACATATTATATTTGTATTATTTGATATTTTCACAAATTAAAACCCTTGGCATTAATTTTATTTATATTTTAAACAAATAAACACTCAGGTAAACCCTTATTAATATGTTTATTTTAAATGAAAAAAAATTCCATATTAAATAATTATTTTAAGATTATTTTATAATCGAAAATATTTGTATATACATTGGAGTAAGGCCTCATCTTATTATTTACTTGTTGGAAATTTGAATTTTTTCTACTATGAAGAAATTACCATTTTATACTTTATTTTACACTTAAACCTTGCTTTTAGTTGTAGATACGTTATGAAAAAAAGATGATGCAATGTGAATTATGATTTTACAAGAAAACCATATTAGTATAAAGGATAGGTTTCAATTTTTTTAATAAAAGAAAAATAAATATCAGACAATTCCTTTCTCAGATTCTTAGGCAATACGGCTTTTTATTGGTTACTTTTCGTGAAACCTTTTTTGCTTAAGAAACATTCACTAAAATCATTATACTAATTGAACGATCCAGATACATGCGTGTTTCAGGATTTACTATATAATCCAAATCTTTCCCATAAACCAGGTAGCTAGGAAGCAGGACTTAAACAAACACTCTATACTTGAAGTTCTCTTTACTTATTCAGCATCCGTATCTCAGGATGCTCGTAACAACCATATTTAAATAAGAACAAAAATAAATCCATAAACCTATTTTTTCACATATAAACAAAGAAATAAATAAAAATTTAACTAAAAATAAAATTATATACTTTTTTTTCATATTTTATAATAAAAAGACATTCTTAGAATTTTTTAAGTTTAAAGTTTTTTAAAAAGTAAAAAACAACGCAGCATCGAAAAAACGAAAAGCGAAACGACGCAAAGCAAAGTCTTAGTGCATTTATAATTTTTCATAAATTTCAATATTATTTTATGTGCTATTTTTTGTTCAATAAAACTATAATGTTTTTTATGTAAATATAATTTATAAAATTCATTTTTGATTCCATCAAAGAAAATGCAAAGATTTTTTCTTTAAGAATATAAACGAAAGCTTCTTTAATTTTCTTTAACTAATTAAAGATAAATTTCCGTTTTTATGATTTCCAAATTTCAAGTATGGAAATATCAAGACCAAATTGGTATTATTGGTCTTTTTTATATATATTTCGCGTGACATCAGGCTTTTCTATTGGAATGCGCTATTATTTATTTTCAAATTGTAAAAAAAAAGAGTTTTTTGGAAATTATAAAACTGAAAATTATAATATTAAAATTCAGATATTCCGTTAATTTTTATAAATTGTAGTTATAAAAAAAGAAAAGTATTTTTCTAGTTAAGAAATTCTAGTTTCAATAATAATTTTTAAATTTAATTTGTTTTTGGATATATTTTTTATCTTAAAAAATTATGTGCTTTTTTTTATAAAACTACTTTTAGTAGGAAATGGTTAAAACAATAAAATTTATGTTATTTGTATTTATATTTATAATTATTTATATTTTAATGACTTAAGTGTTTCATAAATACTGTAACGATGAATATGATGACATTTTTACATTTGTTTCTTGAGTAGGAATTGTGATACATTTTCTATAATAAAGCATTGTTACAGTTTTATTTCAATAATATTTGGTATTATTTGATTCAAATAGTGCTTCTAACGCCAGTATTTATGACATTTCTCACAAGAATATGTACCGACAGTTATAAAAAAAGGTTCACAAGTTAAAGAATATACTAAATTTTAAAAAATATTTTAATTTTCACTTTTTATCGAAAATTAAGATTTTTGTTCTTAATTGATAACATATCAAAAGATTTTAGGGAAAACCACAAATTAAATGCCAAGTGAAATTTTACTGTTTACATTTTGTCATTCTTACAAGGAAGGTGCAGTTATCCCTGACTGCATTTTATACAAACAACGTTTTACCCTCTGTGCTCAATTTGAACTGAAGTTACGTCCTTTTAAGCTTTTTATATAAAAAAGATTTAAAATTAATTTTTCAATTAAAGTTAGCTAAAAAAGAAGCGCGTTAATCGTTTAACAATCCTCAATAAAAAATTTATTTTTTTCATTTTTCGTATTGACTCCGATTTTTGTTCCCATTATTATGAATAAACTTCAGTTTGCATATTGTAATAATAAGATTTTTGTGTTATTATGCAAGAGATAATATGACTTTTTTTATTAACCATTGTTAAATGATTAATGTTCTAATTGTTTGGCCAACTTTAATTGAAAATTTGATCTAGAAACTTTTTATTTACTCACCTTCAAGTTTATCGCAACAGCTAAATATTTGTATATGTTGATAGCTTATTGTCCTCTATTTATGTACCAAATTTGGTGGTGATATGGGATTATAATTTTAACGTGTCCTTTTTTAGTATAGATAGAAATGCTGCGATTATTATTTCTAATATATTATATTGTATTTGAATCCTCTAACGCAGGAGGCTTCAATTAGTGGTTATCATCTCAAAGTTTGCCAATAGACAATTCTAGCATAATATAAAATTTAAAAAGTTCCTGTGGCAAGTTTGAAAATAAAAAGTTATTTGGATTTCTGCTCGTTAAATTCATTTGGCCCCGTAATTAATTGAAAAGGTTTTTTTAATGTAATTAAATTAATTTGAAGCTGGCATTAAAATTATTTAGTAGATATATTTTATTCAAAAAAATAAATATCCCAAAACGAATGTTGGTCTTTACAATGTTAGTTATCAGAAAAAATTACTGTCCAGATCAATAATAATGTTTTTATTTATTATTATTATTTTTATAATGTTTTTAGTAAGAATATTTATCAGTTTTATCAAATCTTTTATTTTTAGTTTATGATAAAATTCTGAAATTAAATTTTGACTATTATTTCAATCAAAAAAATAATTATAATTATTTTGTTAAAATAGTTAATTTCGTTATAGTTGATTGAACATGGAGTTTTTTCAACCTTGGAAATCCACCGCATCAGATTTATTTTTAACTTTATTGTTTCCGATGTTGTTCTGTGTAAATGATTTTGGATTTTTGCTTTCTTGCTTTTTTTTTAAAATACTACTTCCATTGAAAAACTTATCGGACCTTGTGTACTCGAATAAATAATTATTTCAAAAAAAAATGTTAGAAAACAAAATTAAAATTTGTTTTAATGAGAGAATAAATATAAAAGATTTTAAAAGTTTATTATAATGACCAGTTTAAAAGAAATCTTTTATCAAAATCATAACATGCAGCTTTTGATTAGTTTTCTTTTTTTATGGTATTTGACTTTATTATTAATATCACTTGATTAAAACAAAGTTGGAAATATGTGTTGCGTAGAATTGCATTTTTGATCATATGTCAAAATGAAATACAATTTACCAATTTTAAAATATTTTTAAATAATACTTATTTTTTTTGTCAACATATAATCATTAAAATTAATTTATAATTTTTTTGTTAACGGTAAAATAAATCAATTGTTTTGCAATTGAAAAAAATCATCATAGAGCATGCGTTGGCAGGGCTTTTACTGTCTGTTCTAATTAGAAATAACGCAACAAAGTTATTAAAATTATTTCTTTTCATCATAATCTTGGTGATAATCGGATTACTCCGTCAAATTATACAGATGGGTTAATAATTTTATTAATTATTATTATTAATTTAAAAATGCTATATAATTAAAAGATGTTGACAAATTAACATCAATGTCTAAAATAAATGTTGAAAAAAAATTTTAATTAATTTCAGCTGTCTGATTTTCATAATATTTGTTGCGCTTTCTAACTGAATCTGTTTTGTTATTTCATTGTCCAAGAAAATCTTTTATTATGCCAATAAATTTTTATTTTCAAACATTGTCAGTGAATTGTTTAAATTGAAAGCCAATACAAATATAAATAAGATATATATTTAAATATTTTTTCATTCGTTTTCTTTCTGTGAAACCTCAATTATGCATTAGTGAAGTTGAAATATAAAAACAATTGTACATCGAAAAGCCATTATAGAAAGTCTGTAAAATATTGATTATCACTGCTTATTAATTGAAAGTATATTTTAGTGAAAATATCTCCCTTGATATTTGGGAGTGTAAAACTGGTAAATTATGAATGATTTTCAGTGACAAATTCTTGTTTGATATTAATCAGAATAATTGATTAATAATTATAAAAATAATAAAAATATTATTATTAGTGAGATTCCATTATAGAAATAGTTACACAACTGTTTTGTTTTGTTGCTCATTACAAGCAGCAGCCGTCATTTCCGCAACGTAATACATTTACACTACGAAATATCGATTATGCAATAACCTCGTTGTTCCTTACTGTTATGTAATAATGTCAAACTCATTACAATCAGAAATCGCTACTCAAACATCTGTTTTAGGATATAATTCGACAGTCTCACTTTGATCCTCATGTAGGATAGAATCAGGGCCTCGCCTGGGCCAGCGTTCATTAAGTGAGCAGCACGCAGGCGGCTAAATCGACAAGGAAAGAAAAAAATGTTAAATGAATATTTAAAAAAATTAGTTAATTAAAATTTTATATAAAAACATAATTTATGGAATTTTCTTAATAAATGATTCAAATGCTGTTTGAATTCATTTCAGTTTCCTCTTTATATTTTTTTCTTTAAGAAAGTCATAAGAAATTCTTATAATAATAACTTTGCTTTTTTTTCCAAAAATTTTTAAAATTTGTGTTAGAATTAATATTCATGGTATCGATTTTTAAAATAAATTCAAATTTTTATTTTTATTTTAAAATATTTTCGTAGGTTTAAAATTCTGAAAAAAAATGAAAAGATTGTCTGGAGCACAATAGAAAAGAAAGCGAGAAGAAAAACAAAATGAATCTTAAAAAACGTTTTGTTCAATAACAAAGTTTTTAGTAGGATTAGAAAATCCTTCCAGAAGCCATTCATATTTAAATATTGAATCTTTTTCCATTGAAAATGTAAATGAAATATCTGCAGAAAATGATAATGAAAATAGTAATAATGACGAATAGGAAAATAATTCTGGTACTGAACTTTGCACTGACGCTGAAATTGATCAACCATATACTTCAATGTGCTTGGAATTAAGCAATCCAGCTTGCTGAACTTCAACACTCAGCAATAAAATATTGGATATTTTAATCGAAAAAAGTCCGATTCAAAATGTGCAATTAATATATCCAAATAATGAAATGGGAAGTTCATTTGCAAAGAAATATTTCTACAGAAAAATGTCAAATGGTGAAAAATTTAATCGTAAGTGGTTGACGAATTCGCCAAAAATGATGCCATATTTTGTTTCTGTTGTAAAATATTTGGAAAACGAGAAATAAAAATAGTTAATGAAGACTTCAATGATTGGCAACATTTTCTGAAAACTTATCTCGCCTCACAAAAACATCACTGCATATTGAAAATTGGGCGCTTGTTTATAATTGCCCCGCATTTTTTAAATAAATTTTATTATAGGGCATTTAATACTTTTAAAGATGGATTATCAACCTAACAAAAAATTAATTATTAATTTGAACTTATTGTCACTTTATGACATTGTTTGAACCAAGGAAGGTGCCATTAGATTTTTGCAAGATAGAGGTATATTAAATCGACGCAAAGCATGCCTAAACAACCACGAAATGATTTTATTGATCCCAGATGAAAGAGAAAGATGGAGATGTACGAAAAAAAACTGTAGAAACGAGGTTTCTTTGAAGTCTGAATCTTGGCTGGAAAACATTAACCTCTCTTATACCGAAGTTGTTTTATTTATATATTCTTGGAGTTTTGAATTAACTTTGATTAAATTTTGCCAAAGGGAGTTAAGTATTTTATCAAACGCAACCATCATTGACTGGAACAATTATCTCCGAGAGGTTTGCGCCAGTAGTCTGTTACGAAATCTAAATGGCAAGGCACTTAATGGCAAAATTTGGAATTAAATTTTGAAAAAATAGTATGACGCCGAGAAAAAACGACGGTATCGAATTGTCGAACGTATGATATCTGTGATACAATTTCTTGCAGAACAGGGTTTAGCTTTTAGAGGCGGTTCAAACAAATTGTATAAAAAAAATAATGGGAATTTTTTAAAATCAATTGAATAGGAAATATTTGAAGCTATAATGGCGGACCACATTAATCGTGTCCAAAAATCAAACTTTTAAAGAACCACATTCCACATTATATGGGAAACCGCTTCCAAAAGGTAATGATTACTATCCTTGCAAGCTAAATTAGAAAATAAATTTTAACATCATTACAAGAGGCAAAATATCTTTTAGCCATTTTGGACTGTATGCCGAATGCTGGACATGTCGAGCAAATCACAATGATTTTCAGGTATGTACATATTCAAAATGATGAAGTTGAAGTAAGAGAAACTTTCATTGGTTTTTCTCAATTTGAAAAAAGTACTGGAGAATTTTTTTATGACTTCTTTATACAAAAATTAAAGAATCTTGAACTAAATATTAACTATATACGTGGTCAAGGATACGATAATAGCTACAATATATCCGGAAATTAATTTTGGACAATTATCCGCGAGCTTTGTTTATGCCATGCAACGCGCATAGATTAAATTTGGTCATTAATGATGCTGCTGAAGTTTCATTTGCAACAGTTGATTTTTTTTAGTAATGTATCAGCAATATACAACTTTTTTTCTAGTTCTCCATTTAGATGGCAAATTTTAAAAAAATGTAAAATATTTAACAGTGAAGCCAGTTAGTGAAACTCGATGGGAAGCAAGAATAAAAGCTATTAAATTTCACTGCGAAATGAATTAGGTGAAATTTGTGACAGCCTAATAGAAGTAGCTAAAAATATTTCAACAGCAATATCTCGAGATGATATCGGGAGTCTGGAAATATACTTTTTTAAAGAAAGACTCCCGACGAAATCGGGAGGTCTGGCAACCCTGTTTCAATCTCTATCATATTTTGAACAAAGTTTTTTGATTTTTAATTAAATTTTTTGATAATGAACATAAGGATATATAAAAAAGTTGTTTTGATCTCCGTAATAAATTTAAAGATGGTGATGAATCATATGATAATAGTGGTGAAGAATTGTATGAAGAATTGCTTTCCTTGAAAATTATCATAAAAGATAGAAAGAAACGCAAAGATTTATTAAAATATTTATGTAAGCACAACTTGGCAAGCTACAAGTTTAAAACTTTTGCTAACAATATCTGTATCTGTTGCATCGGGAGATCAAAGTTTTTCTTAGCTTAAGACAATAAAAAATTACTTGATAACATCAATGACGCAAAAACGCCTCAGCAACCTTTCAGTTATTGCAATTGAAAATAAAATTGCTGATTCTTTAAAAAAGTAAAAATCGCGTAGAATTAATTTTAATTTTTTTTTGATTATAATGTAAATAATATTAATATTAATAAAAATTAAAAATGTGAACATGATATATAAATTTTATTTTCTAATTAAAAATACTTATTTTTTCTATTTTTTATCATGGAAACGGTCAAAACACATTTAGTAAATGTTAAAAATTAATTAAACAAAATATAGAATTTCTATAATAATAATAAAGCGGAAGAAGAATGAGAAATTTTATGCTGAAGACAAATTCAAAATCCTATTCATTTTTGTTACGAAAAAGTAGTCGGAATATTAAAAATTTTATTTATTTAAAACATATTTGTGATATTTTTTTATTTAAATGTAATAAACTTAGATCAAAAATAAAAATTTCATAGGTTCACCGGGTGGTGTTAAAAATAAAAAATTTTATAGATATTTCAGAATTTACTTGACCAGTCCGTTGGATATGCTTTATTATTTATCACAAAAAAAAGCGTTAAAATAAGATAAATTTTAAAATCTGATGAGGACTCTATCTTGTATCATATACGGTTAGTATTGTGAAAAAGTACGTGTTCAATTCAAAACTATAATAAGTTTTAAATTAAAATTCAGTAAAGCATTTATTAATGAAATGTGTTTTTAATCATCTTTTTACAATAAAAGACAGATTCAAACAACAATGAATTATTACTGTTCTTAGACATGTACCTCTCTTGGTGCGGTTACACATGGAATAAGTTTAGCATCAAGCATAGGCAGTATTTAATATTTTTATGCTCGCCAGGGACTTTATATTCTCATTATATAAGTTATGTTAGCCTCTAACATATTTATTACTTCGTTGGGCAATACACTTTCAGACCAAAAGGTTTTTATCCGAAAATTTCCGGGTTGTTTTGTTTTAAATGAGAAAACATTTTTTGATTTATTGTCGAATTTAGTTTCTAATGTAATTGTTTTCATCTGTAAATTTAAATATTTTTCTTGATTATTTCCTATCAATTTGAATTAATTTAGACCGAAGATCAACTTTGCGACGACGTAGTGGAATCGGTAAATATGAAGAACGTAAAAGGTATTTTGAAATTTTTAACACTTTTAAAATTTTACATTTTTCAATATTATTTTCGTTGTTTTTTAAAGCATTATTAAAGAAATTATTTATTTTATTAATATTTGGAATAAATTTAAAAGATTTTTGCAGTTTGTCATAAATTTTAATTTGTGTAAATAGAAAATTAAAATATAAAAACCTTCACATTTGCTCACTTTTATTGTTATATTCGATCAATAGGCCCAAAGCATTTATTTCACATTAAACTTTAACTCTCTTTATTATACTATAACTTTTTCCTATACGTTCATTTTCTTCATGCTTTTATGTGTACATAGAACTGACTATAACCATTCTTTTACTTGCCCTGTTATCGGATTGTGTCACACTAAACTTCCTCTTGTCCTGTTGATTATATAATTATACAAATGATTTTACACAAATTAATCTTATTTAATCTAGCTTCAATTATTATGTTCTTTATCATAAATTCAGTTTGATCATTCCACTGGATAGCAAAATGTTTCAAAAAACGAAAAAACATGTTGAAAGTTGTATTATTTACTTTTCTTAAATATATTATGTAATTTTTTTTATTATCCGTAACCCAAAAACACGCCTCACTAAATTGCAATTCATAAGTCAACTAAATGTCATGGAAATTTATTTTGACAAGTCAAGATATGTCCAGTATTTAAAAATATGGTCCACTTTCAGATACCCAACTGTTTAAGCCAAGGGTGGGCAAACCTTTGTGATAGCGGGCCAATCCAAAATATTTTTACTAGTTTGCGGGCCGGGTATATTTTAAAGTTTAATATTTAAACAATACAAGGCATGGTTTGGTATACATATTATATTTTATAATATAAAATTCGTTAGTTGAATGATTCGAAAATTGAAAAATGTTTATTATTTTGAAAAATTTTAGTTTTTTAGAATTCATGAATATGAATTTAAATAATTTCTTCGAATGTCTAGCGGGCCAGATAATTGTCGGACTTTGCCCACCTCTGGTTTAAGCAGTTGCTGAAAAAAATTCATTTTGGTAGTCTTTCTTTCCTTAGTTCACAATTATCTTATTTTGCAAAAATTGGTCAATCACTCTACACTTATACTATATTTCAACAAACTATATATCATTTTTTCTAATGTTAATATTTTTATAAGATTTCTGTCACATTGATTCTCAACTACCGTGCTTTAATGTAGTGTGCCAATAGATTTTACAAGTGAATGTCTAATTACCAATGAAAAGTATAATAAAAAATGTGCTTATTAAATTATTGTTGTATCTTTATCAGTGTATTTTATTTATATAATCAAACGTAATTAATTTTTAAAAATATTTGACTATGCATCAGTAAAGATTTTGATTTTTTTATATCTTTACTGATTCATTTCAAACATTTGAAAATGAAAAGAAATCAGTGGTTAAAATTAAATGAAATTTTTTTATAATTATGTTTATGCATTAAATTTAAAAACATTGTGATTATATATAACACATCTATACTAGCAGTCATATTTATTGTACAATTTTATTTGATACTTAGTCTGCGGCCAAATTTATTAAAAGTATGATTAAAATTATAAAAAGTGTTACTCCGAAAAAATTTGGCTGGGAATTACTAGTTTAACCACATACACGAATTTCAATCTTTTATTGGAGAAAAATATTCCTTCTCTAAATTTTATCATTTATTACTTGTAAATTTCTAATTATTTTTCTGATAAATTTTGTCAATGGTGCTATGTCTAAGAATTTTGTTAAATGTAAAAATATGTAATTTCTATTTTCGATATTTATACAGATGTCGATTGTATATTTTATCTTCATTTTGCGCAAGTCGTCATTAATATAAATATCATTTGTTATCAATTTATTACAGATTGAGAATGTAGAAATTATACCCCTCACTTTCTTTTGTGTCTAGGCAATGGATTTTTTCACAAAATTATAAAAACACTTTACAACTTTTCATACTACTTTTTACATTGATAAAAAATAGTTTTTAAGTAGTTTTCAATAATACTTCAATTATGGATAATTTATTAATTTTGTCAAAATAAATTAAAATCTAAAGCGATTTTTTTTGGATTTCGCATATGGAATATTCTAAAAGTTCCCAGTTATCGTCAGTTTTGAAACTATCTCAGGGGAGGGTTTTGCGCTTAATTCATTTTAAAATGATAAAAAATCCAATGTTAATAAATGAAATCGAATTAGTAATTAATGTTGGATATTCATTTTAATTTGATTATTACTTTTTTTCCAGAAGTGTAATAGATTTGCTTTTCTGCGAATTTTATTGTTTATTTCGATGTTTTTCTCTCAGTTTTAATAGTTACTTTTAAATTTTTATTGTCATTTTTTTAAACAAATCATTCGAGAAAACCGTACTCTAATATTTAGGAATAAATATCTTTGATTAATTAATAAAGTAATTAATTTTCTCGAAACGATACGAACAATTTACACTGAGTTTTTCAATAAGAATTATTTAGAAGTACATTTTATAATCCAGAAGTGCGACTTTAGAAGATCTATAAATTTCATTTGGGTCTGTGATATTGCAGTGTTTGAAAGAACAAATGCTTGATAAATTTACATAGTTCTCACAAATACATAATTATTTATATTAATTTTATATACTTAATTATGCATATTATTATGACTGTCTATGAATAAATATAAAAAATATACAAATAGTTTGGATTTATTTTTGCAACAATTTCAACAATCATATGACAGGCTTCATATAAACTAGTAACTATTATTATGTAATTTGTGGATATTATTTTTTTAATGATATTAGCAATAAACTGATAAAAATATTCAATATTGTTCTAAAGCTTTACAAATAATTTTAAAAAAAAATCATTTATTTATTAAATTCATTAAAACAAAAATGTTTAAAAAATTTTAAACTGTTTATTTTATTTTTGAATTGCTTTCATATTAAATTGAATAAAATTAGTGAATTAAAAATTCTATTGTTTTTATATAATTATATATCAAAAAATGAATATATATATAAAAATATCAGTGCAATGCCATTCCTGAAAACTGTGACTCGTCTGTAAGAAGATTGCCAGCCTTTTCTCATCTGAAACATATTATTGGAAATCGGCAATATTTCACAAAAAATAAGTTAGATTAATCATTCAGTAAAAGATCACTATTATTGCAAAATTAGCCAAAAAATTTGAAATTCAAAAAAATCACCTTCTTTGAAACAAAATGTCATTATGGTTAGTGCTTACTGGCTATTGCAAATAGCTTTTTAACATAAATTATTACCTATGCCTCTTTTCTGGTTTGAGTAGAAATTAACCCCCTTATTCTGTTATAATTGGAATTTATTTTTTGTGTGATTTATATTTTATTGCTTCTTTATGTTATTATAATTATAATAATGGGCCATTATGCATATAGCGGTAAAATATTTTCCCTTTGAAGTATATTATCAGATTTTTAGCATTGTTGTGTTTGTTGGAATTAATATATATTATTCAATAGGAGCCTTAAATAAATTATATTTTTCTCTATATATTTATGCTTGGTTAATGCTTAATGAATTTGACTAAGTTTCCTCGATATTGCAAAATTTATTATTAAATTTAATGGTAGATTGGAAACTGTTTTAATCTGCAATTATTTTTCAACTTTTTTATTTGGGAAACAATTTGATATTTACTTTGCAAGATAAAAAGATAGAAAAAATTTAAAGTTTTTGTTTTGGAATTTAGTTTAATTGCAAAAAATTTAATAATTTTAATCCATAGAACTTTGTAATTTTAAATGAATTTCAATTAAAACCAATCACCTTTTCATTTATAATCCTACTATTTTATCAATTATAGCCCAACGGCTAATTTTCCCTAACTATTTAGATCATATAAACCTAGGCTAGTGGCTTCATATGAAATCTGAAGCCCTGTGATAAGAATTAAAAAGCGCCTAAAAAACTTTAGATTTTTTTTTTACAAAAATAAAAACATACTCAAAAAACAGCCGTTCTTTCTTTATCTTAACAAAATAATGTACCTAATGATATATAGAATTGATAGTGTATATATACGTCTTTTTGATCAATTACGGCTTTCAAATGTCGTGAGTAGTCACAAAAGCTAATCTTAAAAAAATTTTAAACTTTGTCATAACAATTTTCTTTGTCATCAAATGTCTGTAAAAACATAATTCTGGAATTTCTTTATTCCTGCATGACATAGCTTTTCATTATAATGCTCTGTAAATTTTTTTACATATTCCTTTCATATCCATATTTGATTTTTCTATTTTTCTATATGGCATAATAGTAAATTTTAAATTTATTAGGCGGTCAAATAAATTTCACCATGTTAGGAGAATATTTAATTTTTTTATAACATGTTGGATGCAATTATATAAATATTATTTTAACAAAATAGTTTCTAATTAATATATGTGGAGAATCTTATTAAATATAAATAATATTCTGAGCAACATCATCATTCAATTCCAATGTACCGCAATTATCTAAATATTTACTATTTGATAAATGTATCTTTCACAATAAATATAAACTCATTCATTGAACCGATTCAAATAAATAACAATTGCACATTTAAACAAATAATTTTAATAGTAGAATGATTTAATTATTAAACTGAAGTAAAAATTAATCATATTTTCTCGTTTATTCTGATATGCTTCATAGAATGAATTCTCTTAGATTTCTCTTAATTCTCCTAGATTTCATTATTCTCTCACAGTTATTTAAAGGTTCGAAATTCATCACGTTTTGATCACTTTGTCGGCAACCTTTCTACATGAATACTCAGCAAATACTAATCGGGAATGACTATGTCAGCGTTGTCACTTCTATTAAAAAATTCAGATTAAATTAATGATTACAGTCCTCTAGCAATTTGTTTAAATGGATGAAGTAAATTTTGATTGTGAATTTATCATATATATATTGTTTGAAAAGTTTTTGAATTAGTCTTGAAATACGTAAATTGAGTAATTTCCTCAAGGAAAAAAGTGAGAAACGTGCAGGGTTCTTAAAATGCATGTTGAGGAATTTACTAGAAAGTTTTCTTTTTATTTGCAAAATATACAAGTTTTTTATTTTTTGAACATTATTTATAAATATTTGATACATTCATTATTAATTTATATGTTAACTGCCTATATACTGTCCCTGAAGCAAACAGTTTTGTGTTTTAGGCAAGTACCAAAGTGCGTCCTAACACAGTCTTTTTTAGTGTAGTATTAAGTTTTACATAAAAATTGTTCTTTTTTTTTGCATAATTTCAAACCGCATAAGATTGAGAAATAAAATGAATTATGTTTTTGTTAAATTATTTTATATGCATTAATGAAAATATTGTAAATTTTCATGTTCATAGCACCATGCATACTAGAGATTAGAACAAGGGTCGGCAACCTATGGCACACTTGCCTGATATGACACGCGGTGGAGTTGTCAATGGCACTCTATACATCACTATAAAGTGGTCAGGGTAATAGCGACTCTTATACTGCTAAAGGTGGTTTCATATTTATTCTCAAATATTATTAGATAAAAATATATATTTTTATTGGTATTGAGATTGTATTTTTTGCTTTATTAAACACTAATTTTCCAAAATTTTTAAATTGTGTTGAAATTTTATGTAGTTGGTTTTTCAACTAAATATATTAAAAAGATAATTTTGCGATCAAATTATTTTCATAAATAACTTTATTATTTAATGAGACATATACCATTACTTATTTGTAAAAAAGAAAATGAAGGTGGTACCCTGAAAAAATTGGCAGTGTGGCTTGGCGCATCACAGCTAAAAGGTTACCGACCTGTCAATTAGAGTATATAATATATAGGCCTTATACATAGGAAGTTGATTAAAATCATGTATAAAAACAATAGAATTGTGATTTATTTCTTAGTTTTTCATAATGTTGCTTTTTTGTGTTGTTATTTTGCTGGTAATTTGCCGCCCCTGAAAAATGCATCCTATATAGCTTATATGTAACGTTGGCTTGGCTTATGAATAGATAACTTTCTTTTAATACAGGACCATTAAAATTACTTGGAAGTTAGGATAATTTGTTTAGAAATAATCGCAAACTGCTTTCGTATTGTTTTCGTTTTACACCTGTTTAAGCTCATTAAAAACTGCTACAATAAAATGAAAAAATCAATAATGTTATAATATAGGGACATACATACTTACCCGTGTCTGCATGTAATTTGTTCAACTGAATAAAAACTTATATTATAGGAAGGAAGGAATTTGAAGAAAATTTTTTTCAACATAAAAACATAATACATAGTAAATAATGCATGCAAACTTTCAAAATGTAGAAATGTTCAGTTCAATAAAAAATCTATATAAAACTATTTTTAGTAACTTTTTAGACAATTTTTTTAAATTAAAGCCGAAAATTTTTGAAAAACATTACAATAATTCTAATTAGAGTTGTAAAGAAAATTAAGAAATAATTTCGCAGATTTCTCATAAATTCAATCAAATTAATATGTTTACAACATTTCAGATATTTCAAAAATATCCATCGAAACTCTAGGTTTTTGAGGAGATGAAGAAATAACAATGTAACATTTAACTTGTACTTAATATAAATTCATTTTTTACGTCATTAGCAATTTACCAGGAGCAGTGGAACCAGAACCTTCAAATGAAGAGTTTAAAAAATAGGAAAACACAAGTTTTTCGATAACTTAAGTTTAAAAATAATATTTTTTATAAAGTATAAAATATCCAAATCATTAATACCATTGAAAATGGGGAAGATTTTTATAAATTTGGGAAATTAACGGAAATTTCCAAAGCCTCATAAAATCAATAATTATAGAATCAATAAATATCAAAATTTGGATTTGTCAAAAGGTAAAAAAGATGGCAGCCAAAACGAATTTCCAAGGAACAGAGAAATAGTTTACTCGAATATAGAAACTTTTTAATAATAAATTTAATTTTAATAAATTTTAGTTTTCAATTAATCAAACTTATATTTATTCGAAAACAATTCCATTAATTTACATAAATTGGCATAAATTCCTAAAAAACCCAAAGAAAATTAATAAAAGTAAATTTAAAATACACGTTGATGAAAAAATACACGTTAATGAACTGAAACAGTGTAACAATTGTTTTAATTTCAACAAGTATAATTTTGTTTGAAGTGATGTTTAATGGTTAATTTAATTCTACTAGATTCAAGAATAAGCAATAAGGCCTTATCAGATCCGACATTGAAATATACCATATTTGTTGTACTTCATACATGTTTAGTGATTTTGATGCCCACAATATGTTTTAAAATACAATTCCGAGTTCTGGTTTATATGTTATTAAAGTTCCGGTTACATAAAAGTTTCGAGGGATAAAGAGCTAAATCTTCAAACATTAAAAAATTTTTTTTTCCTTTTGTGTTATATCCGTCTAAAATGATAAATAATTTTAATTTATTGTTTATTCTTGTTCAAATTTTGAAAAATAGTTAATTTTTGAAAAAAATTAAAATAAATTAATCAATTAATTAAATAAAATATTTTTATTATGTTTTCAATATATTTCACCTTGTTTTTAAATATTAACATTATAAACTTTGAATCGTATTGGGATAATGCAAAAATTGGGATACAAGCAATTAAAGGCGTAAAAAGAGAATACTTAGACTCTAGGTCCTATGGGACTATTTTCATGAGTTTATGTGGAAGTTTAGTGCTAATGATTAGATTTTTATACCATGTTGTGTGATTTTCGAATATTTTACATTCATAATGAGCATAATTATTTATAAGCATATGTGTTTAGTTTTTATATTTTTTCAAATTTTATTTTTTCAAAGGTTGTATATTCTACGTGATTTTAGTTTCGATTGTATTTTTACAGATGGGACAATAAATTTATGAAATTTGGTTTTAAAAAAAATGTGAGAACCTATGTAGCCATTGGTACTTCCTACAAAAACCTTTTATTAGCATATTGCATTTTATAAATATTTTTAATTGATATTTTATTAATATTTGAATTTTATTTAATTTAGAGGATTTCTCGATTATTTTTAACAAAACTCATTATAAAATTATTCAAGGTTTCTAATGGCACCCGCAATAAACCTAGGGATCTGGTAGGAAATTGAATTCCGAGGAAAATGTTTCTGGTCATAAATTTGTAAATGCTTCTTTTAAAAGTTTTATTTTAAAACGAAAGGAAACAATATCAGGTTTTAAACTAAAAATCTATACAGTTTTAAATTTTTAAGAGAAATAGTTCTACGTTTAATATTTAAAATGTTTTCCCTGTTCATTAATCCTATTTCGCTATATAATCAAGCAAGTGCGTCACTTTCTTTGTCTGTCTGAACAACAGTATATTTTATACTGCTAAATAATTCCGTCCTGGAAACCAAACGTTTCATTCAAACCCTTTTAAAGAAATATGGTAAGAATGACTATGGTTAGCCAAATCACTTGATTGCAATCTCTGAATTGGTGAACGAAATAATAATCTCAATTCGTTCAATTCTTTTGATTTTTCTTAATCAACAAAGGTTTCACTTTAAATTAAATTTAACGAAAATATTTTCATTTACAATATCGCTTTCCTTGACAATTGTTTAGTTCTTACTTTTTTAAACTCATCCCCTTTTCCAACTTTCCAATATCCTGTCTAATATTTGTCTGATTGAAGTCGAATTGTACCAATCTTGTTTTTAGATTCTTGTTTTAGATTCTTGTTTTACGATTTGCGTAGCTAATTCAAACATTCAAACATTCAAAGGGAAGTTAGTATAGAGTCAAAAATAATAATTATAATAAGATATAAAACTCGAAAATGCTAAATATAAGAAATATATTTCGAGGAAATTATCCTCATCTTCATCTGCCATCATAATCTTTGTTGAATGTTGGGTGTATAAATTTTCATGTAATGGATGTAATGTCACATACATTGGAGAGACTTCCCGTCATCTTCGTACTCGGGTTCAGGAACAAAGCCGATTGAGCGGTGTGAGTAATATTATTGAGCATAAAAAAATGTGCAAAGAAACAACTGATTTTAAAGATTTTAAAATTTTATATAAAAACTTTAATAATAAGTGGGAAAGAATTTTATGTGAGGCTTTGGTGATTAAATCACAATCCCCTAAAATAAACGTTCAATCAGCAACAAATTTATTGAGCTTATTTAATTAAATCATTAAATCGTAACTATTACATCATTATTGTTTCCGTATATAACATTTAACAAAGATTATGATGGCAGACTGAAGATGACGATAATTTCTTCAAAATATATTTCTTATATTTGGCGTTTTCGAGTTTTCTATTAATAATGGGCAATCATTTTATCGATATTTATAATAAGATATATTTGACAATTATTATACTAATAACAAATATAAATAATAATCAAATATAAATATTTAACACTTCCTAAAAAATCCAACTCAATTTAATTCAAAATTTAATAAATGTTTTAAGTAAGTGACAAAAGATTTTATGGTAAATAATTAAAAAAAATTTAAGAAAGCTTTACAGTCCTGTTTATAAAACTATTTTAAATCAGAATTCAATTTCAAATGAGATCCTAAGTTTTGTCATGTCTGCCATAGGACACCGTGCTCATTATTTCAACAACTTCTTAAAAAAATTCAACTCATAATTGAAAGCGACTAAAACTATAGATTTAATAGTCTCATAAAAAATAAAATAGGAAACGGCAAATTATAACCCTTCCCTTATCAACGTTTCGTCTTCTTTGGTCTTGATAGCACTTGCATTTCTAAATTTATATACAAAATCGAAACCTTCAATAACTTTTAATCTCAATTTCTACTTAATCCTTTAATTTGTAGGAGCGTATTATACGTTTAGTATATATGGGTTAATGAATTAAGAGTGTATATTTTCGATATACGCCTTTACTGTGTTTTATGGCAATAAACGTATACATTTCACTTATTCACGTATGTTTGTTACAACGAGCGTATGTTTCCTTTGTAAAATCACCCGCATTCAGAGCCTTGAAACCTCAAAAATACCTCAAAGCGAAAGAGTTAAACATTGCTAACTTACTCATTTTTCTCCTTTACTATTTTTAGAAAATATTATTGTAAAGTACTATTTAAACAAAATGAAAATTTTTCTCATTAATAACTATTATTTACTTTAGATATCGGAGCTGAATTATATATTATGTCATTGATAGAAACATATCGGTACAGTAAGTATATAGAAAAACAAAAATTATTGTTTAAAATGATTGATATTTTTGATACCCTTATTTTGTTATAATGTTGTTAGATTTAGTTTTTACCAGACTGATTCTATGACAAATTAAATCTTTTCTTTAATCATAATTAGCTCAAGTGTTAGTATTACACTATGTTTTCTGTAAATAAACATTTCACCTGTGAATTTGTGCATATGTTGATTGTTAGATTGTTATTGTTTGTTTTAGCATTGGCAATTTTCTGTAAATACTTTTTGGTCAACTGTGATAGCAGAATCAGCGGAATGAGAAAATTTTATATTTTATTAGTCAGAAGCTGATATAGTTTATTATCTACACATCGGAATTATATTTATAAATTTATATTATTTATATATTATTTAAGTATAATTGATATTTGTATTTACAGAAATATTCATATTTATAAGAGAAGTTGACATCCTTTTTCTGTTATGTTATTTTTAGCAAACTGTTTCATTGTTATTGTTGAGAAATAAAATAACGGTAATTTGTTTGGTTTTCGTTTTCGTTTTTGGATTTAATTTATTTTGTTTAATTTCATTTCTTTCTGAATTTAAATTGGAATACAAATACATATTTGACAATTTATTTGGAAAGATAATTTGTGTAATTTTGTTAGTCACTAGTTTTTTTAATTTATATTTTCCTACAAAATATTTTTGTTTTGTTTCGGAGGTTTTCTATGTGGAGTCAATTTGACACAGTAAAGATTCTTGAAGAGCTTGAATTTTAGAACAATAATGAAATTATTTTAATAAATGATTTTTACAATTGATATCAGATAATAGTGATTTACGTTTTTACATGTTTCTCCTTCCCTCCAGTCTAAAAAGCTTAAATGACAAGACAGCTCGACTTTTCACACTAAGAGGTCATCCTATTCTGTTCTCAGTCATTAAGCAAGGTCTCTACCATGCCAATTGTTTCGGTGATTTTTACACTGAATCCTTTTATCTAATTAGTCATATTCTTTTGTGTTAATAAGTTTACATGTGTAAATAGATTTCTATTACAGGAAAAAAAATTCCAAAGACTTTATTGATTTGTTTATATTTTTATTTAATTAATTTATAATCGTAACATACTAGCTAAAATATTTAACATATCTGTTTTAGATATATTCGGTATTCTTAAAAGGTAACACATCAATTACACCAAATTGGGTGATAGTAATGAAAAGTATATAGTGTTGTCAGCCGTCCTCTTCTGGAAATGAAAATTTTGTTTTCCAACTTTTTGTCACATAAATTAAATTTATTGCATTCTCTGTTGTGCTATACTAATCTTTGGCACTAAAATTCTCGCCGCAAAATGTCCGTGCAAAAGTCCATCATAAAATGGTTTAAAATTACATGCAAATGAGACTTTAAATGCCTTAATATGTTAGTTTTAGTAATTAGTGTAAACCCAAGGGTTCGTATAAAAAAATATAGATATTTTTGAATCAATCGGATATTACTGTCGCGATCATTCTACTTCCACCAACATGTTTTTCTGGCATAACTTTTTTAAATTTTCACACATTCTTAATAGTTTTTTTACATCGGTTAAATATGCATAATCTACATATTGATTATAACATACACTTAACAATGGCACTGATTTAAATATAAGAAAACGCCAATCCAACATATATTAAACTACAATATATTTCGTCAGACTTTCTATCATCATTAAGTAGTATTAAGATTCAAACTATACGGATTTAAATTGCCTTTTCAAACAAACTAATTTATTAATTTTTTAAAAATATATTCTATTAAAAAATTATCAATTATGTTTTTAAAACTCAAATTTAAAAAATTATGTTATAAAGTTCAAAAAAATTGAAAATCTAAAACAACTTTTATATTATGTTTTTACAATCATACATGACGCCATTTACATATATTTTTATCGTATATCATTTCAAAAACAGCAAAGCAAACACAATTTCTACAGTCGATCAAGAACTTGAGAAAGGAGATTACGTGTAGTCGTTCCAATGAATGTGGTGTTGTACCAATGACATATATATTCATAATCAAGATTCAAACACAATCTAAGCAGAATTTGAAATTCCATAATAAAAACGGTGGTGTAATTGTATTTTTTGTAGATTTTGTTATTGGTCAATCTGCCTTGTTATACACGAATTTGGTATATTCCTTTTTAGAATTATAATTGGTTTATAATTTTAATTGCTATTTATTACTCTGTCAGTAATTACATTATAAATACTACATAATTTGATTGATATGTTATCTATCATACTCTTAAATTGGCTAATCATTCCCGTTATATTCCCTTCAAGTGGAGACCTTTAGTTCATATATTCCTAATCAATCTTGGTCATCGGCATCATTCATTGCATAATCATTGCGATGACGTCTTGTCAACCTCTTGAATTGGATATTTTTTATTTCATACAATGTATTCATTTGAGATAGTTAACGGTAATTTCAAAACCCAAATCTCGCTATTCTGAACCAAGAACCAATATTGAATGTTATAAATTTCACAAACGTAGAAATTATGCAAGTGATTACCATCACATTGAAGAATCACAGGCCATTGTAGTCATATCAACATCTTCTCCGTGACTCAGATAATGATGTGTCAATTTTAATCACTGACATAAGATAAAAAATATGCAAGTTATTGGTGGGTTACAGGGTTTAGTTATTTGCTTATCCTCATGGTGACCCTGGTAACGCCATACAAAATGATACTGATCGCCACTTGGCACCCGTTGCTAAGCAACGTTGGTAATGTGTTCAAGTGGTGGATTGCCCGCAAAAATTGAGTACCATGTGCTAGTACTATAGTTGCTCGGACAACCATCGGGTTCACGAGCTGTCGATAGAAGACCTGTGCTCGCTTAGCTCTGTCCCTGTGGAAGTAGATTCATGAGCGAATGTGGAGAGATGACTTAAAGTTGCGACGCGGGTACTCATAATAACATCTACGTGTAAGCACCTTTTAAGAAGTACTGTAACCGTAAGCACAACTATTTTATTTAAATATACAGAGATGTGAATTATCAACAGTTAACGAGACGGTTTTGATTGCTGAGCAGCTCGGCGTCGAGCACGTTCTTTGCGTCCCGGACGACGATTTATTGGTTGAGTTGAGGCCTGCTCTACTGGTTGGGGGTCCTTCTGCACCCTCTGGGTCGGGGCGAATATGAGCGGGTAGGTGACCGCTTCTCCCTCCCGGCAAACAGCTAGGGCCACTTCTAATCCTCGTATCTGGATGCGCAGGCTCTGATTGAGCTGTCGCTCTTCGGCCCAACCTTTCTGTGCTGCAGATATTCGGTGGTATAACATTTTGACTCTTTTCGGGTCCGCCCAAGTCGCTTTGATTTGTTGGACCTCTCTTGTCAGTTGGAGTATTTGATGGAGGAGATCCGCATTTGTGCTCCTCGCGCGATCTAATTCCGCTTGTAATATTTGGTTAGTGGCCATAACTATAATGGATAAGTTCGTTAAATTTACTGTTAATAATTTATACAAGTTATTTTTATCATTATCGCAAACATATCGATTGAAACGAATATTCTTAAACAAATGATCAAACGTAAAGACGGGGTAAAGAACATTTCTATTTCACTAATAACAAACACCAAACTAGTTCATATGAATCGTTAGGGTCTCTGGAGTTTCTAATTTTTTCGGAAATGACTTCCTTCGGCTCTTTCTCGGAGGAACCACCGGGTATGGGCGTCGGGTATCTCGGACTGGGCGAGGTGGGTATGCTTCTGCGATTCGCCCGGCGAGGATGTCATCTTCTACGTTGGCGAGATACATCCTCGCCTTGACCACCTGTAGGTCCACTTGTTCCTGCACCCGTTCACATTGGGTGAGGAGTTCTAGCGCATTCATGTACGTCTCTGCTGCCGGGTATTGTTGTCCGGCGAGTCCGCATGGGTCGCTGTTTAGGCCCAGTACCCTCCAGATAGTGGGGTACGGCCACCGCTGTCGAATCTTATTGAACACTTCTGGGGTTGGGTGTGAGTCCTTCCGGCATTGTTCGTCGGGCATTCGGGTGTTGGTCCATTCGAGCGGCATATTCTGAAAACACACCAAAATCAGTTATTGGCATATGGGAATGAAAAACAATTCATTTGAACATTTCACTTAGATTGTATACTAAACTCACTATCGACCAGGTTGTTATTATCATTGGGTCTATCACCAGGTAAACTTATCGACTGCTAACTATCCGTACCATCTTTCGTGGATTTAATGGGTGGTGCGTCTCTGAAGCTATGTAATCTACCACGTCTTCGTCACGGCACTCCTATTTTAGTGGTTGCCCTAATTGCGAGGCGTTAGGAAATTCTACTGCGATAGTAATGAGGGAGTCTATACCTACAAATCTACCGGTATTAATGTTCGTCAAACCAGAGTTTGCCGCGCGTATAGTGGTGCTGTTTATTTAAATTTCATTTAGAAATCACGGAATACCTAATATTGATTAACATTTATTATCAATTGATTCTAAATTTTAATAGGAGCAAGGCTTACCATTTATCGGGGTGGGTTCAGTACCTATTAAATACGTAATATCAGTTAAAATTGTTTACGTTCTACGAGTTGACGTTGCACGTGATAATTCACGATATGGATAAGTGTTACTTTGACTTTAACGGGTCTATTTCCGTAGTGATGTTTATCGATTTGTATTTACTAGTCGAATGACATCGACATCACGGCCTTTGGTAAGATTTACCTTAACTTGGGTTTCCGTTTCTACATCCGTTGTGTTTCGAATTGTACTACAATACCTAACTGGCCTTCGCCCTAGGTTATCTCACTAGCGTAGGCGTCTACATCCGTTATCTAATGCGAATGCGTTAGTGAATGACCTTCGCTCTGTTTATCCGGTACGTTTATTGTCGACGGAAATTTCTAATTCTCGGATGGCATTAACTTACTAAGATTTGGACTTACAATTTCCGGTCGACTTGTTTACTAATTCGGATAACTTTGGTTCTTAATTAACTACTGTCTGATGTTATGGCGTGGCATCTACTATGGTCGTGCGTGGCGATGAGGCAAATTTGGAATATTTCAGATACATCTGTTATTCATATTTAAATATTTTATTGTTAATTTTAGGAAAAACCAGTGTCTTTGATTTCCTTATGGTATTCTGAAATTATTTGATCGTTTCGAAGAAGACTTATCTGTTGGGTTCTCATCTTACGATTATTAACGTTTCGCTTCGAATTCGCATTGGGCTTTCATTATATTGTTACGTCGGTTTTCGCCTACGAGTTTAATGTGAATTGTATTTGGAATTTGCATAAGTATTTGAGTGATGCAGGTTTTGTGAACTTTACGGGTGTGAGACATTATTATGATCAGGTTCTTAACAAATTTTTTTTGGATAGTATTATACTGCTAGCTTTCTCTTACGTCAACGACTCTTATGAATTTCGTGTTGATCGGTTTAGCTACATTAATCCCTTCTCAGCAATTTATTTATTTGGTTTACCTTTGAATGAGGGGTCGATTTATGATTTATGTCATTCTACCCGTATACTTTTCATTAGTTCAGCTTCAATCGATAGTTTATCCGTAGGGTGAGTTTTATTTCAAATTAATAGATTCTTATTCTATAATTTATTTTGCTGTTATCAAATTCACTTACATTAATTGAATCAATGACTTGCTTAGTTTTTATCTATAGTTGCCTTACCTTTAGAAATTGAATTACCTTATGCTAATTCAGCGGATTAGTTTATTTTAACCCATGACTACTTTACTCAATGATTTTCGATCAATTCACCGGTAATTTCAACTAATTTAATTCAGCTACGTATTTAATTTACTTTTAGTTTTACTTAACTTGTTTCACAATATGCATTGATTTACTTTAGTAATGCGTTTCACCTAATCTATCTCAAACATAAGTTTAAGTTACTTCTAGTAATATAATTTATCAATTCAATTTACATTTAGGAATAAGATTTATTAGTTTAATTTACTTGTAGATACAAGATTTATTCATTCAATTTACTGTTAAAAGGAAACGCTTGATTGATCTAATTTACCTTTAGGAATAAGTTTTATTAATTTACTTTTGGGAATTACTTTAATTTACTCTTAGAGAATGAGATCGATTAATTTACCTTTAGAAATATGATCTAATAATTTAAACAATTTATACGTTTATAATTACACCATTTAATTTACCTTTAACAATAAATGTTAGCTAATTTATTCCAAAATATTAGTTAATTTACTTCTAGCAATAAGTTTTACTTCATTTAATTCAAATTATGAAATTAATTTACGTTAATAACAGGTTTGTCTAATTTATAAGAATTTAATTTTCTTTTAGTAATAAGTTTAATGATTTCAAACATTAACACGGAATCAGTTATATCAACGAATTTCAATTTAATCTATCCCCGTACCCTTTCCCTTTAATAGACCTTAGGCGCATTTTGTGTTCATATTATATTTACTGAGTGCCCACTGGACTACTCGATGTGATGATTTTGAGCCGTGTGTAATATAATTTTAGGTCGATTTTACGGAAGTGAGAAACGAGGAAGGAGTCGGAGACTTCTCCCTTATTTCTCGCTTCAGCTATAGGGATAATATTGACGTTACGACCCCTGCGTTTCTCAACGCCGAGTCTTCACGGGTGCATATCATTGGCGATTTTCCACGCTCTTACATGCATCTGCACTATGTTGATTTTACTATCTTGCGTGATGTGTCGGCTGTGGGCCGGAAAAATTTCGACATTTAAAATTTATAAAGACATATAAAACAAGTTATATATATTAATAATATTTATTGATTATAAAAACAACATAATTACCCATTTCGAACCATTCCATAAAATTGAAAAACATCATAGCATAAAATAGAACATAAAACAACATAAATACCTCTCTCCCCACATCGCCGCCAAGCAGAGCTCTATAGAGATGCTATAGACGTGATGTGGAAAGAGGGTTCCAACCAAAATGTTTCTCACCTAAAATTTGGAGTCTGAAATAGTCTTGACAATAGATTTTCAAAATAACTTCAAATTAATTTCAAATGAAAATACAGTTGTTTCGAAGAAACGGCTTAGATTTTCAAAAATGGTTTTTAATCAGTTTGAAAAATGGTTAGTTTTCAAAAATGGTTAAGTTTCGAAAAACGGTTAAGTTAAATGTGAAAATGAATCAGTATTTATACCTAATTTTATGACGTGTGAAATTTGATGCAGTAAAACAAAATTCGACCTTGTTATTTTCTAGCAAATTCTATTTTTTAATTTTAATATTTTTTGATTTATTTTTATAATTTTTTATTTCGAATTTTTATTGAATTATTACTAATTCAAAATTTTCGATTTAAATTTCATTTTAATGAACTTTTATTAATTTTTCCAATTTTGTCGAATTTTTTGTGTTTTCTTGTTATATTTGTATAGGTATCGTGCGAATCTTGGTGCATTTTGTTATTATTTTAATTTATTTTTATGTTTGTTAATTTATATTTAATTCTTTTATTTCTCAGATTTTATCGGGTTTACTTGATGTTTCGGAGGGTTTATTTAAATTGCGTGTTATTTTTGCGTGTGTATTTCTGATCCATTTAAACATTTTCCAAGGCCGTTTACGTTCTGGCCCAACATTATTAATGCAAAAGAATACAAGTGATTCATGTACTATCATATCCACTAAAAGTATGGAATCCGTTCAACTGTTCAAACTTATAAAACTACAAGGGAAAATCCTTAATGAGTTATGAAAGTGAGGCTTTAAGAATCATTGGAATACTTTCTGCACTGATTAATAATGAAAGTTGGTATATAGTTCAAAAAGTACAAGTAGTGGAATCGGATAAACACTTCGGATGATTTGGAAGAGATATCTTAACGACTCGCATTTACGACGGAGATATTGAAGATAATCCACAACTACATTAGGTAATATATACATAACACAACAGCTTCATAATCACTTGTTTCAGATACCAAGTTAATTTCCAATTCCACTACAGGAATAAGTAAAGCTGAATTACAAAGCATAATCGATATAGGTGTGATTTCAGAAATTCCTGGTGGTGCACCGAATAAGTTTCTCCCATGGACATTGTCAGAAAATCAGATGACACTATATGATTGTTTACAAAGTTACAATCAACCGATTTCTCAAGAATGATGCGATTCATCTACTCCGATATGGAGTCGAAACTTGCAAAATTGAAAGGAGTAAATCATTAAAATTAACATTAAAAAATGTAAAACTTCACGACCCCTTTAAGATTGTTAAGCAACCCCCAGTTTGGAAACCGATTTCTTAGAATATCTATCACGTAATAAGTCTATTTCAACTTTTCTGATAGTCTGAGACGTGGGACACCAAAAGGAGATTAAACGGGTGTTTCAACCCTTCCCCGAGTCACTGCCTTGTCCACCGTCGACAACAATGAAGTCTACAGGGAAATTGTCTAACAGCCAGGCTTGCCAGACCTCCCGATTTCGGCGGGAGTCTCCCGATATGGAACGCATATTCCCGTCTCCCGATATATGAACCGTAACTCCCGATATTGAACAGTTTTAGATTTTGAATAGATTTTACCCATCTGGAAAGAATTTTTTTTAAAAAAAACCATAAAATTAAACGAAACTAAGAAAAATAGAGAAATTATATTTCTATCTTACCTATTTTTTTACGTTAACAAAACTGAAGAATTATTTTTTTGTTATTTTTTCTAATATATTTTATTTATAAATGCATATAATAAATATGAAAGAATTTATTTTTTCACAAAATATAATTGATTTTTTTTTTGTTTTTTATTCCCGATATGATTTTTTGAAAATCTGGCATCCCTGGTAATAGCCCATGTCATGATATAAAGTAGAGAATTGACATCGCAAAGTTTAAATGTCAATTTGAATAGTTTATCTCAAATATCAGAAATGCTGACCAACAAGTTCATTCAACCAAAGTCCATTCCACACGAGAGGCTAGAAGTCCTGGCGATGCAACACCACTGGATCCCTAATCAATGTGTGCAGAATACATTACCAGAAATTCAATATTCATTTTCACGATTTAAATTAGAAATAAAATTTATTTAACCAAAACTTTGACAGTCAAGAGCGCAACCAAATATCCAGTGATGGGTATAAAAGCCAAGTTCGATGACAACGGAAAAAAACGAATTCTATTATATAAACGACATATGCGAACATCAAAGTCGCGCAAAATAACATCTGAATAAATACCAGAAATTATTAAAAGAGAGCGCTGAATGAATAAAACAATTTCAATAATCAAAACATTTCAAATCAATACAAATTCTAATCATAACGATAAAAAAAATATTTAAAAACTTTTATATAATTGTTAATACAAATTCCGAAGAAATATTAAATAAATTCAATTCTAATTGAAATTCTATAAACACAAATATATATATATATATATATATATATATATATATATATATATATCAAAATACAGTAACAATAAGTCATAATTTATTATTTCATTGCGAATCTCTTATTGGGGTTATTTGGAATTTCCTACGATTAAAATGAAATTTATAATAACAATAACTATAATACTGCATGTGAATCGTCATATGTTGTACTGTAATTAGGTGCTTCAGAAAACAAGAAACAGTACCTAAATTAGTAAATTTAATTTTGAAAATTTGAAATGTTTACTCTCCAATTTTCAAAATACTTCCACAGCGGCCGACATTCAAAATTAACTGACCACCACGCAATAAGGTGTTCCTAGTTAAAAATTTTAGGTTTTTGTAATTAGAAATTAATAAAAAAGTTTGTTCCAGTCACAGTTAACGAACATCTTTCATAAATATTAATGCTTATTTAAAACATTTTAAGTCATCAAATAATACCCTCCAGATAATCTTAATATATCAGCTGGATTTATATAAGCCCCCAATGTATCCCAAACCGTTAGAAACATTGAACCAGTTTTATCTGCAATTTTAAAAGTTCTCACTTCATTACCATCTTTGGTTTTGTGTGTTTGTACTATATATGTAATTATTAAAAATTTTAAACGTATAAATTTATTACCCATCTCTAAGACAATAAATTCTGATGTAACCTTTTTAACATTGGCTTTAAGATCTCTTAAATAAGTTACTACTTCTTTATTTTCAGACATTAGCTTTTAACAAACGTTAGCTACGTAAATCAAAACTAATTTAAATAAAGATTTTAATAAATCAAAAATGGATAATAATTAAACAAACCTATTATTTAAATAATTAGAATTTCAATTGGCAATTTATGTTTCTTTGATGTGTTAATTTTGAAATCAATTATTATATTAATACTTATACATATTAAATATTTATCTATATTGAAGATTTATAATAGCAAAACTAGCCTTGAAATTTTAACACAGCTTTAAGTTTTATTCATCTATAATATAATAACTTAAAAGGAATTTATTTTTATAAATATGATTTTCGGATTAGTAAGGCACTTTTTAAAATAGAATTGAAACTTTGTGCGTCGAATTGTGTGAAACTAATTATAAAGAATAGAAAAAATTTTAAAATATAAATTTAAAAGTTGTATTTTCTTTTTTTATGATAAAAAGAAATTATATACAGAAGTGGAACACATTAATATTCTATTTTGTTTTATAGAACATAAGTAATTCGTTTCGGATTCGTAGTCAGATATTCCACCTGTCGCCAAAGTGTCCGTCATAAATAAAGAAAAATTCTATTTTTAATCAAAATATAATTTACTTATTTCAAGTGCTGGATATAAATGTGTGACAAATATAAACTCACCCCAGCATATACTACAAATCCTCTATCAATTTCACGCACAACCAGCCGTTACCGCTAGACACCCATCAAAAATAACGTTGGCACTGCCCTATGCGGGTGGAATGTTAGTAAAAGGTGATCCTTTCCTCCTAGATTTCTAATATCATAACAATCCTATGGGTTCATGGACTACCGTAGAAAGTGTCATGTCCTAACTGTTTTGAAATATCCGGTTTAACAAACGTTAAATAACTCAACTAACAATTTAGTACCCTAAATTAAATAACAAATAACAACAAAACAGTAATTATCAATGAAATAACATTCACATTAATTTAATTATTTTAATTTAATCACATTAATTTTTTTAAAAAAATTAATTTTCGTTGTTTTTGGTTAATTTCGCTGATTTTTATTTTATTTTTATATGTTTTAATTTATTCTTTTGCTGTTTTATATTTTTATATACATTTTAATACAACTTTCAATTAGTTTATTTTTTCGGATTCTCTTTCCTTATTTTCTGATGAATCATCTCTTTTTAATAAAGAGTTTTACCTGACTTTTTGTATTTTTTATTATCACGCTGATTAAACAAAATTTTCTTTTTACAGTTTTTGCCAGCACAAGGATATATATACAGTTTAAAGATTCACTTGTGCAAGATAGTGGATAACATCTTCCGTATCTGGCTAAATAGCCTGATCATCTTCAATCATCTTTTACTTGCCTTTTCTGCTTTTCCTGGGCGATTTTACTTGAATGTGCAGTAGACTGGAATGTCAGCGACATTAGATCTTGTTCGGAAGAGGTGGTTGTCTGCTCGCTATCTCAGATCTCCAACTCTGGTTTCTGGATCATTTCTAAAAGGCCTGAGCGTTGTTTAATGTCAATCAGAATGCTTTCTACTAACTTTAACTCATATATTCCTATTTTCATTAACCTAGATTTTTTCATCCCTTTTAATTACTAATTTTTCAACAACTTGTTTTGATTTGTAAATTTTTGGGCAAAATTAAGTAACATCCATGTTTCTTCTTGTCTGTGACATAGTCAAATAAGAGATTCCGCTCGATTGTTTTGTTTCAGCACGCTAAAACTCATCGGACTGTTTGGATTTCTAGTTGTTTGTTTGTCATTATATGAATTGTAAGTTTTAAACAAAGTTATTCAATAAGACATAAATTTATCTCAACAATTATGTGTGGTGAAGTAGACAACGATAATAAGGCTAATAAATAATCAATTTATTCCTGTCTTTTATAAACAATGCGTCTCATGAGATTCGACTATTTTAAGCAAATTGAGGATAGTTATTTGATAAAATCGAGATTCACCTCTGATTGGTTGATGGTGTGTGTCAAAATAAGTATATATACACGATAATTTTATCATTTAATTTGTAGTTTAAAAATGTCTCAAAGGTTATATTTTGTTTATTTTATTACTACTTTTAATTATAATTCTTTTTAGAGAAACAAATTCAGATTCTTATTGAAAAGATGGGTGAACTGTTTCCGGTTCTGTTAAAATATCTAACCTATTGAGCACCAATCTATTGAACAATTCAATTTCAAATATGGATGTCAAATGAAATAGATTTCTTTGTTATATTATTGGATCATTTGAGCACATTAGACAGAGTTACGCACTGTCAACAATCTGTCAGTATACCTATACAAATGTAAAAGAGTGTCAAAAGAGTTTCAACACTTGAGTATTACGAAATGAGTTGAGAAAATTGCACAATTGTTGATTTACAATAAGGTTTTAGAATACATTTC
The DNA here is from genome assembly GCA_022537955.1 of Schmidtea mediterranea. Classification (NCBI taxonomy): domain Eukaryota; kingdom Metazoa; phylum Platyhelminthes; order Tricladida; family Dugesiidae; genus Schmidtea; species Schmidtea mediterranea. The sequence continues at coordinate 243,133,987 of CM039680.1, read as the reverse complement.
TTTTAATTTCTTTTGATTTTTATTTGTTGGTAGTTTTACTTGTTATATCCCACTATTTTTATTTGTGATGGTACATATTTTATCATTGTCTGTAATCATTTTCAAGACGGTTTCGAAACAAATACATGACTCACATACAAATGTGAGACATAAAAAGTCATGTTAAAACCTGCATGTACTTTACTATACAATTTCAATAATTTGTTTGGTTAATAACATGTGAATAGAAGTAGAAATATAAAACCATGAAAAATCATTTAAAAACGAACGTAATTATTTTATGTATGTTTAGGAAAACGTGTTTCGTTTGAATTTATAACGCCAATTAAATTGAATAGCTCAATTTTTACTCAATTAATACTCAATTTCCATGCAGTAATTGTCAGTGGACGATTGTATTTGAGTGAACAATGAATCCAAAGTGAAGAACCAATAACCGTAGATGTCTTGATGATAAGAATGCAAAGTGTTAATCTGCTTAGCGATAAATAAAATCGAATTAAGACTTTATGGACATTATCATCCGATTATATAACGTTGATGTACACCAGTGTTTGCCAAACTTTGGTACTGCGTACCCCCTTGATCATTTTCATTATATAATGTACCACTTTGCTTTAAAATTCTATGATTAAAATTTTTTATAATATACTACCTTTAAATTAATAGCATTAATGAAAAATTAAAACGAAGCGATTTACATTTTAATTACATTTATATAAAACATTTAGTTTATACTTTGATTTTTAAACTTAGTTTATTTCTAAAACTAATATATTGATTCAAAAATATAAACAATAAATAAAAAACAAGACTTTATTTATATTTTTCTGCATTAATAAAATTTTAATAAAACATTTTAATCTAATTAATTTTTTTATTTATCTTTTAATATTTAGATAATACAAGATTGAAAAGACCTGCGTACCCCCAAAAAATCCATCGCGTACCCGGGTTTAGGAAACACTGATGTACACGAATGTGATACTCCAATCTGAAAAGTAGATAGTGCTTAAGTAGTAGATTAATTTTTAAATCTTGAAAATTTGTGACATAATTTGGATCAAAATAGATACAAGAATTTAATTGGTTCATCCTAAAACTATAAAAGAGATGTGAAATGATATCTTAATCATTATGTTGAAAAATGAGAAACAATAAGAATGTTTTCGATGAGAAATCTTTTAGTACTATATTCAAGAAAACAGGTCCAGTTAAGAAAATAATTAAAGAGTCCTAGAAAATAAAACCAGTTCAATTCAAGAAAAATACTGAGGTATAACTAGTGAAAAAGTATCATAACTATAAGATGTATTTCTTGGTTGATGAAATCTCATCAATTTTCAAAATCAGTGAAATTGATCAAGTCTCAATATTCAAGTTTCATTGATTATATATCTTAAGAAGATGTTGTTGTCGTAAATTAAACGTTGATGAAAATAAATAGGAATCTTAGTTGCAATGAAAATATATTTATGGAAATTTCCGTTTTCATGATGCCTTTGAAGAAATTGGATATAACGATTACGTAAACTGGCTTGTGAACATTTTAATACATGAATATAGATTGATAGCAAAGATGTCATGTCATCTATATGGAAAGTAGATAGTGCTCGAATTTCTTTAGGATTTTAATGTATTTTTCAAAAATTGTTAAGTTTAAAAATCTTTTCTTGTTTTTGTATAAAACATTGTTCTTTATTTGGTGGTATTTGAAAATAAAAAAACAATATATACAGGATAAACAAATAAGTTTTGTCCGGTGCTCATACTCAGCTTTCCAATGATGTATTGAGTGTATAGGTCTGCAACTTTGCGTGTCTATGCTATATATGTTGTAGATTTGTAAAATTTAAAAAAAAATCACTTATTAATAATTTTTAACATTGCTATTAACTTTGATATATCTTACATAGATTAAGAACTTTTAATAAATTTCTTGTTTGACTGAAATATTTTTTTTTTATTAGAATATGTCAATTTGAAATGAATTTCACACGAGAGGATATCCGCAAGTTAATCTACTACAATTGGAAACGGGGATTAGTGCCTTCCAAGATTGCAAATGAAATAAATTTGATACTAGGGAAGGACACAAAAAATGACAGTAAACTACGTAGCTTCTTCGCTGATGGAATCAGGAAACTGCTTGATCGATGGCGCCGATGTGTTCTTTATAATGGTGAATATTTTGAACATCTCTCTGGCACAGATGATTGACATTTTTGCTGTTTTTAAATTTACACATGTTTCACCGGACAAAACTTATTGGTTTATCCTGTATATTTTACAATAGGGGGCCAATATAAAAAACAAAAGTCTCTAGTTACCAAAATTCCAGAATCAAGTGTTTTATATCTACTAGCAAAAATACGATTTATAAAGAGTTTTTCATTTCAACACTTAACCATCCGGTCTATTAATTATTATTATTGTTTTTATAAATTTTTACTCAACATTTCACATTTCAAGAGAAGTATTCCACGTATACATATGGAACCTTTGAGCTATATAATATCAACTGTCAAACAGCTCTTGCGATGTTTGAGAAACCGGATGAGATAAAATGATATTTTACAGGGTAATGAAGACTTAAAAATAAATACATATAAGTTAGTATTTATACATTTTTTTCAAATAAGACACAACTTTGACTTGGAGAGATAATATCAGAGCAAATGAATATAGTTTGGGGTAATAACTAAGAAACGTTCCTTGATCCATGATGGATACACCAGATACTAATTACAGAATGAATGTGTTCTGAACCGTTGTATATTGATCGAGCACCTCAAAAATTAGTTTAATTTATTTTTAAATCCCAAAAATTAATTAATGTTTCAGATTAATCTCAATAAAACTCTTTGTCAGAATTTTCACCTTTTATGATTGCAATCGGGGTGGTCACTCGCCGGAAATCTTCATGACTTCATCTGGAAATCTTAAATTTCAAAACATCACTTTTTTGAAACTTAATTCTAAAAACAACAATATTTCTACATTATCGCTAAATATATTATTATAATTATTATTTGAAAAATTATTTATTTATTTGACTAATTATTATTGATATTATGCCATAACATCAATTATGACAATTATCAATATTGACATGGTAATTATAAAATTGTCAAATCGACTAAAAGTCAATCAGAATGACATTTACATCAATATGATAATTATGTGAATTTCTCCACCATCCATCATAAAAGTTTCCAACAAAAATCTTTCCCCCCATAAATTAATCAAGCACAAAAATAATGATTTATCAATACGACAAAACTATTCTGGATTTTCGTCTTATAATAATTATTATTAATTATTTTTTTAGACTTAATTTTCCATAGAAATTTATTTATTAAAATAATTAAAATGAGATTTATTGAATTAATTAACATCAATTAAAGAATTTTTATGATAAAGGACAACGGTCAAGTTCAATAAATATATTTACTGTTAACTCATATAGTGGCCAGTTAGCCCCATAACCATCCCTTAGCAACAGAAAGTCTTGCGAGCCCACCACAGGGTTTTCGTTGGATAATTATCTCTCATGAAAATGAACTAAAGTCCAGTGAGCCACAGGACCTTTTTGATCGCATTGTAGTGAAGAAATGGCTTAGTTTCTCGATAAAAAACACGTGTCAATATATATAAATTTGGTATCAGTACTCTCTATAGAAAATTATTGTGTCAGGATATTCTAGGACAAATAGGATTTTATTGTCTCAGAAAAAACAGGTGTAATTATTAAATTAAACTTAATATGTAAATTAAAGTGCTTAAACTAAATTTAGGAAAATTAAAGCTAAAATAAGTAAAACTAAGAAATGTTAAGTTTGATTTTATATATGAGTGTATTTTATAATGTAAAAAATATAAAAAATTAATTATAAAAAATATTTTTAAATTATCAATTAAAATAATTTTATAATTATTTTGGAACCGCTGCTATGCTCTACAGATAGTGTTAACCGTTAAATATCCTTTCAACATAAAATACAATTTTAACTATATATATTTTTTAAAACAAACAATTGTCTTTAATAATAAAAAATAAAATATATAAAAATTTTGAAAATTAAAATATATTTTAATTCTTTTCAATTAAAATGAAGATCTCCTTAATTGGTAATGCCTGCATGGATACCAGTTCCATGTAATAATATTTCTGACTTAATTAGTGTTGATTGTTTTACTTTTGTTATTATTTAAATAGAAAAAATTGGTTAAATAAGTTCAATAAATAATTAAAAAGTCATTGGAAAAACTTTTTATTAGAATAAATTTTGTATTATATTTAAACAAAATTTAATAATTTAATTCAGAAGTTGTATTAAATTTATAAGACGAATTTTAATAAAAGAATTTTGCGTTGACATTAAATATATAGACCAGAGGTCTAAAATAAATTTTCATTGTCTCGAAAAAATAATTTAAATCCTTAATGTTGTTTTAGTTTATATTACCAGACAGATTTGATTCAAAATCACTTGAAAAACGCTATGCCGAAAATTCATGAACATCAAGATCTTTACTGATTCATAGTCAAAAATGTCTTTTTATAAATAAAATGTCATTGGATAATTCAAAGTTGTTAGTTATGAATTTACAGAAGAAACTTGAAGCCCAGTAGACTGAGTATTCTTGTGAAATATTTTATGATAAGCGCTAGTGGTTAAAATCCCAAAATGGGTGACTTTTATTTTATCAAAAACGTTTTAGAATATGAATTAGCATATTTTTTGCTATATATTTAATAGAAAACCGCCATTGAATAATAAGACCTTTAATTTTTTTATTTAAGTTATCAAATTATAAATGTTTTGAATTACAGTGTGAATTACAGATCCCAAAATGACATTTTATTTTAAGCTTTCCATGGGTTACATGGGTTACCATTCAAATAAAAGTCGAAAAATATCATGTATTTATAATTTTAAATAAATGTCAGTAACAAATTTATTCGAATAAACCTAACTAATAATGAGTAGAGTAAATCAAAGATTTCGGTCAAAAAGCCTTAAATTGTCGGAAATCTTAATAGATGTGATATAATTTTTTGAAAAGTTACATTAGTTGCATCAGACTCAAGTTGCTGAAATATTTCTAAAACGTTCTGAGAATATTTCTTAATAGATCATTGTTATTAGCTACTTGAGCTTTTTGGACAATTATACCAGAGTTACACTAAGAATTAACAATAAAAATTCTATCACTAAAGCAAGAACTACATAAGGTGCATGATTCAAAGCAAGATCCCGATCTAGTAACGACTGGCATTTGGTGTTTTTAAATAGTTATAAAATTTGATTAAGACAATTTGATTGATGAGAAAATTTTAATTATTATATTTATAGAAAAATAGTTCTAAAGTGCAATGATAAACTTTACATAAATTCAACACTTCAGATCCCTTATCCTTATACAGTAAACTCCGGTTAGTCCGGATTGTTTGTAACCAAGAAATTTAGTTTGGATTAGAGAATCCGGATTTACATAATTTTACTGTATATGGTTTTCAAGGAATCTTATCTTAAGCTATTGAAATGCACGCTTGAAAATAATATTGAAGTGTTATTAACACATTTTGTTTGGTATAGCGAACAAAATTGCGGAACAAGAGCGTAAAAATACTTAATATTTTTATATAAAATTTTGAAAAATCACTTGGTGAAATTGTTTTGGGGGATTTGTGAGGGTCCAGACTATCATAAGGGTGATCTGATATCCAATAGCATGGAATTGAGTGTAGAAACTTTTTGTATCCAAGCTTATCTCTATTTAATTTTCGACAAATAAAAAATGCATCGAACATTGGACAGTTCAATAACTACACACGAATTGCGTCCCCCATTTTTTCGTGGTTCATAAAATCGAATAATATGAAAGATATTGTTGTTCATTAAGAAGTCCGATGTTCATTCAAACTTCTATTATAAAGTTGTTAATGAACCGGAACATGTCTAGTTGTAGTTTTACGTTGTTTGCCGTCCACATTAATCTAATACGATACGTATTACTAGTTACCTGCACTAGAGCGCTAATTGTGAAAAAATCGTAGTACTACGTGAGCCACTTTAAGTGTGTTAATTGAGTAAGACATATTCAATAAATAAATCGTTTGTAATTACACATATTTAAACAAAATAGTAATACATTTAAGTAATACATATTTGAAATAAATAAAAACAATATACTTGACCGAGTAATTTTTTATGAAAAACCATAAAATTATTTTACATCAGATAATGTAAAATTTATTTTTACCACGGGCTTCAAATTTGTTTTGCATAATTCTGTTAGAGCTTTATGTTTGAAATATTCCCAAATTAAAGAAATATGATTTGAAAATTATTGTGTTAAATTATTTTGATTTTCTTAAAATTGTATTTTTTCAATCTATTTTCAATGTTATTATTTTATTTCCATTAAGATACAGGTATATTATTACACTACACGCCATATTGTTTTAATGTGGTTTAGTTTTGGGCTATTTTCTTTGAGATTTTTTAATGTAATATTAGAAAGATGCATTTTTTAGCGAAACAAAACTTTCTCAATGCCAAAAATGAATGAATTGTTAGGTTTAAAAATTACTTTTGATAGGATTTGATTTTATATAGACTCCACGCGTCCTTCTGCTCAAAACGACTCACAACCCATCAAATAACAATGCTAATTTCCAATTACACAATTGTGCAATCACATTATATCCACTGGATAAATTTGAGCACATTTACCAAAAGAAAGAATACTCAAGTGATGTTTGAAACAGTCGAAGCTTTGAAAGAAACAACTAGTTTTTTAACACAATCTTTATAATTTTATTTAACAATAATTTTTCTTTTATTTTTTATATAACTCTGATCACTGAATTCTGGATTTTCAATTGTTCTCTTCTAGATGCTTTATTGATTCTTTAGAAGCACTATAGTTTCTGGGTTTGGAATAAATATCGTATCTACTTTTATACAGTTTGATATTGAAGCTAATTATAGGTTAAATCTACAAAGTTACATAATTTGTTCAAAGATACCGATTTATTAGAACTATTAACAGTTGCCTCAACGCATGGCTACAAAATATAGATAAGCTTATTAATTTGTTTAAATTAATTTTTCTTGAAAGACTATCACTAAGGTTCTATGTCACTAAAAAATTAATACATAAATTAAAATCCGTTTTAAATTAATTATTTTAATTATTTACCGGTAAATAAGTAAACCAATAAACTCTCTTTTTAGATGTTACGCAACCTAGAGCTTTATAATAATGTGTAAAAATTTATCGTTAAAATAAATAATTGTGCATCCTTGTATCATCTTAATATTCGTGTTTTACTTTTATTTGGTACCAGCTCACAACTTTTCCCTAACGAAATATTGATTTTTGATTCCAATTAATTTTACTCTTAATTTAAATGTTTCGAGTTTTATCTGCTTTGTATTTGAATCCAACTATAACAGAATAAGATGTTCTGAGCGAATAAAATAACTTTTCAACAATCGTTTTGGAAAATTCATTGTCAAGTAAAAGTAAATTCGAAACTTAACAGGAAATGTTTTTTTGAGTGATGTTAAGCGATTAAAAAGTGTTTCCTTTAAATAAGTAAAAAATGCTGTTACCCTCCCCACGATGATCCCAGAAGATAAAAGCTTCGTTTGTATATGTAACTTATTACCATGTAGCTATATGTCATATTTGGTGACTACCTAAGATTATTACTCCGAGTGTGCTATGTTAGTAAAAAATATTCGAAAGAAAAATAATTAAAGATATCAAGGTCCAAGTAAGATTATTAAACAAAGACATGAATGAAGTTTTAAAGCGGAAGATTAAAGACTAAAAAATCAGTCTAAAGTTATCGATTTTGCATTTTATTAGCTGTAATTTTTTATGTTATAAATAACATTTTTTTCTATTTAATTTTTTTAAAAATCTAAATTTAATTTCTCTAAATTCTCATAATTTTATATAGCACTCAATATTTAACACAATTATGTTAAAACCTCTTTATGCATGTGTTAGGGTTATAATAAAACATAAAAAAATAATAAAATTATCAAAATCAATTAAAATTAATTAAAATTTTGAAAAAGTAAAAATCAATATTTTTCGGGGGGGGGGGAAGTGATAACCGTTGGCAAATTTGATTTTGAAAACAAATAAAATGCTATTAAATTCAGATGAGGTATATTGAAGGGTGGGGAGCCCAAAAACAATTTAATTAATTAATTAAATTAATTACTGACGAAACCATTAATCAAGGGCCGCCGAGCTGAACGTCAGCTTAAGGGGTTTCCGGGATTAAAAAAAGAGGCAATAAATTGTCCGAAAGGGAAAAAATTATTTCCCTAGCACTAATCCAAATTTATGGCAACACAAAAGAGTAGAGGGATATGAGGACTATGCCCCGTGGATATTTGGCTTGAAAATTGCCCCGTGGATATTTGGCTTGAAAAAATCCCGAGACCCCCCCCCCTAAAAAAAAAATTTTAGGGGGGGGGGGTGTTAAATTTTATTTTAATTATTTGTTTTAATGAATGAAAAAAAAAAAATTTTTTTTTTAATTATTTGTTTTAATGAATGAAAAAAAAAAAATTTTTTTTTAATTATTTGTTTTAATGATCAAATTTAAAATTTTTAAAAAATTTTAATTCATGATAAAAAACTTTAAGTATTTTTTATCGATTTAAAAGCCTAAAAAATAAAAATTGGCTTAAATCGCCTATGATTGATTGTACTGATGATTATTTTCGAATAAAATTGGTTCAAACCCGAGAACCTAAAAATATTATATAAAAGCCTAAGTATTTTTTCATTATCCATCAAAAATGGCTCAATTCGCCTGTCAACTAAAAAGCCTAAATATATTTGCTCGAATAAAAATCATTATTATTTTTATTTACTTTAATTATTTGTTTAAGTCAATAATAATATTTATTTATATTTTAATTATATTAAATTTAATTATTTGTTTAAGTCAATAATATTATTTATTTATATTTTAATTATATTAAATTTAATTATTTGTTTTAGTCAATAATAATATTTATTTATATTTTAATTATATTATTATTTAATTATTTGTTTAAGTCAATAATATTATTAATTTATATTTTAATTAAATTATTATTAAATTTAATTGTTTGTTTTAATGAAGTGAATTAAATAATTATTTTTTATTTTCATTTAATTATATATTTTATATTATTATTATTATTATTATTATTATTTTATATCAATATTATTATTTTATTATTATTAACATTTTATTTGTTTTAATGAATGAAAAAAAAAAAAAAAACTTTTAATCCATACAAATATTTTTATTGACAAGATTAAAAAAGATTAATTTTTATTTCAAATCAAAAATATCCGAGTAATATGTTTTACGCATTTCGGCCAACAATATATGGATTGTTTGGTCACGTTTGAAATCGTGGCAACATGGACATCCATCTGAACATGATACTCTCATACTATCTTTACAAACAAAGCAATTTGCAACACATCGGTTACCAGATCCCTGAACGTTGTCATAGTGAATCTCGAGAAGTTCTTCAATGTTAATCCCTGTGAAATGGTAAATTTTTGTTGCGAGAAACTCTGGTGCGCAATAATCCAAAGTATTTTTAATTCTTGGATAAAGTTCCTGGATTTTCTTTAAAATTACTTCAAAGAGATAAACTAAATAATAAAATAAAATACATATTTAAATATACATGATTTACCTTTTGACATTTTTTAATACTTAATAAATTAAACAAATTCAAACAAAATATTTATTAATTTATTAACATATTTATTTCTGATTTAATATTTTCCACATAATCATTATAATCCAAGGATTTTATTCCTAGTATTACTACTTTCCCACTTGAAAATATATTGACACATGATGGATTATATTTTTGAAGACGTAATGCTGGAAATATTTCTGGTTCAAATACACAATTCACCTTTCTTTGTAATTCATATAGATTTATAAATTTCCCAATATCGATTGTTACAGTGATTGATTGAATTTGTAAATCATGTATATTATATTTCAAATCCCCAGTTTTTAGAGGTTGCTTACATCCCATTACCCGACATTTCCCCGATCTGAAAAATATTATCGGATACTTACCTGATCGATCTACAACTTGTTGTGGTTTTCCAAATGGGAATTTCATATCAGGTATAGAATATCTTCCTTTATAATTTATATTACTCAACATTTTCAAATAATTTCAATTCAAGTAATTCTAAAAATTAAAACAAATATAAACAATTAAATAAATAATTATTAATAAAATGGAATTAAGAAATGATGCTGTATATCAAGTAGTTGGACCAAGTGGTTGTGGAAAGACTTTATTTGTATGCAATTTATTACAATCGAACTTGTTTAAATCAAAATTCAACAAAATATATTGGCATAGAGGAGCTGACGAAGAACATGGACTTACTCAAAATCAATTCTGTAAATTGAAAATGACAATAATTAAAGGGTTTGATAAAAATTGGTCATCTAGATTACATCAAGGCGATGTTATTATTATCGATGATCTATACCAGGAAGCTAATAAAGAAAAGGATTTTAATAATTTATTTACAAAAATTGCTCGACATATTGGAGTTACTGTTATTTTCATTACTCAAAACTTGTTTCATCAAGGGGGCAGTCATAGAACTCGTAATTTAAATGTCCAATTCTTGGTTATTTTCAAAAACCCTAGAGATGCAACCATTATAGATTTTCTTGCTAGACAAGCTTATCCCAATAATAGAAAATTTTTAATTGATTCGTTTCAAGATGCAACAAAGGTTCCCCACGGATATTTGTTCTTTGACTTTACACAACAATGTCCTGATGAATTACGTATTAGAACTGACATTTTCAATGAGAAAGGTGTTACGATTTATAAACAAAATTGAAATCTGAAAATAATTACTTGAAATGACGTTTAAAAAAGTTATTATTCAACGTGAAAAATCCACAAAGAAAAAAGTTACAAAGAAAAGGGTTACTAAACGTAAAATAATAAAAACGAGTAAGAAGATTGTTAACGATAAAAAGTGGATTAAAATATAAACAAAACAACTAGATGAAAAATGTATTTAATATGAAAGTTGAACGTAGTCTACCATACTTTAATGCCTTGATGAAGGCTCCTAATAACAAAAGAATGAATATTTTACAGAATTTTCCTTCATTTGTTATAGATGATCTAGTTGAAGTTATTGTTAATGTAGTTCGTGGTAATGTAAACATTACTAAAGTTAAAAAACTTGTATTACAAAAGCATAAAAGATCGCTTTTATCTTTAGTAAACACTAAGAATCGACGTCTGATGCGAAAAATAATATATAAACAAAATGGTGGATTTTTGGGGGCATTAATTCCAATAGTATTATCTGCAATAAGCGCAATTTCAACATTAACTTCTTAATGGGTACCAAGAATTCATTACCGGATAAACATAATTTAGATTTAAATATTTTGACAACTTGTTGTAATAATGAAGGAAACATTAACCAAAAATCGAAACACGGTGAAAAAGCTCGAAAAAGTATGGACAGACCCAAAACATCCCGCTGGTTTTGGTGGTGTAAGGAAACTGGCAAAGGAAGTAGTTAATTCAAAGAAAGAAACTCAGAATTGGTTATCTGGGCAAATGGCATACAGTTTAAATAAACCAATGTTGAAGAAATTCAAAACCCGTAGTTATAAAACAATGGGAGTTGATGATTTATGGCAAATGGATTTGATGGAAATGATACCATTCTCTAAAATTAATAAGGGATACAAATATATTTTGACATGTGTTGATATATTTAGTCGATTCGCTCGTGCTATTCCAACAAAAACCAAATCGGCCAATGAAATGGCTGAAGCAATCAAGGAATTATTTATTGATGGCAAACCTCGTAATTTACAAACTGATTTGGGTATGTAATTAAATAAATAAATTAAATTAAATTTATTCTTTAGGTAAAGAGTTTTATAATAGTAAAGTTAGAGAAATTATCAAAGGAATAAATCATTACTCTGTATTTTCTCAATTTAAAGCTGCCCACGTGGAAAGATTTAATCGAACTCTAAGAGATCGTTTGAAAAAATATTTCGTATATAAAGGAAATAAAACCTGGATAAATGTTTTACAGAAAGCAATTTATAGCTACAATTATTCGCCACATAGGGGTTTAAATGGAATGCGACCAATTGATGTTTATTCAACGAATAATATGGATAATTGGATATCACAACAATCTGATTCAATCATTAAAAAGCCTAAATATAAAGTGGGTAATCACGTTAGAATAAGTAAAATCAGTGCTTCTCCATTCATCAAGAATTTCGACAACAATTGGAGTGATGAAGTATTTCAAATCTCAGAAATTGATATGAATCAGAATCCAGTAATGTACTTTATCAAAGATGATGAAAACAATCAAGTTAGTGGAAAATTCTACGAACAGGAACTCCAAGTTATAGAAACCCCTACTGTATTCAGAATTCAAAAGATATTAAAAACCAAGAATGTTGGTAAATATAAACAATACTATGTTAAATGGCATGGATATGAAACTCCAACTTGGATATCTGAAAATCAATTAATTAAATAAATATTATGAAAGAAAACCAGTTTTATATGATTTTACCTAGTAATAGTTGTCCTCTTATTTTTCCTAATAATGAAGCTAGTAATTTTAATGTCGAATTTCAAAATCCTATTTACTTGGATGGTGAGTGGGAAGTTGCTTTGATTGATTTTACTTTTGTGTATAAAACATTTCCGTTTTATAGTAATTCTTACCTAAGTTATGAAACGATGAAGAGTGGTACTGAAGTAAAATATTTGAAAATAAATAATCAAAATGAAACTTATGAATTAATAAATTCTAAACATACCCCTGATGTCGATGTTTTTATTGAAAAATATGAGAACTTGGTTATTGTCTGTCCACATGTTCCATTTAAAGTAACATTCCCTGACATTCAACATGCGTTTAGTTTTGGATTAAAATCTATATCCGTCATTAATGAAGATGATCATTGTCGATTAAAATTACCAAAGTTTACAGATGATGGTGTTATGGAACAGTTCGGGATAATTATAAGTTATGAAGAAAAAACAATATTTGAAAAATATTTTGAAGATAATTTACTCATAAACACATTATCTGAATTACAAGGACATTTAATGTCATTTATTCCGTCTCCGTTTAAAGAACTAAAAATTGAAAACAATGAATTGGTTAAAATAAAACTTGCAGATAACATTTCAAAAATATATTTTGACAACAATTTAATCAAAACCTTAGGATTAAATAAACAAACTTTTAGTGATAAAGACATCGTTGGTAATAAAGTTCCAAGATTATTACATCATCATCAACAAATGTTCATTTATTCGAATATTATTGAACCAATAACTGTTGGAGATGTTAGAGTTCCTCTATTAAAATCTATTTGGGTTAAAAAATATGAACAAGGGGAAATTGTACAATTAGAAATGAAGAATCCAATGTATTTACCAATTTCAACTTCAACTATAAACAACATTGAAATTAATATTCGCGATGATAGTGGAAAATTAATTAAATTTAGTAAAGATACCAAAACACATTTATCAATACATTTTAGAAAAATAAATGAATAAAGAATTTTACATAAATCTACCGAGTAATAGTTGTCTTCTTACTCATCCAAATAATAAAGCTGATAAATTTAATGTTGAATTTCAAAATCCTATTTACTTGGAAGGTGAATGGCAAGTTGCTCTGACCGATTTCACTTTTGTATACAATAATTTTCCATTTTATAACAACTCAAATATTAAATATAGTAAGAGTACATTACATACAAGTTATGAATATTTTTACTATAACGATGCAAATAATGAATATACAATTAGTCACGACTCTATATTTTATCTAGTATACATTGATGGAAATACTTTAAATATTAATTGTAAATATTTTCCATTTAAAATTTCATTTGATAGTATTGCAGAAGCTCAAAAATTAGGATTTAATAAAAAAGAAATAAATTTTATTGAAAACTTGAATCAAATTAAAATTCCTTCAAATAATCGTAAAATAAAGTTTGACACAATTCGATTAACTATAAATTATTTTTACGATGTCGAGTATACAGATAAATTTGAAGAAAATTTAATCATTACTAATTTATCACAAATAAATGATCAATTAATGACTTTTTATCCGCATCCATTTAAATCTTGCGAAATTGAACAAGGAAGATTAGTCAAAATTGAATTGGAAGATGATGTCAGTAAAGTTAAATTTAGTAAATTTTTGGCTCAAAGTTTGGGATTAAGCGAAGAATCATATTCAGAAAAAGTTATTGTTGGATTACGTTTACCAGAAATTTTGCAAAGTAATCAACAAATGATGATCTATACAAATATCATTGAACCTATTCTTGTTGGTGATGTTTTGATACCTCTATTGAAATGTGTATGGGTTGAAAAACATAAAAAGGATGATCTAGTTCAAATTATAGAGAAAAACCCAATGTATTTGTCTGTATCATCAACATATATAAACAATATAGAAATCAATATTCGTGACGATAGTGGAAAATATATATTTGGTAAAGAAGATAAAACTTTTCTTACATTACATTTTCGTAAAATAAATGAGTAATCCTGACATTGTAAATTTTTATAGTAGTAGTCAATCTGGTGGAGAATTACCATATTTTATAGGTAAACAATATGGAACCGGTTGGTTGAAAACAATAGGTAGATTTGCATTACCTATTCTTAGACGTATAGGCAATTTCGGTATGAAAACGGCAAATGACGTAATAAATAATAATTCTGATTTTTTACCTGCTTTAAAATCAAATGCAATATCTGAATTTAAAGAATCTTTACCTAGTGTTATGCAAACTTTACCTAGTGTTATTAATAAAGTAAGTGATGTATTTAATCATGAAAATGAACAAAAAGGAGGGACACTTAAGCGTAGAAAGATTATGAAGAAACATATAAACAAAAGAATGAGAGGATTCGGAACTATATTTGAAAAATGATTAGTGCAAAATCTGAATTATGTCTTTTTGATAGACCATCCCTCAAGCCGTGATTGAACATGGTTCATTTGAAGATATTTTCCCAATGAATTCAATAACTGATGCTGGTACCTCTTCGATTCAATTTTACATTAACGGATCACAAACAGAATATTTAGATTTGAACGATACTTTGTTATATATTCAGTTGAAAGTTGTAAATAGCTTAGGTGAAAATATTACACAAGAAGCTGACGTAACAGCAAACAATTTCTTTTTTCAAACTCTTTTTAAAGACGCTGAATTAGTTTTTAATTCTACTAAAATTGAAGGAGCAAATGATAGTTTTGCACACAAATCTCTAATTGAAACTATTATAAATTATAATCAAGATACTAAACATACATCTTTAGGGGGAATGGGTTACACTGAACATGATCTTATGCGAAAAACATGGATTGCAAAATCAAAAGCATTTTCATTATGTTCACCACTCCAATTTGATTTCTTTGATCAACCCAAATATTTGTTACCAGGTGTTAGTGTCCAAATTAAATTAACAAGAACAAATCCAGAAAAAAGTCTGACATGTACTAAATTTGTACCTAAAATAGTATTGCTAGATGCAAAATTAATGGTTAGAAGAGTTCGTGTTGAACCTTCTGTTTTAGCGGGTCATCAAATAGGTCTTGCTACAAGAAATGCAATTTATCCAATGCGAAGCAAAGAAGTTGTTGAATTTTCTTTACCTATTGGATCTTCTTCTTTTTATAAGGAACAAATATTTGGTGATAGGCGATTACCTAATTTTATCCTTGTAACTTTCCAGGGAAATAAAAGATTTAGTGGTTCGTTTTTAGATACATTTACTATGTTTGATCACTTTAACGTTAAGTCAATAACTTTAAGTAAAGGAAGTGATTATCGTGAAAAATATAGTCAAGATTTTGAAAATGATAATTATAGTACAAGTTATATGCAAAGTATTGTTAGGAATATGGGATATCTTAATAAAAATTTGAATTGTGGTATCAGTATGTCAGATTTTAGAAATAAGTATCCATTCTTTACATTTGTATTGGCTCCAGATTTCGATCTTAACCAAAGTCAGTTACCACAAAGTGGAAATTTAAGATTAGATATAAAGTTTGGATCACCCCTAACTGAATCTGTTACGGTAATTGTATATGGGGTTTTTGAAAAGGAGATTCAAATTACTTCCAATCGAACAGTATTAGTTTGAACTATAAACCAGATTGAGATTTTTTAATTGTCAAGTATGAAGTAAGAATTTTTATTAATTATATATTTTTAAATTATTATTAGTTCTATTCAGATTGATTCTATTGGTAGAAAATTATTGGGAAAAGATTTTCTTGGAGTTTTCCCTCTAGATAAAATTCCATATATCGATGTTAACAAAGCTTTGATTGTAAATACTCAATCATCTAATCTCAGTGGCGAACATTGGCTTGCAATTTATGTAAAACCAAATAAAATAAATGTATTTGATCCAATGGGTTTCTATTATCCCCCTATATTAATTAATAAACTAGAATCAATGTTAATGCCAATTGAATACAATCGAATTCGTTATCAAAATCCGATGACAAAAACATGTGGACAGCATTGTTTAGCTTGGTTAAAAAGAATGAAAAAATAAATGAATTTATTGAATAAAGTTTCTTTTCAAAATTGTTTTTTAATTAAAAATGTAATGAAAGATGCATTTTGTAATATTCCTTTAAAAGGATTAAGTTCAGAGGATTATATGTATTTAAATGTTTTTGATGTTATGTAATTAAGTGTGTTTTATAAACTAAATTTTAATTGGTCCATCATGTAATCACTTACATGTTTGTTAATATATAACTGAATGCATTTTTTAAAAAATTCACTTTTATCAAATACCAAACTTTAGTAAGTTTTTTATCATATATTTAATTATTTTTATTTTTATTTTTAGAAAATGGAATCTATCAATAATATTATTCAAGAATTAAAATCGTTAATAAAAATTACCAACAAAAATGTTAAAACTCAGAGTCGCAAAAGTAAAAGAGTTAAATGTAAGTACTATTAAATTTTTACTATTATAAAATGATAATTTTTGAATTAAATTTAATATTAACATTTTATTAATTTAAACACAAAAATTAAAAATAATATGATAAAAAACTATGACGAATAAAGTTAAATAAATTTTATTTAAATACATTTGGCTTCAATAATTTTCCAAATTGGTCGAATAGTCTGGTTTCCTTCTTTATATCCTTGAATTCTTATTTTAATCATAAAATGTTCATTTTCTTTTTTATTTTCATAATTACATTCTTTTTCACAATTCATAAAAGTGAATTGTTCATTAAAACTAATATCTTTGTTGATGGCTCGTAATAACTCTGTTATATTTTTTCGATCAATTTCACCAATTTCACCAACTTTCATATTATATAGGCTTTGTTTCAATGTTGTTGGTTCCTATTAAAATTTATTAATAATATTACTTTTAATAAAAATACTTACTCTAAATGAATAGATGATTGGAAATTTTAAATATTCCATTGAATATTGTAAATACATTACTGGTAAATTTCTGCTTAAACTGATAGCATTTATGGAATTTTCCTCAAGAATTAACTTGATAGCTTCTTTTCTAACCGAGGTTTCTATAAAAAAAAAAAAAAACAATTAATGAATAATTACATAATATAAAAACCATTTACTTTTATTCATTTTATGATTTTAAACTATTTTAAACTACTTATATAAGATTTTCAAAATAAAATTAACCAATAGAATTCATTTATTCATTGTGTGTAAAATTAATTTAATGTTTAGTGATTTATTTTAACGATTTTTAATGATTTATTTTAATGATTTTATACTTATATATTTAAATTTTTCTTTTATTATAACAGGTAACCTTTACCCAAATTTTTGCAATTCTCCACAACATGATGGAAATTGTGATACGATTATGGAGAATTATTATTCTCATACCTATAATCACATCACCTAGTTTATTTGCCCCACGTGTAAAACCACCCATAAAATGAATTATACCGACTTTTATTTAAAGCATAAGGAACATTTAACACAGTTTAACTGTAAGCGAAAATATATTTTTAAATTACCATTGAATGATAATAATAATAATAATAATAATATTAATAATAATAATAATAATAATAATAATAATAATAATAATAATATTACAAAAAATAAAAGAAAAACAAATAATAATATTAATAATCCACGCTCTTCGAAAGTTCCTAAAGTTATAGAAACTATCATACTTTCAGACTCTGACGAATCAAAGACGGATGATGATGTAATAATCATTTCTGATTCAGATGATGTTTTTCCTGTTGATATTCCTTCTGTTAATCAATATGGTGGCTCGATAGCACCTATTGTTAATTTTGATTTAAATCAATCACATGCCATTGTTAGAATGGATGTTTCAAATTTAAATTTAAAATTAATTACAGTACCCACACAGTTAATTAATAAATTAAATAATGTTATCAATCAAATGGGATCTGTTAAGATTCAATTTTGTATTGATGTAGAGTTTGAAAAAGATGGAGAATTTCAATCTTTCATCATTTCAAACTCTGCCAGAATAATGAATGATTCATTTTTAGATGAAGGTGCTACTCTTCTTGACGAAAAAATAACATTAATTAATGATAAAGGTAGTAACTGGGTTATAAATAAAATAAAAGAAATTCATTTTGTTCTTACCAAGTTTTCACAAATAAATCGGCTGAGTGGTCATGGATTTATTCCAACACCATTATCATTATTAAATAAACATTGTACTGTAAATGTTGCTAATTCCGATAATTTATGCTTTATTTACAGTATTTTAGCTATTTTAAATCATGAAAATATAGGTAACCATCATAGAAATGAAACCTTTAGCTACAACACATCTGAGCTTGACTTTTCACCTTCGGATTTACCTATGAAACTTTGTGACATTCCAAAATTTGAAGCTAAAAATCAAAATCTTTCAATTAATGTTCTTACGTATGATGAAAATAATTTAATTAATGATTTTTCTAACCCTGAAGTTTTCAAACACCCTTATGTCGAAATAATTCATCGTTCTAAAGTTGTTGGGAGACAACCCATTAATTTAATTTTATTAGAAAGCCTTGATTCCTATCATTATATCGCTGTTACTAAATTAGATAGGCTTTTAAATTATAGGAATCATTCTTTTACTGATACTAGAGTTCAAAGTATATGGTGCCATCGATGTCTAAATGGTTTTCGCAATATAATTTCATTAAATAAACATAAAGGGTTGTGTGATAAAAATCAATTAGGCACAACTCTTTATACTTTACCTTTAAATAAAAACTTAGAATTTAAGAATTGGGCTAAAACTGTTACTCCTCCTTTCGTCCTTTACGCTGATTTTGAGGCTATCTTACCTTCAGATGATATACATTTTCAAATACATATGCCGATTTCAGCCGGTTTACTTTTAATTAACAATTTTACAGGTGAAAAATCATACAAGAGTTTCCTGGGTGATGATTGTGTAGTTAATTTTCTACAAGAAATAAATAATATTTCAATTAATACTGTTTTACCCTTTTATCAAAACGATTATAAAAAGAAAATAATATTAACTGACTCAGACATTCTTTCGTTTTCTTCGGCAACTTGTTGTTATTTGTGTAATAAGATTTTATCAGTACCGGTTAAGGACCATGATCACTTTACTGGAAAATATTTGGGAGCAGCTTGTTCAAAATGTAATATTTCTCGACAAATAAGGTTTGAATTTCCAGTTGTTTTTCATAATTTGAGAGGGTATGATCTTCACCATATCCTCAAGTATGGTATGAGTGATTTTAAAATGTGGGAAATAAGTTGTATTCCTGTAACAAGTGAAAAGTTTCTTTCTTTGTCAGCAAGAATCAGTGGATTAACTGTAAAATTCATTGATTCTTGTCAATTTATTAATAGTTCATTAAGTAATGCAGTTAAAACATTGACAACTCTTCCTTTAACTCGTTCGGAATTTGTAGGTAGTATTATCGATACTAAAGGCATTTTCCCTTATAACTTTGCAACTTCTCAAGAAGTGTTAGAAACTACATATGAACTTCCACCGATTTGGGAAGATGTAACTGAAGCCGAATATAGTAAGGCTCAATCTATTTGGGAAGAAACCAATTGTAACTCTTTACTAGATTATATGATGGTTTACCTCAAACTTGATGTTTTTCTTTTGGCTGACTTTTTTCAGCAATTTCGTTCAAAGTCCTTAACTCATAACCGATTGGAACCACTTAACTTTTATGGAATTCCCGGTATGTCTTGGGCATCGGCTCTTATGACTCTTGATGAACCAATTGAACTTCTCACTGATATGGAGATGTATAATTTTTTCGAAGGGGGAATCCGTGGAGGATTAACCTTTGTTAATAAACATCACGTAGTATCTGACGACAACACCGAACTGCTTTACATTGACATCAATAATCTCTATGGTTGGGCTTTAAGTCAACCATTACCATATGGAAATTTTGAATGGGTCACTGATACTAATCAATTAAATAATTTAATTAGTTTTTTGAATAAGGATCTTGAATCACTGTCATTTGCTGTCACATTTGAAGTAGATTTAGAAATCCCAACATTTCTTCATGATAAACTTAATGATTTTCCAGTAGCTGCTGAAAAGATGTGCGCTCCGGGTTCTAAGGTTGAGAAGTTAATGCTAACGCATTATCCAAAGAAGAATTATGTTCTTCATTGGAGACTTTTGCAGCTTTTTGTTTCTTTACAAATTAAAATTACACATGTACATAGAGCTATTAAATATAATCAAAAATCAATATTTAAAAAGTATATAGACACTAACACACAACTTAGAGCGCAATCAACCAATGACTTAGATAAAAACTATTATAAACTTTTAAATAATAGCCTCTACGGAAAAACAGTTGAAAATCTTAAAAAACGAATTAATTTAAGATTATGTAATTCTGCAAACAAATTAATTAATTATTGCTCAAAACCAACTTTTCGAAAATCATTTAAAATCGACAATGATTTGGTCTCTGTGTTATTAAATAAGGAATCGGTGTGTTTAGATCGACCGAGTTACATTGGACAAACTGTACTCGATTTATCTAAACTTAGGATGTATCAATTACAATATATAGAGTTAGAAAAATATCGAAACGAATTCACTTGTGAAATTAATATAGTTGCTGGGGACACTGATTCCTTTTTTCTAGAAATTAAGAATTGTAAGTTAGACATTCTTTTATCTGCTATGGTTCGTGATAATCTCCTCGATACTTCTAATTATGACCCAAAACATCCCTTGTATAGTAGGAATCTTGATTCTGTCATTGGAAAGTTCAAAGACGAGAATAAAGGACTTAAATACAAGGAGTGGGTGTTTCTTCGTCCAAAATGTTATAGCCTCTTGTCTGAAGTTGAAAGTATCAAAGCTAAGGGTATAACATTGAAGGGTACTGACTTAAAACATAAGTCATACCTAGATTGCTATAACAAAAACTTAATTTTTTCTGTACCACAAACTCGTATTACTAGTAAAAAACATCAATTATTTACAATTAAAAACAGTAAAACTGCATTAACAAATAAGGATGATAAAAGGGTTTGGGTGGGGAAAAATATAAGTGTGGCATATGGTCATTATAGAGGAGGTGATGTGGTTTTAGGTAACAGTCCAGAAGAATTTTCAGAGTTTAATGAAGAATATGACGATTATGAAGAATTTTGAATGAATAAATTATTTGACAATATTCTTTGTTTTTGTATATTTTTGTTGATTTTTATAATTTTTATGTTTTTAAGTTAGTATAATTTTTTATTAAGTATTAAAAAATGTCAAAAGGTAAATCCATATATTGTTGGCCGAAATGCGTAAAACATATTACTCGGATATTTTTGATTTGAAATAAAAATTAATCTTTTTTAATATTGTCAATAAAAATATTTGTATGGATTAAAAGTTTTTTTTTTTTTTTTTTTTCATTCATTAAAACAAATAAAATGTTAATAATAATAAAATAATAATATTGATATAAAATAATAATAATAATAATAATAATAATATAAAATATATAATTAAATGAAAATAAAAAATAATTATTTAATTCACTTCATTAAAACAAACAATTTAATTTAAAAATATATTATTTAAAAAATAAATAATTGACTTAATTAAAACAAACAATTAAATTTAATAATAATTTAATTAAAATATAAATTAATAATATTATTGACTTAAACAAATAATTAAATAATAATATAATTAAAATATAAATAAATATTATTATTGACTTAAACAAATAATTAAATTTAATATAATTAAAATATAAATAAATAATATTATTGACTTAAACAAATAATTAAATTTAATATAATTAAAATATAAATAATATATTATTGACTTAAAAATAATTAAATTTAATATAATTAAAATATAAATAAATATTATTATTGACTTAAACAAATAATTAAAGTAAATAAAAATAATAATGATTTTTATTCGAGCAAATATATTTAGGCTTTTTAGTTGACAGGCGAATTGAGCCATTTTTGATGGATAATGAAAAAATACTTAGGCTTTTATATAATATTTTTAGGTTCTCGGGTTTGAACCAATTTTATTCGAAAATAATCATCAGTACAATCAATCATAGGCGATTTAAGCCAATTTTTATTTTTTAGGCTTTTAAATCGATAAAAAATACTTAAAGTTTTTTATCATGAATTAAAATTTTTTAAAAATTTTAAATTTGATCATTAAAACAAATAATTAAAAAAAAATTTTTTTTTTTTCATTCATTAAAACAAATAATTAAAAAAAAAAATTTTTTTTTTTCATTCATTAAAACAAATAATTAAAATAAAATTTAACACCCCCCCTCCCCCCCTTTAAATTTTTTTTAGGGGGGGGGTCTCGGGATTTTTTTCAAGCCAAATATCCACGGGGCAATTTTCAAGCCAAATATCCACGGGGCATAGTCCTCATATCCCTCTACTCAAAAGTTATAAAAGGAACTGACGACAAAATAAGTTGTCAGTTGGTAGAAGAGAAAGATCTAACGAGTTGGAGAAACAAGTTGAAAGCAGTAAACAGATAGAGAAGTTAATCAGATTGCAGTGACTTATTTCGTGATACCTTTAGGGTGTTTAGGAGAAGTAAACAATTGTATCTTGTGGTGAATATTTGTGAATAAAGATTTCTTTGTTGGGATATTGTCTTATTGATTATTCAACACGAGGAGTCGGATTGATAGACCTATTCATCGACGAATATTTAATATCCAAACACATGTTTGAACATAATTTGACACCCCCCGCACCTTCAATAAACTTAAGACCATGCCAATCGATTAGTTTAGGAGAAAAATTGCATTTTGTGCATTTGTCCAAAGTTATGGTATATAAGCTCAATCATAAAATAATTTTTTATTTAATATGAAAAAATATTTTTACTAACCTTGCACATTTGGATATATTATATTTCCCCAAATGTGACTCCCGCATTCAATTGCATTATAGAAAACATAACTTCTACATAAATATTGTTTTTGCTTGTTTTTAGTTGAAATTTCCCTAATCTGTTTTTCATCCTAATTGACACTAAATTAGTCATAAAAAAACAGAAAATTATAAAATTTCGAGCGATCTTTTACAATGCTCTATATTAGCAACGGCCCTTTACTAATCGACTTTGCGAGTAATTATTATGGAAATATAGAAAATCCGTTTTCTCTACCGATAATAAATATTGCTTTTCTAATTGTCTAGGAAAATGTATTTTGGAAAAAAAGTATTTTGTTTAGCTGACTGAGTGGTCTTCATTAAATTTCGATTACTAAATCACACTGAGTTAATTCAGTTTAATCAGAACTTATTTTAATAACATAACAGAAAGAAAAGCGCTTAGAAAATACAATTAAAATTGCAGTTTATATTTATATTCTAGATCAGGGCTTCTTAAACCATGGGTCGCGACCCCATTTGGGGTCGCGTAGCAAAATTCTGGGGTCGCGAGAGATAAAAATACAATTTAATAGAAAATGTTTTTTAACTTGTAAAATTATTGTTATAAAGATAAAATAACAATTATCGTAGATAAATATATCATAAAATCTTCTAATTCGGAAAGATTGTTTGTACCTGCATTTCTATTAAGAGAATTGTAATAACTTGAACAACAATTACTATGAATTAGAATTAGAAGATGTTATAGGAATTTTAAAAAAATATAAATTTATTTTTCTTTTATATTTGTATGGGGTCGTCAAGAAACTCGCAATCATAAATGGGGTCGTGAATTACAAAAGTTTAAGAAGCTCTGTTCTAGATGGAACGTCCATATTCCATGGGTTTGTGGAAACGTAGATAAGTAATATGAGAAACTCATTTTAACAAGTATTCTAGAACTAGTAAATACAAAGCTCATAGATTGACGGTTATAGATATGGCAAAAATGAAGCCCAAAAGTTTATAAATTTTGTATATTTATTAACCTTCAGTCTGTGCTTTAGTAAATTTTCCATAGTCTGTGCATGGGGTCAACCCAACCCCATATATATTTTAATGCATTTTATGATCTTTTTGTTAAAAAATAGTCATGTTATTTTTATTAATTAATGAAAAAAAACTTTTTTATTCAAAATATATAAGATTAAGATTAAGATAATTTAAATTATATTATATTACAGAAAAAAAATTAACCAGACGCATCGTCTGACATGATTTCGTTGTTTTCTTCTTCGAGCGAATCCATTACTTCTTAGTTGATACAATTTATGTAAACGGTTTTTATATGTGTTGTGCAAGATGGCTGATTACAAACATATCATCTTGTTCCTGTTTTCTTATCAGTGGATCGAGGGCAAATATAACATCTTGTTCGCTTACTGACAGGTTTATTATATTATATCCTATTTGCTGAACAGCGATCTTAAAAAATTTTTTCATTGCCCGTGGGTTCGATATTCGGTTTAATATATGATCCTTCACCAATTGCATAGCCAGCTCCTTCAAAAAGAAATTAAGTTCATTGCTTTTCCGCTGAATGAATAGTTGTGGATTGGCACATTTGTACAGGTTATAAGCAGCTATACCTGTGATATCAATCATATTAAAAAATAAAACCATTGCCCATCGTTTGGTCTTTCTTTTGCAGGTATAGGTACGAACTAATTTGTCGAGTGTGTCAACTCCTCCATTCGTTTTATTATAGTCCAATATGATATTGGGTTTTTTTGAATCGAGGTCAACAATATCATCATTGTGTAGAGTGGATAGTAACAATACATTCTTGTTGGGCTCCGGAACATAACTTACAAACGTCAGATGATCGTCGAAGCAAAATTTCGAAGAATTCACGACTCGGTTCTTAATTTCGGCCTTGTTCGTAAATTCTTTATGTAGATCTGGTTTATTTGCGCGAATTGTTCCAATTATTGTTGTTTTTTTCTGTAACATTTGCTCTGCTAATGGACAGCTTGTAAAAAAGTTATCCATAGTTATAGTTCGTCCTTTATAGATATATGGTGCAGATAATCTATGAACTAAATTTAATGCGTAATCAACCGCACGTAGCTCATTCGGTTGCTTGCCTACATAAATTTCTGCTTTTAATGGGTACGAATTCAACGTATCGCAAATCTAAAAAATTTTAATCCCGTATTTGCCTGGCTTTGATGGTATATATAGTCTGAATGAACATCGGCCACGAGTTAATACCAGTTGTTCATCTATAGTTAAGAATGATGATGGTTTATAAGGTCCTTTGATGTTTGCCAAAAACATATTCGATACATCACGGAAAGCTGCTAGCTTATCTTCCTTCAAACGTTCTACTCTAGTTTGATAATTGTCGAAGCGCAAGAATCGTAAAAGCTGCTGCACTCTTTGTAATGACATTGCAGCCCGATAAAAAGTACGGTTGTCCAGATGGTATAATTGATTCAATCTTTCATCCCAGTTCTTATGAGCCCCAGCGTATATAAGTATACCAATCAGTGCATAAATTTTGTTTGAATTTGTATCATATCAGATAAGTGCAGTGTTACTATTTATAGTGTAGAAATGCTGAGATTTTCTATTTGTTTCGGTCACTATTACATATATTAATGTCTCGGGAAGTAATTTTTTAAACGCGGTCAGATGAGTATTTATATTTTGAGCTGTTTCAACAGAAATTCCGTGTCTTTCTCTCAAGATTTGAAAGTCGCGAACTCTAGTTACATTTGGTGGACTTGCCCCCATTTTCTTTTGTACTTTTTATTTTGCGCGTAATACCAAATTCCTTCTTCTTCCACTTAAGCTTCTTCAGCAGCTTCTATTTTTTGTACTTCTTGTTCTTCACCAGTTTCATTATTTTGTACTTCTTATTCTTCAACAGTTTCTATTTTTTCAACAGCAGCTTCATCTGTTGCTATATCGAAATCAGAAAAGTAACTATCAAAGTTATCATTTGCTAGCTCTTCATCATCAGAATCGATAATGCTTTCGAATATCCTGGCTAGTTTGTCTTTTTCGGGCCATCCAAATTATTATATGCCTAGAAAATTAGACTAAACACAACAACCACAAAAATATATAAATATTCTCACCTTATAAAAATAGTCACTAAATAGTTTTTTATATGAATATATAATTATCACAAACAAATTAATTTATAATAACAACACTTCTATTCACTGAATTTCACTTTTTACATTTGAAAAAGAGACAACTTCTATAGATTGTTAGGCGGGAAAAAAATTTGGGTCAGATTAACCCCAATGCGCCAAAATATAATTAAACTGCTTAAAACTATCGTAGCTACGTCATATATAATGTAATTTTGATTATTTCTTTTGTATTGTGTGTGGAAAACCTTAGTTGAGGCAAATCTAGTTGCTTGACATAGTTGGTGTAAAAACTTATTATATCACTTATTACAAAGACTGGGGTTTATTTGACCTCAATGCACAGACTTTAGGTTAATGGACAACAATATATTTCATGTAATATTTTATTTAATTAAACTACTTACAAAAATAAGCAGTATATATTAAGTTTTGTGCCGTGAGCCTCTTTGGATATCGGCGGCGATAAAAATACAAAAATATTTAAAATTGGCACTCAAAATTTATGCTAATTTTGTGTATTAGTAATATTACAATTAGTTAAATATCGGAATTCAATACGGTAACATAATGATATCTTTCAAAATAATAGTTTTTTAAATAAATCATTATTGATAAATTATAAAACAATTGAAATAATGTTGGGTTTCTTCATGAAAACCTCAAGTTTAATTCTAAATATTCTTCAATCACTTGACACAAAACAAATAAATTTTTTACACATTAAGCCAAACTCTGCAATTTACTCAATTGAGCACAAGAGAAGTTCAAAGTGTCTTCGTTAGGTATACTCACTAGTAGTGACATAATAATTGCACGCCATTAGTTAAGAATTGACCTTTGACATCACATGTCAGCTCAATTGCTACATAGAAATTACTTGTGGCACGTCTATACATTTTAGTTTCTACTAGACAACA
This sequence comes from Schmidtea mediterranea, assembly GCA_022537955.1. Lineage (NCBI taxonomy): Eukaryota > Metazoa > Platyhelminthes > Tricladida > Dugesiidae > Schmidtea > Schmidtea mediterranea. The sequence continues at coordinate 243,106,370 of CM039680.1, read as the reverse complement.
CACTTTTGATGTAAAAATGTTACCAACTCTTACGCACATTCACACTACCGATTCGCACGGTGATCGGATATCGACTCTTATAGTACTTCAGCCCAACCCATCCACTCGCTCCCCCCACCGTGATCATGACTCTGACCACTTCTACTAATAGTTGTTTAGTTTTGATGACCTATAAACGGAAGGGTTTCTATGATCACTATTGGTTGAGATACTCAACATTGCAAAACTGTAGTAAATAAATAGCCGAATATCAAGAATAAGATCTGTTATGAAAATTTTCATTAAAATATAAAATTGAACAATTAAATTTACACATACTAACGGTGTATTCCACGGTGATTCGTAATTTTTATTTATTCCGTAAGTTTGCATTTCTTTAATTTACTCTTCAATTTTATTTACAAATGTTAAAGTAGGGAAGCTAAACACTAAGACTTTATCGATAATGGTCGGTGGGAAGCAATATATATGGCTAAAAATATTCAACCAAAATAAACAATATAATTAGTGATAAGATCAATAAAATTGCACATTTTATATTGAAAATGGAATGGCACCAACCAAAAATGGTATGAAATGGATGCCAGATAACAGGCGAGAAGATTTTATCACAAATGATCATAAAACGTAGAAAAGTTGAAAAATATGTAGTTAATTTTGCCATGAACAATATGACAGTGTATAAAAGAAATTATTAAAAGCTGCAAAACTTTTCAATTGAGAAACATAACTACTGAGTAAACAAAAGAAAAATAATAACACCGAAAGAAGTTGAACTATTTGAATTCAAAACAAATTTAATAAAAAATATATATTATGGTAAATAAGTATCTTTACATGCAGTAAGCACTCAACATGAAAACACACAGCATCTATATTAAACAGTGGATATAGCACCCAGGATAATAAATTATATAAGAAATATAGAACAGAATTAATTTTTCAAGATCATACCCCCATTCAGCAAACGTATAGATCGAGCAACAATTCCGTACTAAACGGAATACACTTCATGTAACATTAAAAGATAATGTTCATCAAAATAGTGTAAAAATAATTACAGAGCTAAAGTTTATGTTAAATTCAATATTTCAGAAATCCAATAATAAAACTCCAGCTGAAGTAGTATTTGGTAAAAAGATTTTTCTTGAATGGATAGATAAAGAATTCAAACAAACTGAAAAACAGTGAAAGGATATTCAAATTGGGAGACCTGGTATTAGTGAAGAAATATATTAGAAAAGATGATGTCATACATGAAGATTCAGGAAATATTATTGATCAAAGACACGAGAGAAGCTTTGGAGTGAAGATGGAAAATGTATGATAAAAAGCAGAGGGTCTGAAACATTTTAAAAGGAGAGGAATATGAAATAAAATTTTAATTGAAATAACCAATTAATTGTATGTTGTGTAGATTGATTGTGAAATGCTGAAAATATGTTGAGCGTACTTATATATAAGAAAATCCCTTAAAAAGGTGTTGTTTATTTAACGTTAACTAACGTTTTGGAAAAAAATAAATATTTTAGTTTCAAATTATTTGAAATTATTATTTAGAATTATGGATATTTTAAACACTAGGAGTTCCGGTAAAAAGGGTAACAAAAACACTGGTTATTTCAATTATACATTACATTTTCCGATACTTTTCTTCTACATTTTCCATAATTGGTGATAATTTATCATAATTTCTAAATTTCTAAAAAAATTTTTGAATTGGTATTTTATTAAATAAATTATAATTTGCAGTGCTCATCTTTGATGCTCTTCTACTCATGGAATGATGGAATGTAACAACTTGCTCGAAGAATCAGCAAACAGCATATCTATAAAAGTAAAAATGTTCATAATAAATGACGCTGCCAATAATTTCGGTTTCCATATTTGAATTTTTTATAAGATTATTGTGTTTATACTTTATTTTTCTTGTCCATATTATTTTCGGTTTTCTGTAGTAAATGTACTTAATTTATTTCGGTTCAAATAATTTCTCTCGTTATTTTAAGTAGGTGCATATTTTTTTCTATATGCAATTTAATCATTTCTTACAGTATTACCTTAATTTGTCGTCCATTGCTCGTGATATTTGAGAACTTGTGTATTTCTAATTTCGAATCTATTACTTACAAAAAATAATGAAAGAAGAAATGATGTTCATATATAATTTAATATAACCGTGTACATAATATATTTTATTTATAAATTAAAACACTAATTTAACACACACACACATATATATATATATTATTGAATTTTCCTAATTGTTAAATAAAAAAATAAAAGTATTAACCTAGAAAACTGACAATTGCATTCAAAATTCATCTTGAATAATTATTGTAAATATTGCTACAATAAAGGCATAGCCCTGAAAATTGCTTAAAAGCTTTTATAAATTATATTTGATAATATATTGCCAGATAAAAGAAATGCCAAGGTAGATTAAGTAGCTTAAAAATTCTTTTAATTAATGGCACCTTTTTCTATACATATTGTTGATATAATATTAATGACTTTTCTTAAATGGAGACATAACAAGTTCAAGTTCATTTTATTTTACTAAACTTGGTATCAAAAAAGAGATTATATTTTATCAACTAATTAAATATTAGAAAGTAAAATTTAATTGTTAAATGATTAATTAACTATATTTAATTTACTGAGGTTAAACATGAAAATAAAATTCCATAACAGTAGATAGAGCTCTATAACAACAATCATCTTTCTTCTTAAAAATCTTTTCTTTAGGAAATTTCAACACTCCTTTTCAACTAAACTTTATTTAAGAAAATTAAATTAATTTAATTAACTATTTAAAATTTGTATATTAAAATCAAATAAAATTTTGTATTGTCAATATCTGCATTAAAGTCAAATTTACAAATACCTTAGTTGTTTAAATACTAAAAATCAAATTGAAAGGATTTGAATTTTTGTAATTGAATGGATTCAATTATTATGGAAGAAAATTCGAAGTTTCAGGCTTCTAAGATAAAAAAAGACTTCGGATTTCATAATAAGTAAACTACTAATATTTCCTTGATTAGTGGTTGATCGAGACTTGATTCCGGTTCCACTCCTCCATCACTGATATGGGAATCTGTGCTGGAGACAAAGAACTGAGATTGGATTTCGAAATAGGATTCCATTAACTTTGCCGATTTTACTTTACTCAGCAATAAAAACGAATTCGCAATTTTCATCCTCATAGTATATCCACACTTAGTTGCATTAATGTCTGTTATAACAGAATCAATAGACGATCCAATGTCATTAATAGAATTGAGCAAACTGTCATCTTTTTTCTCTGAATAATGTTCATCCTCTTCTGTTAAACCCATTCTCAAATTTTCGAAGTAATTCCAACCAATTTAAACTTTATTCATCAATTGAGATTTAGATGGTGTTGATAATACTAACAAATCGTTATGGTGAGATTCTTCAATTTGAGATAAACTTCTTAAATACATAAAATCGAAGAACAAAAGAAATTTTCAAAGATTCAAAAATTTATTTTTACCCAAAAAATTAAAATTAAACTCAAAAAAGACCAACAACATTGATCCAGCAAAACAACCACACTTTAAAAATTTCACAAAAAACAACTTTTCACAAAATTAATAAATCTACATTTTAATTGGTCGAAACAACTACCAGTTGAAAGATTTTATCAAAGATAGCTATATAATTTTATTGTAAGCAAAATGTCGATAAAAGTGCAATTCAGTTTCACAGCAACATTACCGAACACCTCGCTAATATATAATTATGAAGTTTGAAGAGCAAATTTTTTGTACTTTTTTTCGGACCTAACTTAAGTCACATTTGCTAGTGCCGCTAAATTTTATTTCTGTTTCATGTGAATGCTACATAGAAATCAGCTTCCAAAATTGGTTGTTTGACTATAGATAATGTAAATCACAGTTATTATTATTTATTGTTGTTTTTAAATTGTGATTACAGAAAATATTGACGTTGCTGCCGTTGGCGACATACAGTTTTATATCATCTGCTTTGGGGTTTTATAAAGTAAAGCTGGACAATAGTGAAATAATTGAGCCATTAGTCAACAAAAAAATTAAAAATTATTCATGTACACTGTAAATGTTTAGTTGTCACTGAATGCCAGTGCTATCATTTGTGACTTAGGTTTTCCTGTTTTTTTTTACTATTTTTCTCGTTTTCACCTATAAAATAGTTGGGAAGATTTGATTTTGGATTTATAATTGAGTAGATTGACAAAGGAGTAGTCCATGGGTTAAATTGAAGGTTGGACTTGTTATTTATAAATTTGGGATTTTCTTCATTTTTGGTAGTTGATCCTTAGTATGTTCGGTTTTCTTCTTGCCAAAATGGATTTTTTGATTTTCTCATTTTTCTAAATAATTTTTTATTGATTTAATAGTTTATACTATTATTTTTTCCATAGTAAGTTGTCTGTTAATTTTTTTTTATTAAAAAAATAATGATGCAGTATACATAGACAGAGGAGGAGGAAAATAACTAAACACTTAATAAATAAACTAAAAATATAGAAAATAACATTTCAAAATGTAACAAATAAAATCATTTAACCAAAAAATCAATATACAAAATGCATCAACCAGTGGGATTTTAAGGGAGTATAATTCATTTTATTAAGTTAATAAATTGCATTGGATTCCGGGCATATAATTTCGTAATTACTAAAAACCTATAAATATAAATTTTTATTAGTTGTTAAACGCTTGTTGATAACAACTGTTGATATAACTGTAGAAATATAATGAAAAAGTACATTTTAAAAATTGTTTCCTTTTTTTAAATATTACCATTTTTAATTTAATTGTTTGTTAAAGAAAGCATTTTTTTAATTTCTTAGAAAAACACTAAAAATTGTTAAATTAATATATTAATTTGATATCTTGATACTAACTAGGCTAATTTTAAACAAAATCTTAAACCTAATCACTGTTTTATTAATTGAGTCATTAAAACAACTGATCCCTCATTTTGGGTTTCTCATTAGTAAAATAATATCGATTTTTTATTCTACGCTTTAGTGAATTATCAATTATAGCACTAAATGTGAACATTTTCAATCATATATTCATGAAATTTCTGACAACATTCGACGTTTGAGTTTGAAACTGGATAAAAATTTTCTGTAATTTTAAAATATATTTTTTTAAATTTTAAAATATTATTTATAATTTTTGCAGTTCAAGAAAAAATATCACAAAATTCAGAAGACATAGAAAACTGAAATTAAAAATTTGGCACTTAACACAAAAGGCTGCCAAAATATATTTTTAATCCTGAAATTACAAATCAATTTTACTTCATATACGAAGGGTCATTTCTTTGACGAATTTGATTTTTGATCAGGTTGGTTTGATTTGGTGTTGTAAGGAAATTTGGAATATTCTATGACTGAGGATTTTTGCAATCTAAAGAGTCGGTCGTGCGGAGTTGAATTTCTTTTGGTAAATAATATCGATCGTATTGCTGAGAGACAAGTTTAAATTACCTTTTCCCATTGTTCCTTGGTTAAATTCCGTTCTTTTAAGGATATGTTGATCTTTGTGATTATCGTTTCATTCATTCTCTCCTACTGACCGTTACCTTGGGTGTTATATGGTGTTGTGCAGCATTTAAGGACTCCGTTTCGATGTAGAAAGTCCTTTAGTAATTGACTCGAATTGGCTGCCACGATCACTATGAATGATTGAGAATAAGTCACCAAGATGTGATATCATTGTTCCTTATTCCATATAACACCCAGGGTAGGCAAATGGGTATCTTGAAAATTCATCAATAGCTACCAAATATATTTGTTTGGTGTCAATGATGAGATTGGTCCTACAAAATCTATAGATAGTATCTCCCATGGTCTTGAAGAGGTTATGAGAGTACCTAGAGGGGGTTTAATAAATTTTGGTTTAACTTATTTACAGATTCGACAGTCTGCTATTACATTTTTGATGTCCTGAATGGAATATGGTAAGTTTTTCGGCTTGCAATAATGATACATCCGCGCTATTTATGGGTGGGTGGTGTTAAATGTAGCAGATTTAGTGATTTTTGGGAGTTGATTGAGCTGCATCTTGGTAAGCCATCAGCTGAAACGTTTTCTGGACCTGATTTGTACTTTATAACAAATTTGAGATCCAATAATTCGACACACCAACGAGCTATCTTCTCATTTTTCGTTTTTGATAATTTTTGTTTATCAAAGAGGAACGAAAAAGATTTTTGATCTGTGTGGATAGTGAATAACGGAGTTGAATGTAATATATTTCTCCATTTTTTGCAGGATTTTCTTTATGATATAGTGGTTCTTTTCTGAGTTGTTAAGAAGGCATCAATTTGTTGTTCTGGAGTTCCTTTAAGAATACTTTGTCATTCATCTTCTAAAATTTGAATTATAGTAAATAAAATTGTGATAAATAAGGAAACCGATTTTAAGGTTTTTATTTACTAAAATTCAAATAAATGAAATGTGCTTTACAACATATTTAAACAAAATAATAATCAATAATTAATTGATTATTATATAACACTAAATGCTTTCGAAATTTCAAACTAAAACCTTAAAACGCGTCATATTTATAAAATCAAAGATGATTTTTGATTATTCAGCACGTATTACTTATGTTAAATAATAATTATCAAAATAATAATTTTTTTGCAATGACTTAAAGAATATTTTTATTCAATGACTATGAAAATATTACTATAATAACTTGAAAATATTATTATGATTAAAAAGTTAGTAGAATAGTTTCACGAAGTTTTATATTGTAATAATGCTACTCATTAATAAAATAGCATAAAAGAACCTAACAAAAACATAAAAGTAAAAATCATAATATCATAGTAGCATAATATAAAGAAAAAACGAAATTATTAACAAAGTGTACAAATGCAAAGATTATGTTCTAAAAATATTTTTATGTTAAATATTATTTTTATAATCAAAGTCAAAATTTCTGTGATATTCTAAAGTAGGATAAAATGTTATATATGAAAAATATCAAATTAAATCTAATTAGTAATAGATTAATTTTAAATTAATTTAGGTTTTCTTTATTTAAGAATAAATTGTGACTTTTAGCAACATGTATTTAAATAATAATATTTATTCAACAAAATAGTACAGGTATAGACTAGTATAGACTGGTAACTGGTAAAATTCAATTAATATATAATAAAACAAAAAGCTGCATTCATTTTTAAAATTATACAAATAAATTTACAACATTAAATGATGAGCAATCATTAATATATTCTTTAACAAAAACGAATATATTTTCCAATTTAATTTAATTTAATGAGTTTAAGATAATTCTTTGAAAATTGTTTCCTACACTGAAAATAATACATGTATATTCCTATTTAACCTATTGTACTACATTTTCTCCACCAATTTAATATTTATTTTTTTATATTCATCATATTTCATGTTTTATGACTACAAATATATCCGCTTGTTTTACTGTATTTTATACTTTCCCCAATTTAAATTAATATATATTTTTAATAACTATATTCATCTAGAAATAAAGAGCAATATTCGTTTACAAATATCCCTTTTACATTGGTGTTGTGCTAATTTTTTTTTACCGGAGCGCGTATATATAATTATATAGACAGGGCCGATCCAGGGTAGGCGGCCGCTCTGTTCTGTCTCATGTCCCAAATTTGACGACGGGGGAGATTTCCCCCAATTTTCGCCCGTCGCCAGGATCGGCCCTGTATATAGCATTAAAAGGAAAGGAAACGAAAATCATTACGAAACCAATTTTGTGCATATATATGTTTATTACAATAATAGGAACGTTTAATAAAAATTAGTTAACAAATTATAAAATACGCAAATTAGATACTCAAACAATATTGCATAAATATTTTTAACAATACATGAAATCAATACGTCAGCCAATTCTCGTTATCAGAAATCATCTTTAGTTCCTGTCCAAAAAGGAAGTACCGGAACGACGTTCCCTCTCGACAACACCACTGCCCTTTTAAAATATAATTAACCGAAAAATTCTACTCAATCGATAATATTTTCGTAAAATAATTGAATCTAATTTCATTGAAGTGTAATCCATCTACTCATAAAGTACTACTTAAAATTCAATTTTAACTATATTTCTTCAGCAAATAATTTTACTTCTATTTAATTCAATGTATTTCCCCATCTTTAATCAATATTTCACTCCTTCATAGAGTAATTCTACTCCATTATAATTTTCTATAATAAATAATCAATTATTTATTCACTTCACTGTTCAATAAATATTTTCAAGATTGAAATAGTTTTGGCCTCTTCATTCTCCCATCCAAGTATATTACCCCTTGTAAGAATATGTCTCGATCTTCAATGCATCAATTTTACAGTTGATAATTCATCTCTTTAGTATATATCTCTAGCTTTCCAACTTTGTCAGTAAATGTTTCTTTTTTCAATGATTTTTTTACACTTTATGTACTTTTACATCAGTAGTCCTACTTCTTTCTTCACTGATAATTTACTAATTAAAATCCCACCATTTTTAAATTCTCATAAAAAATGTCTAGTAAATAAATTAAAATGTCAATATATTGACATGTGAAAATAAAAAAAATCAATGAAAGGTTTGAAGAGAATAGAATGTAATAAACAAAATATTTACTTTAAATAAATTATAACTTTTAAGGAAATTTTAAGGGAATCTGTTAATAAGTTTTACAGTAAAGATATGTAGCTTTAGGAGATATTTAACATTTATTTTAGTAAATTTGAATCATCTTTGTGAATTTTAGTGTTTTTTGATTATTTTCAATGGATATAGAAAAATTTGCGGTTTATAGTAATTCAAGAATAAATTTAAATTATTTATAAAGATATTGAAGAAATGAGAGCAATTCTATAATTTTAGAAGCAATTAATTTCTTGATAATTTTTAAATATTTTAATATTATTTTGAATAAAAGTTTATTTTATTGACAAAATAGTTTGAAAATTAAGGGTTTTATAGTAATTTAGAGTGATATTTAATTTTATTTGAAGGCATTTTAGTTTCATGTATTATATGGTATTCAATATGCTTATGATAATTATTTACTAATTAGGATCCAATTAGTTTAATGATCTTTTAATTATAATTTTATATTCCATTTAAAATTAAAACTTATTTTAGTAAAAACTGTATTTATTCGTTGAAAGTATGCGAAATTATATCATTTTCATTGGTTTATTGGGTAATGATTAATGTCAGTTAAAAATACATTTTACCGTAAATTTTATATTAAATTATGACCCTTTATTGAGATTTTATTGTTAATTATCTTCAATATATTCGAAATCTATTTAATTGTTTCGATAGTTTCAGTCGATTTTCTAAAATCGTTTAGAGATAATAACAAATTAGGTGGAATTTAGAAAGTATTTTATTTCATATTATAATGAAAATTTGATAGTTTTAGAATAATTAAAAAGTTAAATGGTATCAATCTCATTATTGCATTTTCATGATGAACTCGACATTTTTCAAAATGTGTTTGACAATTTTTAAAATGAATTCGTCCATAATTTAAAATTTTAATTTCTAAATATTTATGGACAAAAATTTACCAAGAAGAACTCAAAATCTTAGATAACTTATCATTGAAAAGCTTGTACATTGTGGGATTATTTCTAAAGTCGCAGACAAACTCCGATGTAAATGAACCACTATATATTTGATTGTAGAAACATATAAAAAAACTGGGAGAATGGTAAAAGCAGTGTTCCGGGTAAACCTAAAAACATTGATACCTTTATTGAGGAAAATATCGAGCAACAGGTTGAATTTTAACCAACCATAACACTGGCAAAGCTTAAACAACATGTTTTTGAAGTTTTTAGATAAAAATGCTGTAAAATCAAATACGAAAGAATTTGAATTATTGTAATTTCGAGTAATTGGGACGCGCAAATAAGTCACAATCTTAAAATAAAATATCATTTTTTGTTAATTAATGTACTTTATTAGTTCTTTTTTGTTTACAAAGCTTACAATTTTCAAACCGATTGAAATTCCTTCTCCTAAAAAAAGTAATAAAGCATTTGATCCTTTAAATATTGAAGAAATTATTATTGAAACAAAAGGAGCTACACCGATTAAACTTATACCAGAAAATATGCTGGTTGAAATTGTACAAATTCAAGTTATTGAAAGACAAGCAATTTTCTTATAAATTTCTTATAAACCTTTCTCTTTATATTTTTGTTCTCTTATATTATCATATATGCTTTCTCTTTCTTTAAACATAGGATTTTCTTTTTCCCTTAATAATTTTAAAAGATTCATTTGATTTTTCAATATTACATTTATTACATTTATTATTTGATTATGTTTGAAAAATCATGTCCCGATAATAGCCTCCATTTTCAGATTCGCAAGCTCGAGCTCTTATTTAGGGATTTTTAAAATGTGATAATAAAATGGGTTATCAGTATACTTGAGAATTTTATGATAATTAATTAGAAATTACAAAGGGTTTATTGTTGAATGATAAATTTATTGAATTTATATTAGATTTTCTGATTTATTTTAATTATTTGAGTAAAGAATAAATAAAAAAATATGTTCCCTATTTTGTGATATTTTATTAAAATTCAATGATTGTTGAGGAAAACTTGGATAAATAATAAATTTTGGTAATTTTTGCATGTATTTTATTTGCTTGAAGTTTGCAACCAGAATCATATTGTGGGGAGTTCATGAAAGAATGTTGGATATCAATTTCCTTTAAAGAAAATAGATCTTTATGGTGTCAGATCTGATTTTTTTGATTGTTTTTAAAGAGATTCAAACGAATGAATATCATGGTTAAGTATGGTAAATATGATCCAAATGAATGATTTTTAAACTGATTTCAAGAAATTAATTCGTTTGAATATTGATATTTAAAGGTAAATATTATCTTTATTAATCTATGTTAAAATTAAAACTATATAATCTCTCTCTAGAAATATATAAACAAAATAAAAATGGCGCTTATCTAAAATTTAATTTTTCTTAATATTGAATAAAGTTTTTTTAAAAATTAAAACATTGGAAATTTAAAAATAATAATTTACGTTATTTATCGCATATTAATTCATACTGATTTTAAAATATTCGTTAAAATTAAAACAAAAACAGCTTTATTGCAAATTAAGTAAAATTGAATAAAAAAAGAGAGCGTCGTTTTTAATTTGTTTATATATTCTTAGAGAGATATAATAAAAAATTACGAAAGTTATGGCTCGTATTTACACAAGATGGAGCTATTTCAAAAATTTAACAAGTTCAATAAATAAATGAAAGAGAATAATTAAATAATAACTGTGGAAAAATTCACATGAAAGTCACATATATTTGATAAATAGTTTAGTTGTTTAAAATAACCTAAACAATGAATACCGAAAATATTGGAGCAAATGTTTGAACAAAAGACTGCTTTGGCATGAGGTTGATTAAGTTTCGAGACAGAACCAGCCATTTGACTGACCCATTCAAGGACGGCCACTGAGGCTAGAATTATCCACTGGTCTTTAACAAAATTCAAGAATAGAGGATGTTTCTAAAATCCTTAACTTAAAATTATATTTTAAATGTAACCAGCATTTAGATCAAAGTCAGAAATAAAAAAAATTCACCTCTAAAAAAAAATTTTTAATATCAAGCCAGTTTGAAGGAAAATTTTTGTATAAATTTTGAATTCCTTTAACGATGAAAATGAATGCAATTTTATCGCGGTTAGCATATATAATTTGATGATCCAGACAATCAACGTAATAAAAAAAGCATAAAATAATGCAGGAACCAATAATCAAATATTCCAATACAATTACACCACACCAAAAGTAGAGAATTGATTAAAATCTTTTATTTATTTTATAATAAAAACATTTATTATAAGAATCCATAATAACCTGATAATTATTTAAATATTTGCATTAATGAACTTTTATTCATTTATTATTTCTTTTCCTATTATTATTGGCATTATAGCATATTTAACACACTATGTTCCAAATCTATTTTTAACTCTTGCCCCAAATAATTGATTTTGTATAAATATTACTGTGAGGATATTTAAGCATAACTATTAACGGACATAAAATTAAGTTTTAAAATGATAAAAATTTAATATAAGATTTAAATTAACTTTTGATAAACTAGATAAAAATATTTTAAAATATCTTATTATAAATTATTATATTAATTATTAATTATTAAAATATTAAATAATATTAATTATTAAATAAAATAAAATTTAAATTATTTTAATTGTTTAAATTTATATTTTTTGAATGAAATTAAATTTTTTAAAAAATTAATGCCGTTGTTAATTTTGTTTAAATAATCGGAAATATGGAAGATATAATTTTGATTTGAATAAAATTTGAACTTTTAATGAATAGAAATTTTGAAATAAACGAAGATGTTTTCACAATATCGAACAATTACAATCAAATATTACAATGATTCACTAACAAAGTGATTAAAACCTAGACTTGCTTATACCTAAAAGCCTAACCATACATAATCGCCATAACCAGTGCTGCTAAATATAAAAATAAATTAAAAAACCAAGGAACAAAATGAGGTAATAAGAGTAGTAATATTGGAAATATTGTTATATACAAATTTTGATTGAGCAAAATCTGTTAAGCAATCCTTTATTAATCAAAATTTTCAGTACATCTTTATCCATCAATTTTAGTGTCTATTTTAACAACAGACTAAACCACATGAACGAAATACGTAAATAGAGTTAACTGAGCAATTGTATGCTCTCTGTGGCTGCAAAAACTAATAAAAGAAATTTTATATACAAAATCTATGCTGAACGAAATAAAAAACTGCATGTATAAACAAACAATAGAAACAAATACCTTTTTTAAATAAAAACTATTAATTTTCATTTATTTTCAATAAGACTATTGACTATATTTAGAAAATAATAAAATAAAAACAAAAAAAGTTTAATATGAAATCGATTTATAATTTTAGTTTATTTCTTATTTTTGTTTAAATGAAAAAAAAATCAAAATCAAAAACATTAAACAATTACAATTGAAAAACAATTAGCTAAAAGATAAAATTTACATATTGTCCACTGGAGATGTAATAATACATCTATCCCAGTCATTAGTTTGGGATTTGAAATTCCGAGGAAAAATTTCGCGGATAAATCATGGATAATTCAAAAGCCGTAATTGCGCTAACGAACCGCAACAGCCTCGGGGGGTTGATTGAATTATTATCGGTTTAATTTATAAGCATATGTGTTCGAGGGAATTTCTTTTTTTACTTTATTAATATGAAAATTGTTGAAAATAAAAAAATTATTTTTCACAATTTGGAATTTTTATCAGATAAGTTTTTAATCCAACCGTGAAATGGATTTGGCAGAGAAATTTTATTTAATAAATATATTACGTTATAAATAAACTACAAATTTGCCATTGCAAGTAAAATATTATTAAATTTACAACACGATAATCGCTTATGAGACCGGTTTTGTCGAACGTGATATTTTCATTAATTTATTTTGTTTTAATGAGAACGAATTTTGATAATATGCTTTTCTGTTTCTTTTTTAATTTGGGAATATCGATTAGATTTTGGAATTTAATAGCAAGTTGTTGAAATTTATGAAATTACTTTGTAAATAATAAACGATTTTAGAAATTATCATTTAAAAATATCCAAGTAAATAAAATATATTATAAGAACTTCTTTTGGTTTTCAACCTCTGATTGCAATGGCATTAAGAATAGTTTTATTATTTGACTATGAATCAGTAATGATATTGATGTTTTATTGATATCATTACTGATTCATAGTTAAATAATAAAAAATTCTTAATGTCAAATAAAATATAAATTAAATTAGTCTATTTTATTTGCTAAATCACTTTACTTTAATTCTAAACTCGATCTGGTAATTCTATTGATAGTGGACTAACTGTTCTTCTTATCGTTATAAATAAAGTATTTAAAAAATATTAACAAAATGAATCTCTATTAAATTCATTTCCTAAATTGATATGTTTAATTATTTAATACAAATTATCAGAATATCCCTTTTCTAGTGTTTATAAATTTTTGTTTAGATTTAATTCTAGAAAACAATTTTTATTTTATTAATTTTGCCGATGATCTTTAGACGATGAAAAGAACGTGGAAGGAAACGGGAGAATAATTTGAATTGCTTTGTCGCTTAAAATCTTGTACTCGCCATAAATTTGGATCGAAAACTTAACAAGTGATGAATTTTCTTTTACATTTTGAAATTTCACGCCTGATGAGAGATCAGTTAATAAATCTTCTTAAAATATAGATAGAACATTTCTTGTATTTGTGAAATTGAATGGTTCTAAAACCAACAATGTATCAGTTCTGGGGTCTTGGCTTACTAGAAAATATTCCTCAAATTTGATTGATAAAGTTTTTAAATGATGAACTATAATTATAAATAATTTATTGGAATTGTAATATTGGTTTCCATTTTTAGCTTCAATCATTTGGTCCTTATGCAGCTGAACATATCAAAAGGGTTGTTTTCAACTCTCTGAATACATAATTTAATTTTTTTCTTTTGCCTTTATTTTATTATAACTATCAAACATTGTTTTGTATGTTCCCTGCAGTGATAAGTTCAGTTCGTTCAACAGTTGAAAAAAATCTGCAAGATAACATAACTTCATGTTCCACTCTATATCCTTGAATGCTGGAACATTTCTTTTTTTTTTCTTCCAAGCTCTATAGTAATTTAATAAAATAAAAGTATTTATTTTTAACTCTAAACTAAAATAAGATATTATTAATGCTTATAGATATAATTTTACTTACCATGACTTGTATAACAAAATATTTTATAAATATATTTATATTTATATATATGTATATATATATGTATTAAAAATAAATATATGTAAAGTAGGCAATAAATAGGCCAAAAGTTTACAAATATTTTTTCTACATTTTTAAACCAAAATTTTAAAAAAAATTCACCAAATTTTACTAATGTTTAAAAATGTATTAAAATTCCAACTGAAACTCTCAGAAAAAAACCTATAAATCGCCAATGTTTTTTACATCTTAATTCAAATTCAAATGGAATTACTCATGGAACCACAAAAATTGGTTCGCGGAACATTATTTGAGAAACACTGCTCTAGAGTGGATTAAATGTTAGAGTAACATATTGGAATATATCTCGACTGTTGGTGTTTTTAATCTACTCTCAATAGAAAACAAAGAATAAACTCTTTGAGGCAGTATTAAAAGTGTTCCACCTTTTTGATGCGTAAATGTGTAATAGCTACGTGAACATAGGTTTATTTTTAGTCTCATTTATGCAAACTAGTTGGTAATATCATAAACAAATGTTATAAATATGTTCCTTTGTATTAGCATTCCGTGCCCCAAAGAGTTAAATAATAAAATTTACTGGATTTATAATTATATGAGAATAAAACCCAAATTATAAGTCAATGTAAACTGAAGAAAATGCACGAATGACTTTAAAATTGACAATATAACCGATAATTTTAATAAACAAAATTTATATTTACTTCTTCAAATCTTTAAATTCTAATGATGTAAATAATTTGCATATTATTTGATTATATATTAAACTCATCAAAATATTTCACTTTATTAAAATAAATAAATTAACAGGTTAAGCAAATAAAACTATTTATAATAAATAAATCTATAAATTTCTACTTCTCATTCTTTTTAAAAGATGAACATCATTTTAAAAAATAATTAATTATCCAAAAATTATTATTAAATAAATTTATAAAATTTGTATAAATATAATTAATTTTTATTCCTATTAGTTACACTTGTTAAAACGAAATATTTAACAGAAAATCAATAATTGCTTTGAAACGTAATTATTCAGGAAAAAAATTATTCAAAGATAAATGCCAAAATTGTCCCAGAAAATATTTTCAAACAAACTTAATTACGCTTTAAAAATGGAGCATTTTAACGGCACGCTTTAAGGATAAAAAAATGATTTAAAACATTGTTTATTTAATTATTTAATAAAAAACTATTTTCAATTAATATAATAATAATAATAATAATAAAAATAATAATAATATTAATAATAATAATAATAAATAATTAAATAAATTTGGCAACGATTTAATTAAAAGATAACAGCCTCTATTGTGTTCACTAATATTGGTCAAACCCTTCAATCGACAATGCTCTAGAACTCGAGTACAGAGATGACGGGAAGTCTCTCCAATGTATGTGGCATTACACCCATTACATGTAAATTGATAAACGAGATCAGAGCACAATCAAACCGGAGTTTTTGATTTATTAATAAACATATTGCGTACCTTACACGAATTAGAGACGATCTTATACTCTAAATTTCACAATAGAGGCTGTAAAACTGAAATAGGAATGTCTGATTTTAGAATTTTGTTGAGAAGTTTTAATAATTATTGGGAACGCGTGATATGTTAACCATTGCTGATAAGGTCATTGGATCCAAAGATTAATGTGCAAAGTGCTGTGACTACGAATGTTTTGAATGTTTTTAAATAGTTTACGTATGTTAAATCATGTTTGTTTTTTTAATATTATTAAAATAATTGAAAATTTTAAATTACATTAATTTTTTAAAAATTAGAATATAAGTGAAAATTTTAAAATTTTAAATTAATTAAAAGTGAATTGAATATATTTTATAAATATTTATTTATTGCAAAATTAAATTAATAAAAAATAATTTGTTTAAATTAAATGTTAATTCATAATATTTTTAGTTGGTTTTGAGTACCTGAAGATGATAGCTATGCTATCGAAATATATCGTACGAAAAGTTTTTTATTGGCGTTATCTTTTAATAATAATAATAATAATAATAATAATAATAATAATAATAATAAAAATAATAATAATATTAATAATAATTAGAATTGTTAGAATTAGCACGCGTTATTTATAATTCGTTCCAAAAATATTATTTAAAACACATTGCAAATTTTTGGAGAAGTAATGTTTTCATAATTTGAGCATCTAATTATAATTTATTCATTTATTACACATATTAATCATATATTATACATAAATAATTATAAATAAATAATGAAATATAATTATAATCATAATTATAAATATAAATATAATATTGATAGCATAATTAGGAAATTACTTTGGTAAATAAATTATATATATACACCCATTGCTCGATTTCCCGCTACGTTTTGCAAATGTTTAGGTAAAAAAAACAAGGAGCTTATACAAAATCAAAACATAGGTTTCAGGGTATAAAATCTGCGTAAGTAAAATCATTTTTTTCAATATAAAATTTGAAGATGTGTTCAAAAAAATACGCGTAATAAAGTTTACAGCCAGTTATATAAAATTTTAAAACATATTTATTCAACACTGTAATATAAAATAGTACAAAATATTATTTTATAATTCAACAAAGCATTATGATTTGTCGATACTGTCTTAAAACATTTGATCCCGTTTCTTCATAACTGGTTTGAAATCACTTTCACCATCTTTAGAAGAAAAAATCAGTTTAATTATATTATTAGCGGAAAATTCGTGTATAAATCAAGAACAAATTGTTTAGACTAAGAGAAAAGACGAGTAAGGTTGTCACACTTACCTTGAAAATTCATGCTTGGAACATGTACACTATTGATTCATATTTGTGTATTTAAAAAACGCAATTTTTTCCAATCCGTATCAAAGTGAAGCCTCTAATAAAATCATCGTAAAATCGGGGAACGAATAAATATAAATAAAAATAGTTAAAAAAAATTAAATATAGATAATTACAAAAATTATTATTGGTAATAACGTATTACCAACATTGTAATGAAAAATAAAATAAAAAATTCTAATTTAATTTCACTAATTATTGCTAGATATGACGAAAATTGAAAAATAACCTTTCACATTTTATTTTCGTTTATCAATTAATGAGTTGTCTAAGATTTAATTTGCCAAGATTGATGCATCGATTAAATAATTAAAGTGAAATTTTGAAAGATTTTAAAGATTTATTATTATTATTACTATTATTATTATTTATATTATTATTATCATTATTAATTAATTATTAACTGAAAGAATTGAATTATATAAGTAAACACTATTGTTGTCTGAATTTTATGTTTGTTAAGTTGATCACAAGTCCTACTTAAATTGTGTTCGGATTTTGGTTATAAATTTGTATGTTATAGGTGTAATGCAACATACATTGAAATGACTGCCCGTAATTTCCGTTCTCAAGTTTTCGATCACAGTCGACTGATGGAATTGATTGATATTATTAAGCGCAATATTTCGATACAGGAGGAAAATAAATATAAAATAGTTTTGTTAAAAAGTTTAATTTAAATCACAGCCAATTTTGTGTGATTCTTTTTATCGATTATTATTATTATTGTTATTATTATTATTATTATTATTATTATTATTATTATTATTATTATTATTATTATTATTATTATTATTACAATTATATTTATCCAATACTTGTATGTAAATAAAAGATCAATGAAAGATCAATTTCAAAGTTAACTCAACATAAAAAGGTAGATAATAGTTTTCAAACTCACTAATCCTTATTTATACAGTAATTTAAGAAAAAATAGAAATGTCTAAATAAATGTTAGCTATTTTACTTATTTTTAACTGTATATTGATTGATGTATAAATGATAATTTGAGTACATAGCCTGAAACGTTTTTTATTATATTTTCTTTGTTTATACAAGTTAAAGACACAATACTATTTTAAAAATCTTCTTCAGCTTTAAAGGCATTTTTATGATTTTGGCCAATTCTATTAAAAGTCAATAATAGGTAATTTTATGAATCCATGAACAAATTTAATTTTATAAGAACTTCTTTTGATTTTCATCTCTAATTTTCTTTCATTTTCCAATGAGATTACAAAAAGTTTTTTATATAGATCTTTTGAAAGTGTTCATATCAAATGCCATAGTATTCCAATATAAAAGCCATCTTATGTCTATCGAAAAAGCAAATGAAAAATTTCTTAAAAGGCATTGGTTTCATGGTTTGAATAGAAATTAATTTATTTTTGAAATGAAGCCAACGGGATCTTTGCAAATTTTCTTAGCACGACAATAGTATTTTGTCTTTTGTTAACAATCATTTAAAAATTGATGAAGTTATTTTTTGATAAGTTTTTTATAAAATATTTGTCCTTGCTGAATATCTATTACAAATTTATCCGATAAAGTTATATTTACACGAAAAATGAAATATTCCACAAAAATGTGAGCTCAATGAAAATTATTTCTGACAATTAAATGTATTGTATATTAGTTATGTGTTTCTTATTGCGCTCTGACAATGCGTGTCACACCGGAAACATTTTTGGTATCAAAATATTTGGAATTTTAAATTTAAAACGGTAAAGTGAAACAATTCACAATTCATTAAGAATAATAGTTAATATTAATAGCAATAACTTTAATAGCGATAATCAAATTAAACAAACATTTAATAACAAAATATATATATTAATCGTATTATTAATAATATTAGTTATAATAATAATATTTATAATAATAATAATAATAATGATAATAATAATAATAATAATAATAATAATAATAATAATAATAATAATAATAATAATAATAATAATAATAATAATAATAATAATAATAATAATAATAATAATAATAATAATAATAATAATAATAATAATAATTAAATAAATTTGGCAACGATTTAATTAAAAGATAACGCCAATAAAAAACCTTTCGTACGATATATTTCGATAGCACAGCTATCATCTTCAGGTACTCAAAACCAACTAAAAATATTATGAATTAACATTTAATTTAAACAAATTATTTTTTATTAATTTAATTTTTTAATAAATAAATATTTTTAAAAATATATTTTAAATTAATTTTAAATTTTAAATTTTTTTACTTATATTCTAATTTTTAAAAATTAATGTAATTTAAAATTTTCAATTATTTTAATAATATTAAAAAAACAAACATGAAAATTTTAAATTACATTAATTTTTAAAAATTAGAATATAAGTAAAAAAATTTAAAATTTAAAATTAATTTAAAATATGTTTTTAAAAATATTTATTTATTAAAAAATTAAATTAATAAAAAATAATTTGTTTAAATTAAATGTTAATTCATAATATTTTTAGTTGGTTTTGAGTACCTGAAGATGATAGCTGTGCTATCGAAATATATCGTACGAAAGGTTTTTTATTGGCGTTATCTTTTAATAATAATAATAATAATAATAATAATAATAATAATAATAATAATAATAATAATAATAATAATAATAATAATAATAATAATAATAATAATAATAATAATAATAATAATAATAATAATAATAATAATAAATATAATAATAATGATAATAATAATAATAATAATAATAATAATAATAATAAAAATAATAATAATAATAATAATAATAATAATAATATATTTCTATTAATCAATTTAATCTATTATTGGCAAATAATTAATGCAAAGCGCAAAACAATTTCCCTAGCAAACGGACAGTTTGTTATATCGATTACAATCAAATCAAATATTTTGTTACAGTTCAGCAGCTATTCAAATTTGAAATAATGAAAACAAATTATTCGGTTTCATTATTTCATAAACAATATAATCAGATTAGTAAATGAAAATATTTTATTATTATTATTATTGATTTTTAAATAAATTAATCTAGCTTTCAAAATATCGTTTTTTGAAATTAATAGCCTTATTTAAACAACAATAATAAAAAGACTAATGTAGATTATTATTTTGTCTCTAACAAGATGAAAATAATTTATGAAAAAGAAACTATTATATACAGTGAAATAGGTTAGAATAATAATTATTAATATTTTTATTATAATTATGATAAATTTTTTGTAAATTTTTTGTATAACTTGTAAATAGACCAGTCAATTTAGCAAAGATTAAACGACGTGCTATGGATAGTCCTTTTGACATTTTTATACAAATAACATTCGGTATGCAGAATAAAATGTTAATTTGGTTCTAGAGATAATTTTAAAGTTACTATAATTACATAATTTGAATAAATATATTCTAAATTTTATTATATAAATTTCTCATCTTTTTAGTTAAAATAAATAAATTCCAATTAATTATTAACTATTAATTAAAACAAATTACATATTGTCTATTTGTTAAAATAGATCTTAACTTTTAAATTGAGAAATATCTAAAATCTAAAACTCTTTTTATTAAATAATTATTTCCCATTAAAATTCCTTTAAAATATTTTACTATTTTGCTTCTTAATTACCTGAAATTTGCAATGTTTTTCCTCATCAGCGCTATTATGTTTTTTATTATTAATTTCTAATTTTCTTTTATATTTTTTATTAAGAAATGTGGTAAAATAATTACTATAAGACATTTGTTTTGTGAATAATTAGGCATTAAGTGAACTTTAGATTCGTTCTCGCGATAGAAATAATAATTAGATAGCTTTGCCCGGGATATCCCATTCTGGGGATATAATAATCAACAGCCACCATGCATGCTGAGAAATTAATAAGAAAACGAAGAAAATTTAATCTATTTTGCAGATCATTTTTATTTAGTAAAAAAATTTGAATCATACATTAAAAGAAAACCTTTACTTTTTTTCTTATTTCTTATTTACCTTGAATACATATAACATGCTGAGAGAAGACAGAAATGGTTAATTATATTTCAGCTTTATAACAGTAAAGTATATTATTATTATTATTATTATTATTATTATTATTATTATTATTATTACTATTATTATTATTATTATTATTATTATTATTATTATTAAATAGATTGTTTACATTTATGAATTTTAAAATAAATACTTTTATTAATTTATTTGTGATTCAATAAGTAATTAATAATTATTATTAATAATGATATTGATACGCTGAATTATCATTTAAACAAAAATTTGATATTATGATTGAAAGATGCCAATTGCAACAGACCTTAAATCATATTAATATGGAATAATGATAATGTTTATCTTCCGGGTATTGTTGCTCTTGTTGAAGTGTATATCAATAGTTTTCTATAATATTTCAAAACCATTAAAACAAATTTTAGCCCAATCTTTAAGGATTCTTTTATTATTACAAAACTCCCTCCGATATTCTTATTTGATTATTAATAATTTATAATTACTTTAGATTATCTCATTCACAAATCAGTTGTTTGTGTTGAATTTTGCCAATTTTGGTAAATTACATTGCTAGAACTCGAAAAGTAAACAATTCCTTGAAAGGTATTTGTCAAAATTTAAGTTTTGGTAGATTTAGTACAATTCAAAAAAGAATTGCACCAATTTAAGCACCAATATAAAAATATTTATTCATGTTATGAGGGATGTGGGTAATTGGACATTTTGCATAATTATTAGGGAATTTGATTAATTTTGTTGTCATAATATATAATGTCCAATTATTCAAATTAACTTAAAATATAAATATCCCAAACATTTAATAGATTATATTGTATAAGTTCAAGTCATTCCTAATGAAATAGAAGTAAACACGATATATTAAATGTATGATCGACAGCTGTACAAGAAAACAGTTTCATCGTGTATATTTTGTTAATTACTACTTCAATATTATTTTATATTAAATATATTCATAAAAATTATAAATTTACCCTTAATTCAATGTAAAACGTAGGAGATACAAACAAAATATGTGAATTAGAAATTATATTAATGACAGATAATCAGTCTATTAAAAGAAATTTGTTATTTAACTAGTTATATTTCAATTTTATAAAATCTTAATTATTATTATAAATTTGAATAACATCTTTTCTGCTTTCTAATCTTTTTCCATTTTTTCATTTATTTAATTTGTTTCTTTTAACTAGTAAAAACCTGATACTTCAACCGAAAACTCATTAAAACAACAAAAGAAATAAAACAATAAGTTTAATATAAAAAATTATCATTCCCAAAAAAACTGAATATTTTGAAATATTTTAGTTCTTTTAGTTCATTGTTTTTATTAATTATAACTTTATCAAAAGCAATCAAAAATATTATAAGAAAATTATTTGTAATAAAAATGTATTTAAAATCGAAAAGCGAATATGATAAATTACTTTTGAAACTTAGTTCATGGGTGGCAGTGAATTAGAAAATATTATTAAATATAAAATTATATTAAAAAATGCACGAACATTTATTGATGATAACATTATAACTATAGTTTTAATAAACGAGACAACAGCAAAATATGTATTTTAATCAATTCATAATACCAAACTTTGTCTTATTATTTTCAAAGTAGAAAGATTGAAAGAAGAAAGAAATACATTTTGTATTTTTTAAACTTTAATAAATATTTAGAAACAAATTTTCATCCATAATTAGCAAGTATGTTAGAATTAATGAACTTCTTGGTATAAGAACGTGCTCGCATTCATAAGGTCCGTTTAAAATTGTCTCTTCAATTACATAGTTATTAAGAGCTTTAACTGTCAACTTTGATCCATTGCATAATTTTTGTAGATCTAAATTTCTGAACAACATGACGGGAGATCCGACTTTCACACCAACTGGTGTGGCGGAATTCCACTTAGATTTAAGGTATTCAAAAATTCTACATTCTAGCTTGTTGCATCATCTTCATTCACACCTTTGTCTATTGATAAAAATGTCCAAGAGTTGATTTGAATCTTTTCTCGTATAGAATAGTTAATTTCTTTAACTGACGTAAAGCGGCTCCAAAATTGCACGTGCTTGAAGCCATTTCCGATCGAAATGATTTGCATCGATACTTGGATACACACAATTAATCCTATCATTTGAATTTTGACAAATATTTCCGAACTTATTGGAAAGTTTGATTTTTCCACTTTCAGTAGTTTTACTTTTGCCATTACCAAGATTGAGCAAATATTCACAAAATATTTTATAATCGTAGCTATCAGTTTGTTGAACTTTCATGTTGATTGTAAGATTCATTTTTATAACGTTTGTCCAAAGCCGTGATTATTTTTTATTTTTACTTATTTGTCGATATTAAATATGACATGAACAAACTATCGATAAATTGTCAATAAACTTATAATTTTAATATATATATTAAACATATTTAGAGTTTTATATATTATATAATATGTGATTCTTAATCATTTGAATATATTGTATATAGTTAATTATAGTATCATTGATGCGAGACAAAACCCAATGTTATTTCCTATTAATTCTTGCATATATATTTACAAATTTTAAAATAAATCTATTTAAAATGCGTTTTTATATTCTTATAAATAAATAAAATTAAAAGTTTTATTTCTTTTCACCTTTAAAGATGTTTTTTTGAATTTTAAAATTTGTTTTTTGAATTAATTTTACTTATAAATGCTTAAACCTTAAGCAATTTTCAAATAGGTATTTTTCGTCTTTTAATCAAATAGCTCCTTGTTTAATAAGTTTATTATTTTAGTTTTTAAAATTAGTAAATTTTAAAATTCACTAAAACTCTGAAAATGACTTTATTATTTTATTTCAATAAATTTAGTTATATTTTATCAAATAAACAGTGATAAAATTCTGCAAATTATTTTAAAATATTATATTAATTTAGCTTTTATAGAATCCATAGTGCATATGAAGTTGTGATAATTTATGTTTAATATATTTGTTAAAACTATTTATTTGTCGGTTACTATTGTAATACATTTTCGCAAAGCAAATTCCATATAAAATTTCCTGTTTTGCTTAACAACATTACAATGTAACTTAATGACTGCTTTATCATACGTAATTAGCTATCTCATTGACGTATGTTAAAAACGTAGCAAATCTTATCAAAAGTTAGAAATACTATATAATAATTTGGGAAATTGATAAGAAAATATTATTTTCTTTATGGATGAAATTAAGACCAACTAAAAATTTTTGATTTGTTTTAAACTTAGCATCGGATGTCATTTTTTGACAATGTTTATTTTACCTAATAAAATTAATCATGAATGTTTATTGAAAAAAACAATAAATAGAATTTAATTTTTCCTAAATTTTCAATCTGACTCTCATATTTGTCATTATAAAATAATAAATAAACATCACAAGTAATTTTACATAAAAAAGATAAATTAAACTCTAGATTCAGAATGATTATTCGAGTTTGTGGAACGCGTTATTACAGGTGATGAATAATTATTTGATATATCCTTCAAAAAGATTGGATTAGTTTGCAAGCTTCGATTAGGAGTATTGAAGGTGGTGTTAGTTCTTTCAGACATTGATCTAAGTGTGGAATGTGAAAAATGTTGTTTCATGATGGACTTTGAAAGCAAAGGAAAATTTCGGTTCAAAATTGTTGCATTGATAGGTTGAGAAAATTTGAGAAATATTCTAGCAAGTAATTTACTTGAATGATATATGATTCCCAACATAATTAGGATTGCACTGACAACCAGCATTGCCACTGCTATAAATCTAAGCAGAGGAATTAATATTAGAGAGGTCGTCAATGGACCTGCAGAATACATTTCTGAAAGAATAATAAATGATTAATCTAGTTATTATTTTAAATATGTTAAATACTCAATTAAAATATATTGAAAAATATTTTTAATAAATTGATACACAATCACTTCGAATATTATTGCAATATTATTGCAATATTATTGCGTATAATTGTTAGGTTGTGAACAAAAACAAAATTTAGAATTTTATATCGTTTATTTTTTTGTCTTCTAACAGGTTGAAAATACCTTTACTACTAAATAATACATTATTGAATCAAAATAATAGAAACAATCTTCAAAATAAAAATTATAATTTTCATATGAAAAATATTTGTTTGGTTTTCTCCTCTTTTAAAGTAATTTTTATATGATCAAAATTCTTTCAAAAAATATTTATTTCCAAATTTCACTGAGTTTGCTGCAAATATTTTTCCAAATGTAATTTTGTTGATTTGTATTTATGTTTTTAGATAATTAAAAAAAATTATTTTATATTTATATTTCTACCGGTTTAGTTTTAATAGAAATTTTTAATTTTTAATTAATTTTCTTTTTTTAATTTTAAGATTTATTTTAACTTTAATAAATTGTAACAGAATTAAATTAATATTAGTGTTTTTTCATTCTCAAATTTGTAAGTTAAATATTTTACTTTTTATTAAACTTTGTCTTGATTGTCAGATAAGTTTATTTTTTAATAGCTAAATTAAAGGTTTCAATTAAAACCTTTGCACTTTACTTAAATTTTGCACAGTTAAATAGTGAATTATCGTTTATTCCATTCAAGATTTTGTAAATGTTGTTAGTATCAAATTTCGGTTTAATAACTTAATAATCAAAGAATGAAGCTGAATGTTTTGTTTTAATAGAAAATATAATTATTCAAAATAAAAAAATATCTATTAAGCTGAATAATTAAATCAATTAAATCTTTTGTTCAAATACTGTATTGAAACATCATTTCTGTCATAAAACTGTTTAGATAAATGAATAAAGTTGGAATAATTTTTATAAAACTCGAATAAATAAAACAAAGTCTTATAATTATCATAAACATGGTTTTTCAATGAATTTATCTGCATAGATTTGGTTTTTTCTATTTAATCTCTATGTGAAAATTTATTTTATCAAATATAAACAAGTTTTTTAAATTGATGATTTACCAAAGAAATTATAAACAAATAATATATTCAATTATTTTAATTTCATTTAAAATACCAAAACAATAAAAGTGTATTTATAAAATACAATGCCTTTTAAAAATAAAAATAAAAAAATTAGAGGTGAAAAACAAAAAAAAGTCCTTATAATAATAAAAGTGTAGCCTGTAAAAGTTTATAATTTAGTGCATAATCAAATTAACATTAATTAATACCAAATTGTCAACAAATGCAATTATTGTTGTTTTAATTTAGATATTATTTAGGGATTTTATAATTATTTTTATAATTTGATTATGTTTTTATTTGATATAAATTGACAAATTACTATGGATGCAAATTAATTTTTTTGTTTATATAAATAATTTTAAATTCAAAACAACACTAAAAGGTGGGGAAAACAAATTTAACCAAACTAAAACATTAACTCATAAATATTTTGTTTATATTGCTGGGTTATTGATTAACAATAATTGCACAGAGATTATACATAAAACATTATTATCTTATATATTTTGAGGAATTTGTTTAGTTATCCTCAAGGATAAGAGAAGTCAGTGAAAGTCAATTAAAGTTTATTTATTTCACCATTAAAGTATATCACTAAGTAAATTGTAGTCCATGTGAATGTTTGACTTTCAATAAGGAAATTACAACATTAATAACATTAAATTTTATCTATAGCTATAATCCGAAAAATTTACAATTTCAGAAAATCCATCTATTCAGTCAGGATTTTATTGTTTCTGTACTCCAGTTGCAACACAAGAGTATCATTTTTCATAATTACCCTAGCGAATATATTCAAGATAATAATGTATATAATTTAAAATAGTATTTAATGTTACTGTTTATTATCTGACCTAAAAATGATTTCTTTTTTGTTTCTTTTTTACCTCTTTCTATATCTTTATCTTAAAGAACAAACGTTTATTGTGAATTTTATTGTCATATTGTTTTATCTATCTCATCAGGTCTAGAATATACAAAACCATACAAGAAGCACTTTCAAAATTATTAAAATAAATTGAGCCAAAAAATTATTTTTCTTTCAAAAATATACAATTTTAAATATTATCATTTAAAAGATATTGCTCTTTTTAAAAATATTATAAAAAATATAATAATATGGATTAATTAATAAATATTTTAAACAAATTATTATTTTTTTAATCATATGACAAATTCTAACACTAATTTATAAAACATTTTCTTTTCTGGAGCAAAGGAAGTTATTCTGCGAGATGCATACAATGTTTAAGGAATTCTTTCCAATTCATGCCACTACCTGCCAAGGCCTTTTACATAATTGTATTTAAATGATAAAATTCTACTGTATTTATTCATATTACTCATAAATGTTTTGATATATTCTTTTTAGTTTTATATTATAAGGCAATTTAATATATATTTTATTTATAATTAAATTTTCATGTTTTAAATAAAAAAACAATTAAAATTTTATGGAAATAATTCTTTGTCAGAGCACAATGTACATTATCAAAAAATATAGACAAAATGAATATATTTACAACATTTTATAATAATTATAAACAAACTCTCATATTAGGCGAGACCATAATAATAATAATAATAATAATAATAATAATAATAATAATAATAATAATAATAATAATAATAATAATAATAATAATAATAATAATAATAATAATAATAATAATAATAATAATAATAATAATAATAATAATAATAATAATAATAATAATAATAATAATAATAATAATAATAATAATAATAATAATAATAATAATAATAATAATAATAATAATAATAATAATAATAATAATAATAATAATAATAATAATAATATTTTTTTTGCTTCTTTGCAATAATGAATGATATCAACAAATAAATAAATTTACAATGGGTTTACTTCTAGCACCAATGATGGCATCAATATTTTTTACTAGGTTATAAAAGAAAATTACTTCTTTCCAATTTGAGAAATCTATTGTTTATAAAAAGTATGTGGCTCATGTTTTTCTTGTATTTTAAAAGCAGAAGCAAATAAAGCTTTTTTTGTAACATTTTATGAACAATTTACGTAGAGAATCCCATTGATTGTGTTCTTAGACTTATTAATTCATCGCAAAAATAAACAATATAACACAGAAATTTATAGAAAACCATTTGATACTGTTCTTTATATTTTTCAAAAATTTATTTATAAATACAAGTTTAAGATAAATATGATGAAAGGGTTCTACTTTGAAAAATTTAGTAAATATTCTTGATAAATTGACAAATATGTATTGATAACAAATATGTATTCGAAAACATCTTTATTATTAATGTTAAAAGAGACTAAGGATCCACGTTTGAGATTGTCTGAGTGTAATATGACTAATTTCTGTATTTTTGATGTAAATAATATCAAAAATAAGAAATAAGCGGAAATTTGTGTTGGTATTGCTGTACTCGGAACGTTTTAAAATTTAAAGAGGAAGGTTTGTAAACACTTTAGAAATCTTGATTATAAGGTCATTTCTAATTCATGTAAAGCACTCAATATGATCATTAAGAAGTCAAATACTCCGATTGGATAGTGTTTGGGTCTCGTTTATCAATTTTCATGTAATGGATGTAATCCCACATACATTAGAGAGACTTCCCGTGATCTATGTACTCAAGTTCTAGAGCATTGTCGATTGAAGGGTTTGACCAGCGGCGTAACAATGGCTTAACATTTGGGGTAGTTGTCAAGGCCACCGCTAAATCTCTAATTTTTAAACTTTTATTTAACTATACATTTCATTTTTATCCTCGATAACAAAAAAGCTAAAATTACTACCAGTAAAATAAACTTCAAAGAAATAATCACTAATTTTGCAAACATTAAAGCAAGAAAAGTTAAGCTTTGAGCCTTTGATATATCAGTGTATCAATGTAGTGCAACTTAAATTTATTTTTAACAGTGAGTTTCTATCTTTATGTATGAGTTAGTGAGTATGACACATTGATATTATTGTTTTTATGATACTTCAAGCATTGCTGTAGTCTGTATTAACGCAACAATATCCAGTTTATCCACCAATTTAATTTTGTATTATGTAGTAAATAATAAACTGTATATTAGTATTGTTCCAGTCTTTTGCATTTTTGATATCCACGTTGTATGACTGTCACGGCCAGACTAAATAATTATTGTCATAAATAAAATAAGAGAAATTCAATTATTTTTTCGAAATTTAAAGATTTTTCAAGGGCGTCGAAAACCCAGTTACGCCACTGGGTTTGACCAATATTAGTGAGAACAATAGAGGCTGTATAAGTAAAATAGGTATGTCGGATTTTTAGGTTTGGTTAAAACGTTTTAATAATTATTGATAAGGTCATTAGATCCAAAGATTACAGTGCAACATGCTATGACTACGAATGTTTTGAATATTTTAAACTAGTTTGATAATGTAAAATTGTGATATTATTGTGATGTTATTTTGTGTTTAAAAATTTTTACTTTTAATATTATTTTTATTATAAAATGATTTAAATTTACAAAATATTTTATTATTATTTGCTATTATAGTTGAGGAAAAGATTTTTTATAATTTATACTTATTTAAAATTTTACAAGTATTTAAATATTTATTTATTAAAATATTTAATTAAGAAATAATTTTCTTAAAATATATAAATCAATTCATACTAATTTAGTGGGATTTTGTACCTAAAGATGACAGGAAAACTGTCGAAACATATCGTACATCGAAGGTTTGAATGGCGTTATCTTTAAAAATCTCGTTACCAAGCTTATTTAATTATTAATTTGTTTATAATATATTAATTAATCCATATTATTTTGTTTGGTTTTTTATCTAATCATGACAATTAATCTGTAGAAATATGTTGTAAAAGTGTGTTTGAATTGCGATTCTTTTAATAAAATTATTGTCTTGCTTATTTAATTATACAATAATAATAATAATAATAATAATAATAATAATAATAATAATAACAGCAATAATATAAATAAATAGAATTTAAACAAATAACAATGTTAGCCGTTTTCCGCAATGTTTATTCATAAAATATGAAATACTTCGGCAGATAAACAGCCCTGATTACTCATAACCAAAATTTAACAAGACTCGCTTTCTGCTCTTCTTCTCTGATTGAAAATTTAATCAGAGAAGAAGAGGAGAAAGCGAAAGTCTAAGTAGTGTGTTTTTAATCATTTTCAGCTCAAGGTCCCTACTCGAGATACCCGATAACCCGAGATCTCGAAAACTTTCTAAATTTGCCAATTTCTCTTCAGACATTGGTAACTTGTTAAAATAAAAAATTATCGAATTTTCTAATTTAATCATAAAGGGACTTTCGTTGAAAATGCTTAAAAACACACTACTTAGCATGGAATGATAAAAATAAATTTCTTAAATTTCTTAAATTTTATAATTTTATAATTTTCATAATTTTATAATTTTATTTTATAATTTTTTAATTTCTAATTTTTTAATTCTAAAAATATGGTAATTCGAGAAAAATATTTTTCTAAATCTTGTAATAAATATCTTTCAAAAGCTCACAAACCTAAACATGAAAAAACTAAAATCCACCAACAAATGTCTCACACTTCACACCTTCAAACTTCTGGAGGAGATTTACAAACTGGAAGTTCATTACTGCTTGAATCTACTTTATTAAAACTTTTTATTAAGTAATGTATATATATGGAATAGTTGTAATTCCATCATCCATAATCCATCTTTTATCATCATAATTATCAAATGTTGTTTTTAAAGATTTTTCAAGATAAATTTCATGACTTTTTGATCTATTATTATGAATTATTTCAACTTGTTTTTCAGATTTACTTTCCACACAATTTTTAAAATCCTTAAATTTAATTTTTTACTTACAGATTTTTTAATTCCTTTATTTTTATTTTCTTCACCCTTAATCATTTTCATGCATTTTGTTTTGATCTGATGGCAACAACAATTAATATTGGATTTCCAGTTTTTCATCTTTATATGTAAATAATTCACCAAATTCATTTATTAAATCATTTAATTTTACATCTTTTTTGATTTCTTCAAATAAATCTTCATAAATGTCAGAATTTTTATCTCTTTTAATTTCTAAAAACCTTGAATCAGTATCCATTAAATGTAAAGAAATTCTATTTTTAAAATGTGGTTGTAATATATCATAACACATTTCATACATTTGTAATTTTGATAATTCTAGAATACTGAATCCAACATACATTGGTTTATTATATGTTTTTGTATAATTTCCAATCTCAATAGCAACCAATTCATTTGAAAATCTTTCAAAATTATTAAATGCTGGTCTTGAAAGCATTTTAGAATATTTTATTAAATCTTGAGGACTATTTGTTAATAAACTTATATTTACACATTTATCTATATTTTCCATAGTTTTACCAAAGACTGAATTATTTAATAATTTATACAACATTTTACCAAATTCATCCTTGTTTGACGTTGCTTCTTTTCTATTTTTAATATTATCCTCAATAAAAATTTTCATAAATGGTTTTTGTTTAAAACTAATAATATTATGAACTTTTTTCAATTTCATTTATGTCTTAAATAAAATTGTAAAGTTCTATAATGACATAAATGTTTTTCTTTACCATATTGAGTGCAAAATAATTTAACAGCTGAATCTTTCTTTTCTAATGTTTTTCCTTTTTGCCATGGTGATAATTCTTCATATTTTATTTTTGTTTTTACTAGTGCTAAAAGAAAGTACATTGTTTTGTCATGAATTTCTTTAGGATATACCAAATCAACTTTTAAAAAAAAATCGAATCTTTGAATCTTTAGGAGTTGATAATATTTTATCTAGGAGTCCTTCAGATATCGGCTCCCATTTAAAATTTGCAAATGGTAAATATTGTGTCATCATTCCTGAAAATAATGCAGTTGCATCAATATAAATTAAATCAAATTTATCATTCAAACATTTCATAACTTGGTGAAATTCTTCTTCGTCTTTAATTTTTGTTACAGGTTCAGGATATTTACCATAAAAAAATTTTTCATTCCAAGAAATAATCAATCTGTTTCCCTTTACTGAACTCACACCACCATGAATATTATTTTTTATAATGTTAAACATGTCAACATCAGTTAATAAACCTAAAACAACACCACTTTTTTTCAATATTAAATTCCAAGATAATGAAGGTGTTGAAATATAATTACAAGAATTCAACTCAAATTTTTTTATAAAATTTTCAAAACAATCAGTTAATATAAAAGTATCAAGTTTTAAATAAAGATCTGTATATTCTCCTAAACTTTTACATTTAAATAATTGATACATTTCTAAATATCTTGAATATTCTTCATCATTAATATAACAATCATTTAAAATTGAATAGAAATCATCTTTTTCAACAAGATTACTTTCTTCATATTTTTCAAAGGAATCAATATAATCATATGGATAAATTCCTTTAGGTAAACAAGTTTTATATTTTTCAACTGAAATATTTTTAGGAATTTAAATATTTTCCATTGTATATTTAAAATCTTTAAGTTTTAAAGCTTTGGATATTTGCTCTAAACTTCCACTAAGAAAATTTAATGAATCAATAAATTTCAAACATCCATATTCTACACATTTATATTTTTCTTTATTTTTTCCTATAATGTTAAAAGAATTCTTATTATCTATTGCCAAATTTTTTATAAATAATGGATGTCATAATTGAATAAGTTGTGAAATATTACTGGGATCTTTGATGGTTTCTTAAGTTTAATATTACAAGATTTATGAACTGCACCACGATAATTATTAAATTTTATAAAATGATCATGATCCCTAACCTTATCTCTCCATGAGAAAAATTCATTTTTACTAATCCAACAAATTTTAGTTCTTTCAAATTCTTCTTGTTGTTTATCAGACATGTTTAAATCATATTCAGAGTCTTTTATTGTTCTAAATAATTTATTTTCAATCTTATTAATATATTGAACAAATGTTTTCAAGACTTCACTTGGATTATTTCCTCTATAAAATACTTCTTCTGATTCAATTAATTCAGGATAATTAGTTTTTAAATACAGACAAAATGCAGATAGTTTTTGATTTGTTAGGAGAACCTCAAAAGATTTCTTTATTGCAATTGAAAAGATTTTAATTTTCTTCCTCAAAAGCAGTCGACCTCTGGTCATCAAACGCAGTCGACCGGAGGTCTTCATCTTCATTATATACATAATTATATTCACTATATAAATCTGTTAAATTATATTTCTCCAAGATTTTAAGATATTTTTCTTTTAAATTTTGTTTAATATTAACAGCTTCAAAATCTACATATAAAATAGCTAAAGGTTGTATAAGATTTCCAATTTTATTAAAAGTTATTTGCGCATTATCACCAGCAGGCATTTTAATAAGAGCTGGTTCATTAAATTCACATAATCTTAAATGCTTTTCCCTCATAGATTTTGTTGATGTATAAGATAAACATCATTCACAAACACGACCTTCTTTATAATTAGAATTTGTAATTCTCTTATAAAACTTTGAAATTTTTTTATCCAAACATAATGAGAAGTAATTTCTTTTTCATTATCTTCATGTATAATCAAAAGATTAACATGTCTTCTGGAGGCAGACGCTCCCGTAGTTTTTCTTGCATCAGTAGTTTGAATTGGAATTATTCTATTATCTTCATATTCATAAATATTAATTGATACATCATTTAATTTTTTAAATTTACGAACATCTTTTATTTTAATTGGATGTTCAAATCCATCCCAAAATTTTATTTCATTTTCATACTCTACATAATTACTTAATCTATCAACATTATTTTCTGCGGGATATAAAGCAGACAAAACAGCCCACATGAAACATTTATTATCTTTATTTTTAACATTAACAATATAACTTGAAGTAAATGGGGTTTTGATGTATGATCCAAGGTATCTTCCATATATTCATAATCTTTTTCTTTTTTCTTTTTAATTCTTTTAAGTTTGGAATTTAATCCATTTATACTAGATAATGGTAAATAACGTATCATAACTAGAATTTTAAAATGTATCAGTTTCTTCATTTCCTCGATAATATTTAACATTTATTGAAAGTTTATATTTTAAAACATAAAATCTTCCAACTTTCATAGCGTTTAAAACTTCTTGCATTTTTTCATTTCTTTCTTTCTTGTGCATATCAATATATCTATTTGTACTTATTGGTGATGCCATCATATTACCAAAAGTAACGGTAACATTAAAAGTTGAATATCCATCCGATTCATGATCTTCTTTAATTCTTTCTTTAATGGTTTGATTTTTTTTCTCTTTCTTCATTGAGTTCTTTTTCAAACTCATCCCTTTGGTCAACTTCTTCGATAGTTTTTTTAGGATTTTTTTTAGTTGTTTTAGGTTCTTCATCTTCATCATCATCAGGTTCATAAGATTGAGATTTAACAGGTTAAGATACAGTCGACCTTCGATCTTCAACTTTTTTAGCTTTACTTTTTTTCCTTGATGTCATTACAAACTTTATAATGAAGATGAAAAAATTTTGTTAAATATCTATCTTTACATTTATCACAAACCATAGAGTTGGAATTATTCAAACCGACAGTATTTTCAAGATGTTCTCTCGATTTACAATGACTTGAATAACGTGATGGTTTGGTAAATATTTTATTGCATGAAATACATTTAATTTCAGAATCTTCTTTTTTAAAATTTTTAGTTTTAGAAACTTGAGTTTTCTTAGGTTTTCCATTCTTTCGAGTACTCAACATTTTTATTATTATTTTTTCATAGGGTTTATTTTTTCGAAAATTTATTTTATTTTGTTACATCATTAAATATTAAGAATCTTAAAAGAAATCTGAAAGAATAAAAAAAACGTTATCCTCTCAAAGAAGTTTTACTATTTATTAAATTTAACTTAACTACAAATTCTTAATCTTCATTTATATTCTTGTTTTAATTTTTTAGTCATTTCTTTTTTAATTTCACGTTCAACTTCTTTTGAATATTTTATCTTGTTAATATTTTCATTTATTTTATTTATTATTTTATTACTTGATTCAATTTCAGTAGGTGTTAATATTCCATTTTCCAAAGCTTTAACTTGATATAAATATAACTTATTTATTCCATGATTTAATTCTTCGCATACTTCACAAAAGGAATCCAATGAGACCCATGTTCTTTTGTTGTTTGAAGATTAAAAATAATATTATCAGAATTTAAATAATTACTAATTTCATCTCTATTAATTATTTTAGATTTTATTTCTTTTAAAATATCACGTAAATAAAAATTAGTTGTAGTATCTTGACCATATTTATCCAGAAAGTTATTTAGTTCTTTTACGAGTGAAACTCTTTTTAATGAAACCATTTTATAGTTTAATTAATGTTCGGAGATCGCTTGCGCTAAACTTGTCTTAGATGTAAACAAAAAGAAATATTTTCATTATTAAAATTTATTAAATTATCATTTTGATCAACAATTTTAAAATTTATTTTCTAATCAATTGAAAATATCTTAGGGTTGATATTTGTTGTAAGATTCTATATCCACGAGGAACAGTTTCATATGGAAAACTATATATACAATGTTTTCTTCTTCCATTGTGGTATGTTCCTTCAACCAAATCACATAATAATCTTATCGAGGTTATGTTTGAAATATCTCCAATCTTTTCAGCTATAGATAATTCATCAGTTGTATTATTTTCATAAATTTTACCAGTGAATCCTTAAAATTCACCAAATTTATTTTTATCTAGAAATGAAATACTATATCCTTTTTTAATCAACATGTTTAGTTTTGCTGTTAAAATATTTAATGAAAAAGCAACAATATCTCTTTTTAATCAATTCAATTATTAATTTAAATAAAAAATCTAATTCATATGCACCAGGTGGAATTGTTATCAAACCATATTCATTAACACACCACAGCATTTTGTTTTTTCTAATATCAAATTCATTATTATTTTTTGTAATATTAAAAATTGTATTAAATGTTGTAAACCATAATAATCCAATTTCATAATTATAATCTTGATTTAATTCTAAAGGAATTAGAAAATTAGCAGAAAATTCTGATTCTTTAGAATCAAAACTTAAATATGTTGAATATTTTGCAGATAAAATATTAATCATTTTTTCTAAACTTTTCTCCATTTTATAAGAAAAAAATTTATGTTGAAGAAACGAAAAAAAAATTAATTTGCTGGAGCGCCAGCGACTGTTTTCGGAACAACTACAAAACCCGAACCTTCTATTTCAACACTTGGAACGTTAGTGACTGCCATCGGAGAAGTTTGAAAAGCTTTTTATATAAATTTATTATTTCTTCATACTCAGGGGTTCCTGGAACCAAAATTATTTTCTCAGAGTTTATCCTTTCAATGTTTTCTTCTTTAATATTTTCTTCAACATTTAATGGTCGAGCTTCCGAAGGTAGTCGCTGACGCTCTCCCTCCAAAGACAGTGGCTCCATAAATTTAAAAACTTTATTAAACCCAGACACTTGATATATATTAATTTATATTTATCATGTTTCCACTACCTGTTTCAACACTTAATTCTTTTTCAACCAAAACACAGCAAAAACATTTTCCTTTAAACCTTTCATCATTTTTATTGTTACACTTACTCCATTAATTGCTAGTTTATCATCCTGTTCACTAACATCAACACAAAATATAGAATATAAATTTTTAAAATACAACAAGCTTAATTGTAGTTCAACTAAAAATTTATTACACATTAAAATATAATTTTCATATAGCATCAACTCATAATTTTTTGCTTTGTCGAATGTTATTAGTTTTGCAGGATAATAACTTGTATTTAAGTGAACACTTAGAGATTTTAATTGTTTATCATTGGCGTTTGATTGAATAAATTTTGAATTATTAGTTGTATAATTAATTGTTGAATTTTTAATTCCAATAAAAATAAATCGAGGTCTCGTATTTAACATTGTTGGTTTCCATTAAAATATACTTCCTTCTAAAATATCTACGCAAGCTGGTATTTTTTGAAGAAAGTTTTTATTGATTGGTTTTGAAATCATGTTTAATCTTTCAAGTATTTGAGTTTCCAAATGTCGGTTACAAGTTATTGATGGAACCATCAACATCATTCTTTCAAATTTTATTTTTAGTTTAGATTCTGCTTTAAAACTTCCATAAAAACATTTTTCATATTATTATTCCTTTCCATTTTTAATTCAAATTAATTATTCTATTATATTGTTGGAAGAATCCAAATATATTTTTTAAAGGATACTTTCCTTCAAATGTTTTGGTTAAATACAAACTTTTTCTAGTTTTATATCCTTCACTTTTTTCATCATCATTTCCAGTATCTGGAAAGGTCGACCGGAGAGTCCACGATTGCCATCGTAGGTCTCCAAGGATTTTCTTCTTGGAAAATGTTTGCTTCCTGAAAGATGTTTACTTCTTTAGAAGGTTTATTTTGATTTGAAATTAATTCTGTTTTTGATGCTTGAATAACATCAATTATTGGTTTTTCAATTTTTGTAGCCATGAAATTAAAATTTTGATCTTGACGTTTTCTAAACATTAAATTTTCATTCCAAATATTTTGTTGAATATTTAATAATTTACAATCTTGAATATATTTATTAATATTAAAATCATTTACATTTCTAACCATTTTTATTCAAGAAAATTAAATAATTCTCTAATTCTCTAATTAAATAATTCTAATTAACTAAATAATTATTTTTTCATATACTTGAATTTTTTCTTTATCTAATGCAATATAATTATATTTTATAGATAGGTTATTTTCAAAACTATTAAATTCTTCCTTGTCTAAAGTATCACTAAACAAATCATTAAAAATACTATCTTTATTTTTTTTTCCTAATTTAAAGAATATGAAAAAATTAGAACTACCACGAATACTTCTAGATGGTAAATCATAATAATTTTGAGCTAAATAAATTACATTACAATTATTATGTCTACCTCGAGTAAAATAAGATTCCATAATTTCTTGATTTTTCATGCTGACACTATCATCAAAAATTATTAAATTCTTCTTCGTTCGACCTAATTTTTCACATGGAATTATTTCATGATATTTATTACTCATTGATACATCGATGTTTTGAGGAGACCTCCGGCCGACCATTTCTGCAGAAGACGTTATAGAGTTTAATTCCCCGAAGGCAGTCGCTTGCACTCCACATGAAATAACTTCGCATTTTGTTTCTTCATATAATTCTTTACATAAATCTTTAATGGATGTATCATCAGGAATTTTATATTGATTTTGAAATAAACTCACAATATCTTGTTTTGATAAACCAGAGTTTAATCCATGAAAAATTATTTGCATTTCAGATTGATCAATTGTTTTAGAAAAAATTATTAAATTATCATAGTCCATAAAATTAGGAGTTAGAATTATTTTTAACAACAAAACTGTTTTTCCAGAACCAGATCTTCCAATTATCAACATTACAAAAGAATTCGGTAAAATAGGTTGTGATTGAATTTCATAATATTTTTATTCCAAATTGATGTAAACGACGACATTTTTAATAGTAAATTTTTAATAACGAAAAATTATTCATTTTTTTTAAGTAGAAATAGAAATTCCATCACCATCAACCTCTATTTTCATATTCTGCTTTTTTAATTTTTTCAAAACTTGTTTTAATTTTTTATTTTTAGAAGAACTCTTTTTATTAAAAGATTTTATAAAATCACAAATTCCATGACCTTGTTATGGATCTAAATAAATTCCTTTTCCTTCTGGAGATTTTTCTTGTGAAGATTTTCCTTCTGACGAATTAAGAATTTTCACCTTTGAAGCATCAGCTAATTGCGCTTCCTTAATATTTTTAACAGCGGTTGTTATTCCACCTGCTGCAGCTGTAATTCTTCCAAAAATGAATGGTAATAAAGCTGCTAAAGGTAAAATTCCTTCAGAATGTTCAGCTTCTTTTTGTTTAATTTCTGCTATTTTCTTTTTACCAATGTGTGATTTTATTCATCATATTCAATAGCTGCAGGTTTGTTTGTTTCAATTATTTTTCTTATTTATTTTTCTAAATTATCAATAGTCTGTGTATCAATAATTTCATCAACCATTTTTAATAGAAATTATTTATTAAAAAATAGTTTTTTGGAGTTCATTTTGATAGAATTTACATAGAATTTCTTCACCGGCTGAATCTTTAATTCCATAAGTTATTGTTTTTGTGCCAGCATGTATTTCTGATATGATAAAAGTTCTTTAGACCATTTATGTGTTGAACGTTTTTCAAATTTATTTTTCCATTTAAATATTCGAACTCGATCGCCAATATAATATATTTGTTTTTCTTGTAAATCTTCAGTAGCATAATTGTTATCATGGGTAATTTCTTTGATTAGATCAGGATTCTCACTTGCTTCTGTTGGTAAAACTCCTATTGTTCTATGAATTTTATTATTATATTTATTAATTAATTCTGGTAAAACATCTATCCAAATTCTAATTTTTTGTTCTGTAAATTTTTTATACATCTAATTTTTCAATGTTCTATTAAATCTTTCAATTATAGGATTATGTCAACCATAATTTGATCTATCATCAGGTGAATTAAAAATTGAAAAAATTTCAATATTAATTTCTTATCTAAATTCTTCATATATTTTATTATAAAACTCTTTACCATTATCAACATATAATTTTTTTGGAATTCTATCTGGGGTTTCTTCCAACAAAAACTTGAATCCTTCTTTAATTGAATTTGCTGTTTTATTTTTTAAAGGTGAACCTAAGCATATCGAGTATATAACTCAATAATTGTTAGAATATTTCTATAGTTTTTATTATTTTTAGGATTTACGGTTTCAATTAAATCATCTTTATTGAAATTTTTTTTTAAAATATTCTTTTGGTTTTCTGTATTCTTTGTGTAACTCTGTTGCAAAAGCTTCTCACTGAAGTAACTCATTTGCTAGAGTAGTATTTTGATTGTCTGAGTTGATTGGTATTTCTCCACCTAACATTATCTTTGTTTTCATTGCTATTTTTCCTATTGTTCTTGAAAATCTTTCAGAAAATGTTGGATTTTGAAATCTTGAATCAAATCAATATCTGCTTTTTGACGAGAACGAATATCTTCTTGACGATACGCTATCTCATGTTTTAAAGCCGCTACATCAACTGTATTTATTGGTTCTTCTCCAGGTTTAGGATTATAATTTTCATCAAGTCTTATATCTAAACGAGTTCCTGGTCATTACCCGAGTTTCTTCATTAAATTTCTCTAATGAAGTGGTAGAAAAATACTTTAGGAGTTTCCCGCAATTTGAAGGTGTTGCATTTACTAAATTAATAAAATAATGAGATTTAATTTCTTGTAATAAATATTCTTTTAAAATTATTTTATTGTGTTTTGATAAATTATTTTTTGCTCTTAAAGGTCTTATCCAATTAAAACATCTTTTTATTTGCTTTTCATCTTCAAAATTAAAACTAGAAACTGGTAATGTGTGATCTATATGCCAATAAGAACCTTGATTTCTCCAAGTCATTCCATCATAAAATTGAAATTCTATCCATTGATAAAAATCATTTATTGAGCATCCTAAATATTTTAACAATTTTTTGACTTTCTATGAGTTCTTTTAACGCTCTTCTAATATCCTCATACAAATGATGAGTTAATTTTAAAGTTTATCAATAATAATAATAATAATAATAATAATAATAATAATAATAATAATAATAATAAGTAGAAGCATACATTAAAATATCAGACAAGTAAATAATAATATTAATAATAATTGAACAATTAAGATTTTGGATAATAATGTAATCCTTTCAATTTTAGAATTTATCTCAAAATGTTCAACGTTTGTTCAAAGTATTTAAAAGAAAAACTTGAAATTTCAAATTTCAAAAGGTTTTCTAAACGTATTATAAAAAAACAAATTTAGTGCATGTCAAACATTGTAAAAATATTTTTTTTACTCCATTTGCCTCATAATTTAATAATGCAATAAATATTTTCAATGTTGAAGATAATTAATGTCAAAATAAAATGCCACTATCATCTTTATTCTAGATTAATATAAAAGATTTTCACATTCAATGCCGCAATATAATAATGCAAAAATATTCTATTTTAACATTATTTACAAATAACACAAAAACATCTATTTTATTTTTATTTTGCTTGATTTTACTTGTTGTTACGTGTGTTTTAAATCTTACATTACGAAAAAACAAAACTTAAACAAATATTAATATATAATTATTTTCAAATGACATTTATTCATAAGTATTTGACTATGAATCAGTAAAAATGTTTTTTAATATTCACGAGTTTTCGGCACTTCTTTTTTCAAGTGATTATTATTATTTTTTTAAAAGTCATAATAATAAAATGTGTAATAACAACAAACATGCCACTTTATTTAATAAATGTATAAATAAACAGTATTATAATATTTAAAAAACTAACATTTTAAGTCAATATGAACTTTCATATGTCCATTAATATGTATTATAAAATAATTAAGACCGAACCATTTAATTATTCTGTTAACATTGAAGCTATAAACGAAACAATTTTATGCCAAATTATATCAACTGTTTACAACAATTATTGTTAAATGCAAAATTTCCAACACTGTAATTTAGTTTGAAGTCATAAACAATAATAAAATAAATATAGCTTGTTTTTCGTTAAAACGTTTGAATTACACTATAAAAATTTATTATATTATTTTAAAATATTATTTTTTGAAAGAGCCATATTATTTGATATGGTGATAGCCTAAAAATGTTTTTATATAAAGTTATTAGATATATTATTTAAATCCATTTATTATAATATATTTTTAATTTTTTTTAATTGATCAAGTCAATTGTTATGAAATCAGAATAAATATCAATAATGTTTTGTAAACGAAAACAAAAATAAAACAAAAGGTAAAAATTACATATTTTTCATCAAATACAAATTTCCTCCCCCCAAACTACCTCCTGACAAAACATCCTGTATTTTGTATTTATAACATATAAGGTTTAGTACACATAAGATATAAATAATATTAAAAAAAAATTTAATGTTGCACAATAAATTTCTGATAAGTTGAAATAAACAAATTTTAATTTTATAATTCTCAACACATTAGCGTCTTAATGTGCTAAACATTTTAAAGTGCTTTCAAACATATTTTCAGATTTTTTATTTACAAAACTATATTTACGAAAAATGTTTTTTCGTTTTAATATAAAAATTTGATTCAAAAAAAATGTAATATAGATAAATAAATAATATAAAAAATAAAAATATAATAAAAAAATTAAAAAAAACACAAAGAGAATACAATAAACACAGTTCTTTGATAATATAAATTAAAACATTAAACGATATCAATTATTAAATTTTTTAATAGTTAAAAACAAAACTAATAGACTTTAATTTTTTCTAGATTTTTGTTCCACATATTAATTTAAACAAACATGGCGCTATTAGGCTAAGCAAAATTAACACAGTGGATAACTTTTCTCTGGCCCTACAGTTATTTGAAAGAGTGATATGTGAAACAATTTCATTAGGAGACCCTGAGAATTATCTAAAATCACTTGTGGCATTATATAAACAAATAAAATAATTTTCGATGAAAACATTAAATATATAACCAATAAAAATTTGTAAAATAAATTTTGCGAATAAAAATTCTTACCTTTTAAAAATTGATTTTCGGTATAATTTAGCGATTTTATATTAATAAAATAGCAAGATTGCTGGGAGCAGTCGACTGTGTTGACGTAATTATTGTTACAATACGTTTTCAATGAACGAAAAAAGTGATTAGCTGGTAAGATGTCGCATACGTGATATTGCAGATTTTTTTGTATTTGAGTCTGAAAAACAAAAACAATTTCAAAATTAATTTGAAAATAAACAAAAATATTTTAAAGTTTTTTTAATAAATAAAATTTCAATATATTTAAATGCAACATTAAGAAAATTATATTTTTATTTTTGTGGTTTTTTTTCATTATGACAATATATAGATTTTTAAATTTTAGGCACAGTGTACTTTCAATTAAACTTGATAAAAGTAGTACGAATTCAAAATAAATAAAATATTTAAAGAAAATTGTAAACAAATCAAAGAATAGATTATTTTTGAAAGACAAACATCATAATTACATGTTTTAATCCGAATGATTTTTTTTCTTCAATTTAGAACTTAAGTCAAAAGTTTTTAACAATCAACAAAGTTAAAGAAAAGATACATTGGTATCAACATGACCAAGAGATTCGTA
The DNA here is from genome assembly GCA_022537955.1 of Schmidtea mediterranea. NCBI lineage: Eukaryota > Metazoa > Platyhelminthes > Tricladida > Dugesiidae > Schmidtea > Schmidtea mediterranea. Next base: position 243,062,364 of record CM039680.1, on the reverse strand, counting down.
AGATTATACTAAATCTTCTGAATCAAGCTCAATGTTAATAACGATTTTCCTAAATATATTATAACAGTTAATAAAATGCGTCTTCTACTGCTAATACTACAAACCAGTATAAAATAAATTTCAACAGTTATATCATTAGATAATGTTTTGAGAATATGACATAATCCATGTATCATGTAAAAGGTTGAAGAATGTAAGTAAATATAGACAAAAAATATACAACTGAATTCTCTATTTTTCTCAAGATAATGCACTAATTTGTAAACTAGCATTTACAATAAGTGAAATGCAAAAAATATTTTAGCAAACTCAATATCTTTATTAATATTAAAAATTAAATCACGGCAAAAAAATAATATCTCTTCAAAACTATATAATATATATAACATAAAGAATCAAACTGTTTCCCATACTTCCTACCGTTTTTACATATGATGCATCCTGCAGGTTTTCACGAGTGATTTCAGTATTATATGTATAATAAATTTACTTTGGTTCATGAATAATGCATAAGAATATATTATAAAATTTATATTATTGGGATAATAATAATAATAATAATAATAATAGTAACTTATTGAAATTTTGATTATTATTAACACAAATATTTTTAATTTTATTATAAAACACATAAAATTCAAATTTGTAAACAATAGTTAAAAAATATTGAAATAATAAAAGGGAAATTCAATAAATAAAAAAACATCAACTACATATTGTCAAATGGAAAAATACTAAATTTGTGACTTTCGTCAACAAAATAAATGAAAATTCTCAAATCATAAATAACAATTAAAACAATTGTCTTCAAAATATAGCAAGCTTTAAATCAATGGTTGAGTTTCTTCAAACAATATCAATCTTCAATTATCAAAATCAAAGAGCGAATAATAATGTAAATACTTTTAATTTAATGTTAAAGTGCTTCTCTTGATTGCTTAAAATAAAAGAAAGATTAAAATATTAACAAAATTTCAAACAGTTAGGTAAGGAAAATTAATGTTACAGTAACTTTTGGCATTTAATATTGTTAAAATTTCAAAAACTGAAATTATTCTTGTTCAAACTTGCAATGAATAAACGTTAGTAAAAAGTCTAAGAGTTACTTACTTAAATAAAAAAATATTAATAATAAATATAGCTAAAATTTTAGAGTAAGGTAATTTCTGTTATACTATTTCCTACAACTAATCTTTATATAATTAAGAAGTGAGTTTAGGACAGCAATTTTATTGATATCAAAAAGTTATTACTTTTCTATATCACTTGAAAAAAACAGCTGAAAATTTGTCAATATCAATAAAACATCTGATTCATAGTCAATCCATAAAAAAGTCTTTACGTCATTTTTATACAATATATAATTCAATAGATAATGGTTTTTTATAAAGATAATGTTTAAAAACTGACAAATCTTTCGGCATTACATAAATGATTTTAGGTACCAACAAATAATTCACCAAAAGTATATTAAAACCATAATAACAAAATTTTAAAATAAACAATTATTTGATATTATTCTAAAATTATACATAAGATTTTACTGACTCAACATAATTTTGTAGTTCTCCCATTTTATATTTATCCCATTGACTTTCTCTTTTACAACTAAACAATTTATTTTTAATTTTGTCAAATATTTTTTAGATTTATTTTGTCATAAAATTTTAAATAATTTAATCTATATAGCCTGTCAATTGGACAAGACTTGCCAACGAATATCAATTATACAGACAAGAAATATGTAATAATAATAATAATAATAATAATAATAATAATAATAATAATAATAATAATAATAATAATAATAATAATAATAATAATAATAATAATAATAATAATAATAATAATAATAATAATAATAATAATAATAATAATAATAATAATAATAATAATAATAATAATAATAATAATAATAATAATAATAATAATAATAATAATAATAACTTTCAGTTTTATTAAAGAAATAATTCTTTTCCATAATGACCAATTTAAATATCAAAAGTTAAGATGTATTCACATATTATAAGGTTACATGAAGAAGGATATCATATAGAAAAGTATTAACTTACGTATGTATAAATTCGGTATTCTACATAATTTATATCGGTTTCTTTTTTTGAAAGGGTTATGGAACAATATATATATATAAACTCGAAATATATTTCTTTTATTTGGCGTCTTCGAGTTTTTATTAATAATGGGTGATCCTTTTTCGATTTATATATATAAAAATAATAAATTATCTGTGACTTGCGAAACATTTCATGCTGACTAAAACAAAAACATATTTTCCGTATATTAATTAAACTGAAAAGAATTATTCATTTGTTTTCATACTTGATCTGTTCTGTTTTAGAGTTAATTATTTTGAATGTTTATTTCAAACTTATTGTTTCAAAATATATTTATTTTGTTAAATAAAGTTATGAAAAATCCATTTTAATGAATTTTTAGTGTAGATTAATTATTTTTTATTAGTTATAGTTATGGTTAAAGATTTATTAAAATCTAGTCATGGAATAAAAATACGTTTATCAACGATCAGTGATCAACAATTTCCGAATATTTCTTCTTTGGTTATTTCTATGATTTTTAATTTTGACAAATTTAGTTCCGTCTATTTCAATAATATATAGTATCCCATCAAGAATAACAAAAAGTAAATATCTTGAACATACATCTGTCACAAATGAATTTCATTGAATTGTCGTTTTAAGAGTGATTTTTATATTTTTTCAACAATATTCACTGGTGACTCAAATGACCATTCATAAATAAAGAATAAAATATTTTTAAGTGTTAAACTTGCACGGTTATGGTTTTCTATGTTCGATGTATATATATAGCATCGATATCTTTACTGATTCATAAAATTAAAGAGGTTCTTATATATATAATAAGGAATCGAGCACTTTAATTATATATTAATATGCATGATTTCTATTTTTAGTTTCTCTAATTTATTTCTAAAATTTTGTAATGTATTGTATTGTATTATAATTATAATTATTATTTTAATATAATGACATAAATTTGTTTTTATTGATTGACTATGAATCAGATGATTTATTGATATTTACAAAATTTCGCACAGTCTTTTCAAGTGATATAGATCTAGATCACTTGAAAAGAGATATGCCGAAAATTTGTGAATATCCATAAATCATCTGATTCATAGTCAATCAATAAAAAAAATTCTTTATCCCATTTCAAAATGAATAGCAACCAGAGGTGAAAACTAGAAAAAGTTATTTTATTTTAATATAATTAATATTCCTATACATTAGAGTCTACTACTGAGTAGATTCTTGATTATTTGGACATGAATCGGGCTTTCTATTATACTGTCCGGATAGCGTTTTATCCGTATAGTCGAGAATATAAGGAAATTCAATACAAAATTGCATATTTCTTTAACAAATAGAAAACAGCGAAATTCGTTTTATAATTATTAAGACAGATTCTTTTACAGTAGAACCCGTATTAATCAAAATGCGGTGATCGAAAGAGGTTTGACTGTAATTTTAAATTTCAAATATTAAGAATGTCAGGATAGTCAAACCTCCGGATAATCGAGAGTCTACTGTAACTTTATTTATATGTTAGGATTATCATTGTTTGAAAGGGTTAAACTGGTATTATATAAATACTTATTATCCATTTTAATAATCCATTCAAGTAATAGACTTTTAGTTTCAAATTCCTTTTTAATATAAATCATAACTTATAAAAATATAAGATTAAAATGATTTATTAAGAATATTTTATAATAAATTATTTAAAATTTTTTTTTTAAATTCTAAATTTAAAAACTTTTAATATTTAAAAAAATTATAATCTACCTCCTCATGTTGAAAAAACCTTTGTAATCTTGTTAATCGTTTTCTGTTATTTTTATCACTGAAAATTGAAACATTGAGCTTTTCTGTGTTGATTCGTGCAGCATGTCTAGATGTTAGCCAGTTGATCCGGTAGTTCATATATTGCAAAGTCATGTCTGCTACTGATGAAGGCAAATTAGTTTGTGACCGACCCATACAATAAAAGGATAAGACAAAAATACTGGCAACCCCAATAAGAATTGTAAATGAAATTATAATGCACACGTAATAAAGTCGTTTGCAACAATCAAAACAAGGGAAAAGCTTGTTAATTGACAGCCCAAATTCGGCAATTTCAATTGTTGGATTGTTTCGAATATAATGTTTGAATTTCACAAACCGAAATGCTTGAAAAGTTGCATCGTTTTCCAATTTTTCTCTCTAAATCGTAAATAATCTAAGAAATTGAAATTGCAATTTTAGATGCATTTTATTGAAATTTTAACTAAATCAGCGGCTTCCAAATTTTCTGGTGCTCTGACGCATTGATATTATTTGTCAAGGTTTCGTGACTCTAACGATAAATTTAATTGGGTTGCTCCTCATTCCCTGCTTTTTTACAGCTAACTATTATGAGTTTAACTTCTTAGATATCTGATAAGGTACCATGTTTTTAAGTTTCAAATGTTAAATACCATATATCGTCGCTAATAGTCGGTAAATTTTGAATAATATTTTACTTTCCGACTTACAGCTGGATCACAACCCTTTAGGGTTGAAAATAGTAAAGCTAATTATTTCCTAGATCGTAATTTTCAATCTTAACTGTAATCTTCCTGTTTTTATTAAAGATATCCGGCAAAGTCGACACTATATGGTGGAATCCATGTTGATTTCAAATAACATATAGATGCCATATAAATAGAAATTTTTATTGATATTTAGAATTTTTTATTATTTGATTATGAACCAGTAATGACATCGATGTTATATTGATATCATTACTGATTCATAGTAATAAAAAAATTTTCTGTCATTGAAAAATGAAAAGAAATCAAAGGTGAAAACCAAAAGAAGTTTTTACAGTAGGAATTTTTATTATTTTAAAATATTATATGATTAAGACAGTAGATCATATACTTATTATAATATTCAGAATATTAAAGATAAAAAACAACAATAGCACCGGAAGTGGACATTTATTTAGTTTTTAAAACTGTACAAATTACCGGTTTTATGTAAAAAAATAAAAAATATTTAAAGCACTTTTAATAGTTTTCATTTCTGACTTATACATGAACCTTGTACTCTAGTCAACATCTGATATTCAAATTTAGGGTTCCGAATTCTACGCAAACTGACTTATACCAACGATACATAGTAATTGAATAATAACACAATTTCTTATAAATTTTTTGGTTAATGTTTTTAACAGGGAACTTGCAAAGGAATTAAATGTGTACAGTTTAAGTATGTATTGTGCAAAGTTCATTGTACAATTAAGAGTCACACATAATCGAAGCTACTAACTTTAATGTTGAAAATTTATATATTTTTTATAAAACAAATTATTTTTCAGATGTCTCCTGTGACACTTGTTGGGGTCGCAATTCACAGGTTGGGAACCACTTATTTAAGTTTCATTATTATTATTGTTATTATTATTATTATTATTATTATTATTATTGTTATTATTATTATTATTATTATTATTATTATTATTATTATTATTATTATTATTATTATTATTATTATTATTGTTATTATTATTATTATTATTATTATTATTATTATTATTATTATTATTATTATTATTATTATTATTATTATTATTATTATTATTATTATTATTATTATTATTATTATTATTATTGAAAAACGTCAACTGTATATTCTATAAAATAACATTCCACTATATATTTCGACCGTTTATCAGTCTGCTTCAGGCTAGAAATCACAATTACAAAATCTAAATGAAAATAGGAAAATCTAGACAAATTAATCAATAATAATCGTATTACAAAATTTTATTTTAATTTAAAAAAAATAAAATCAAACCTTCATTAAATTAAAATATTTAATAAAATTAAACTAAAATATTAATTAAATTTAAAATTGGAAAATAAACGTTTAAATTTAAAAATAATTTTTACAAAACATCAAAAACATTATATATGCAATTTACATTCAATTACTTGAATACATTCAAAATACATGTAGACTGAACATTTTGAACATTAATTATAGGATTTAAAGATCTTATCAACAACTAGCACGTTATTCTTTCCCAATAATTACTCAGATTTTTTGCAATTATCTTGAAGTCAGACATACTTATTTTTACTACTACATTTCCTAAAATGATCACTAATGTGAGTCAAACTATTGGGTTTACAATGCTCAAGTGCTCGAGTACAGAGATGACGAGCAGTCTCTCCAATGTATGTGGCATTACACCCATTACATCAAAATTGATATACGAGCGCAGAACAAAGATAAACTGAGTTGGAGACTTATTAGTGAACATACTTTTTACTATGCAAGACGTTGAAACAATCCAAAATTGATTTTATGTTTGAGGATCTTTTTTCGTAAATTCTCTGAAACCCTCGGAATAAGGCAATATCAACATACATTTTGGTTCAATGTGTTTTGATCGATTTTTTTCACCTTTCAAGCTTGACAACTTACCAATTTTAGAGTCTATAAATATATTACAGTCTCGTTAGTCGTACTTTCAAGAAAAAATTTAGAATGTTCATTTTTAAGTAGCAATGCAACCAACGAGTCCATACATTTGACTGAGTTAACAAACGTGGAAGAAAGAGACCATACGCAAAATACTAATCCTCTCACCATATTCCTCATATACTTAAATTCACAAAAGCTCTCAGGCGTAATATACAGACCAGTATCAGTCGCTTTTCTGTATATTTTCGTTTGATAGGCTTTATTATTATTATTATTATTATTATAATTGTTATTATTATTATTATTATTATATTTATTATTATTATTGTTGTTGATTTTACTTCTAATGTTAGTTAACTTACATTTGATGGCTTTCCACAATTATTAACTGACAAATAAATATGTGATCCAAACCAGATTATTTTGATCGTGGTTAATGTATGATAAAATCGATAAGTAATAATAATTATATCAATAAAAACAATAATTAATCGCATTTGCCACAAAGAAATTTTCAATTGAAATCGATTGTTTTTCGAAATGATTTTCATACGAGTTTTATAATATTTATTTATTTCTGAATCCAACGGGGAAAATTTCATTTGTTTTTTATTGGAACTGAATTTTAAAGTTGATTGAAAATATCGTTTTGTTTTCGATTGAATTGTTTCTTTAAAGTCGACTTGAGATGGTTTGAATATTGAATCAGGTGTTTTAGTGATGTTATGTAATTTGAAATATCTAAATAATAATAATAATAATAATAATAATAATAATAATAATAATAATAATAATAATAATAATAATAATAATAATTTTTATAATAATAATTTTTATAATAATAATAATAATAATATTTTAATAATAGATTTTAAAATTATAATTTACTTTAAAAAAATAAAATTTTTGACAAAGTGAAAATATCTCAATATATTTTTCTCCATAATACTCATGATGAGCAAATTAATTGCGTATGAAAATACATACAAAGTATTATTTACTATTTTTTTAACAAAAATACGTTCAATTAGCAATAATTTATATCCCAGTAGAGCTTTCTTTAAGGATCACTGCGATGGAAATTCCTATTAACTTTGCCATTAACAAAGTAGTTTTTTCACATATTTTAGCTTTTAATAAGATTTGGTTTTGATGAGGAATAACTTATATAAATTCGAATTATGAAGCTTTTTCAATTAATACTTCCCTAATAAATGTTTATTGATTTTCTATAAATTCTAAATGGATTGGCATAGATTACCGTAGAATATTTCAAATTTACAGACTTATTTCACTGAAATTCGGGAGCTAGTGAATCCTTTTGAAACAATTTTAAATGATGAATTTTCATCTTTTTTTAATAATAATATTAAATATTCACAAATGTTTTTCGTAATATTTATTTTTAAAGCTTTTTGTTAGTTTAAAAATTTTTATCAGTATATATATATATATTTCAAATTGCAATATTCAGTTTTAGTAAATGACATTTTTCGCAAACTAATTAAGTTTAATTTTTAACTTTGATATAAGTGTTTTCTAAATTCTTTTGTTTAAATAATTATTTATTAACGAAATATAACATAAAAAAATTACCGTCTTCCACAACACATTTCTACATCTTTCTGTAATGTTAACTGGGATTCAAAATTAAAGGACAAAATTATGTACAGCAATAATTCATTGCGGACATTAATATTTTAAAAATAAGCAATTTGACAATATCTTTATCAAATTTTATCTTTATAATTTAAACAATAAATTTCCAAAGAATGATAGAGAACCGTGAATTATTAAAAATGTCAACGAAAATCATTGATAAACGTCATATATAAGTAAAATAATAATTTTAAAGCTAAATATTTGTAGGTATTCAGAAATTGATAAAGAAATATTGATCTAAATCACGGAATATAAATAATTACTAATTCTAATAAAGATTTGTCTTAAAATAAAAATTTAATAAATATTACCATTTTAAAAATAAAGTCTAATATAAAAATATTATCAACATATTATTAAAAAATGTAAATTTAATGAAAAATATAACTTTTAATTTACCATCTGCTTAAAATATTTGTCATTGTTGCTGATAATTTATGTATATCAAGTATATGATTATCACTTCTCTCTTAATTGTTGGACTAAAGCTGGCTATTCTGTAATTCTAAATTCAGATGACCTAAATAATGAACCATTTCAAGAGGAACGAGATGAAATTGATGCAGTACAACAAATGTTTGATGAAATCAATCCGGAAGATCCGACCATCGTTGACGATTTAATAACCTTGCAAGTAGATGAAAATGAGTTGATATTAAATGAAAAAAACGAAGCTATTCCGAATACAGATAATACAAATTTTGATCTATTTATATCAAAAAACATTGATATTGAATAATTAGAAGATTCAGAAGAAGCTTCCAGGTTTACTAGTAAAGATATCATAAAAAAACTTTTTAAATAGGAAATTGGATAACGGATGTAATATTTGATGGTGATGGTGATGTTAAAGAGAGGGATAAGCTTTTTCAGTCGTTACAAGTCATTGAAAATTTCTTGCAGATAAAAAAGAAGTCAACTAAGTTATCCAAAATTACTGATTATTTTATAAAATAATAAATACGTTATTTTACGGTTTAATTTTTTTCTATTGCTTACCTGCGTAGTGTTTACCGCCCTCCGTACATTTCCACATTTTATAAAACCCCGAAATAAGAAAACTGTAGATGTCTGACTGTAATACCAATAATAAGAAAGCTTCTATCGTTTTAAATGGAAAATATTTTATTAAAATGAAACTTTTCGAATATCGTGGTAGATTCTCAGTATTTTCCAAGAAAAAACTTCTATCTCGATTAGTTTATGTTGGTAAATTAGATTGTAAGAAATAAAATTGAATTGTAAAAGCTATCAAAAGAAAATCTCACTCGTTAGAAAACGAAACGTATAAACTGAAAATTGCCCGGGGCTCATAGAGATCCGGGATTGATTGCAAGTTATATGATTTGATTTCACTCCCAAGAATCGAGTAATACTTTAAACTATGATTAGATTTTTGAGTGGCATTTCTCCCAAATTGAATGGCGGTTTTTATATATACAGAATTAGTAAATTGGTTTATGTATGACTGATATCGATCTATTCGATTATTGATTTGTCTATGAATCAATTGCCTGGAATAATTATAGAATGCTTCGAATTCCTTCTGCAAATGAGTATTGAAAATCTTCCCAATCGACTTGTAAATTGGTTTTTTATTGCTAACCGTCCACGGATCAATGAACGTGTCGTATTTTGATTTGATATGATTTTTCAAAGAGATCTCACAGTTCTTTCGTTTTTCTTGACAAGCCTTATTCATCGTATTCACGAATTCATTCTGTCGACGAAACTCATCCGAACCGTAATTGTCTAACTTGCGAACCTCCTGTTCGACGGAAAACAAAAACCGACTCGGAGTGATTTCAAATGGGGTCAAGTTCGATTCCAAACTCAACACCAACGACAAACCGACGCTCAGTGTGAAAACAAAATTGTAAAACACTTTAAATGCGACAAAAAGAAACAAAACCATTCTCCGTTTCGTGGAAATCGTTTGAACATGCTGGCTGCATTCTTGGTTGAGAGATTTTCGATAGGTTGAATGAATTTTCTGCATCAGTGATTTCTGATCGGTTTTTGAACATAACCGAATGATAATCAAAGCACTTATAATAAAAAAGTAAATGATTGAAAACGCAAAAGTGATTATGGCTAAATATTGTAAAAGATAATGATACATCTCTTTCTGAAATGCTATCTGATTTGAACGTATCTTGATTTGTCTTTCAAACGGCAATAAAAGCTTCGAAGAGGTCTGTCTGTTAATTGAACTGCGTTGTGTTGGAGAACGGGGATGAAGATAAATTTGTTTTCGATATGTCGAGAAACAGTCTTGCACTAATATCAATAAAGCGATTTGAATGTTGGCTTTTGAACTTAAAATAAGTCGATGGAGGTCAATGTGAAAATATGTCGAGAACTCAATCGGAACTTTACTTGTGTTTCGTTTTCGGCTGTCAAATCTAAATGAATTCGACAAACTCTTGACCGGATTGAAAACTATTTGCTCATAGTCCGCAAGCAAACTTTCAGTGGCAATGTCGGTGATTTGAATATTGACAAATGTCGCATCATTTGATACAAATCCTAAATAAATAATATTTAATTTTATACAATAAAATTATTATTTCTAAAAACCTAAAAATTCAAAAGTTAGTAAAATCACTAAAATTAATAATAATAATTTTAATAATTTTAAATAATTTAAAATAAGGGATTTAATTTACTATTTTTAATTTATGTAACCATTTTGCTCATCAAACTCAAAAAAATGTTTTCTTACCAAACTAATTGATTAAAATAAAATATTTTTAAAAATTATTAAAATGTATAAATTATTATTCATCAAGAACAGAACTCTGTTACTTTACAGAATATTTAAAATTCAAACAAATTATTGAATAAAATACCATTTCTTAAATTGCTTGTTTATCTTTTTACTCTACAATTTCTTTTAGGTTCAGCAAATAGTTTTTCTTGTTAACAAGTAGTCATGAACTTGTTAGTCATGGTCCTTCTCCATTTAGGGGGGAAATGTTTTGCAATTGTATTTTATTTCATTGAGTAAAAATTCTTAAGTCAAATTTAGTTTTAGAATTTCATAAAACCAAATTTTAAGTTGGTGAATTTTCAACATCCAGAACTAATTATAGATTTAAAACGAATAATTTAGACCTTTAAGTCAAATTATTTAAAATAAAGTATTTTTGAATTTTTAAAATAAAAACAATTATTGATATAATGAAATATTTTAAACTTATTTAAATTCAATGAACTAATTTTTAAGTATTTTCCACAAATTAATATCGCAAACTTGATTATAATTAATTATAAATGAAACTTTTTTAAACTATATGAATTTTATATTTAAAAATTTTATAATAAAATTTATTATAAAAATATAATTCAAATAAATAAATAGTTAATCTATTTCTGCAGTGTTTATTAAATGAAATATTTTAACCTAAAATATGTAAGCAAAATTAAACTAAACTAACACTTCACTTTGCTATACTACAAATTGAAGCTGTATTTCCGTCAAAAAGTTATTTGATTACTCACAAAACAATTATCACTTTACTTCTGAAAAAAATATGTCATTTATACAATATGAATGTTAAATAAAATAATTAAAGTATGATGCGTATACATGTATTTTATTAGTATGCGTTTATTGCATAAAACAAAGAATTCATTTATCTTTGTAAGCAATAATTAAAAACAAAAATAATTAATTCTGAATCTGATTTTAAATTCATAAATTTTTTGTTTCCAGTTCCCTGAAACTAAACCTTTCTCCAAAGTCGATTGGATAGCTTTTGGTTTGTTTGCCTACTATGAATTATTTCATTACCTTACCAATATGTAAACATATTTGTTATATAAACAATTATTAAAACAATTAGGAAATTTACAATTAAATGAAAACAAAATTAAAATGTGAAATACATACTCCACTTATTTGTTGTTCCTTATAATACGATTGTTATTATTGTTATTTAAACAATTAAAATTAGATTGATTATTAGGACAAAAATAAAGATTCTGTTTGATAATAATCACTAAAAGGCTTTACGTAAAATAAATTGAATTCGATTCATAAAAGTTGAAATTTTTACATACTAATAAACAAAACAATAAATTTCAAGCAAAATTGTAAAAAACAAGTTATATATATATATATATATATATAATCTTTCAGAAATGTATAAAATACTCGGCAAAATATTTTTTATAAATAATAATAAGTGATTTACTAAAATAAAATATATATGCTTTTATAAATAATCAATTTAACAAAATATAAAAAAAACATTTAATTTGAAATAAATTACAATATTCAGGAAAACAAATCTTTCTGATTTCTCAAAAAAATTGAAGATGAAAGAAATAGTGCATTAAAACAAAAGAATCCTATTTTGAATTGATTTTATACAAAAGTTTCAGATATAAACCGAAAAATTCTAAACTATTCAAGGGCTTATTTTATATTTTGATTTAAACTTTCAACACTTAAAAGTAAAATTATAACAAGATACTTTGTAAAATTTAATATTAAATAATTTATTAAATTAAAATTGCTAAAAAACAATTAACTTAACGAAGAATATATCACCGATTCTCTACAAAGCCTATGGGATCCTAATGATCCGATTTGATTGGATAAGGAAAATAATAATTTAATTATTTTTTTCTCGTGACAAAATATTGAAAAAAAGTAAAATGTCTGAGAGGAATCTCCAAAATCAATAATTGATAAATAATTTATTATAATAAAAATATAGTTAGTTAAAAATTCGATTAAACAAAATAATGAAAACTTTGTTAAAAAATATTTTATTTCCGAATGAAAATATTCCTTAACAAATAAGAAAAATGCAAATTTTATTCTACTTATTTGACACTTTCCTTCAGCCGTCGTTTGTCGTAAAAATTTTTTCAAGTATTTTTTCACATATTTTTTCAAGTGATAATAATCATTATTTATTAATTTTATAAAATAAGACGAATTTAAATAATTATTTTTATTATTAAATTATTGTTATTCATAAAAATAATAATAATAGCCAACTGATGGAATTGATTGATATTAGTAAGCTCAGTTTTTTGACTCAGGCTGAAACTAAGTGTAAAATAGTTTTGGTACAAATTTTTAAATATTTTGTTGAAAATTTTATTTAAATTTTGTTATGACAGAAGTTTGTTTAAATAATGATGGTTTATTCTAAATAGTTTAAAGTTCAAGACGAAGTACCTGATGATGACTGTTATTCAATAAAATTAATAATTATTATTATCATTAAAATTATTATTATTAAGATATTTAAAAATACATAGCATCAAAATAGCACCTGAAAAATATAGGAAAAAAAGAAAACTAAACGATATTCAGTGCAATTAAAACAAACTAAAAATGAAAAAAAAGTCCCTGAAAGATAAAACCATAATAACACAAAGGAAACTACTTTTAAAAATGTATTATTCAAAAATTATTTCTATGAAAATGAAGTGGTTTCCTGATTTTAAAATCCCCTATAAAATTTGATCATGAAACATAAAAATAAATATAACTATCTATATCAAACCTTCAACCAGTAAATTCCATTGATAAGGCCATTTCTGTAATGATAATTGAGCAGTAAATGAATCGTTTTGAATGTCTTTCACAATTCTTCCACGGTGAAATTGATTTCCCTCACACAAAAGCGATTTAATTAAAGAAGTGTTTTCTAAATATAAAATACGAAATTAAAACAATTAACACTTTCTAAATCATGAATAAACAAAATATTTCAATAAGAAATTCATTTAAAGAAAACACTGAGATATAAAATAGCAAATTTTATGAGAAAATAGCAAAAAGATAATCATCTTACATTATTGAAAAAATATCTAAAATTTCTAAATGAAAATATGCTGAATGGAATCATAAAATAATTTCACTCGAAATTGACAAATTGCATTTCGGCAGGATTTCACCAATCAAAATCGAGAAAATAAAATAATTTTCTATCAGCAACAATAATTAAAACAAATTTAACTTATGATGTATTATGATGAATATAATTTAGAGGATATTTTCTGACAAAGAATAAAATAATTAGATTTTAAAAACTTGTTTTTTACAATCTGAGAAAAAATATTTTTTCAGCTTGATTAACTATCAAATAAATTTGAATTTTACAATTTTTAGAAACTGCAGAAAAAATCTGAATATTTTCTATAATATTGGATTGAATTTATTCCAGTCATCCGAATTCCAATGCTAAGGACTAGTAACGGCCTGGTATATTTTTTCGGAAATTATCATAATAAACAAGTTTCTATAAAGATTTGTCTAAAAAATTGTGATAAGTGGAAACAAGTGAATTTACAATAACGAGATATCTCACTGACGCAATTCACAGACAAGAGATTTATAAATAAAATGTTTTATTTTCTTACAATGATTAAATTTGATTAATAAAATTGAAAACCCATAGTAGCCCGGAAAGGGGGAATAATAATAATATGTGACAGTCAACGTGTTAAGAAATATTATTTCATTCAAGTAGATTTATAAAAGTTTAATTTAAAATATGCAAGTGTCAATATCAGTGTTATTACTTTTCAAGATAATTGTTATGTTTGCTGTAGATATATATATCCAATTTTAGTGTAGGATGTAGTGTGACTATGATCGCTGCAAATATATATCTGTTTTTGTTTAGGATGCAGTATGAAGTGTAAGAACTCAGCCGAGTCACCAGTAAAACTTGTGTCGGGATGGTCTGCGGTGTTTGTTGTATTGCAATTATTATGACACAACAAATATTTATAATAAGTAAAATATATTAAAAAACTACAGAAAACTAAGTAAAACACAATAAATATCACTTGTTAGTTATTCCTGTTCTCTCGTTTTAGATAAAGTTTTGGGACTTGCTTTGTTGTTCTTTTAGATTTTGATTCTGGATTTAGAATCTGGATTTTATTTAATCTAATTCTTTAAAATATTTATCCATAGATAAGGTCCAAAACGTTAAATAATTCTCTTAAATTAATTTTTCCATATTTCAGTTTTTTTTGTTTGTCTATTGATTTCATTTTTTAAAATTTTTATAAGGCTATTGAGTTTTTTATATTCCAATTTAAGAAAGGTAAAAAAACAATCAAAAAAATAATAAATAATTAATGAACACCGAGCGGGGTGGGGGGAAATCACTACATTAAACAATAAAAATAATTATGAAGACCAATACAATAATAATGTCCATTTTTAAAAAATATTCTAAAATTTATTTATTCAAAATATTATATTTCGATTATGTTATTAAAGCAAATCTCCATGAGTAATTCTTTCAAATTAATGAATTAAAATATTAAATAGAAATGCGACAAGTAAATTGGAAAATACTGTCCGCTGACAACAATTATATCAACAATATAGTAATAATAATATTAATATATAGTAGTGTATATTTGTAATGTTTTTTGCATTGAAAATGTGTGAAACTGTTTAAGTGTAATAATAAATTGAACATGATTGATTTATTCAATTTTAATTACTTTAAAACTGTTCTTTTAATGGACACAGAAAACCTTGGAAAATGGATATGATTCATGATGTTTAAGCAAGTTAGGATAGAAACTATAAAGGTAAAGTTGATGAAATAAAAGATAGACTAGTCTGTTATTGTTTTACTGTTTTCAAAGGATTCTAAAAGATTTTGGAAGTTTCTATGTTAAATATATTTCTCAATCTTATTTTAGGAGTTAATATTATTGAACACAATAACAAGTGCAAGTAAATATATATATATATATATATATATATATATATATATATATATTTTATATTTTAAATTGATATCTATAGGCTGAAAAACTATATTTTACGAGTCATACAGTTTCAAGGCAATTCGGTGCACAAAAATGTTTGAATTTTTATTAAATTATTATTAAATAAAATACTCTTTGTTGGTGGTTTATAAATAATAAGAATTAAAAATTATAATGCAATATAAATTGAATGAAAACAAACAAAAAATTACTATTTTTGCTCGAAATATATCAAAATTTACATTTAATGTTTTAATATAAAACTAACATATTTTGATCAGGTGTTTTTAAATATATTGTTTACATCAAAACTTTTTAAAATTATAGATCACCGATTTCTGGATAACAATCTTCACTTCTGAGCTTTGAAAGGGTCTGATTGTAAATAAAAGGTTTTGAAAACTTTTATTTTGTTTATAATTTAGAAAAACATTAACAAAACTATCATTGTAGTTTATTGTATCAACATATAATACACCACAATGACAATTTTGTAAAATATTTTGTAAATTAAATTCATTTTAATAGTTTCCAAAACCTTTTATATACAACAAGACTCTTTAACAGCTCAAAAAAGAAGATTGTTATCTAGAAATTGGAGGCATATAATTTTAACAATTTTTGATCTAAACATTATATTTAAAAAATCTGATCAAAATGTGTTAATTTTATATAAGAACATTTAAAAAAAACATTTTATGTATATTTAACAAAAAACAAATTCACATAAAAAGTTTAATAAAAAAAAGAAAGATTTTTAAAAATATTTAACAAAAATAGTAATTTTAAGAAAAGAATGCATTAAAACAGAATAGTTTTTGTCACTAATTTCTGTGGCACTTTGATAGGTAATTTTATATTTTGTAATATCTGTACAGTTTTATGAATTTTTCTGAAGTTCATGATTTGAAATATTAGTGTTCTTTGTTCCTCAACAATGTTAAAATTTGAATGCATAGTTTAGCTTTGATTTCATTAGCCAAGGTTCTTTAATTGATTCTTTGTATTTTCGGCATTTGTTGATTAATTCAACATGTTTATAAATTTTTGATGTGTATAAAAATATTGGCTTACAGCCAGTTCAGTTCAAAGTCTTTATCTTGCTCCATTTTCAAGTTTTTATTCTAATTTAAATTAATAAAGTTAGGAAATGACAATTTACAATAAGCAATTATGGTAAATTTTACAATTTCTTACTAATTTTATATTACAAAAAAACTAAAAATCATATGTAAAAATTGACAAAAGTAAATTTAGTGCATTCATAATTTTTTTATCGAAGTCTCTTATTTTCCAATTAGATTTCCTAACCGAATGTACCAGCTACACCTCCTTAATATGGCCTGTTTACAATTATAACTATTAATATTATTGTGTAAAGTAATCTGTAGAAGTATTTTTTAACTATTAATTAAGAAGCGAAACCAAATTATTCTTTATGATTAGTCAAATATGAAAAGATAATTTTGAATAATTAATTTTTATTATACAAAGAAAATAAATATAAATCTAGAACATGTCAAATGTTAATAATCATAAACCATCTTATTATATAATTATTTGTATTCATTGAAGTCGAATTTTTATAAATAATAATTCAGAATAATAATTATTTTTTTAATATTATTATTATTATGATCTACAAAATTTGACAATGAATCAGATTTATTTAAGTTATTGTGAATACCTTAAATAAATCTGATTTATAGTCAAATTTTGTGTAAAATATTATGTCACTTATAAAGAAATCAGAGGTGAAACACAAAAAACGTCCATATATTATTATTATCATCAATATTATTATTATACAAATAATTAAATAACTATGACTATGATTTAATTAAAAGAATATATTACATCAGATTTGGTGAAAAACTTGGTGAAAAAAATACGGATTCGAACAAATTCATACTTATTAAATATTTTAATAACACAACCAACATGAATTTTATATATCACAATTTAAAATAATTTAAAACATTTTTACTCATTTTGCACATTAATCTTTGGGTTCAATGACATTATTAACAAGGCGTCACATAAAACACATTCTCAATAATTAATAAAACTCTGAATGAAATTTTAAGATCAGACATATCTATTGTGCTCACTAATATTGGTGAATCTCTTCAGTCGACCATGCTTAAGAATTTGATTTCAGAAATGAGTCTCACTAATGCGTGTGGAATTACACCTATTATATGTAAATTGATAAACGAGATCAGAACACAATCTAACTACAGCCTTTGACTTTTGAATGAACATTTTGCGTAACGTACATGAATTAGAAACTATCTAATAATCTAAATTTCTCAACTGCTTACTTATCTTAATATAATAATAATTACTATTATTAAGCGCTAACAAAAACATGTAATTTCAATATCATTTTTATCAGTATTTTACAGTGAAATCATTCTCAATTAATCTACATAAGAATAAAATTGCTCCTTACGAATAACTCGGATTTAAGTATTTTATTCTTTGAAATTATTGACAAATTTGTTTTGGTCTTTTATTTCTCAGACATTTAATTTTTCTGTTGTTTGTCTGGAATATCTATTTTCATGTTATGTTAGAATTAGAGTAATTTTTCATATTCTTTATTATTAATATTATTATTATTATTATTAGTATTTTATAATTCTTATAATTAAAGCGAAGACAAAATCATCAATTGTCTTTCTAAGTATGTGCAAATATAAACACTATAAGACCAATATTTATAATAAGCCAATTGATACTTGTTTTTTTACTTGTCCTGAAAGTTTATGTTAATTTAAGTATACATGTAAGTATACATCTACTTTCCTGCTATATATTGCCTTAGATGTAGCATCATGTCTTCAGAACTTTCATCTGCTTGGTCAATACCTGCCTTAGACACAGAACCAAATGAATAGTCAACCCGTTTTGAAAATTATAATCCAATACTTTTCCTCGTTCTTTTTATTGCGTGTCAGCGTAAATTAGCCTTTTCTGCTCAAAAGAAATTCATTTTATTTCTTGAATTTTGATAACCATATTTTTAAATGTATATCTTGATTCAACTTCTAAAATTGTTGTTTTTCCTGATAATGTTTTCAAAAATATTTGCATTCTACTTTTCAATTGTTACACTGCACGTAATGTTGACTCTTAATAAATGTTAAAATCACATACCGCTATTTCATCTTCTAATTTTTTCTGATTTGACACACATATTTCCATCTCTTGTATTTTGACTTTCTCCTTCTCTACTGACTCATTCAACTTGAATCCAAGTACAATAGTTTTCTCCGAAACCGTCAGCATAATTGCGATTATCAATTCGGCTATCTGCATAACAACAGCCCCTGAAAAGAGTACTGGGGTCTATAGCAGTACTTGTTTAAATACTTCTATCTAATTTTATTAGTGGGACCTGTCCCAATATCAAACCTTTTTCATTATGAAAAATATCCAACTCGCTTCACAGACTCCTCTTTTTTCAAAATTGTCAATGACAACACACCACGATAATCTTTTAATTGCAGGTTTTGCTACGCCTTGAATATAGTTATTAAAAATTTCATCTCATTTATTATACAGTCAAAATTAAATTTCTAATATTTTTAAATTTAAAATTATTGATTTTAATACATTAAAAATAAATATTTACTTTCAAAATAAAATACAAGCCATACCATATTTGTACATTATTTTTACAAAGTTTGTAAAAATTTAAGTTTCGAATGTTTACAAATAGTTTGGTTGTAAAATTGTGAATTTGTGGATGTAGAAAGTTATAAAGTTAAATAATTTTTAATTCTATATTAAAATCTGTTTAATATAAAATATAGTTTATTAAAAAAACTTTATATAGCTTTTATAAAATAAAATCACAATAACATATTATATAAATTTTTAAAAATATTTATTGAAAAAATTATTTATTATTTAAATAAAATAAAAATATTTTTTTAAATTCATAAAACTTGTTTATTAAATCTATATCCTTTATAGTAGAGGTTTTTTACATTTCAATTATGTTTCAAATATGTTTCTATTATTCTTTTAGAAAAATACTTTTTTTGCGAAATATATTGTTTGTATAAAATAATTCATACATTATATATATCAAATTACATATCAAATGCGTCTCACGCTACCCGGAAATGCGTTCCTGTACCCTAAGTGTGTGCACATCCTTATTAGGGAAACCTTGCTCTATTGTTTCCTACTATTATTTATTATTAATAAAAATGCATATATGCATCAGCAAATTAATAGAAATATATATGAACGTACAGAGTGACATATGCATATTTTGTGAAATGATAAATCTTTACTTTTTGTTGTTCTTCTTATGAATTATTGTTAAAAATATTATAATAATTATCGACATAAATAAATGTATGTGTATACGTGCTGGTACATAGAAAAAAATTCTTTCTTAAAATTACTTTTAGTTTTTAATAAATATTTAAAAAAAATTACATTTGTTGTATTTGCTTTTTGTTGTATTTGTTATATTTGCATTCCAAAACGAAGCAAAATTTGTGATTATCCTCTTAATTTTCGAATAGTTTTTGCGAATATATATGTATTAAGAAAATAATCAAAACTGTATATCTAACCTTTTACTTCAATCTCAATTTCGGGATCTTCGATGGCAGATTTCAAAATATATGTAAACGGTTTCCGGTCACTGTGGACAATTGAGACCGGCATGACGTTTTGAAGCGTATAATCTATAGTCCTATTTATCGGTCTGATTTTACTGACATTGACTTTGCATGACAATGAATTCCAATTTGACGTGCTATATTCAAAAATATTTTCAAACTGAAAATAAAATTGAATTTAAATTAAAAATGATTTCCTAAATTACTCTAAATTCTACTGGGGTTTTCAAATGAAATAATAATATTTTTAAATAGGTTTTATTTATTTTAAAATATTAAAAATTTGAAAAATTTAAAATTATATTAAAAAAAATAGGATAAAAATAAAAAAATTGATGTTTTAGATAAGGTGTACCAAAATTTATAATAATAATAATAATAATAATAATAATAATAATAATAATAATAATAATAATAATAATAATAATAATAATAATAATAATAATAATAATAATAATAAAATTAATAAAAAGAAGAAGAAAAAGAAGAAGAAGAAGAATTGGTTTTTGGTAGTGACAAAATTCTTTACATTAATTATTAAACAATGTGAAAACCCCTTCAGACGTGTAATGGATGAGCAAGCCTAATTGTTTACTTCAACTTCAATATAACTTTTATCCCCATGTTTTTGCAATTTTGGTAGAATCGTAGAAGGATTTTTATTTATTTTTGAGAGTGAAAAAAATTGCTGTCCGTGATTTGGATTTTGATAACCGTGAAGTATCATCTGAGAATGACTGTTAAGTTTCGATGACCAGTAAAATGTAATATTTCCAATGTTGTAGTTTCCCGGATCAGAGTAAGGAACGTCTTCAACGATTACACTACTGCTCCAACCTTTTCCGGGAATAGAAAATTGTATCATGACTCTCATGAGACTGTTTGGAATTTGTTTACGAATATGGCACTTGAATTTGTTATTCTTAAAATCGAACTGCGGATTTAGTGTAAATTTTGCAGTATCACCTGTTGATAATCAAATATTATTTAGCAATATAAAAAGAAAAAATTTGAAAATGAAAATATTGTTCCTCAAAAATAAATATTGAAATAATTGAAGTTAAGAAAATACGTGATTTTTAGGAACAATATTGTTAAACAGAAATAGATTCAATTAAATTTCGTTGAATAAAACTGTGCTCTATTCAATATTTTCCGTGCGTAAAATCACAACCAATGCAATATTTTTTATCATAAAATATATTATTGATTAACTTGATATAATTTAAAGTAAGCGCCATTCAAACACACATTTTACGATATATTTCGACAGATTCACTAAGTGAAAGACCAACAAAAAATACTAAAGATTTAATTTTTTATAATCTATCAAATTATTACTTTTTAAATGTTTTTTTTATTTTGCGCAAAAATAAAATACAATAATTCAAATACATGAAAAATATTATTAATAAATTTAATAACTTTTTAGTACAAAATTTATTTAACTTATGTTTAAACTTATGTTTAGTATATATTTAAAAAGTAAATATATACATAAATTCAAATATATAAATTAAATATATAAATTAAATAATTTTGGTCGGCATTTTACATAATGATGGCAATGTTTCAATAAATTCTGAAGATATTATTCGTAAAATGATAGCGCTATATTTATTACGATTTATGCAATGATTTAAACATTTTGCTATTCAAAATTGTAAGACATACAAACTGATATTAAAATATATAAACCTTTTAAGAAACCGGTTACTGTTAAATGTCAGTAGTGTTGAAATATTTAAAATGCATTATGTATTAAATTTAATTTAGTTTTATAAAGTATTTGTAATTTAAAATAGTTTTAATGCTTGAATGAATTAGTATATTACGATCTGGCAGATTCATATCGAGGGGGGTATTAGCCAACCTAATGGTTATAAGCGAGACAGCTTTTAATGTCCTCAAAACCTCAACTTTTAATATCTTAAAATAAATATTTTAAATTATTTTTTAAGTAATTGAAATACAATTCATTTAATTTTAAATACTAAATTTTAATAATTTATTTTACTATAAATATTTAGTGATCACTATGTCTGATTCTAATCAAAGAATATACGATACATTAAGTGATATCCAGTACATTTCCCTATAGTATACTAGTTTCGAGTTAATGGCTCTCATCAGAACTATGCGGGAGGCGCTCAGATTTCTCTGAGCGCCAGGTAAGTGTAAAAACAGTGTTAAATTAACACTTTTATACACTTATCCTGATGCACTGGACATCAAATAAGTTTGCAAAGTTTGGTTTTAAGGCAAGACAATAAGACGAATCTTTATTTTGAACCTCCTTTCACTTGATGTCCAGTACATCAGGATAAATGTATAACAGTGTTAATTTGACACTGTTTTTACACTTACCTGGCGCTCAGAGAAATCTGAGCGCCTCCCGGCATAGTACTGATGAGAGCCATTAGCTCGAAACTAGTATACTATTGGAAAATGTACTGGATATCACTTAATGCATCTTATACATATTTAGTTTGTGATTTTCCGTCTTCTCGAAATGCTTAATCATGTTTTCAATACTAATCTGTCTTTTGTTATTCGGGGTTTTCAGTCAGGTTTTATTCTTCGCGGAGTCGAAAAATTATTAACAGGACCTGAATTAATAATCTTGAACACCTTGTGAGGGATCGGATGTTGCACATTGTCACAAAAACCAAACTACCCTGCAGCTCAAATTATTTTTTTCTCTTCATTGCATATAGATAATTATTGTTTAAATGATAATTTTGGTTACAACAACAATTTATAGTATTTATTAATTTATTAACTGATATAATATTTTCTTCAAAATTTGACTATGAATCAGATTTTGAAGAAAATATTATGTCACTTATAAAGAAATCAGAGGTGAAATACTATAAAAGTCCGTATAATATTATTAACTGATTACTAGATTTTTAATACACAATTATTTTTAATTTAAAATTAATTGGTATTTTATTTGGTTTTCTGTTTAGCACAACGACAACACAATTAATGGTTCTAGAAAACAAAAGTTAATTTATGTGATTCTTGGCTGTTACCAATGAAACCTACAAATCGACCCCCTCCTTACTAGATGACCTGGATCCGCCACTGCTGCCAGGTGCTGTGTCGTAATTTTTGTTAACAAAATTTTAGTTAATTAAATTCAGAAGATTAAATTATGAAGTAAATACAATAAATAATTTATAATTATAAATTTAAATTGAAATAAAATTCAAAAACTAAATTAAAATAATTTTTAATTTAAAACTAATTGGAATTTTATTATTAATTTATTAAATTAGATGTTTAAAATTGCAAATCATTTATTAAAAATTATTCATGTTCAAAAAACGACTTTAAAAAGGCAGAATTGTTGATTGTTGTTTTGACGGTTGAAAGGACTAATAATTTGATTGTCCTTTAGATCCTTATGGGTTGCAAGAATGAAATGTTTAATTTGTTGAAATAACAAATGATATGAGCAAAAATAATATGAATTGCTATTTCATTATATAAATATAAGTGAAAATAATAAATTAATTAGAAGAAAAAATATTTAAGAAATCATTAGTTAGTTGAAATAAAAGAAAATGATTAAAGCGATTATAATTATGTTGAGGATACCTAATTAATAGAATAAAATAATTGATAAACATGCAAAATGATTGGAGGAAACAATGGTAAGTGATTAAGATGTGGTTCTGGAGCTTAATAAAAAAGGGAATGAAAAGAGATGTCGAAAAACGAGAAGGGAATAAGAGAAAATCAATAAAAACAGACAATTGAATTAACAAGTGCAAATTTAGAAAAACAAAATCAAAATTTCCACGTTATCTCGAAGGCCCATTCGAGATAAGGGAAGGAATGTTGTATTGGAGTCCGAAAAAGGACATCTCTAAAAATTATTAATCTGGACAACCGTCAGTGATTATAGAGGTCCAAATGTAATTAGCGGTAAGAGATATTGGAAATTTTATTTGACATCAGTAAGCGTTATTGGGTGACGGAGTATAAAAAGGAAACGCAATTGGAAACAGAAGAAGAAAAAGAAAAAAGAGATTAGAGAGAAATTGCACAAAATTCGACGAATAATTGGAAAGGAGAAAATTACAGAAAATTATTGAAGAAAGGTATTCAAGAGAAATTTGGAGAAAACTAGAATGAAAAAATATTAAAGAGAAGTTGAAATCAAAGAAAAGAGAAATTTGAAACAGAAATAAAGCGATACGAAAAGGAAAATAATATAGAAAGTTGAAAAAATACAAAGCCGAAATTGTGAAAAGGAAATAAAGTGAAATCAAAGCAATCAAAGTTATTGAATAAATTCGAGTCAAAGCATAGCAATTAAATCAGACTTATCGATCTCAGAAACCCGTCATAGTAGTCAAGTGATTGCGAAATCCAATTGATCCGAAAAGTTCTATTCGTCCCGAAGGGTCGTAATAAGCACCAAGTTGTAGTTGTAATAGATAATTCTTTGTGTCATTTTAAAGTAGGGATAAAGTGTGTTGATCAATAAAAATTATATAGTTTAGAGTTCATTATTGTTGTTTAAAAGCACGCTTGGAGTCAGATTAAAAACAGATCATATTTAACTTCACCGACGACCAGAAAAATTACTAAATCAATAAAACAAAAAATTTGGTAAAAAAATGGTAATTATAATTATTCAATATTTTAATCTTGTTTTAATAAAATAATTTGTATATCAATAAAATCATTAATTTCTTTTTTATCTTTGATCGAATTTGTATGATAATAAACAATAAGAATACTAAAACTACTATTTTCAAAATTTCTATTTCAAAATAAGTTTAATTATTTAAAAAATTTATTTTATTATTCATTATATAATTTATCTTTTATTATACATCTCCTTGAGATTCTGACGAATATTCATTCCTGTGCCTTTAGTCGGCTATATGACGCGGCATTGCAACAGTTTCGTTATCGACGACTGCTTTATGTGAAGACAGCAGTTTCATGACTCTTCCTCTTATCCATGCAGATGTACATGGTTGATTTTGAGCGGGTTCTTGGGAATCGCTGAAAGCTCGTAGCAATGATCTTTTAATTTCTTCATAGTTAAAATCCTAGTTCTTCACTGCTTTCTTCAGAGTGACCAATGCTTTCCCCTTCAAGACAGCCGGCAAGGTCCTGGTATCGTATTAGATCCACTTTCCCAGTTAACTTTAATTTGATCATTGCACAAATAAATTCCATCAATTGTCGATGAAGACAAACTTGCCGAAGGTTGGCAAGTACGTTCGATAAAGGCATATGAGTTTGTTGGACAACGAAAATCCTTTATAATATGACAACTAATACATTGACCAATATTTCCAAATATTATTTTTAATAAATAGTTATTAATTCCGTTAACTTCATTATAAATCTTGATTTTGACAAATTCACAATCTTGATATTGAAGAACAAAAAAATTCAAGATTATAAATTTTATTCACTTAATCAAATTTCAAGTCAAAACATTCTAAATAAACTGACCCAGCAAAACGAAGTTCAAATAATAAGTAAATTTCACAATAAACAATAAAAAATACTTTTTTACAAATTAAAATAAATTTACATTTTTTAATTGGCCGAAACAAACATTCTATTTTCAAAATTTACATTTCATAATAAATTTAATTGTTTAAACTATTTTCTTTTATTATACAGATTTTTTTTCTGTAAGACTTTTATTTATGTATAATCAATATTTATAATTTCACCAGTCTTATCCGAGCGTCATGATGGCTTAGTTTATTATTTTCTTTCTAGTCTATGAAAGAATAGAGTTTTTGGTTGATTAGGGTAAATTGAGGAGTCTGACATATTGAGGAGCCTTTGGCAACCATCCTATGTGTCATTCATTATTTCATCTCAAAACACTTATCAGAAGTATAAGTGTATATACCCTAATATGTATATACAAAAGATGTAAATGACAACAAAAAGTAAAGAAGAACTAATTGTGAAATGATGCAAAATCAGTTAAGACTTTTATAAATATTATTTAACATTTAATTTTTATAACATCTTCCATTTATATAAAAATTGTTTGCTATTATTAACGCAAATCACTATTATTTTAGTTTCAGATTTTATAAACAAATATTTTTATTTTTTTATGTAAATATTTATTCACTAAACGGAAATCTCGATTCTTTTCTAAAGAAAAGATAAAAATTTCAAAATTATATATTACTCCTCAGATTTATATTTTCTTTCATTAATTTAGCTTTGAGACAAAATTCTTTATTTTGTTTGAATTCCAAAAGTAATGGAAACTTACATTTATGAATTTATTTGACTAATACAACTAATTAATAAAAAAATTATTATTAAAATTAATTTTCACATTTTCCATTTATAAAAAAATAAAATAATAATTGAAGTTTGATTGTTTATAAATCAAAATTATTTCAAGTTTTTATTTTCTTTCGTACATTAACTGTAAATTTGTTTTTATATTTTTTAAAGTGATTTTTATAATATTCAAAAAAACAATTTAAAATTAATGTCAATCGAATTTTTTGTCATTTCAATGAAGTTGTCTTTTTTCCAATTATTTAGAATTTTGTTTTAGACAGATCGTAAACATTGATATTCATTGTCTGTAACAGTTTCTGCAAATGATAAAACATAAGAGAAAACATTAAAGACGTTCACACAGAATATGACATTTCAATAATCAATTTAGAAAAAACAATTGTTGTTTTTCTCAAAAAATGTGAAAATATTTCATTGTCAACATTGTGTAAATAAAGTTATCAATTATTTATTTTTCCTTTTTTTGTTTATTTAAAATAGTTTTATAATTTTATGTTTGATAAACCTTTATTAATGTAGTATAGAGAGAAATACAATGGATTTAACATAACAAAAATGAATAACATCCTGGATTTGTATATTTTTAACGAATATTTTATTTAAACGAAGTATTAATAAACCATTTTTAAGACGGGATTTCTTTATAACCAAAGTTGGGGCATTTTTGGAAAAACATTGTTTTAAGAAAACTTTCTAGTTTTTTAGTTTTATTTATATTTACATGTATGTTAATATTGTCATATTTTTGCATGTATTTTAAAAGTTTTATGGTTTTACCGTATAAGCTTTGCTTTGAACTTGAATTGAAACATGTATTTGTTTGTTCCTGCAGGATTCTTTAAATACCATATTTTACAAATAAGCGCATCATTTGATTCTAGTTTGATTATAGAGACCAACATTTTATTAATAACATTATCGCTAAAAATGACTAATTGAAAATGTTTCAAAATAAATATGTATTTTCTATTATCTTTGGAATCATTATCTGCTAGTTTTGTCAGCTATATATTCTAGAACAGCATCCATATACACATCTGTTCCATTTTCAATTATTTTTGAGAAATTATCTTTGCATAATTTGCGACGAATTCTGCAAACTATTTAATTGTTTTTGGAAGCCTTCTCTATTTTTATAGACACTATTGAAAGTTATATTCCTTTTTTATATTGAAAAAACTAAATATATTAATTACGAATAATTTAATATTAATTTAACACGATGCAGTTAATATTTGTGATATTGTTTATTTGACTTCCTTCTGATTTTATTATTATTATTATTATTATTATTATTATTATTATTATTATTTAATAATATTATAATATAATATATTATAATATTATAATATTATTATATAATAATAATGATAATAATAATAATAATGATAATAATAAAAATAATAATAATAATAATAATAATAATAATAATAATAATAAGTTGCAATCATAAAAGACAATATTTCTATAATAATTTGTATCTAATCAGTTTCAAAATAAATTCAGGAATCATAAATAATTGCCGCTTTACTTTTTCTCAGACTTTTTTGTTTTCAAATAAATTTTGTTATCATTAATTTTGAGAAAAATGCAATCAATTTTCATCGAAAAAACAATTAATAAATTTCAAATTTTTATTCATCAATTTTATTACAGCATATAAAATATTTATCCATTGAAAATTAAATTCTTTTCACACTTGTAATGTTTTTAATATAATTTTTAATATAATGTTTATAAATAATAATTCAAAATTATTATAATTATTATTATTTTTATTTTTATTTTTATTATTATTATTATTATTATTATTATTATTATTATTATTATTATTATTATTATTATTATTATTATTATTATTATTATTATTATTATTATTATTATTATTATTATTATTATTATTATTATTATTATTATTATTATTATTATTATTATTATTATTATTATTATTATTATTATTATTATTATTATTATTATTATAAACATATTTTACCTTGCATACATATAACTTGGTCAAGTCCTTTCTTTAATCGGTCAGTATAATGACATTCTGAGCTATATTGAATTTGACAATTTTTATCGTTGAGGCATTTAGTTAGGCAGCAGTTTTCATCAATTGTTTTCTTAGACTCTGTAAAACATTTTTTAAAATAAAATTTTAATAATAACACAAATAATAATGGGACAATGTTTCATAAATTAATTTTATTTGAACATAAATGCTTTTATTGTTAACATATTAATTCTCTAACTGTTTATTGGAAATTTTTTATGAAGCAGAAGAAAATAAATTGACAAGAAAATATCGTTTCTTAAAGTCTACTGAATTTTTACTAATTCTTATCATTTGCATTTTTATTCTATCGTCCATTCAGAAAAAGATTACCGGAGGCAAATAAGGAAAAGATATATTAGGATATCATGATTATCAATTAGAAATGGTTACTTTTGAAGTTGTTGAAATATCGTCTAAGGCAACTTGAGAACAGAGACTACTTGAGATATTTGTAAAATAACATTTTTAATAGATTATATTTATATTTATTTATTAAAATTTATATATTTATTATTTGTTTGTCTTGTGATTTTTTATTATATTTATTTACTTATTTAAAAAAAATTCGTAAAATTAAAAAAAATAATTAAATATCTATACAAAAACTTATTTGCATCATAAATACTTTCAAACATAATTTTCAAAGATCTTTGAAACATTAAAAATATTGAATTAATCAGGTTTCGAATTCCCGGATTTGCCTCGTTATATCATCATGAACATTTCATTTAACTTTGAATAAAGGTAATGAAAATATTGTGCAAACAAACAAGATACAACTGATATAATTTTGAACTAAGAGAAATTAAATTTGACTTATTTTGCACAATTTAAAACCGATTAAAATATTTTGTATTTTCGTTTTATAAATGATTTAAATTTATAATAAAATCATTTTACATTTTCTTTTAATTCTCTTTTATGATTAAAATACTGCAAGTTTTCACTAAATAAATATAAAACATATTTTCAAAATACTATAATTTTAATTAACTGAATTAATAAAAATATCCGCTTGTCACAGTTACCTAGCAGTGGTGTAAAGTTACTTTGAAAAAATATTAAATGGAATATGAAAATAAAAATACCCTTTATTCACAGTGCTTTCGAGTGGTTTGCGGAGAATCAAGGCCACTGCAACGAAGAAGAAAAAATATTTCGTCAAAATATCACCGCAATAAAAGAATGATTTCAAAGTTGTTGGGACAAGTAAATTATAGCAGATTACTACTGTACTCTAAAACACGAATCTCTTGATGCAGCCCATAACAGAACATTAAATAAACTCTTTTTCTTGAGTCATAAATGTTTTATGAGTTCTTTTCTGTGTATTCATAATGCATTCATCTTGTTGAATTTAAGTTTGGGTCATTTTTAATATTCAACAATTACCTTTTACAGCAGTTGAATTCTTGGTGTACAATCAGTATATGTCCATTTCAACATGATAACGAAACTTGAAACAGGGTGTCATCGTGGGTCCTACTATAATTTCCTACAATAATTTTTTTATTTATAATTTATTTTGTTAAGTTGATAATTTCAAGAATTCCTATTAAATATCTTTTTAATTAGGAAAAGAAATTTTTATTTTCATTAAACAATCTGAATAAATGTTTAAATATTACAGAACATTAATCAACATGAACATTCTGAAAATAACTTTTTTCTTTTGGTTTATCTGAAGTGGGTAAATGGAGATAAAATTAAAATTTCAAGTGGTAATTATTGGTCGAAATATTTTCACTTTTTTTCCAAACATGGCTGCGGCTTGTTTATCGAATACGATATTTCAAATACAACCAAACCATATTTTATTTAAAATTAGTAGGTAGTTAGTGGCTTTCTGCAGTATAACACAAAAGTCTCCCCCCTACCGGCGACGGATTAAATCACGTAATTACTTAATTATGTAATCAAGATAATTGATTTCTGTGTATTTTTTTTTTGAATTTATTTTAGAATTTTTTGGTGCATTTTTTAAAATTCAAATTTTTAGTGATTTTTCGAAAAATATTTTTAATGTATATTTTTTATTGTAAAATTTTTCATGCACAACATTTTTTCGGTCACACTATAGTCAGGGGTAGTTTTGACTCTAAAAAAATAATTCATCGAATAAAAAGCCTAAAAATATTTATTTTATTAAAAAGCTTAAGTAATTTTTCTTGATAAAAAGCCTAAAATAAAAATTGGCTCAAATCGTCTACGATGGTTACATTAAAGTCAGTGATATTTTAACTCGCAATAAAAAACAATGTAATATTTGATCTCAGTATTTTCTATATGTAAATATAGGCATAAAATAAAAATGGCTTGAATCGCCTACGATGGTCACACTATAGTACATGGTATTTTTGGATCTCAATAAAAAAAGCCTAAAAATATTTTATCGATTAAAAAGCATAGAAATAATTTCTCAATTAAAAAGACTAAAAATATTTCCTTGAATGAAAAGCCTAAAAATATTTTCTCAAGTAAAAAGCCTACGATGGCCAGAGATATTTTTTATTCACAATAAATGTAATTTAAAGTACATTAAAGTAAATTACAGTACATTTAAGAAAATTTAAGTAAATTAAGGTTCTTAAAGTAAATTAAGATACATTAGAGTAAATTTAAGTACATTTGAATAAATTTAAGTAAATTAAGGTTGCTAAACTAATTTAAGGTGTCTAGAGTAAAATATGGTAAGTTAGGTAAGAATTTTTTAAATTTAAATAAAGGATCAACATTTAAGTAACATAAGAGTAATTTTTAAAGCCGAAACTTTTAAAAGCAGTTATAGTTGGCAAATTTCATAAGGTAATAATTTTTTAAAGTAAATAGAGAATCAAAAGGTTAGTTACATAAGGTAAGAATTTTTAAAGTTAAAGATTCGACAACATTACATAAACTTTTTAAATAAAATTTTTAGTATAGTTTTATCTATCAAATTTTTAAATATTTTTTAAAGATAAAATTTTTAGTATAATTTTACAATGAAATTTTTTAAATGTTTTTTAAAGATGACATTTTTAGTATAATTTTTACAATGAGTTTTTTATACATGTTGATAATGATAAAATTTTTCAAAGTAAGATGTGCAAATATAAATTAATATGAAATTTTCAAAATAATAATAATAATAATAATTAAAGCCCAATCAATTGTTGTATTTTCTCTGAATAAAAATTTATTGCTTTGTTTTCAATCTTGTATGTGATTTATGGAATTTTTGAAATTATTTTGTAAAACTTAATAGTTTTGTTAAAAAACTTTGAAATTTTTCTACTATTTTTCTAATATTTTTAATTGCATCCAACAATGAATAATTATTAAAAGTTATTTTCAAAGATGAATGTCAACATTTTAATTAAATTTTCACATGCCCCTTTGTCTAAAATAAATTTATTAATTTCTATTTTTATACATTTTCTTATCTTTTCAATCCAACTCTTATTGTTTACTGAGAGATAAATTAATTAGAAAGTACAAGTATTGGTTAATCTAATTGATAGTGAAAAGTAACTTGATTAGAAAAATATTCTTAAATTAATTTCTCAAAACATATATTACTTTCTTTGTACTTGGAATAAATTTTCATATATTTATTGAAAATGATTCGATTCTTAAAATTATTAACTCAAACATGCTAAAATTTTGAATAAAACTGATAGAAAAAAAATACACATACAATTACTATCTACCGCATTACTAAAATCAAATAACTATCAACTACTACCAAATATGTTAAATTTCTGATACTATGCTTCAATACATACATAGGTTCTTGTGTACTGATAATGCTTACTGAAAACCCCAATGTATACGACCAATGTATGTGACTGTCTATAAGTTCTTGTAGAAATTATTGTTATTAAATTGTGGTTAGCTGGTGAATAGAATTTGATTAAAGTAGTGTGAAAGATGTAAAATTTAAATACATTTGATTAATTTGTTAGTAATTTGAATAAAAGCTTTTAAAGAAAGCTTCAAAGTAGTAGCAAATTGTAAAGAAAATAGTACTTATTAATTAAATAATTAATTATATTAAATAAGTTTTAAAATCTCTGAATAATTTGTTAGATCATTTTTTAAATTTTATAAGATTTCTAGGTAATTACTAAGAAAAATGTACTTGTTGAATGAAAATTAATGTATGTTATCGACTGCTCACATCATTTAATTGTAAAATTTCCCGATAAGTAAATTCTTGATTCCTGGAAATAATCGTAAATATTTAAATTATTCAGAAAATTGTCAAATAAATAGTAATAAATGAGTACTACTAAATTTTAGTTTTTAATTAAATTGAATAACAAACATTTTAAATACTTGCTTGAATACATGAATCAAACATTTTCTTAAAATCCGGATCATCACATATTTTCTAAGTTTTATTCAGATTCCAATTAAAATTAATCAAATTCTTATTGATATGTTTTGATAACCCTTAAATCAATGAAAAAGTAATAATTTTCTTAACTATCCTAAAAATTCAAACGACTTGATTAACATATAATTAATTAAAAAGTGAAAGTGTTTTTAAAAATATAAATTATTGTTTAAAAATATTAAGAGAATATTTAAAGATTTTCTATAAATCTTAGAAAACTCAGTACAAACTTTAAAAAAGGTAATATTATTTAAATAAAACATAAAAATAAATAATTCACTTAATTAAAAATTATATAATTTAATAACTAAAATAGGATTGACTTTGTATTAATGATAAAGCCTTTATATTAAAGACCAGACGTTTTGAAAAATAAAATACATTAGACTAGCGAATACTTGA
This sequence comes from Schmidtea mediterranea, assembly GCA_022537955.1. Taxonomy (NCBI): domain Eukaryota; kingdom Metazoa; phylum Platyhelminthes; order Tricladida; family Dugesiidae; genus Schmidtea; species Schmidtea mediterranea. The sequence goes on along the minus strand of CM039680.1, from coordinate 243,028,626 downwards.
TTTTCCTGCTTTTGAGCACATTTTCTTTTTGCATGTGTTACATTTTCTTCGTGCATAATCACAACCTGGGTCTGGATGGTATGATACTGACTCTTTTAAATTATGCTTGAATATATCATTGACGAGTTTGTTGTTTTCAACACAGTAGAAACTATGCAACTCTTCGGAAAGAAACATCGCTTTCTGAAAATAATAGCAATATTCTTTTACATTTAAATGGCACATTAAAACAATTTTAAATTTACGTGCTTAATTTGACAATCAATAGGATGCAATTTTAATTGAGAGAGCGATTAAATGGCAATACCTTTCAATAAACATCCAATCAAAAACAAATTTATTGAGATAATTTTCTCGAGTCGAAATATTCCAATGTTGCAATGCATCAATGAATATAGTAAGAAAGTTGACTTAAAATGAGATAAAAAATCGGAAAAGGTAATGAAATTTTAAATGAAAAAATATTTTGATTAGTTAAAAATGCTGTAAACAAATTAATTTTGCGGCAATCTAGTCACTAGTGGTTGCAAATAGTTATTCAATTTAAGTAAAACAAAATTACAGTTTAAGTTGTACAAAATAATTAATATTAACTTAACCATTAATAAATAATTTTAAAGTAGTCTTCAATAATTTTTCTTTTCGTTTGGTATGTTTCCAATAAGAAAATGAAATATCACAACATTGAAAATCTCGGTATTATGTGAAAAGTAAACATAATAAAAGTCTGTCGTAGTTAAGATTTATTAGAAAATTTAAATATGGAAATTTGATGTTGGTAAAAAATTTTAAGTGTTTGTTTTAATTATAAATCTTTTCATGAAATGTCAATTTCTCATTACATGTATAATTGATGATTCTTACCACAGGTTTTACAGGAAATGTTTACAGGAAAATATATGTTTATGAATCTTTCTCAATCAAAAAGTCAAAGTTAATTTTTATTATTATGTAAAACTGACAGTTCAGATGCTAAAATTCAAAACAATAGAATGTTACGTATACAATAATGTTAAAAGCAATGCATTTTTTTCATTTCTCTTGAGAATTAAATCAACCTCATTCTGTTGATGCGTAATAAATTTAGGAAAAAGAATCATTAATTAGTTTTAGATAATATTAATGATATTTTTATTTTTTTTATTTTTACGAATTTTGAGTAATAAATTAAAATTTTATTAACTTTTGCATTTATTATGAATAACACTTTTAATTTACAAAATTGATTTTGTTTTTTTAAACAGCCTGCATATGTACACTTTAATTATTAATAAAATTAATATTAATTGAGTAATTTTTATAACCTACAATGCAAAATATTTAAGAAGTAAATTTAAATATAAAATTTAGAGTAAGAATAATTTGAAAAGATTTTATGGACAATATACAATAATAATAAAGTTTTAACACCTAAACCGGTATTTTCTGACAGATTTATTACTGATTTTGATTATGATTTGTTAATTATTTTTAGTAATAAAAACCATTCATTAATTTTAAGGAAACTGTTGAAAAATTTATAATGAGAACTTTTCTAGTAATTGTTGAGTGACAAAAACTAGATATAATTTATAAATATAAAAATAAAAATCTTTGTGAAAATTAAAAATAAATATATATATAATCATCTTTATTTCAGGCTTTCTTTAAAAAATGTTGATCTTTTTTTCTGAAATAAAGGTATTTGAAAATAAATAATTTAAATGTCATTAGGATTTGTTTAGAGTATTGCAAACCGAGATTTAAACACAAAAATAAATTAAAAAGTGCAAATATATAAAATGCATAAACCTATAAAATTTAAAATTAATGAAAAAATAAAACTTTGAAATATTCCAAGGGAAATAGGTATTGATGGCAAATAATGATACAAATACAAATACAATAATATACAATCAATGAGATGTCCTCAAAAATATATATTCAAAAAGGAAATTAAATTAGAAATGAACAAAATAATTTAATAACTATATGAAAAACCCAAGATATATCGAAAACCCGAGCCGTGTGGATAAAAAGATAAGTAACTTATGAGATAAAAAAAGCCAATAGAGATTACCTTTCAAAAATTAATTAGTCGAACAAACAGAAAGTCTAGAGATTGTGCATAAAGTATAGTGCATAATCAATTTATGGTTTGATTAGACATCGGTTAAAGAAGAATTTATTCAAAAGAACTTGAAATAAATTTAGTAAAGATAAATAACAGTGGGAACTAAGAGGTCAGATGAAGCAAATACATACAATTGTATAGAATTGTTAACCAAAACAAACATTGACGAACTAAAAAAAACCAATTGGTAGTGGTGTTTTTTGTCTTATTATTTTGTAAAAAAATTTTGATATGTTGAGCAAATTACGTAATTATTTTGTGTTTCAAATCAAAAAAAGGTATTGTATTAATTTTCCTTTTTTGATTTATAATGAAATACGAGAAGCCAGATCATACAATCGACTAACAGATAATAACACAAACGTTTATTGTGATATTTGATGCGATTTCAAATGCTTACTAATTTAGAACTTAACTGATACCAATTTCTATGACTAAATTTATTTTACATTTTAAAATTTCCTCTATTTTCATGTGCAATCTCTTATTACCGATCTATAGCTAACAAAAATATTCAGTACTACCTTTATCAAAAGTGTTTATCAAAAATGTTTAATTTAAAACATTGATTTACTGCTGGAAAGAGATTGAAATAAACAAAAACTTATTCAATTTTCACAAAAGATTTGATTTGATTTTTTCATTTTATTTAATTATAGTGTTTTATTTTAGTTAACTAGTGCTATGGTTTTATAACATAAATTTTAAAGATATTATCATGAAAAAAGAAGTCAACCAGTTTAATGGATACAGGTAAACACACACACAAATATATATATATATATATATATATATATATATATATATATATATATATATATATATATATATATATATATATTTCATTTTGAAAAAAAAACTTTGCTGGCTTATTATAAGAAGATAAATGGTGGGGCAGATATAAGTCACATTTATATATAATATTTCATTTAATCAAACTACTAACATAATTAAGTAGTATATGCTAATATAATTAATATTAAAGTTTAACTAAATGCTATGTTAATTAAAGTTTAATTAAATCCACCTGACAGTCACATTTTAAATATATAATTAATGCACTCGATATCAGAGTGGTAAAATAATTTCCTCTAAGAATGATGGCATTGAGTTCGAGCCGTATTGAGGAATATTGTTATTAAATTAAATATTTTTTTATATATATAATGTGTTTTTTCTTTTTAAATTAAAACATATATTGAATTGATTTCGAATTACCATTTGTTTATCATTTTCTGAATATTTTTCAAAATTGCTTATCCTAAGTTTTAACTTAATCTATGAAAAACGAAGTAAAAAAAATGTTACAAATTTTAACCTTATTTAAAGACCTTTAATTTACAAATAAAATTTTCAGTGTTTTCTGATCAAATAAATCTCTTGTAAAATGTTGATGGAATAAATTTAAAATTTATTTTTCCATCATATTCTAATTATGTTTTTTTCGCTTAATAATCTACTCTCGTCATGTTTAAAGAATTAATTTAATTGGGACGAGAAAGAAAATTGCGGTAAGATAAAATTTAAAATTGTGAAATAATTTACGGAAGCTTAAATTAAAAATTGATTTCTGTGAAAATTATTAACAATTTTATGATTAAATGAGATTATTATTTTTTTTTATTTCATAATTAAGATCTTAAAATTACTAATTATTTCGGTTTCTGCAAAATGATAATATCAAGAATAATATACACATATAAAGATATATTTATTTGAATATAAATAAAAAAGTCTTTTTTCTATAGAAGTTTTAGAGTGGATTTTTATGATGAATAAAATATATCCTATTCCCTTTGAACGTTATTTAAGTTTATAATGAAATTAAAACAAATATTTTGCCATGCAAATTATATATAATTTATATTTGAAAATATGTCAAGGTGATACCGTTTCAAAATACAAAACGCTGTACGGATTATACATTAAAAATTATACAATTTATGTTTCTTTATATTTGTTACCTTTAAATACAATTAAAAAAATTAAATTAAATTATAATTTAAATTAATTTAACTAAAGTTGATTATTTTTAAAAAAAGATAATAAATTCGTTTTAAAAATTACATATAAAGTCAAAACTGTGTTTAATCTGGCTATACTTATTTTAACTTACAAATAAATAACTCCTAATAGTATGACTATTCCTTATAGTATAAGCATTTTGTTCTAAAAATCATACTAATAAATAGTATGACTATTCTTATAATGATCAAACTGATTGAATATTTCATTTATATTAATAAAAATAATATAACCACATTAAATTTAAAACTTAGAAAACATTTTTTTGGTTATACTATTAAATAGTATGAGTCATACTATTAGGAATTATCCGTTAACTAGAAAATAAGTTTATAATAAAATGAACATGACATTGACTTAATTACAAAATGACACCATTCAAATACAGATCTAATGTTATATTTCATTAGATTCTTTTTATCTTTATCTTTTTTTAAAAAAAACTTTTAATCATTTAAATTAACTTTGAAAAATTAATTTTATTTCTAATATAAACTTTAAATTATAAGTTTTTAAATTTAAACATTACAAATTAATCTTTTAAAAACAAACAACATTCTAACTTATCCAAAAATTATCAATCGAACTATTCAAAAACATTGAAAACACTTGTACTCGAAACCTTTTGTACATTAAATTTGAGTTCAATGACGCTTTACAGATAACTAGTTCTCAAAGATTATTAAATTTATTTAGCAAAACTTTGGTATCAGACATGTCTATTTTACTTATTAATAATGGTCTATCTCTTTGGTCTCCAATCTAGTTACAGAGTTTCTAATATTTATGGAATTACCCTCAATATTAGTAAATTGATAAACTATATCCTTACACAATCACACAGGAGGTATTGACTTATGAAAATAATGTATAATCGATGAAATATATAAATGTTAATTGCACAGAGTGCGTAAATGTTGATAAAAATAAAAATAAGAACGCTAAGGACTTTGCTTTTAAAGCAATGTGGCAAAAAAAATGTTGGAAGTTTGATAAAGGATATAGATTATTCATTCTTGACCCTGAGTGTATGTGCATATGATCAATAAAGAAATTATTAATATTATTAAATTATTAATAAAGTTTTTTTGGAGAGAATTAAATCTATTAATTATTGTCAAATACTCCATTTTACACAAATTCCTTAATGTTTCATGTAAGTTTTAGGTGTTTTAAAACTGTGTAAATAAATCAAAGAAAGACCATAGTTAAGCCTTATTATATTTGTTTTTAATAGATCTTGAAACTTCCAGTAAAGGTTAATGATATTATTTAATAATTATTTTATACTCGTTTGATTAAGGTGACAAATATTACAAAAACAAAAGCCTAGTCAAAATAACTTTTTTGTCCCCGTCCAAGATAAATCAATAAAATTTGATAAATAAAAATTTGTGCCTATAGAAACAAATATTGAAATATTTCAATTGTTTAATATTGTCAATCTTTATACAGTAAACCAAGTGCGAACCAGGAAGTCGATGGAAGACAAGCTATTGTTTTATATTGTTAAAGTCTCAATTCATATTATGTATTAGTTATATGAAATATGTGATTGTTATTAAACAGAATGTGGTTTGAATAGTCATTTATTTACAACCAATAATTTAAACAATAAAAGTTCAAATAAAATAATTTAAAATTTTATTCATTTGATAAGGTCAAAATAATTTTAAATAATCATGAATATAATAATGAATATAATAATTCGTATTTTACATTTGTTAATAAAAAGCTATATTGAATTTTATTTATCAACACATTTTTTTGAATAATGAATTTATTAATTAAATAGTTTTTATTTTTGTAATAATTAACCTGAAACTTTTAAAATGTTTTCGTATAACTTATGTTTTATAACTGTTTTTAATCTAATTTGTTTCTTCAAATTTCTTAATAAAAATAAAACTATATAATAATAATCATCTACTGATATATGATTTGTTGTTAACTCTTTTATTTAAAGATTAAAACAATTTTATAGCAAAATGGAAAATTTTCAGGTATGAAGATCAGAGTAGAATTGTATTTAGGTCTTAAAGTTGTTTGAAGGCATCTTTTGTAGCGTTTTTAAGAGGAAAGATTTTTCATATACATCTTTCATAAGACTTTAAAAACACTATTAATTAATTTACACTGAATTTTATAAAAATTTTTTTATTAAACTGAAACTCCTATCAGCTTTTTATTTATAATATTTGTCTTTAACTATTATTTTGTTATGTTCTCACATTTATAACTTTCTAGTGATATTTGGTTTTAATTAATTTCCAATTCATTATACTATTTTTGGTGGCCGGATATTGTCTTGCATCTCCAGTTAAAGAACCTTCATACAGAGAAGATGTGATTTTGAATTTACGCATTTAAAATTTAAAAAGAGCTAATAAATCAAGCATTCCAGAATTTTGAATTGGAGTCTTTTTAAGTGAAAATTGGACTCGTTTGAATTTTTAATTGTGTAATCGACAGATTTATTTTCAATAAATTTCATATTTGTCAATTATACTAAGTATCAGAATATTATTTAAACAAAATAATAAAGAAGGTAGCGAATATTTTCAATAATATTAATCAAGAATATTTATCAAAAATATTTATTTTCACATAACATATTTCAAAAACCACTTTTATTTAAGCAATAATAATAAAACAACTAAAATAAAGTATAATATAATAAATCACAATTTCACTTAATTAACAAAAAAACAATTTTTATACATTTGCAAAATCAATTCCAAACAAAATCTTTATAAAAAAAATTAATTATAATTATAATTATTTTTAAAATTATCTTCACTTAACCTAATTTGCTTTGTGCTTTGAAATTAATTTGAGCATTTTCATATAACCTCACAATGGACAAAAATATGATTTTGAGTAACCTGTAAAGAATTAATAACTTTTATTGATAATCTTATAGAAATATGACGACAAAATATTTTCTCAAAAACGTTTTTTTATCTGAAAAGACATTCACCTAAAACATCCAAGTCAGAAACAAGGAATAACTTTGCTTCCACATTGAGTTTTGAAGCCATTCAGTAACGAGAAAAAACAATTTGATGAAATCTCCTACTATAATAAATACCACAAGAACATTCTATTGAATACAAACATTACTTCAGAGATTATAGCAATACAACCAAAAATACTTAAAATACGTGCTTTCTGCTTAAAATATAACGATATAAATATATGGATAATATATGAATATAAAATCTTCAGACGTCCGAAGAAATAAGACATAATACCAAATAAATTCATCCAGTATCCAAATCAAAACAAGATGCAAATAAAATATAATAAATAAATCATTCACAAGTGATTAATAAGTCTTGTGAGCATAATTATAAAAAGTAAAATAATATATTACTAGTAATATTGAATCACAAAATAATTATATATAAATATATATAACATTATTCAATTGTGTTTTCATTATTTTTTTAAGTAAAGGCTATATAAAATTAATAAAACTCAGCTCTACTCCTATGAATATTAAATACAATTTAACTGATTTCACCTCGCTTAAAACCTACAAATTGTTTTACCATGAACAATATGATTTAAAAGAACCAATTTTATAAATTGCATGTGAATGAAAATAATTCATTAAAATATAATTAGTTTTTTGTTTTATAATTGTCTACAATTAAATATTATTAAAATTTGTAAATTAAAAAAGATTACATTTTTAAAATATCATATACTTATTAAAGTTTTTCAATTACTTAATTCTGTTATTTTCGTTTTTCATATTATATACAATTTGTTTTATTTAACTAATTTATTTGAATTTGTTTTAAGTAATGCCAGTTTCTGTTTCATCATTTGTTTGATAGTAGTAAAATATATTTGGTTTTTAAATATATTTTAAATATATTTTATATACATACATATTCTCTATGAAACTTTTCTAATCTTTTTCATATAATTTTTGGAATCTTCTCTTGGGATATATAAATGACTTCTCTTAAAAATAAAGTTCTCATAATATTGCAATTATTTTCAACGAATTCAATATATAGAGCTTTTGCTGAAGCATTAATATATATCATAGTTATGAAGAAATAAAGAGATAATTATTTTATTCAAAACACTTAATTTTGAAAATGCATGACAAATATTATTCTTGAAACCAAATTGATTATACAAAACTTTTTACAAATTAGAAATCATAATAAAAAAATAATTTATATTAGATTAATATTTTGGAAAAGCAAATAATATGATTTTTTTTCCTTTTATAGAAAAAACAATTTATTGGAAACAGGACCGAATAAATTTTGCAAACATTTTCATTTCACTTGTCATAATAATGACAGATTGACAATGAGATGTTTTGAACGGACAGGATATATTATAATAATAAATTTATTTAAGAATTAAAATTGAATTTACTCTGAAATATTATAAATTTTGTATTAATAAAAAACAAACAATTTATAGTCAAATAAATAATTTTTATCAATGCATTCGTTTAATAAGGTTATTTATTTGAAATATAATGATTAATTTAAATAAAAAGTTTTATCAAGAAATAATTAGATCTATTTTTATTGTTTTTTTAACCTATATAAAAATAAAAATAAAAATAAAAATAAAAATAAAAATAAAAATAAAAAAAAATAATAATAATAATCTGTAATTCTAATCAATTCTACCGTAACATATAATTGAATAACGTAACAATCTTAGACTTTATAATTATAAAAATTAAGTGAATATTTTTTCCTAAAAATAACGATAAGTTATAATCAAAAAATTGAGGTAATTAAATAGAAAATTATTTCTATAATCTAAACTAAATATTAATAAAAAATGTTATTTTAATTTAAACGATAATAGATTTAGATTATTATTATTATTATTATTATTATTATTATTATTATTATTATTATTATTATTATTTTATTATTATTATTATTATTATTATTATTATTATTATTAATCATCAATTTGAAAATAATTATTATTTTTAGAGTTAATACTATTTATTTAGGAATTTAGGAAATATTCGTTTTATTTGTTAATTTTCTTATTTCCAATAAATTTAAAAAATCAAAACATGACATTGGATATTACAATAAAATAGACTATAATATTAGCAAGATCAGAACTGACTTATAAATGAAAAATATATTTTATTAATTTAACAAATTTTCAAAATTATTTTTTAATTCATCAATTATTTTTAAATTTTGAATATTTTTAATAAATATATTTAAAGTTTTGGGAAAATATTTTTTTGTCATAGTTTTAAGATAACTTAAAGACTGGTAAATTTAATCGTACTAATGTAATAATGAATTTGTAATATGAAATAAAGTTCAATCACTCAGTAGTATTTACACAAATCAAATGATTCACGATAACTATTACCTACGAAATATAATTATTAGATTTCTTATAATTTTTAAACTTCTTAATTTTTAAAATTTTTATAATTGAAATTACAATATGTAAAAGCAATCCTGAGACAAAAGTGAAAACATAAAATACTGTATGAGGAACTTCTGACATGCTGTGACAGAAAATCTGTTTCAAGTATACGAGCCGGGTTAAATAGTTGAGATGTTAAATTATGGATTTGTTTATTGTTATTGTAGTTTTCAAATGTATTAAGTTAAATAATTTTTCGTTTTTATGTTATATAATTTATTTTCTGATCATTCGCTTAATCAAAAATTTAAAAATTTAAAAACTTCATTAAATTCTTTTATTAAGTATTTAAAAAAATTTATTAAAAATAGTCAAAATTTTAAAATAATTGATTAATGATGCTAAATCACAAAATAATTTTAAATTTAATCAAGTTTGTATAACTAACAAAATATATCGTTAAATGTTTGTTTGAATTGTACCTTCTTGTTATTATATCAATATTTGCTTAAAATAATCTATTAAGAAAAATTACTGACATATGAATAAAATTTTAAAATACGATATGTAAAATGCATTTGAGATTGGAATAACATAACAAACTTTTGGTTTTCTTATGCAAGACTAGACAAACAGGAAATATGAAGAAAATCTATTTCAGGAAAAATAGTGGAAAATAAATATTTTGTTGTGAGAGATAAACATGTTATGAGAATAAATCTATCCTTTCTTAATGCTGGTGACACATTGAAAATTGTGATAAATATTCAGTCATTTTGACATTAGAATACAGCAACCAAGTCCCTTGTTTTTAATACCTTCGTCCATTTGTTATTTTTAATAAGGCATTAAATTAACAAAAATAATCTTCATTTTTTATTTACGTAGACTGATTTTAATTATATGATTAATATAAATATATTAAATATATATTTTAAATTGTATGCTTTATATGTGTTAAAGAAATCAACTGGTGGTTTTAGTGTCAAAATTAAAAAAAGTATTTTCATAAGAAATTGATATTTATTACGTTTTGTTGTCTTAAAATATCTTTCTTAGAATATAATAATAAGATTAATAACTCGTAATAATCGTATTAGAATAGCTTAATTATATACGTTTGTCGTCATATAACATAGTAAAATCACATAGAAAAAATAAATACTCCTTTTAACAAAATTTGAATAAATTTTTAAAATGAATAACAATTTTTAAATATAATTCATTTTAAATATACATTATTTAATAACAAAATACCGAAAGATTACTTTATTCTTTTTCATAAAAATGGTCATTAGACGATATCAATATAAATATTTCAGTTTCATTCTTCAAGGGCTCATCTGTTTGTTACATAAACATTCTTTAATGTAATACACGGCAGAAATAACAAAAAGAATTAATATTTAATTATATATACCTCATTAAATATGTTTAAATTATTTTTTGATTTTTAATGACATTTTAATATAAATTATAAAATTTATTATTAATTTTAGTTTTCAATCTGAGATGATAAATAAAATAAAAAACTTTTAAAATTATATATTCAAAAAATAATAGATAATTAAAACTTGATTAAGATTACAATAAATAAATTTAGCCATAAAATTAAGTTTGGAATCACATTTATAATTTGTGTAAATAATAATTATCTCACAATGAAAAATGTCAAGATATAAAATAGAAAAAGTTTAAATTTGCAACAATGGTATATTATTTTATACTTAGCTGAGCACTATTTCAGAGTTGTTATTGAAATCGCATATTATCATAGAAAGTTAATTATGTAAGCGACAGATTTTTAACAGTCACTGAACTGTAAAACAGCGGCATGACACAGACAGTTAAAGTAGATGATATAAATAAGAAATACAATATACATATTTATCATAACTAATATTACATTATCTCGAAATTATTTGTAGTATTATTCATTAATTTAAACTCTGTAATTTTTATATATAATTCGGTTTCAAAAGATTTTTCATAATGTGAACCAAACATAAAAGCAACAATTAAAAAACCCTAATAAACTTGAATGTATCTTAAATTGAATAGAATTTGTCAAAAAACTGTTATATAATAAACCTGTCAGCCATTTATTTTATCCGAAAAAATTATTTACCGACAAAGAACATATTTGAAACTATTCATGTCAGATTTTCATGAATAAAAATAAATAAATATTTACATTAACATTTTGAAATTTATAATTTTATTTCTGTAGAGTCTATTAGTGTATTATAAATAGATACTTCATCAGGTAATATTTTAAGAACTTTCAAGTGAATATTTTCAAGTGAAATAACAATAATAATAATAATAATAATAATAATAATAATAATAATAATAATAATAATAATAATAATAATAATAATAATAATAATAATAATAATAATAATAATAATAATAATAATAATAATAATAATAATAATAATAATAATAATAATAATAATAATAATAATAATAATAATAATAATAATAATAATAACAATAATAATAATAATAATAATAATAATAATAATAATAATAATAATAATAATAATAATAATAATAATAATAATAATAATAATAATAATAATAATAATAATAATAATAATAATCATAATCTTCTGTATAATTAACTCCTTTTATTAAAATAAACATTAAATTTCGTTATTATTTAGTTAAGATTAGAGAAAGAATTTTCAATTTTCAATTTAATTATCTTAATTTTTTGATTATAACTAACCGTAATTAATAAGAAAAATTATTCATTTAACTTTTATAACTATGAATTTTAAAATTGTAACGTCATTCAATCATATTCTATTTTTATGGTAAATTTTAGATTTAATTATATTTTTAACGTATAATTTAAAAATAAATATTGAAAAACTATTATTAAATTAATATTTTCTACCAAATTTGACTATAAATCAGATTTAATTAAGGTATTCATAGTCAAATTTTGTAGAAAATATTATGTCACTTATAAAAAAATCAGAGGTGACACACAAAAAAGTTCTTATAATATTATAATTAAATTATTATTGTAAATTCTATGCTTTGTGCTTAAGACACGCGATATATTATTACGAAAATTATATAGTATGGTAAGAGATGACCTGTAGTACGAGCATTTATTAAACATTTTTGTTGGTATAGTAAATTTTTTTCACATTATTCTATATAGTTAATTATATGTAAATTATTAACGATAAAACATTAGCATCTTTTATTGACTAATTTACATACAAACTCATTCATACACACATTTTAATCATAAAAAAACGTATTTCATAAATATATGCAAAATTACTCATATTTTCTTAAAACTTTAGAATTTTTTCGTGGTTTGATTGTAAAGAAACTGTCTTTGATATAGTCAAAGATGTAGTTCAAGCAGTTATTTCTATGCGACTGGGCGTATGACGGGTATCGTTCTGGATTATGGAAATGGTAAAACACATTTTATGCCAAAATGTGAAACTTATGCACTGCTTCACAAAATTTCTCGAAAAGAAAGGAGGGCTAGAATTCAACACTGTGTGTATGACCTACTTATTTGATGTGCTGTGATAGTGAGGACTATTTATAAAGTCGACTTGACTTACATTTTTGGATTGATTACATAAAAATAATCAGTTTTATAGCTTTTTTTAGAAAAGATCTTTTCCCCGTTGGGGTACTGTGCTAGCGGTGACCTGTTCAAGCAAGAACCAAACTCTTTACTTTTGTGTTTCAATTATAATGGTTCAGATCAAATAGTGAAAATATGTTAAACTAGTCATTTAATTTTTTGTGACATCTAAATAGACGACTAAATAGACGATTATCATAGGTCGTTTCAAATGATATATTATTTAAACAGAACAATTTTCCAATCTAATATACTTGCAGAATATCCTTAAATATAAATGATATTCTGAGCAAAGTAATTATACAATTTCATCATGTAACAAACATACGAATATATAATAATATTTTTAAAAAAGAATAATTCGGATCAAGTAAAAATAGTCATGAAGTAATTTTATTTTGCTAATTACTTTAATTTCATTAATTAACACGATTAATGAATTTAACAATATTTCTTCTAAGGACTGCTTTTGTTACCTGACTTGATAATTATATGGAGATGAAAATGATTAAGTTTTTTATTCAAAAATCTCTGACCTGACTCACTTATTCTGTTAAATTAGAAATTAATAAATAATCGAAAAAATTAAAAGAATGATTAATTTTAAAATATTAATTAAAATTTTAATTAAAATATAAAAAAAAACTATGTTTAAAATCATAATTTCTTTAATGTACTAGAAATGCTAGTTAAAGGTTTATTAAAACTCACATTTACTGAACACTGATCATTAATAGACCTGGTATAGAAAGAGTTGTATTCAGTTGAATCTTGATGGCAATGATTGTTGAAAGGATGTTCCATTTGATTACAATTATATCTTTGAGCTTTTGTGTGGCGATCAGTGTAGGTTGTCATTGTAATAAAATAGGAATCTGGAAGTGGATGTCTAAATAATTTTAATTTATGAAAAATCACTTTGTAATCCTTTACATTAATATTAAAATAATATAATTTCAAAATTTTCTTTTATCTAACAAACAGCTAAATTAAATAAGGTAAATTGTTTTTTCCAAAATTTATTACACTATTCCAAAGCGTTTTTCACGATCCAAAATTTGCTTAATTCGTCTTGTCTGAAAAAAGGACAAAATAATTTGTGAAATAATTTTATTTTGAATTTTGTAATACATTTCTGAAGAATATCATCTGGCCAAATGAAATATATATCTTTTTATTTTTGAATTAATCGTGACTAAAGGATGCAAGTAAAATAAAATCTTTATAAACTAATTGAATTTTTAGACTACATCTATTCATCTTTGATAAATTTATAAGTTTAATAATAAATTAGAGAATTCCAAATATTTTGCGTTTTTTATTGTTATTTATTGCATTCATAAAAAACGTATATTCACATCGTTTCATCTATCAAACCTGACTCAATAAAGACATAAAAACAAAATTAAAAGACAAAATTAAAACTTTATTTCTCAAAAATTTTAAATTAATTTAAATTGCTTTTTAATTAATTTTTATTCTCAATATAAGTGTTTGAGGTTTACTTGCTTTACATTTGAATTTTTGCTTTTTAAAATAATATAAAAATTAGAAACAAATAAAAAATTTGCTTATATCCATAGAAAGATTTAAATAAATATAACATATCACAAATGATAAAACAATTAAGTTAAAAAGAGTTTTGCTTCTTAACGGCTTACCGAACATTTTCTGTAAAAATACTGATAAAAAATTATTTACTTTATTAAGAAAATGTTTAAAAAAACAAAAAAACCTTATTTCAATCATTTATTTACTTAAAGTAAAAAATAATAATTCCAAAGTGTTTAATTTTAATTTTTAAATGTTATATTTTGTTTAATTATATTTCTTTTTCAAATTTCTCGTTTGAAGTAACATATAAGATAAAGATACGTTGTGCAAATAAATAGCAATCTAAACTTCTTTAATAGTTTGCGTTAAGTAATTAATAAAATTAATCTTATTTTATTGAATAATAATTCATTTTAACTAATTTTATTTTTTTTATTAAAAATTAAACAAAACTCCTCATAAAATACTTATGAAGTATTTTTTATTAAAAGTGACAGATAATTTAAGTGTACAAGAACTACCAAATAGTTAAAATATTTTCCATAAATCAATTATAAAGAAAGGAAAAAACAATATTTTATGCTAAAGTTATGCCAAAACTCGACTGTTAGTGTAAAATTATTTTTTATAGCAAAACAATTACTTGAAAACTATTTCTTTTCAATGAAATTATTTTTCAATTATTTTTCAGAAAATCATTTTCTCATTTATTCAATATGCAAATTTATTTATATTTTTAGTAAGTTACAGATTTATTTCCATTAATAACTAAATTGAAAGAACAAATTCATAAAAATTATGATTTTAAAAAATATATTTAAAGTATGAAAATTGTATTAAAATATGCTGTTGTATGATAATATTGTTTTTCAATAATATTATTTTTGTTAATCTTCTCAATTGTTATTCAGATTTAATTACGGCTGAATAGTCTGCATTTCTTTTCACTGTTTAAAGAATCCATATGCTTGATAAATATATATATATATATATATATATATATATAATTTCTTATTTGAAAATAATTATGAAAAATCTTAAAAATCATAAAACAAACAACTAATTAAATTATAAAACTTATTTTTATAAGTTTAAAAAATATTCAATATCAGTAATATTAAAGTTATTCTTAAAAATATTAACTTTGGTAATTAAAGATTTAAATATGCAATATAATTCACAATTAGATTTCAATAACTTTGTTTTTGGTATCTAATATTAATTTATTTACCTTAAAATGTAATAAGTGAAATATTTTATTGGATCGCGCTTTTTACTATCTCAATATTAAACAATGCTATATAAACCTAATTTTATTCAAAACATAAATAAAATAGAGAATTAAATAACTAACAACTTCAGATTGTTTGATTATATTTGTTTATTATAACAAAATATCATTTTAAAAAATGAAACTTGTTTGCTGCATAATGCCTTAAGCCGGCTAACTTTTGACAAATACGATCATGAATAATTGTAAAAGTTTAAATAAAAATTGTATACTAAACCTTAATTTTATATATTAAATCACCATAAACTATGGATTCAAAGCTAAAAAATATTTAAAATGTCCCATTTAAAAAAATTCCTTAAATATTTCATTCCTGGTAAAAATTCTAAAATCATTTATAAAATGAGAAAAAAATCTTTTTTAATGTTTTACTATGAATCAGATGTTTTATTAATATTCACAAATTTTCGGCACAGCCTTTTACAAGTTTATAATGAATTTTAAAATACATCAAAAGCACATTTATAAAAGTAAAATCTTTTATATTACTCATAACAAAATTTTTTATCATAATAAAAATACTTAAATACTATTTTAATTATATAATTTTCTATATAAAATAATAAAAATTTTGTTTTTTGTTTATTAGTTATTATTTTGCATAAATTAAATCTGAAAAAAATCATTTTAGTAAATTAACAATTTTTAATATTTTTAAATATTTCGTTATTTAAAATCTATTCAATATTTTTGAGGGAAAGTTTACGGTAAATAAAATACGAAGATGAGCTACGCGTCGAATTGTTTGTCCATTCCATCAAGTTTTGATAGATTTTGACAACTGAAATCCATTTAATTAAATTAAGGAATAAATATGATATAGAGTACATTAAATAATACATTAAATTCAAAATAAATATAAATTCTGAATAATTCAAAATTGAGCATGAATATCGTTATTTTACAATTTACTTTATTCCTAAACTAAAGTACCTGCAATAATTTTTCATAATTTGCAATAATGGCGTTTTTAAATGGTAGAGATTGCTGCCTTGAGTTGAATTAAGAATGAATTCATTATCACTTTTATGTTCCATATCTTCAAAGATAGGCGGTAAATTCACATTGAGCAATGTAATATTGATAATTAAACCGGAAGCGCCTAACTGAAATAATAAATATATAATAATCGTTTTTTGATCATGCCAGATAATTATTTATCAGGATCGCATTGCATAAAATAAATAAATTCTTCGATTATTTCTTGGCCTTTCTATCATTTCAGTAAAATATTGTTTTTCATTAGTATTACTTTTAATAATAATAATAATAATAATAATAATAATAATAATAATAATAATAATAATAATAATAATAATAATAATTATAATAATAATAATAATAATAATAATAATAATAATAACAAGAACTATACCAATAATAATTATAATAATCACAGTTACCATAATGAACATAAATTAATGAATATTGTATAATATTGTATAATTATAAATAAGAGTTGTATTATTTCCATTCTACAAAATATTTATTGAATGATGAATATTAAATGAGCAATATTTTAACAATAAAAATGAAGTAAAATAAAAACAAGATTGTCTGATTTTAAAATTTGGAAAAAAAATATTTACTGATAAAAAGACATTTATCTTTCATATAAGGGTAATGAAACATTTATATTTGTTATCATAAAATTTTACTTTTTTACTAATAGTGTGTTATAAGGTAATAATAAAACTATTTTAATGTAGTAAGAAAAATTAATTAAAATCCTAAAAAAACATTGAATTAATTTTTCTAATTAGATTCCTAAAATAAATACTAATTTCTGTTAATTGCTGGAAAATTTATCGATTGAAAAATCTTAAAATGGAATTTAAAAGAAAACTACCTAATCAATAAAATTTATCTTAATTTTTTTTTCAAATTCAAAACTTTAATTTAATTTTCATATTTTATAAAAATTTATTTATCTTTCAGCTATGATTTTTATGCAAAAAACTAAATTATATGAGCAATAATAATTAACCTGTCTCGAGACAAGTGTCAATGTTTAACGAAATTACCGAAATAATTTTGTTTTAAACATTTGTTGAAAATACCTTTCAATAATAATTTTATTTATTTATTATAACTAATAAATGTGATCGTTTAAATTGTTCATGTCAATTAATTTAATGTTAAATAAATTTCAAAAGATGTATTTTCATAAAAATATCAGAAGTGGTCATTTCACATTAGACATTTATAAAAGTTTTACAAAATACAAAAATCTCCTGGTTTATTTATTATGAAATATCCATTTTTGATACGATATAGCAGGAATCGCCAAACTTCATGTCAATAAGAGCGATATATCTTAAAGACTGAAGAGTCACAATCACCAATTTCAAAGAAAAAATTAATTTTTATTGTTTATTAAAAATTTGCCTTTATTTATTTTGTATACACTTTTGATAAAAATAAATAATAACAAATGATAAATATTATTTGGTTATTTTTTAAAAGTAAATATTTAATTAAATAATTAATTTGTATGTTTGCAAATGTTTTATTTGGCTTTTAATGTCTAAACTTTTTATGGATGCGCGCAGTAACGTTGTAAAAACGTGCTGCAAAATTAGTACATTCATTTTAAAATTATTTTTCTCAATTTTTACACCCACACTTTATTATTATTTAAACGTTTAATTGGCTACCATATCAATTAATCACTTAAATTTCTTTAAACAAGACATTATTGTTCAAAGCACTCTAAATAATAATGTTGCCAAAACCTTTGACTGTTGAGGGAGTCTAATCAACTTGAGACCCACAATTTTATATTTAATCTTTGAAATATTTTGATACAAAAAATGACAAAAAACTTTGGTATTCATTATTTTCAACGTTCAATGATTGAAATTGTATGTACAAGTTTTGAGTAAAATTATATAACTTAAATTTAGTGAGCAATTTAGTATAAGTTTTAAATATTTTATTCAGTATTATGAATATAAAAAAATTTTTATCTTTTTTACCATCGATAAAAGTTACAATTTCTTTTACCAAAATTTCTTTCAATTTTAATTGCATAAATTATAAAACATGTTTTGAGGAAATATTTTACCAAATTGATTTTGTTTAAATTTAGAAAGAAAAATTAAAAGATTGAAAATTAATTGGATAATTTTGAATTTAGTTAAAAACAATTTTACGTACTGAAATATATCACAACTTATTACAGATTATAAACAATTTGTTACTATTAAATTCTATAAATATTTATTTTCCATTTAATTTGGATATTATTTATAGATCATTCAAACAATTTTCATTTATTAATTCATATAATAACTATTGTTCAATTAGAACAATTTGATTTTCATTTTACAGTGTTTTATTGTGCTCATTTAATTATATTCTATTTTTGAAAATCAAGGTTTTAAAAGAATTTCAAATAAAATAGTATTTTTATTTCTATTTTCATTTAATTTATATTCTTAAGATTGGTTTACATTTGCATCTTTGACATTTTTTAATAAACCAATCGAAATAAATTCATCAAGTATGCAGATGCCCGTTGATTTATCACAAAGAATTGTGACCAGCTTCCGTAGTTTTCCTCGAGATTGTTTACAAGTCCATAATTGTTTGTAATCCAAGCCATACAATAAACATTGTTTCTGCTTTATTTAAAATTTGCTTTATTTTGTTCTATTGAACTTATTTTCACTTTCATCTCAACATTTATGTCTAATAAATGTTTGAAAATAAAGATTTTTATTAATATTTGATATTCAAAGTCATCTACAACGATTAAGACGCTAAATTCAGAAAATATTATTCATTTATTCCCAAAAGACAAGACGCAAAATTTAAATGAAATTTGATCAGATATATATATATATATATATATATATATATATATTTAGTATTTTATCTAAAATAACCTATAACAATTTCCTAAAATAATAATAAAAAACTATTATTTATTATGATAACAATTATGGTTTTGAAAAATTAATAAATTTTAATTAATAAAGTATTTATTAATTATTAAACAAATTTTCTAAGAAGTTGAATTTCAAATGGTTTTTCTGACATGGTTAAATATCATGTTATGTCAATTTTGTACGTTAGAAATAATTCATTTTAAAATTTAAATGTATGAAATATAGAACTTGATGGAATTTTATATTCCACAGTGTCACGAATAAATATACTTTTATATATATTATTAAAATATAATATAAATTTATAAATTATTAGTAAATTTTACATTGTATTGTTGAGAAAAATGCTTTAAATATCATTAAGTGTGTTTTATTGTCATTTATCATATAAATTTGTTATTTAACTTGATTTTTAAAACATCCTTTAAAACATTTATCTTTGTTAAAAAATATTTTAAAATATATTAATAAATATGTTCACAAAGTCAAATATTTCCAAAGTTTTATAACATCTTCAAAATCTTATTTTTATTTATATTTCAAATTTCTGACAAAAACAAATATATATTAACCTGTTCGCAGCTGCTGGGACATATATGTCCCAGCTGAAGTTTAAAAACGGCTGAATTTAAAAGTTTTCATATAATATAGGATATATGTATTCCAAATTGTCTTCTGAAATCTTATCTAACGGTATTTAACTTTGTGTGCGTCTCTTTAAAGTTATTCATGTTTAGTCTTGCATTTGAAATTGTGAACTGCAGTTGTAATTTATGATAAATGCTTGTTTTAGCAAAATAAATATTAAATTTTTAAAAATAAAGGTGTTTTATAATACAATTAGTGAAAAATGTAATTATTGAGAGTATTTTATATAAGGTAAGTACTATATTTATTTATATTTTAAAGATTTTTTAAAGTTTTAGGTTGCGGGTCATATTTACCCCACAAGTTTTTTTGGTGGGACATATTTGTCCCAATAGTCTTGTAATGTTTTTAATTTTTAATTTGGTTTTTTTATATATAGTATAAAAAATGAATGCAAAAGAAATTGAAGAAAATTTGTTGGACTTATCAGATAGCTTAGCCAGTAATGATCTTTCCGGAAGAAAATCTTTTAAAACCTAAAAAAGAAAGCCACTGCAAAAGGGTTAATAAGCCTGTTATTTGACTCTAAAATGCATTCACAAAAAAAACATTTAAACATTTATGCGTTAAAAAAAGATTAAGTAAAAGATAAAAAATAAAACATTTTAAAGATAAATAAAATCTCTTCAAAATTAAAAATCGTTGTTTATAATCCTTCAATTATTTGTTTGAATAAGTAAATTTAACTCCAAACTAAAAGGAAAAGTTAATTTGAAAAACGATTATTCTAAATATCTTTGTCAAATTATAAATAATATAATGAAAAATGAGATCATTATTAGAATGGAGATCTCAGATTTAGAAATATGACTACAAGCTTGCTGGGCTCTATCAAAATAGGATCGAGTTTCCAATCGATGTGAGATGAATAAGCTTAAAATTTGTGTACTGTTAAATAAGTCTAAGTCTGGAATATTCTAAAATCTATTTCATGACATAAGAGTTCTAGTATTTATCTCTTTGGAATAGAGAACTATTATGTAATAATGAAAATGAAATATGAGACATACTTCAGACATACTCTAACATACACACATATAACAAACCATTCATAATAATTATTAATTAGGTAATTTAATTATTAGATTACTTATATGTACTATTGGAAATTGTATTAAATGTTGTATTAAAAATACATATATTTTTCATTAAATATTTTCTTAAAAGATAATTTAATTAAAAATATTTTTAATATTTTTAAAAAAAGTTATAAATTAATGTTATTTTTCAAGTCATCAAAAAATATAGTATTGGTATAACTTAGTTTTATGAATCACGTTCAAAGTTGTAATAAACTGATTTGAGTGCAAAGTAAAGTTTCTTTAACCCTTTCACAGCTGCTTTTCGTCCCATTAGCATTTTGAAATAAAAGGTAATTAAAAATCAAATATGAAAATAAATATATTATAAATGATATTCAGCAAAACAGTCTTTACATAAAGAAATTTGACATTCGAATTGGTTTTGTTCGCTTTTACATTTTCGTTCCACTGTCTGCGTTTCTTACATTTATATTAAGATTAAAAATCAATTTTTTTTCAATAAACGAATATTTCTGTGAAACAACAAACATCTGCAATTTTTGATCCTTCTTGATTAAAAGTTTCATCTGATAAAACAAGGAATTCTAGGAAAAGTTGTTATTTGCTGATTGAGTTCACTGTAAATCACCCAAGCTTTACGCCTGACATCTTAAAGTTGATTGAAAATCTTTTCCCACCACTTATTTGATTTTCAATCAAGTTCTTAAAAAGTTGACATTTGGTCTGTGCTGACTATCCATAATATCTCAATCCTTGATCGTCTGCGGGCACTATACTTCAGATATTTACCCATCGACTAGTATTTTGGTTACCTTTGTAAAAGATGCAATATAACAGTTACTCAAAAGCAAAAATTCTTTTGTATATTGTCACTTTGTTAATTAATCCATGAACTATTAACTTCGAATATACTATCGCCTATTTTCAATTTATCCAATTACTTTGGCAAATCCTTTCTATTAGCATTAAATGTTCCCAATGCAGCAAAGTCAATCATTTTAACATTTATTTAATATAAAATTATTAACATCTAAAATAAAATAAAATGATTTCAGTTAATTAATCAGTTATATCAAATGCATAAGTTGAACATTCAGTAATACACACTTGATCATTATTTAAAGGTTATTTATTACACAATTTGTTAAAACTACAAATGACTATAATTAAATATCTTCAAAATATTTTCTAAATGACAATTTTTCTTTTAAATGACCACGATATCCGTTACCACTTTAAAACACTATAAATGTTTTCTGTTAATAATATGTAAATTTCAATTAATCTGTCTAAAACAATATCTATAAGCATTTAATATTTTCTAGAACTTGAACAGCTACAAACATTTTACAGTTTCTTTTTTATTAGGCATTTCTTTTCCACAAAGAAAAGTTGGTATTTGGTATATTGATGGTTTACCATAATAAGAATTTGAAGTATTTGTTTAAATAACATTCATTTATAATTTAATAATTAAAATTTGAAAACGTCAAAACGTCTTTTATACTGAATATTCAAACAAACATTTTATTTTATTTTTATAAATAATTTATTTGTATAATTAAAATATTTTACTCTAGATCGGCACAAAGTCATGTATCAATATCATTGAAATTTATAATCTCAATTTCTGTATTTTATTTTAATTTTTCGTTCCACTGAATTTTTTTTAAAATTTTTTTGTTTCATATGCATTCAGTAATATTATTATTTTAAAATATAGACATCTCTTTTCAAAAATTTAATTTCAATCTAACAGAGAGAATTAATTTAGGAATATTTTCCATATATCACACATCAATTTAAACAAATTCCATTCGCATAAATCTGAATTTAACTTAAAATAAGTAAACCTTTGATTTTATCTGGAATGTTGGATAATATGAATGTTTTTTGATTTCCAATGTTAGTTTGTGAAAAGTAATAACAATTTTTTTGTTTTAAACTGTGATAACATATGATGTAAATATCATCATTTTTTGCAGTGGTTCTTAACCAAGGGTACTCGCACCCCCGTGGGTGCGAGATAGCAAATCTGAGGGTGCGAGTTAACAATTTTACAAATTCACTGTAACTAGTAGGTACTTATGCATTTTAGTACCTCAAGGGTTCGAATCCAATAAAATGCAAAATTCTAACACTAACTGGATTTTTTTTGCTCCAGAACTGACCTAAGCCTGTTTTATTTTCCAATATTTAGCACTTTTAACTTAGGATTAGGTTTTCAAAAAAATTAATATGCAGTATTCAAACTCATAAAGAAAAAAATTCAAAATTTCAGTAAAATATTCATCCCCGGAATTCGAACTCGGGGTACTAAAGTACATAAGTCCGCTTGTAAAAATAAAAAGATTAAACTTAAAAATTCATTTTGGCGAGTAAATCTTTGAAATTTTTGAAATTTAAACATTTTAAAATTTTTTGTATTTAATTTAAGTAAAAAAAAATAATTAAGTACCCATAGAAATTAAAGAACATATATTCTTTCCAAGATTCAAAAATTTAAATGCGTTTTTATAGTGAATTTTATATTTTCTTTATTTTAATCAATTGTTATGAAGATTTTTAAAAAATTGTTATGCACATAATATTAATAAAAAATATATTGTTCCTTATTTTTTCTCAATTTATATAATTCCTTATTTTTGGTAACGGGTGCGAGAATTTTGTTTGAACTCTTTAGGGGTGCCGGCAGCTAAAAAGTCTAAGAACCACTGATTTATTGCAAAGTAGAAAACAAAATTCTTTTTCGATAAGTAGAGAATTGAACAGAATGATAATGTTAAAGTAAAATAGTTTTCAAAAGGAAACTTTGAGAAAAGTATTACGGTGATTAGTAAGAATTATTAATATGTAAAAAGTGGTTTTTGATTCATTAATTTTGATTGCGGCTTCATTTGCTGTCGAAAAGACAAACGGTTACCAAAATGTATTTAAATACATAAAAAAGTGAACATTTAAAACAAGAATGTAAAGTCACTTAAGCTATAATAGAAATATTATTATTTATAATATTATAGAAATATTATAAAATATTCCATTTAATAATACTAACTGACCTGAACAATTCAAAACGAATGCTTTTCTCAAAGTCAGGCTTCAGTATTGTGATCAAGTAAAGTAGGAATTGCAATGTATTCATTCCAAAACTCTAACAAACTCACCAGTTAAAACTGCCTATTTTTATCGTTTTGCATATTATTCAAAGTCTTTGTTTTTTATTTTATTTAAAAAATTTTATTGATAATTATTTACTTTATTTCATAATACTTTCTTATTGTCTTTCAAAAGCAAGTCTTTTATTAAAGTCAAAATCCATCGGAAATATTGATTTATTTTTTTGCTAGTACATTAAAACAAATTAAGCATCTACATTAAATAAATGGATCTGCAAATCCATAAGATGGCAATCAATAAAAGTCTATAGTTTACACTTGAAACCCACAAAATCAATTAAGGCATCCAGCTGTCTTTTTTTAAAGTTTTATTCTGTTAATTTATTTTAAGTTAGCTATTTTCATACTATATTAATGGAAGAAATTCTATAGAATAGTTGAAACAAAACTAATTGAAATTACAATAGTCTCTGATGATCGGCCATTGAACTCTTGAAATTGTAGATTTGATTTCAACTTGAGAGTGTCTAAAATATTTTTCCCGAAAACATTTTCAGCTGGTTTAATGGTGATTATATCTTTGATGTTATCTGAAAAAAAATAAAAGAAAATGAATGAATGAAAATAACAAAAAATATTGATTTTCTTTTATAAAATGTATTTTTATTTTAAATCAATATTTAGATAATTTAATTGATTTTGAAAATATCTTTTTTTATTATCAATATAATTTTATTCATTTTTCTTTAAGAGAAGCTTTGAACAGTGTGAAAAAAACCTTTATTATCGTTAATATTTATATTAAAAAAATTTTCATCGAACAATTTATAAAGATTATATATATATATATTTGATTAAAACAATCAACAAAAATATCTTTATAAATATCCATATATGAATACTTTAATTATAATTCTATTTTCAAATTCATTTTTATTGAAATTCTCTTTTCATTTGAGATATTTGTTATTAGAGTTAGATAATTATTATTTTTTGTCTTTCTATACACTGCAGTAATAATTATATTTTCTGATAGATTCTACCTGAGGATTTCATACGTTCAAATATTTTCTTTTTTAGTTATTTCTTAGATTTTCACTATTATTGTTTTATTTTGATGAATTATTCTTTTTCCTGTAACACTATTGTATTTCTTTAATGTAGAACATTTGTTTAGATCTTGTTTACTTACATGTTTTAAACATCTCTAAAACCACTTCAAATCATTTCGAGTGTTTACTTGATTGTAATACTTATAAAGTGTCTTTTTCTTTATACTGCAATATATATTTTTATTTATGCATTATTTAATCTTTAAAAAATATGTTATTTTGAGATGTCAACTCCAGCTTTTTCGTTTTGACCCAATGTTTCTTATTTATTTTATGCATTTTCTTCATGTATCACATTTTTTGCTTTTAAAACAAATAACAATTTCCAAAATTGTATAAATACAAAATATCGTCATTCTTACAGATATATTGCCTCCATAAAATTAGCACAGGTTTAAATGAGAATAATATTAAACCAACGTTATCTATAATGTAATTAAAAAATTTGTTTCCATGGTTGCAATTTGATAGATCAAAAGCTATTATATGAAATGGATAAGGGATTTAGGTATTTTAAAATTGGACCTCTAACCTTTCCAAATATACTCTCTCATTTCTAAGTTGTAATTTTGCTTAGCTCACAAAATGTCTTTAAGTATTGCATACTAGCAGAAACCTTTGTCTTACTTTGTGTTAAAAATGTTTCTTAAATATTTTCTTTTTTATATATTTTGTCTGTGGATATTTTACATAGAGTTGAAATTAATTAAATTAATTTGAAAGAAAGGCTATTGTTTTTTGGAACTATTAAAATATTCTGCAATTTTGAGAAAATTGAATCAACAATAATCTCAAATGCATTTGTTCCATTTCGTAAAATAGTTAAACAAAACTAATGAACATATGAAATAGAAAATTGCATACGACCAAAAATATTTGAAAAGACGAAACGAGTTTAATATTTATAAATATTTTAATAAACATAACATCAATGAACCTTTTGAAGTATGTGGCGCCTGCCAGTTCCCAATTTAAATTTGAGAGGTAATTCATAAATAATAAAAACATCTAAATAATCCATCTCTCAATCATTTAATCTCAACATAATTGGAGACTAATTAAAACAAATAATTTTGAAAAGTTAATTGGAGAAAGATGCCGTATAATGAATATTAAAACAATGAAATATTATCTATTAATATAAAAACAAAAAAAATATAGTGAATAATTGTGTAGGTTTAAATTCCAAAACATTGAAGTATTTTATTTTTATTAAAAATATTTATAATTCAGTTTTTAAGATTACATAATAAAATTTCTCTGAGTGTAGATTTATTATAAAAAAAACAGTAAATTGCGTAGAAAATAAATGTTTTAATATTTTGTGTAATTAATAGTTCAACATTATTTACCAAATAAACATTATTTTTATCTTTAATTAATCAGGATTTATTATTCTTTAAATTATACAAACATTCTTTCAAACAAATAGTGTTTCCTTATCCCGAAGTGAGCCAAAGAATCACGACGTTGAAATTAAAACCCTTATTTGCTTATAGTTAGATAGGTTTGAAGTGTAAAAAGATTGTATTTGTGATCTTATATAATTGTCCAATATTTATTTTTAAATATCTATATAATAAAATTAAAATATTTCTTAAAATCACAAATTCTCGCAAGTTTACCCATTTTAGAAAGTGAAACAATTAATTATTTTAGTTGATTTAAAATATATAAAAAAAGTTTTGTGTATGAATATATTTTGAAAAGATCTGATGAATGTAAAAACATATTGAGTAAACAATCAGATTTGTGAAAAAAATAATCTCACAGAACAATAGAATCTGAAATTGAATATTGAATTTTCAATGAGGATTTATGTTACTATAAATTCATTGTTTAATATTTGCCAATAAATATATTCAAATTTTATACATTCTGAACTTTTCTCGTTCTGTTTAAAATGAATGCATTTTTAATTAAAACATAAAACATTTTAATATGTGAATTATTACAAGAAAGAATATATTAAAAAAAATGTTAAAAATGTTTAGTTTTATGCTTGGAAAGTTAACAATGAACATCAAGTAGAGTTACAGAGTTGTTTCCAATAAGCATCAATCACTCCCTATGGCGGCCTTTCCCTGAAACTTGTCAAATGAAAATGTTTTATTTAAATCTCTTTAAATTTGGATATTATTTTGAAAAGTTTGAAAAATTCGGATTTCTAGAAACTAAATAAACATGTTGCATAAAACTTTATTATTTAGGAAAATGTTTTAGAAAATAAAAAGTAAAGAATGTTAAATTTAATTAAAAAATTTTAAAAATAACAATATAAGTTAAAAACGGATTTTTGCCTTACTAAATAAAGATGAAAATAAATCGTTTTTTTACATTAAAAATGAACTAAATCTTCCTATTTAATAGAAAAACGAAATCGAAAAGCAATATTCAATTAGAATGGAGTCGCAGAGTGGAAAGCGTTAATATTATATAAGATTTAACAAAACATAATACCGATAGCAATGGCTTACATAACTATTTACTTGATTATTACATCTTATAAATAATTTCAGTATTGACAAGTTATTGTTTTGTTCATTAACATATTCTTCTTATTCTTCTTCTTCTTCTTATATAATTATTATGATTATTATTATTATTATTATTATTATTATTATTATTATTATTATTACTATTATTATTATTATTATTATTATTATTATTATTATTTTAAATAAATTAGTTTTTACCTTCAATTATAATTAATAATTATTAAAAATATAAAAAAAGTATCAATTATATAATTAAATAATTAAATAAATTTGGCAACGATTTAATTAAAAGATAACGCCAATAAAAAACTTTTCGTACGATATATTTCGACAACATGACTGTCATCTTCAGGTACTCAAAACCAACTAAAAATAATATGAATTAACATTTAATTTAAACAAATTATTTTTTTATTAATTTAATTTTGTTATAAATAAATATTTAAAAAATATATTCAAATAACTTTTAATTAATTTAAAATTTTATTTCTATAAATATTATAATTTTTATTTATATTATAACTTTTAAAAAATAATGTAATTTAAAAATTCAATTATTTTAATAATATTAAAAAAAAGGTTTTTTTTGAAAAAGAAAACAATTATTAAAACTTTTAAACAAATTTTTAAAATCAGACATTCCTATTTCACTTTTACAGCCTCTATTGTGCTCACTAATATTGGTCAAACCCTTCAATCGACAATGCTCTAGAACTCGAGTACAGAAATGACGGGAAGTTTCTCCAATGTATGTGGCATTACACTCACATTCTAGAGTTCTAGAGCATTGTCGATTGAAGAGTTTGACCAATATTAGTGAACACAATAGAGGCTGTAAAAGTGAAATAGGAATGTCTGATTTTAGAATTTTGTTGAAAAGTTTTAATAATTATTAGGAACGCGTGATATGTGAAGCATTGCTGATAAGGTAATTGGATCCAAAGATTAATGTGCAAAGTGCTGTGACTACGAATATTTAAAATGTTTTTAAATAGTTTACGTATGTTAAATCATGTCTATGTATTGTTTTTCAAAAAAAAACTTTTTTTGAATATTATTAAAATAATTGAATTTTTAAATTACATTATTTGTTAAAAGTTATAATATAAATAAAAATTATAATATTTATAGAAATAAAATTTTAAATTAATTAAAAGTTATTTGAATATATTTTTTAAATATTTATTTATAACAAAATTAAATTAATAAAAAATAATTTGTTTAAAATGAATGTTAATTAATAATATTTTTAGTTGGTTTTGAGTACCTAAAGATGACAGTCATGCTGTCGAAATATATCGTACGAAAAGTTTTTTATTGGCGTTATTTTTTAATTATTTAATTATTTTATTAAATTGTATTAATGTATTTTAAGAATTATAAATGAACAATGAGTTTTTTCTTGTCAAAAAATAAACTAAATAATATATTTATGTCTGAAAATAAAAAATTGGCAAATATTATTCTAAAATAACAAATTATTCGCTAGTAGTTATTTTCAATTCTGTATTGATAAAAGACATTGATAATCTAAAAAAAGTTTACTGAACAGCATTAAAGAGAGTAAAGTTCAGGAAAAAATAATAATATAAACAATCTTCTGATAATTTCATAAACTGTGTTAAACCGTGTTGGCAATATTTTCCTATTTTCTTATTAAATTTTCAATTAAATAATTGTTCAGAAATTGTCGGTCGTTTAAACAAAAAATTGATAACAAAAATTTAGTCATTTATTTACAGTTTAGGAGAAGATATATTAATTTGTTTGAATTTTGTTTCAAGTTTCTTTGAAAAATAATTATTCAAAAGTCTATCGCAAAAGTTAAAGTCAGTTAAAATTCCATTCACTAATTTCTTGCTTTACACTTCATAAACTTTCAATTTCCATTGGAATTTTTGTTAAATTTAGTGTCGTTTTGTTAATATATTAATTTTTGAATATACATTCATATATTTCAAAGTAAATTTACTTTTAAAATTATACCGTAATTTTTATTGATTTGATCAAGAATTTAGGAGTCATGTGTAAGCTCAATAAAATAATTACTTAATCAACAGCTTTTTAAAGATTTTATTCACATTTTCAAGTTAAACTATATGAGATACAAAACACTATACGCTCCGATGTGTCAATCTCCCGTATAAGAAGAAAGCCATATATTTGTATTCTTAGATAATGTTCTATGTCAAAGTTCTTTCAACCATGTTTAGCCCATGACTAAGGGCGTTGAAAAATAATTTCAAAACATATTTAGACTTTTATCACTAATGTACGTGAGAAAGATTTATTTCATAATTTTTGGGTAGTCTTGCTATGAACATTTCCACCTATGATGACCAAAATCATATCCAGACAATATATTAGTTTTAATATCAAATGACAGGAACTAAGAACATACTTATTTCATGTGGTGAAAGCTCCATAGAAATTTAATGTTGCATGTATCAAACAATATATCTTATTAGCAGTTTGATTTCGTAAATTAAGCACATCCATCAAAACAAATTAAAAATTAACTTTATTGCAAATAAATCTACAACCAATCCAATATTAAAACAACAATCTGAAGTTTTATTTTCAAAAACGTTTTTAGTATTTATTTGTAGGATATTTTAGCAAGCATGAATTAACTATTGAATAAGAAACATTATTTCACAAAAATTCAATAAATAATTTGTATTTTTAAATTACAAAAATTCCTTAATATTAACTTGCAAATCAAGCAATTTCATTATTCCATAATTTAACTTTAAAGTTATTATTATAATTTTTTAAAGTTCGTTACATATTATTTAACATGAGAATTAAGTCTTTTATTTTATTATCCTTACATACATTATGTACTTACAAAAAATTTATTAAATATCGAAAAGTGATGGCCAATTATTAATAAAAACACGACAAAGGAAATTATTTTAATCCTTAATCTGCCATCATAATGTTTTTCAAATGTTTTATACGGCATATATATATATATATATATATATGTTTCTGATTGAATTTTTTTTTAATCACTTTGTATTTTAATAAACTTTGAAAACTTGATTTCCGTATATTCAGCAGGTTGTAATTAGTAAATAATAAAGCAATCATTTTATATTCCATTGTAGAAATATATAATTTTAGATAAAATATTTTCTAAATAAACTTAATTTCATTTATAAAACATTTGATTGGTTAACTGAATTAAAGAAAATAAATTATAAATAAACATGACCCACTCATATTTAATCACGCTTTTCCGTAATTAATAACATTTAGTTCTCTCTAAAAAAGCATGTTATTGGCCTCTTTGCCGTGAGTGAGTGACATTTATGGAAACTTAAATGACACTTTTTTTTGACATTTTCTATGAAATGTTAATTTTTCTTTGTAAATTTTTAAAAAGAATTAATTAATTATTTTTACCATAAATAGACGATTATTAAGAAACGTCATATAAATGTAACTAGCATGATATAATTGCTTAAGAAAGCCTAGGTTATATATATTATAAACAAGTTGTTTGTAATAATTTCTTTAATTGACTGACCGAAGGGAAGAATCGTTTAAATATAAACAGGTCGCAAAGAATATATATATATATATATATATATATATAGATGAAATTTTATAAAAAATATTACAATATAAATATAGAAATCCGGGCTATGGAACTATTTTCACATTTAATTTTTCCTTAATAATAGTAATTTTTATATTATTTATTGTCTTTTACTATCGTACAAGTTCTACTAATAGAGTTTTCTATCCAGCATACAATAAGTTTTAATAAACATTTTAATAAACCCTTTTTTATAATTAATTATTTTTTATTTATTTTTGTAACCAATTAAATAATTATTAAAAATAAAATATGTTGTATTGATGATAACTTATGAAAGATATAATTAAATATAATTTATCATATTAATTTAAAAAATAATAAATTGATAAAACATTTTAATCAGGTAAAAACAAAATAATAAATGAACAAATTAAATTCCTAAGTTTATAAATATGGAGTGATTACCTATATTTATGCCAAGCAAGATGAATCTCACGAACAATATTCCCATACCCCCTCCCACACACCCTCCTTTAAACCCCTGAATTTTTTATACGATAGAAAAAGACAATAAATAATATAAAAATTACTATTATCAAGGAAAAATTAAATGTGACAATAGTTCCATAGCCCGGATTTCTATATTTATATTGTAATATTTTTTATAAAATTTCATCTAACTGACAACATTAACCAATTCTGTTTCTACATAAGAACTATGTTTATATGGCATTTAATTATTTATCAATGGTTGACTTTTATTATTTTTAATCTTGTATTAAAATTCAGATTTCTAATCAGTCATTTGATTATAAAAATTTATGATTGAAAATTGGGATTTTTTATTTGTTGATATTGCAAATGTCAAACAAAATAACGCAACTCTTAATATTGAATAATAATTATTTAAGTATAAATCAAAAATTAATTTTAACTAATGAACTTTTACCATTGGTTTCATTTTATGATTATTAAATTTTCAAAATCCATCTGTTTTATATTTTAAATGCTAGTGGAAAATATTTAATATTTATTCAAAAAATATGTAATATTTATTCAAGTAGTCACTCATCAATGCAAATATCGTTTTTGGTTATATAAAAAATAAATATATCTTTTTAAAGTTTTCAAAGCAATATCAATTATGATTTTTTGAATTTTTATATATTATCTTTTCGTAAAATGCAATGAAATATATTGTTTAATTAATATCTGTCGGGTACCATTTTTTTCGATCTTGAATGCTCTTTCAGATCTTATTTATTTAGTCTGATCAACTGTAATGTCTGATCAATTTATAATCCAAGAATGTTCAATATAAGCAAATGTTTTTTTCGATTAAAATTATTATAAATACTTTCACTATTAAAAGCGGGAAAATTGTTGTTCATTCGAGTTCACTGAAAATTATAATTAAATATAATTTTTTGGTAAAAAATTTAAATGTGGTTTCTAAAATAGAAACAAAATTTAATATATATTCAGAAATATCAATATTGACTATTAAAACAATCTGTAAATTCATAAGTTCTTTTCACTATCAAAATTTTATAAATTTTTAATTAAATAATTTATGAAGAAATATTAAAATTAAACTCTAAACTAAGAAAAAAAATTTCTAACGATTAAAGGTTTTCCAATTTTACTTTATATTATATAGATCATGAATGTACATGGACGTAAATAAGAGGACGGTTTGTATTTCAATATTTTTTTGACATTTTAAATATAAATCTCAAACAAAAACACTTCAAGAGTTCTCAAAGGGTTTGTTTGTGTAAATTGTAATAAATTGACCACTTTTTGGGAGGTTAGATAAATAAAACTTTATCGGAAATTTAGGACGCAAAAACATGTAGCGATTGATTGAAAAGAAAAATTAATCTTAACATCAGAATTAGCGATAATTTAGTTTTTCTACCTAACTTAAAATGCCCAACTTACAAGTTTTATTAATATTTTTCATTCCCAGTTTTATTTATCTATAAATAACCAATGTCAGTTTTTATCAGTTATTTTTCAGTGTAATTTGAAGAGAAAATAAAAATTGGAGCCACATAAAATATTTATTTCATGATGTCAAAAAAGAAACTAATAAAAGAAAATAATAATCTTATTGAAAATAAAATATGATGATCTCACGAGTTGATCAACATTGTTAAATTTGCTAATTTTCCCTAGAGATTTGTAGCAAGAAATATTAATAAAATCTATATATTTGAAATTAAAAACAACATAAATTAGCTTATTTCCAGAATTATATATATATATGTATAATATTAGCTAATTTTTTATTTATAAAAATTAATATTTCCACAAGTTCAGATTTAACTTTATTCACTTTTAATAAATATTAATACATATTTTATTTATAAATCCGAATAAAGAATAATTAAAGTCAATTTCAAGCTTATAAAACGTTATATATTTTTTATTTAATTTTTGACAATATTTGTAGATTTAACATCGTTAGTATTTTGCTAATTCAAATTGTAGAATTAAAATAATTATATGTTTTATGTTAATAGAATATTTGGATGAAAAATTAGAATTAAATATTTAGATTTTGAATATTATTTAAATTAGTTAAATTTATTAAAAATATTTTTTGAATTAAATAATTAAAATTAAATTAAGCGGATGCAATTTTAAGTGAATGTATAAAAGTACAAAAGAAGCAAAATGCATGACTTAAACCTCACGAAGAAGCTGTAGTGTTGGCTCAGCTTTGTTTTGATAATAAAAACATTTGCAACTTAAAAAATTATTCATCTATATAAAATTATGACATTTAAGTTAAATATTATTTTTCATTAGTAAAATTGCGTACTTAACAATCTCAGTAAATGTCTAAGAAACTCGTTTCTGAAATAGATGATTTGGACAATCCAGATACACGTGCAAATTTAATATTACTCGTATTCAAAGTATAAGGAGAACAAAAACAATCAGATCCTTTAATTTTAAGGCAAGGATAAAAATTTTTATTAGAAATTAATCATCAATGTATGAAGTTACTTAGGAGTAATGTAAAGTTCGAAAGAATATATCATGACATTTTACAAGAGACCTTTGAATACGTATGAGAGAAAAGCAGAGTTAAGAAAGTTTTCAGAGGTTTTATTTAACGACATGTTAAAATTTCAAAGTAAGGCAGGAATTGGAAATATAATTTTCGAGAATTTACGCGAAAAGTCAATGCAGCTCAGTAGGTCATGTTAAATATGAATATTTTGATTAAAACCCCCCAAAATAGTTGAGTATTTAATAAAAATCATTTTTTGTGATGATCACAAATCAGCTTTTTTGTGATTGTATATTTCCAATAATTAATATTTAGATAATTAAAAAATTTACATTCATAATAATTGTAAATTCTGAATCCTTAAAAAATAATAAAAAATGTAATCTTCAATTTGTTTAAAAGAATATAATTATTATATCAACAAAATTTCATAACATGAATATACATAAATGATTGAAAATTGTAAGTAAATTTTTATGTCATCTATATCGGTTTCATGATAAGGTTATATTTCACGAAACATTTTCTCATTCAAATCTCAAAAATATTTTGTCCTTTTATGAAATAAAACGTTAGTAATTAAAAATAACAATAATAGTTATATTAATAATAATTATTATTATTATAATTATTATTATAATTATTATTATAATTATTATTACAATTATTATTATTATTATTATCTGGAAAAACATCTTCTTTAATTATATCATACCCACATGTGTTCCAATGTTTTCCAAGCTAATATATTATTTAATGTTGGTCAATAATCTTTTAAGTTCTGACCAAAGTCCTAAATTTGTAGGTTTTATTAAAGAATATGAAAAATTACATGCAAATAATGTACAGATGAGAAAGACTTCACAAATTTGTTGCAATCTTTTTTTCGGAAAAAGAAATAATTCCTTCACCAAAATTTGCATCAATATGGCAAAGCATTTAGGAAATTTTTCACAACCTAATTTGAAATATTTGATATTTTTGTTATAAAATGATAAAGAAAAGTAAATGAAATTCCAAAAGAACTTTTAAATAAAAAAAAGTCGCCTGTGTATATTGTAGGGGTTACATAAAATATCTGCAAAACTAAAGTTTATTAATTTAATTGAATTGAAGAAAACGACGACAAATTTTAAAGTACAGCAATGATGTACAACATGTACTCAAAACTATTTTCGTTTTGAATACCCAAATTTAAAATTTTTAAAAGTTCCAAAAACTTTTATTTCAAATATAAATGAAGAATATTTAAAATATTTATTGAAAAATTATTTATTGTCAATTGAAAAGATAATAATGAAGTTCTAAAACAATTTCATTGTAGGAAAAAATTTCTATCAAAATGTGAAAGTCATCTATTTTCAAGTAAAAGCTTTTAAATTACTAGGATTTTATCAATGTAAATTTTGATACATTAAATGGAGTACTCTCAAAGTTAGGAAATTTAAGAGAAATATAAAATCAAGAAAGACTAATTAATGTTTACTAAATACTTGCTATGAAAAGGTAAACAAAAAGCAATGACAAGTAATAAATATATCTTTTATGATAAAAATTATAATTAGAACTATGAAAAATGAATATAAATAATAATGAAGATGAAGTTTGGAACCTTTTAAAGGATAGAAAGCAAACAATTAAAATACTTAAAAAATAATCAAGTTTTCAAGCACATCTTTATTGATTCTATTAACTCTATTAAAACAACAATGTTTGATAAACAATTTTTAAAAATAATGTCATCAAATTATTCATTTAATTAACATCTATTAGAAAAACATATTTAATTAATAAATAGTGGTTATTAGGTTTATAGTAATAATTATAATTGTAATAATAATAATAATAATTATAATAATAATAATAATAATAATAATAATAATAATAATAATAACAATAGTAATAACAATAATAATACATAATATTTTCTACAAAACTTGACTATGAATACCTTAAATAAATCTAATTTATACTCAAATTTTGTATAAAATATTATGTCACTTATAAAGAAATCAAAGGTGAAAAACAAAAAAAGTCCTTATAATTATAATAATAATACAATTTACATTAATTATATAATTTTCATTTTAAAAATTATGTTAAATTAGTATTTTACATCACACAAAATATATAATTTACAAAATACATATGGTAAACATATTTACAATTTATAAGAAATATATAGGATGGTTAGATTATTAAGAAAATCTAAAGTTTGTGTAAATGTTTCAGAAATTACTTTACATGATCATCATATGAAAATAATTAGTTTGAAAAGTTTCAGATGGTATTTGTAAAAAAATAAACGTTCAATAGACATAGTTGACACAATTATCACGTATGATTACATAAATAAATTACATTATATTATGCACGTACATTATTACTATTCTAGATATATTTATATTCAAATTCTAAAAAAAATGAAAATAAAAACATGAATGTTAAACATTTACAAAAAAATTGCTAAAACAACTATTGTTTAATATAAGCTAATAATATTTATAGATTTAATATTTTTCAAAGAAAAATATCCTAAAATAATTATTTAATAAAAGTAAATTGATTAAATTAAATGTAAGAGTATTTGATTTATTTGATTTATATTTTATGTTAAACTGATATTTTAGATCATAACCTTATTACATAACAGTAGTAATTAATTTTCAAAAATATTTTATTTTAATATTATTTTAATTAATATTAAATAAATGTTTCCAAAAAATATTTAAGATGCCACAAAATTTAGTATTTTTCTTTCAATAATAAGAAAATTAAAAATTATTTTCATAGTGTGTAATTCAATGAATAATAATAGTAACAAGAACTAAAGCAAAGATGAAAAACGTTTAAAAATTCGCTTTTTATTTTACTGCAATTATTTTAAATGGATTCAGTCAAAAAATGATTTAATAATATATCTGAAATAACAAAAAGTGGTATACTCAATACTGCTATCTTTGAAACTTAATTATTAAAAGACTAATTTATGATTATGATTGATCTTAAATATAAATAAATAATAATTTAAATGGAGATATTATGTGAATTAGTAACTTCTCTTAAATCATTAAAAACATAGAGAAACTAAT
Source organism: Schmidtea mediterranea (assembly GCA_022537955.1). NCBI lineage: Eukaryota > Metazoa > Platyhelminthes > Tricladida > Dugesiidae > Schmidtea > Schmidtea mediterranea. The sequence continues at coordinate 242,990,656 of CM039680.1, read as the reverse complement.
AACTAATAGAGAATTTAATAACTAAATATTTACCAATTTATTTACTATAAACCTTGGAATTGCAATGAAATTCACAGATCTTTGTACATTTTCGCATGAATACCACAAGTTTCTACCATCTTTATTTCTTGACCACAATTTTGAATGTTTTAAAATGATTGCGGTGAATTTGCTTTATTGGTTACACAAAATGTTTGTTAAAAAAGAAATTAAACTTTGCTCTTCAGCCATGATGACAATTAATGAAATATTAAAATAACAAAATCAAAGAAAAAAAAAGTATAAAATATTTTTATAATAACTAAAAAGCATTTTATGTTAACCCAATTCAACGTGGTGCATGCTTCTTTAATAGATATCTGAAAATGATACTATTAAAATTTTGTGATTTAATTGTTCAGAATATTTCTTTTCTAATCGTTTCTAAGACCATTAAAGCTGTAACATTCATCAAATCTTAGATTTGCTTCAATATCCAATGTTCACTGCTAACCTCAACGCTTTTGAGCTTGTCACAGATATATTCACATTGTAAAAATATATGTAAACCTCTATAGGTTGGACTTATACGTATCTGTTTTTATTGTTAGATGATGTCAGTCAACCAAATTGTTTTTTACATTATGTTTTGATATAAGTAGAAGGCATATATCTGCTTGCAATGAAAATCATTTGTTGAGGGCAAAAAAGGTTAAAATATATATTATTATCTTATTACTGAAAAACTCAGTATATTGAAATAATTTTTAAAATTCAACTATAATTTATTTATAGATTTCATTTATTATTTTTAAACTTGTTAATAATAAATTGAAAAATCTTTCAAAAACAATTGATTTTTTAAATATATTTTTTAGAATTTTGCCTTTATTATATATTGCATTTTTAAAATTGAATAAACAATATCGTCTGAGTAGATTTATCAATAATAAATCTTAAAATTTAATTTGTAAATAAAATTATTATTGTAAATATTTTTTTTTGAATTCAATTTTTATACATAAAAATACTTTAGAAAATAGTAGAAAATTTATACGATAATTATGTTTAAATAAGTAAATCGAAAACCTTAAATTAACTAAATAACGGATAAAAAAACGCAAATAATTTCTGAATGAATTTTAACACCCGTGACCTATGCAATATTTCAATTGTAAATAAATTAATATTTTTTTAATTATTCTTTCATTTATAATTATATACCACTAAATTCAATCAAATTCGGAATTTAAAATAATCAAAAATTAGTATTTTGAATATAAACTAAATATCTCCGACGATTAAAACTTTTATTTTTTTAGTTAGTTTTTGATCAGTTTTCTTAGCATTCAACAATATAATAGGCTCATTGTATCAGGTGTACAAAATACTATCTGAAAACCAATTTCTTTAGTCCCACAAAAATCTTTTTAATATATTTATAATATAATTCCGAATCATCATGATAATATTATATTTCGAAATTGCAGAAAAATAAATAAATATTCTATATTCAAAAGAAAACACACTTAGCACATTATTTAAACAAACGGTCCAAATAAAGAAATGTTTTAATTCATCCAGGAAAACACGTGTTAAGAAAATAAGATAAATAATAAAAAACTAATTCATTATTTATCAATATTTTTTGAAGTGAAAAATCCGTAATTAAATAATATTTATTTTATAAAATTTAAAGATTTTCAAATTATTTTTCTGAATTCTCTTTGAAAATATGTTAAACAATACATGATACTCAAACATTATATTCTCACCTTTTTCATTATATAATAAATTAAATAGTTTGTATCAGTTAATAATATTCATTTGACGAATAAGCGTTATTTATATGACAATATAATTTTTCTCTTGGGAATCTGATGATATTAAAAGAAAAAAATAATTAAAAACTTATTCTTTAAATATTTCCAAAGATATATGATGCAAAATCTACATTATATTATTATTGTTGTATTTAATATTAATATTATTATTTTTTTTATATAATTGGTATTATTATTATTATTATATTTATTTTAATTATTTTAATTATTTTAATTATTTCAATAAAATTTGAAACAATTTTATTGATTATTGTTATCAAGTTAATAATCAACTTATATACACAGATATCCGAATATTTAAATAAATAATCTTCACATTTTCCATAAAAAATTTAATGTATAAAACCATTTAATTTATAAAATTATTTAAATTAAAATAAATTTTATTTATTTATTTAAATAATTTTAATTTAATTTATATTTTTTTTTTGGAAAAAATATTTTAAACTCCTTTTGATCTTAAATTGAGAAATATTTATAGGAATTATTTCCCGTCTGTTACTATCAACATTTAATAGAAATAGTTGTAAAATGCAAAACAAAATAATTTCTGATTTTAAATTTATATATATATATATATATATATCTGTGTGTGTAACCATTTATTATTTAATAATAATAATAATAATAATAATAATAATAATAATAATAATAATAATAATAATAATAATATCAATAATAATAATATCCAATATAGTTAAAAATAATAAATGATAAATAAATTAAAAAGTAAATAAACATAAATTTTAAATGTAAATAATATTAAAAATAGCTTAAAATTAAATATTATTTTTAATACTTTAGAAAATAAGTTAAATAAAATAAAATTTATTTAAATCTATCAACCACATAAAAATGATTTTTGAGTGACAAGTGTTGAAATTTGTTTGCCAGTTGTTCCATATTTAAAATGTAACTTAAAGATGAAAAATTTATATTCGAAATATTTGATTATCATCAGTTGTTTACTGATAAATCAAATCAACCCTAGTTTATCTTTTAATTCAATCTTAATAAATGTTTGTTAAAAATATTGTCATTCGTAAATAACTCACATAACCTAATTTCATTTTAACATATAAAATGTTGTTTTTCTTTTTTTGAGTAATTATTAATAAAAGGTTTTCTAAAACCAATAATAGTTTTTTATTTCAATATATCAAATGATTATATTTTTGACTTTTTATTGCTGTGTTTCTTTAAATTATTAAATTAAAATACAAAGAAAAGCAAAGTAAATCATCGCACTACAATACAGCTATAGAAACAAAAGATTTGGTTTTAGTATACTTTGTTTTTATTTTCTTACTTGCAACTCATTATTATGCAGGTAACTATTATAAACATCCACAATTTATGGTTTATAATATTTTTATCCATTTCTGAGAGCAGGGCAATATATATCATCATCTTCTCACCTCAAATTTGGTAGACTCTCATTGTTGATGCACTGACTTTACAGGTTTTGACTTCTGATTTTGTGTTTTAAATCTCTGAGTATATATATCTGAAGTATGTCTTTCTAAAAGTCTATGACATGACAATAAAAACTAAAAATAAACAACTAAATGTTTGTTATCGTCAACAGAATAAAAACAGTAATGTGATCAAAATATCTAACAATATATAATAGAGATATAATTATAGTTTCAGTAGAAACATTTCTTTTTCGGTTTTAACTCTAAATATACACTATGCAATTTTGCAGTTATCAAAATGAAAACAAAATTTTGTTTCAGTTTCTTTTAAATTATGTTTATCATTTATTATTTGAATAAATGTTTTACCGTAATTACGGGATTAGAAACAAGAATAAGAAGTATGCTAATAATAATAATATTTTTATATTTATATTAATAATAATAATAACAATAATTATAACAAAAGGCTCTAAACTTAAAAATAGTATAATCTCAATTTGCTATTTGTTGTTTCACAATACTTTTAAGGGACGAAAATACTGATGCGTACTTTTTGGCCTATTTTACATAGGAAGTTAAATTGATGGACGTGACTAAAGAAGCTCCTCTAAACTCACATGTAAAGAGTTTGTGGCTGGATTGAACGAGGTTTGTTGGCAGAAAATTTGCTTGCATGTTGTTCAAAGAGAATAGCCAATAAACAAAAGGTGAAGATATAATTTGAAATTATGTTTGAGACAATAGATTTTCCAGCTTTGAATGCGTCAAATCTAAATGTTTATTCTTTCTATGTGTCTGAGGGTTCAAAATGTATTGTTTTGAAGCCTGGTGATAGAGTATCATAATTCTGTTCAAATTTATGAGTGTTATTTCCAGAATGATTTCGACCGATCATTTGATGAAAATACTGACCGAACGAGGTTACAGTTTGACAAATACAACTCACAAACCAAAGAGAAATTAAAAATTATTATTATTATTAATTTTACTAAAATATAAATTATTAATTTAGCTATTATTATTAATGTTATATTATAATTAAAATAAATTTTTATATAGCATAAATGAGTTTAGCAGAATTTAATGGGAATTAATAGCTATAAACAAAAAACATATTGATTTTTTAAATTATTTATGAAAATAAAATTCAGTTCCAAAATATCATAAATTTCAGCAACAATATTTTTGACAATTGGCTTAGAAAAAAGAGTAAAATCGGTAAAATATCTGAATTGCCATAATTTCCTATTGCTGAGTTCTCATAGATTTGTTTTAAACTTTCACTTTAATTAAGAAAAATTTGTCAATTTATTTTGTAAAATTTCAATTATAATGTTCTTGTCATTTCGTCAGAATTTACTTTTACAACTTCTGTAACAAAATGAAAAATAGTTTTTTTGAAAATTATACAAAATTTAAAAATTATATTATTTTGATAATAAATTTGTTAATATATTTGTTAAACATTTTTTAAAATATAATTGATTATTAATATTTTGTTGTGTAAAGGGTTTTATTTCATAATATCGCCATTTTTATTCTTAAAAATATTGTTTATTTTAAAATTGTTTATTTTAAAGAATACATATATTTTCAGTATGCATACATTTATATATTTTGCCATAAGAATAATTGAGGTTTGCATTTACATTTAGATCTTATCAAATATTCCTGGATAACTATGGAAAAATTTCAATATTTGTTTGCTAAACATTTCATAAAGGAATAGAGAAAACCTAAAATATAGACCTTACAGCGTTTCTACCGAATGCTAATGCTTCAAGCCAGGTCAATCTCTTACCAATTTTATATTCACAGATCCTGTCAAAGTTGATTTCATATTAATCAACTATATTTAGCAAAACGTCAATTTAAAGATTTTAAGACTGAAAATAAATGGATAAAATTAACAATTTATTAAGCATTATTGAAAGACGTTGCATAAAATCATGTAAGGGATAAATCATAAAAGAAGTGCTGAAATAAGGCTAAATCCTAGCTGAACCGAAATATTTTAATGTACAGAATGAGTGATTCAACGACAATTTATATTACTTTTTAATACAAAAAGTTCGTGTGGATTCCGAGGATGGTGGGTGGATGTTATTCAAAAATAATTAAGAGACACCCTTAGGCCAGAACCTGTAAAAAATAGGCCCGCCATAACTCTAATTCAAATCGGAGAGAAGTTTTTTATTTATCAAATGCCTAGAAAAGGCAATTAACAGGAAGGCATTTATTATAACATTTAATAAATTCAATAATAGAACAATAAAATAATTTATTATTAAACATTACACAATAACATTTAACTATGATTTATTTAGAATTATTTTTTCTTCGTTTTGAAATAATTTATATATATGTAACACTTGGTTGAATTATAATGAACCCATTTTGCAATAAATATATAAAATAAACTAATAATATTATTTATTTCATTACGCACATTTAAACAAAGTATGTTAAAACAAAATAACCATGTATTTTTTCAAAGATATTTGTATATTCTTTTAATAAAGACAATTCTTCACTTTTAATATTCATCTTTGATTGGAATATAATTTTGCATTCTATATTATAATTTATCTCCCTTTACATATTTCTTAATTAAACACTTTCTTGCAACAACAGCTGGCAATTTTACAGTGAAACTTCGTGGAATAACTTAGAGGAATACATTAAATTGAAAGTAATTAATCTAAGTAAAATAAAAAGGTTTTATTTTTATTTGAAGTTTAACAAATAAAATTTAAATGTATAAACTAAAGAGACTAACATCATCCCTGTAAACCAAGATAATTATAAAATAATATAATTATCTAATACTGTATTATTCGTGTAGTTATATATAATATGTCATAAATACCAGTAAAACATAATACCTATTTATCGTTTTATCGTGTTTTCATTATAACACTGATTTTCAAAATACTTTAAAAATGTTAGTATTTTTTAAATGTAATTTTAACATTATTTAAATTGTAACTGATGAAAGTCAAAGAGTAAGAACAAAATTTTGGGAACATATTTAAGAAACTATCGCCCAATTTGAACTTAAAATTTTAAGTAAAAGATTTAAAATCTGACGTTGCTTTGCTTTTTTAAACAATATTTTTTTCTATATCACAAAAATTAATTTTAATAATTAATGAAATATCGATTAAACTTGCAATTATAAATAATTTTCAATAATCCAAAGTGAAAAATTAAAGTTTACATAATACTGATTAAAATTAAGAAAATTTGACAATCGAAAATTAGTATTTTTTACTAAATACATCAAATAAATATCATAATTTATTCTATAACTATTATGATTAATTCATTTTCTATTATTTTTGTTTAACTCAAATAGTTAATCAAAAATGAATTAAAATTAAGAGACAAAATTTGTTGTTTGCTCTGATAAGATTACCAGAGTCATGCTTTTCTACAATGGTAAGATGAGTAGAAAGCAACACAAAATTTAATGATCATGAAAACATCAGCTCCAGTTCTAGTGGTTCCATAAATGCATAGCTCCTATAAATTGTACCTGAATTATTAATTAAATCGGAATTTGTGATTTCAATTCTATTGGTAATAATTGTTAAAGTTTTAGCATCTTTATCTGTGATAATTTGTATCATTAACTCCTTTAGGTGTCCAATACTGAGATATCTGTTGAACCTCTCTATCTAATCTTGTCTAGAGTAACGCTAGAAGTTGAAATTAATTCACGCAAAGATATTCGTTTGTTGAAATAGAGATTTTTCATAATAAAACTCAACAATTGTGCGAGTTCAACTTTAAATGCAAATATTTAAGAGTTATTCATCGTTTCTATAAGACTCATTCAATAATTACAAAAAAATATGAATTCAATTATTTATAAATTCAAAATAATAGAAGTTTCCAAAATTATATTCGAATCACAATTATTCAAATTCCAGAATATCGAAAACAATTCTATTCTAGTCAGTTTGAATTGATCCAATCAAAAAATAAAAAGTAAAAAAAGTCACAATTAATCAATTCGATAATTAACTTTAAATTCTTTAAAATCCAAAAATCAATCGACAAAAAGGATCGAAACAATGCGCACATATACGCAAGTAAAAATTAAACTCAGTGTGCCACAGACGTCAGCAAACATTATTATTCGGCGGAACAAAAATATATTTTAGATATTTTGTAAGCAGGTATAAATAATTATAGGAAGCAACATGTATGTGTGTGAATGACTGTATGCACCCTGTATCAATATTAAACAAGTCTTTTATTATTATCTGTTAATCATGAAATATGCTATAATCTTTAAACAGGCATTTTAAGAAAATATTTATATGGAAAATATTTATAAGAATAGATTATAAATAGATTATAAAATTAAGAACGAAAATATTTGTTTATATAATATAAAATTATTTTTGTATTAAATAAATTTTTGATTTTTAAAATAAATCTGATTTTATATAATCTGATAATTTATATAATTTTATTGAATCTAACGATAAAATTATTTCGTAATAAAAAAAATATATAACTTCCAGCTTTATCACACGTGGTTTTAAAATTAGTTTTTTAAGTATACACATTTTCCATTTATGTTTATAAATTGCAATTACATATTGGGCAATCGAATGAGAACATAAAATAATTTTGATGAAATAGACAGATAAACTAAATTAATTTGCATGTAAAGAAATTTAATTAATATAGACAAATAAACTTTAAGATAGAAATATAATGATAGCATATATTATTTTATATAGTTAAATATCAATTTGCGGTTTTATAATATTTCCAAACAAATATATAAAATTATGAAGACTTAAAACAATTTGAAAGTATTGTCCAAAATCTTTAATATTCACAAAATAATTTATTTTATGCACCGAAGCCTTTACCTGAAATTGCTTTTTAATTTTATACTACTTGTCAATTATAAAATAAATAAAAATTTTTATATTTTTTCTTCTGCATTTTTTCTACATAAAACTCAAGCAAATGCCTTGATAAACATTTCTTTTCCATAAACTTATGATAAATAACAATGATAAGTAAGTAAAAATTTTTATTATTATTAAATTATATTTTAATAGTTAAATGGTAGATCGATTAATGGATAACTTTTATAAAGATAAACGTCAAATGTGTGGAGAATTATAAATAATAATTTTAAATAAATAAACTTTAATAATTCAAGAATTGTGAAAAAAACACAATTAGATTTTAAGAAAACAGATAAGTTGATACACTGAAAATAAAGTTTTAATTGAATAAATATAATTGATATAATTGAACTTTTCTGACCTAAAATATTAATATGTTAGCTATATTTTCTTAAATTTACTCATGTCAGAATAATTCAGGTCTTTTATTTACATAATATTTAAAAAAATCTACTTTTTTAAATTTTTGTATTATTTCAACAAATAAACACTAACTTACCAATTCTTTTACTGACTTTCTTCACCGGCTGAGTAGCATCTAAATGTGAATTAAAATTATATTTGAATAAATGATAAAAGTGATAGTAAATTTAGTACCTAAATCCAAAGTTTGGAAATTTAATCAGTAAAAATTTTATGTTTATAAAAAAATATAAAATAAATTTTATTTTACCAAAAATCTAATTTATTATTACTTTTATAATACCAAAGAGATTATTTATTATTTAAAGTTTAAAGTAGCTTTGCATAATAATAGTTTTATTGTTTAATTGATAAAAATTATATTTTTAAAATGTAACACAAAACATGATAGAACATTCAATTGAATTTTTGAAAGAAATATATGAAATGTATTTTTCAAAGAAAATCTTACTGTTATTTTCCTTATTTTATAATTGTATATTATGAACACTAAAGTTCTATGGATTCATTTGTAATTTATCTTTCTTTTACGATATATAATATTTTCAGTTAATTATTATTACAAAATAAATATGGCTTTAAAGTCTATAATTCCAGAACTTTTATTTATTAATATATATTACATTAAAAGAACCTTTTTTGTTTTCACCCCTGATTGGTTTTCATTTTGCAATTACATTAAATATTTATTATTATTTTATTATTAATTAGTAATCTTATTGATGTTTTATTGATATTCAGAAATGTCCCGCACAGCCTTAAAATTATTAATAATTCGGTTCTAAAATTGATTTTAAAAATTGATTTATTAACATTATGATGTTAATAAATAAATTTCTGAAATAGTAAATTTCATAATGTTTAAGCAATAACTTTAAAAATATAAAAAATCCAAGCATATTAATAAATGTATTTAATAATAATAATAATAAATTATAATAATAATAATAATAATAATAATAATAATAATAATAATAATAATAATAATAATAATAATAATAATAATAATAATAATAATAATAATAATAATAATAATAATAATAATAATAATAATAATAATAATAATAATAATAATAATAATAATAATAATAATAATAATAATAATAATAATAATAATAATAATAATAATAATAATAATAATAATAATAATAATAATAATAATAATAATAATAATAATAATAATAATAATAATAATAATAATAATAATAATAATAATAATAATAATAATAATAATAATAATAATAATAATAATAATAATAATAATAATAATAATAATAATAATAATAATAATAACAGTGTTTATATCCAGGCTTTACAAGTTTAATTCGCCGTGACCTGCTAGTGAATCTTTAATCTGTGTTTTTATCAAGCGTGTCTTATTATATAAATTAGATCTTTTGTTTGTAAAATTAGACTTTATTCAGATTTTGCTATTTTGAAGAAAAATATAACTTATAATTATTAAAATTTTTTATTAAATAATATTATTCCTATAATTAATAAAACTTAAATTTAAGAAATTAGTGAATCTAAAGGAAATGTTTCATTTCTTTTAAAATAAGTTAGGATAATGTCTAATCTATGACAAAATACAATCATTCAGATCATTAAATATTTCTGAATTAGAAGTCATTGCAATAAACTTTCAATAAACGCGATATTTATATCTGTTTTTAAAAACTGTCTTGTTTTAGAAAAATTATTTTCTGCCTTCGCAATTCAAATACGTTTATGTTGAAAAATATATAAAAATATTAAAAAAATTATATTTATTTTAGAAATGTTTTTTCAAAGAAATAAATTTGTATTTTATTACGTAACACATATACGCACATATACTGTGAGTACCCGATTACAAGGTAGTACCCTTTTTTCTTTTTTTTAAATAGAAGGCAGGGATAAAAGTTGTGAATAAACAATTTTTTTTTAATCCCTAATATGTCATTTTCAAAATCATTAATACAATTATAAATATTAAGCAAATTTAAAACCTTCATTATTTTAATTAAACAGTCTAAATAAAATCCGTAAAATGACGAAAAGGAGGAAAAGCTACACCATCAAATACAAAAAGGCATTAAAACTCCATCAATATTCAACTAACCCAAGGGGAAACAGAAATTTAATGAGAAGAAAGATGCACAAAACTATGTTCATTGCAGAAAGATTGGCGGTGGAAGAAAACCGCTTCTCAGTGACTGTCTTTGGAATGATAATCGATAGAAAAAGGTTTGGATTTATTCTGAAGTTCAAAGATATCAAGGAGTTTGCGACGACTCTTGCTGCTAATGAGGGTTACGATGGCTTCCAATCTAGTAATCATTGGTTACCAAATTTTATAAACCGTTTTAGATTATCACTTCGTCACTTTATCTCATTATTCAAGATAACTAATGATGAATTTATTAATAAAACAAGTTACAAACAATTTCTTGAAAATACTCACTCAATTCACCAGCTATAATGACAGCCAAATCATATGTATGGTATATATATATATAACTAACTATACTCAAATATTACTTACACGATATATATCAACAGGTATCAAAGGAAAATTAATAAATATTTGAATTTGCATTTTAAACATTATAAAATATTTTAAAAATCATAAACTAAAGGAATAATTAATTTTAAAATTTTTATTTAAAAACTTAATATTATTTTTAAACACACATTAAAATTTTATAAATAAATATTTTTAAATTTAAACAAACAAAATTCTTAAATTTAATAATGTTTGCATTTGATACCAATTTAAGCAATAAAATAATTAAACAAAATATCAGATCGAATAATATTTACCAACTTATTTTAATCACATTTAAAGCACAAATTTTCACATAATTATTTTAAAGTTTTATAAAAACTAAAGTTTACATTATTTCACCCTTTACGCAAGTATCCACGACAAAGTTTTATTTTATTAATAATTTTAATTATTCAATATAATTTTAACTAAAATAACTAAAACAATAACTCAAATAAACTGTATTAAAGTTGAAAAATATTTGTAATATATTTGTTGAAAGATAGATTTATCTCAAAATGTATTTTTAATGAGTTAATTTCCATTATAAATAAAATATTTATTAAAATTTATTTATCTCTCATATTTTCGCTCACAGTCTATAAAACTCGGTATAAGCAGCTTAAAAGTCACATTCCAATAAGTACACTTAATTCTGGTGGCCAATAAAATTCATTCACAATTGATATGGGAGAAATAGAATTAAATTACTAAATTAATTCTATAAAAATAATTTGTTTTTTATAATGCATCATTAATGCATAATATGAGTGAGAAATGGATTTTTTGCCTTAAAAAATTGTTGTTTTGAATTATAAATACACATTTGCTTTGTTTGAATTTATATCATCTAATTATTATTTATATTACTAATTTATATTATTAATTTGGATAAACTATTAATAATAAAATATAAATTATATCAGTTAAAATCTATAAACGTAGCGTTATGAACAAATAAGTAATCATTAAATTTATTATAAAACCTTTTCAATGCAATGAGATTTTTTGATTTAAAATGACATTATTTGAATAATATAGTTAGTAAGGGGTTTTAAATATTATAGTTGAATAATAATAATGAAATTGTAAGGTAATTACAAAATAATGATGAACTGTAATAACAGAAATATGTATAAGACTATAACCTATATATCAGAAAATATATAAATATTTTATTATTTTTAATATAATTATTTTATTATTATTATTATTATTAATATTATATTTTCTACAAAATCTGATTCATAGTCAAATTTTGTAGTAAATATTATGTCACTTAAAGAAATCAAAGGTGAAAAACAAAAAAGTCATTATAATATTATTAATATTGTTATTATTATTATAATAATATTATTATTAATATTATTATTATTAATATTATTATTATTAATATTATTATTATTAATATAAGTATTATTATTTTTATTATTAATTTGTTTTAATTAAGCTTGTATTAATTAAATGTAATTAATTTAGCATATTTTATTTATATTTTATTACAATTGATTACAAATTATGAATAATTATCCAATAGTGTTTATATTCGACTGATTTATCTCAAATAAATAAATTTTCTGAAAAATAGGTAAAACTTTGATAATGAACGTAGGAAAATATTTTATTACATAAATTATTTAGAAAAATCTAGTTTGATATTGAAAAGAGGATTATTATGTAATTCCTTTTTAATCCTGAATTGTGACAAACTAATTCTAATTAACATTTTATATAATTCATGATTCGTATTAGGCAAATGGGCCCATTGTATAAAGTCATTTAGTTTCCATATGTTCACTTTAGTTTTGCCTCCGAATTCAATTAATTTATATTTTAATTTTTAAATTGATATTTGTGGAATATTATAATATTAAATATAATATATTTGTTTTAATTCAAAGATTTGAGGATATATTTCAATGATTTCACTGAAAAAATTATTAGCAATTTTAGAACAATTACTTTCAGTCAGATTTTATACATTATATTTAGCTTATTTCCAATCTAACAATGATAATTTAATAAAAGACTGGAGGCCAATATGACTTTTCTATTGTAATTATTTTCTGAAATCGTACATTGTGGAAGAATAGTAAACATGAGATGTATTTTTTCTTTCTTTTTAATTTTCCATATTTGTTAGCTATTCTGTAGACAATTATTTCCATTATTATTCACTGCAATGCCTCCAGTAGGATTCATCATCGTTATAAATTTTGACCTTCATTATTTTTTTAATAACTTCTTTCAAACTCCTAGTTTTAAGAAAACTAATTTAAATTCATTACAGGAATTTTATACATTTTTAGTTTAAGGTTTATAAAAATGGTTTATAAATTAAAATCAAATTAAATAATCAACGAGGTCCTAGAATTTAATTTTCAAATTAACTATTTAAAACTCCCCTTTCATTAATTATTATTTTAAAATAATTTTTTTACTAATATATTTTCTAATAAAACTCTAACATCCAATTTATTTTCATTTAGGATTGATTAAGGTTACAGTTTCCAAAGTTTCAGTTACCTTTTACAATCCGGCATATATTTTGCTTATAGGCTTGGAAAAGCGCGCGTCTTGATGTAAGGATGTAAATTTCTTTAACTTTAATTATCAACCTTCTCTAATAGTCGAGTGCTTCTTATAATTAAACTAGTGCTGGGGTCTCAAACTCAAAGTCTAACGTGGGCCGTGTGTGAGTAAAAGCAATACCCAAGGGCCGACGTACTTAAAAAAATTTTAAATATGCAAATCATTATTTTCTATATAAGTTTGGTTAATTTACAAAATCCATGTGCTTCGTTTCGGCCTACATGCGGCCTGCGAGCAACGTGTTTGAGACCTCTGATCTAAATACCGTTATAGGCTTTTAATTGTGATAATGATATATAAATTATTGCACTCGAGTTGGTTTATATCACTGATAATAAGAGTGGGGGCACGCTATGTCAGCTTTGTATATGAAAAGTGACAAGAATTAAAAGATTCATTATAACTTGGTGATTTAGATTTCGTCAAGGTGATGATATACTTATCAACAATTTGTATCAGTGCACAAAGAAAAGTAAAGATTTTTTAATAATTTGTGCACAAACCTTGCTATGTATTTAGAAGTTACAATTAATAGAGCAGATTTTGTTAAAACAAAAGTAATTCATGGAACTCTGTGTCGCAATTTTTCCAAGTTATTGGTTTATGATGAAGACTTTAACTAGAATACTTTTTAACCATTTTTCTATGTATTTAAATCATACATCAAAAGTTGTAGGAGAAAACCAATATATATTTTTTTTTAGACATTTTAATATAAATAATCTTGCCGTTGTCAGCGTTGCTTAAAGGGCTTTTGAGATAAAGATTCCTAAAGTAAACTCAAAGGATTGTGCTATAAATATTCAATATATTGAAAAAAATAAACTATTTAAATCATTTTATAATATATATTTAATTAAATGGAATAATTATATTCCATGTAAACCACAAAGTCAGATATTACAGAAAATAAAGCTGGATTGTTTTCCTATATTTTTATTAAACATTAAATGAAAATATTATGAAAATGGATGGATTTCTCTATATTACCGATTTGCGCGATTCAAAAAGTATATAAATTATAGTCGGAAAATCATGGAAATTATATTTAGGAAATTCCATCGGACAATCTTCAGAAGTAAGTAACGTGCCAATTTAATATTTAAATTTCTAATTAAACATAATTTCCTTTTAGAAGATTTTAATCTATTTTAACTTTTTTAATGAATCTTTTAATAACTGTTTCTGTTATTCTTATTTCTTTTTGCATACTGAATATTTATCTTTATTCGCATTTAATTGTCAGTAATTGGTTTAACGTTTTCGGAATTTCTGCTGGAAGGATTTTTTAAAACAAATAAATTGATAATTATTAGTTGTTTTAATAATCAATTTTTTAATTTCTATTCCTTCTAATGACTCAAGCGGTCAAGGGCACTGATTTAAGAAAACATTATACAAATAAATCTACAAATTAATCGATCAACAAACAAATTTAATTAAATTTCTAAAGATTTCTTCCTAAAATTTAAGAACTACTTTAAATCTGATTGACAACTCCGTGTGCTCTCTTTACGTATGAAGGAAGCCCGCCCAATTTCCATTATAATCTCCTATAGTCTAATGAAACTCACATTTTGAACCTACAATTGTCAAAATTGAGTTTTGTTTTTCTTTTTGATGATGATTGATATGATCAAAAACATTTGTCAGTTTGTATTTTTTATCTACATTTCTTTAGAGACCCTTTTCAATTTGAAAATGTTTTTATATTCATTTAATGTTTTTAATTATCATAAATGTTACAGTTAATTAAATATATTTTAATTAATTTTCAATTAATTTATGACAGCTCTTGTGAGCTACTTTGATTTTTGATTAATTTACAAAATATATTTTTTAAGCAGTCCCAACAACTACCATATTTTAGGATACTTAATATTAAGTAAACTGTTTTTTTAATTAGCTCACAAAATGAATACATTTTTTTAAATAAAAATGAATATTGTACTCTTCTTTTAAATATAACTCATTAGTATTTTAAAACTCACTTTTAATATTTTTATATTTGAAATTTTGTACTGAAATTATGATTATAATTTCGTCAATTAATTAATAATTTTTGTTAATTAATAATTTTCCCAAATGAATATGTAATATCCATCTTTATCCACAATTAAATAATTATTTGATATATCAACTTAATTAAAATATAGTTATTTATTATTAGGACATAAATTACTGTGTCAAAAGATAAATAAAACTAGAAAATTGTCATAAAGTCTGTTTTGGATTTCAAATTAAAAATACCTGGCTTAAAAAATATGTTACTCTGCTTTTCTGATATAAAGAAAAGTGTAAATTAAAGTAAATAATAAGTATATAAATTAAGTAATAAAAAAAATAATTTCCAAAAAAAGTAAAGATTAAAGTAAATGGAAAAATTAAATAAAAAATTTATATTTGGATGAAAGAATTTGTTATTTATTCACGTACATTTTCACCGCCCCCGGAATTGCTGATGTCCATATATTATTAACGATAACTTGATTATAATTTTTTACCTTTTATTCATACCAAAAAGATATTTTCTCTTACTCAAAAAATACATGAATTTATAATTAAATTTTAAAATATATCTTCAAACAAAACTTTATCTTTCATATTTAATTTTATGGTAAATGAATTGAAAATAGTTTTTTGAGATTTTTGAAAAAGAAAAGCTTTATAATTCATTTAAGTCGTAAAAGATTCAATGAAAGCTGATAGGTCTGCTTTTGAACGTAATTTAATCAGTAAGTTACATAATTTACTGCCTTATCCAGCTTCGTGTGGGACTCAGAAAATTGATGGTCTTTTTTTCTCAATTATTGAAAAAAATAATCAAATTAACATTTCACAAAATTTAAATAACAAGTAAATCATTTTCCTACAATCAAAAGTAAAACAAATTAAATGTATCCAGCTTATTTGTTTATATGCTACCAAAAAGGGATTTTTCAAAATCAAATTTTTAAATTTTTAAAATCACCGTAATATTTAGAATTTAAAAAAATATAAATTATTGAAAAATCTTTTTAAAATCATAAATTGAAATGAGAACTTTTCTAAATGATCGTAAAATAATCATGAGCAAAATTTAAATAAAAAAATGTGGCATATTTGTTAGATAAATTTACAACTTCAAAAGAGTTTAATAAATCTTTTTAAGTCCTTGAGGTTAATATTATTAAACTGATCTATAAAAACTCAATTAAACTATCAACAGTTTTTTCTTGATCATGATTATATTTTCTTGTTTAAATATTAAAAAGAATCATTTTTCTTTTGAATCTTTTAATAATACATTATCATTATTTTCTTAGCAATTTTAGCAATCAATTATAAAACAAAATATATTATAAATTATTATAATGTTTATTAGTAAGAAAGTAGAAAATATTTAAACTCTTTCATTGAGAAACTAATGAGAACTATGTTTAGTTAAATCAAGCGACAGCAATTTTTAAACAAAAGTTAAAAGTTTAATAAAGTCTTTATGTTAATAATAAAACAAATATTTTTCATATAATTATTAAAAATGATTTATTGTAAAAATGAAAATTAATAATTACATAATTTATTATCTATAGGTTAATGCAATAAATTATAAATCAATAACTTGATTAATTATCAATATTAATGGATTTTATTTAACCAATTATCATAAATTATTAATTTATTATTACTGTAATTATTAATCTAGTTCAATATTTATCGAGTGATTTATTTTCTTTCTATTCCTTTTTTCTTAAAATAATTTGATAAATTAAATTCAAATCGAACACAAATATTTAACACTTCACGTTTAATTAGAGTTTCACATAAAAATAACAGAGCCAAAAGTTTCTGTTTACAAGGAATACTTGATCTACATTTGGAATTAAAATAAATTTTATTGATCAAATCTTATTGATAAACAAAATTTTGTGTTCAGTGATTAAAACAAAATTTATTTTAAATATTAGTTTTTCATTTGGAAAAGGTTTTTTTTGTTGTTTGTCAATGCTTGTCTCAGTGTTCAATATTTGTTTGATATACGAATTGGAAGGCCAGAAACTTTGAGTTCTTTCAGGACCTTGAAGTCGAATTTATCAATGATGGTAAAGTTTTGTGTCTTCATTACCTAGACTTGTTTGCGTTTGAATTCATCTTGTCAATGCCGTTATTGTGATACCTGTTTCTGCATAGGACTTTATTTAAATTTGAAACTGCTAGATACCAACGAAAATAACTTTTCAAGAAAACGTTGTCTATCGCAATTGATGCAAATAAATATTCATTGGAAGTACACCCAGGAACTTACATTAAAGAGTTAAAGAATATCTTGACTCTGATGGAAAATCATCGGTAAACAGACATCTCCAACAATGCTAATATTTCAAAATGTTTAGCCAGTGACAACATCAAACCAATATCAAATTTAAAGAAGAAATTCTTATTTTGTCTAAACGTCTATTTTAACAAAATTTACTAATTAGTGTAATCTTTCTCACTTATACAATATCCGATTGTAATTCTTCATATTCTTTAATAAAATTGACCAATAAAAGTCTTTGGTCACAACTTAAAAGATCATGAACCAACATTAAAGAATATATTTTCTTGGAAAACATTGCAACACATATGTGGATGACATATTAAAAAAGGATATTAAATAATAATAATAATAATAATAATAATAATAATAATAATAATAATAATAATAATAATAATAATAATAATAATAATAATAATAATAATAATAATAATAATAATAATAATAATAATAATAATAATAATAATAATAATAATAATAATAATAAAAATAATAATGATAATAATAATAATTATAATAATAATAATAATAATATTAATAATAATAATAATAATAATAATAGTTATAAATAAATAAATAACAATTATATGGATTATAATAATTAAAATCAACATAAAATCAACAAACTCAAAATTTAATTATTCAAGTGAATGTTTATTTTTAATTTTTCAGTCAAAAAACAATTTACCAATATAATTATATTTTAGTTAAGTTAATGTTGTACATTAAAGTTACCTCTAGGGTATAGAAAAAACATTCCGACAAATGGATATTTGTGGAATTTTAGACATTTTTAAAACTAGACTGCTAATAGCACAAGCATAGAGAATTTTAAATAATTAAATAATACTAAAATTCACAAAGCCGAATAAATCCAAGAAATGTTTTCCTAGACAAACACTTAAAAGAATTATTCACTTTAAATGATTTGCAATAAAATAAAAATTGTTGGATTTCAAAATATGCAATAAACTAGCATAAAAATACGACATTTTGTCATAAAAAATCTATGTTTAAAAATGTGCTAAACGAGATAATCAATTTTTACAATGTGTAAAAATTTAGATAAAATAATCCTCACAACATAAAATGGAATATAAAATCTTTCTTTATTATTCTGATTAGATCTTTTTCAATTGAAAATGTTCTTATACCTATAATTTACTAATTGACTTTTAACTATTTGACCTTATTTAATTTTTTTATTCGTTTCAATGCTATAATTTAAGATTCTTGTTCATCTTCATTAGTTACATACTTTGCGCCTTGAGCAATTTTGTTTGTATATTCGCAGTATTGGTTCATTTATAAACCATTTTTCTCCCTCCTCCAAATTCAGTAAAAGTATGAGATTAATTTCAATTATCAAAAGATCTAGGTAAAGATCAACCAACAACTCAAATGGAGATTGAAAATAATAATGATATCATAATAATGATACTCTTGTTGTGTTTTTTTTCCGTTTAGTGATGAGCCTTTGAATTATGTTTTTTGACAAAAATTAAATAAAATTTCAAATTAATACTTTATAGTAAAATTTAAAGTATCTCACTACACTCACTCTTCGATTTACACGGTAATTATTTAGCAATTTTTCACTTTTACGCCTTCATGAAAAATGCAATGTATATGTATACAATATATGCATGTAAACAAACTGATCCATAGATGTAAGTGAATATCTATTTTCTGGAACTATTGTTTTGCAGTCTTTTATGTGTCCTTTGCCTCGATTAAACAAAATTTGTTTTTTAATGTCCTCGGTATCTTTAATTATTTTGTCATATTACAAATTAGGAAAATTTGCAAAATGAATGCTACTATAATCAAAGTTGATCGTGTTATTTTTAAAAACAAAGAAACTCTCTAAAATTTATTTATAGGAGGTTTTTCTAAATTTCATATATTCTGTAGCTTTGTTCTTCAACACATACTCTTGTTTAATTTCTTGAAATTATATGGTAATAAAACTATATAATTTCATTTATTAAAATTTTATTTCTTCAGTAATTCAAATTGTGTTGAATAATTTTTGAATTAATTTTATATTACATACTTTACTGATAAATAATAAGTAAAATTTTAATTAATAACTTCTACATCTTCTTCCGCTTCATCGTATAGTGCAATGTTAAAAAGGGTAGAATTGTTTTAATTAGGCTCCATTATAAACATTTCATTAAAATACTTGAATTTCTGTACGGGAGATAATTAAAATATCGTGCCTTACTACACCCATTGAAGTTCAGGGCTATATAATATAATAGTTCAAGGTTATTTTTGTAATTATGAATTAACCACATTTTTAAAATTTTGTTTAGATGAAATGGTCAAAATTTTTTACAATGTATCCTTATAAAGAGATGCTATTTTTAATTTTTGTTTTAATCGCCAAACTAATGTCAATTAAATTGTTCCTCAAGAACAAGGAGTGGATAGCATGTGAAGTGTTTTCTTTATGTAATTCTACTATATTGTTTGTTTAACGTTTTAATTTGCAAGACAATGGTTTTGAAATCGAGAAATAATTTTTATTCTTCAAAATAATGCTTCGCTAACTTCACATTCGAATAGCAGGAGTTTTCTCGAGATAAACCTTAATGCTTACTGTTCTAATCTCATTTCTCAAAAATAACAACTTTAGACCAATTTCTTAAATCTTTAACGTTATGTAATTTTATAACATTGTCTTCTATTTTCAACCAAACGCTAAAACATAGTTTAAATAAATTGGATCTCCAGGTTTCACTCTTTACGGCATTGTTTCACATCATTGATATAATAAAGAATTTCAGAGCATCTTAAAATCGGATAAATCGTTTACTGTCTACCTAGGACTATTAAAATCTTTATTTTTTAAAATTGTTTTAATTAGCACTCAATTATAGATTTATAGATTTTTCATTCCACTGAATGAGATAATATCATTAAAAAAATTAGTCAACTTGGCTTTTTTAAGAAAATTGAAGAAATATTTGTTAATATATTTTGAAGACACTGCCATCCTCGAAATAAACTATTAGATTACAACTATTATAGGAGCTTCAATTAACTTCCAATAATTTCTCTAGATTTTAGGTCCATAGACAGTATGAAGAAAGGACAGAGTCAGGTCAAAACTGTAACTTGAGAATGAAATGAAAGTAGCCAAGGAAATAATCAC
Organism: Schmidtea mediterranea; assembly: GCA_022537955.1. NCBI lineage: Eukaryota > Metazoa > Platyhelminthes > Tricladida > Dugesiidae > Schmidtea > Schmidtea mediterranea. Next base: position 242,969,470 of record CM039680.1, on the reverse strand, counting down.
CAAGATTGAGACTTGAAAATTGTGAAAATAAAATCAACATACAATATCTCTAAAAGATTGTCCATTATTTCCACTTAAAAATCTCACAGAAAAAGAAAAAAACACTATAATGCAATAAATATTACATCTAAATATGCATACCCCACTGGATTAGGTTTTCTTTTTATTATCTTTAAGTTAATTATAAACTTAATGAATTATTATATGTCTAGAAAATGTAAGCAAGCAGCAGCAAATAACAATAATAAAATATTTTAAGATATGCTGAAAGTTTCAAGAGAATTTTTCCTGTTAAACTATTCTGCTATAATTTAAAAAGAAATATTTGAAGTTTGATAAGATAATTTTAATTTAAATAAAATATTTATTATCAAAATTCACTTTATTTTATTCATAAAAATATATCAATAAAATAAATAATTTGCACATTAACACAATTTATTGTAATAAACTAAATTAGACATTTTTGGGATTTAACTGAGGCTTTTACATTAATAAGATATTTGATATTTATAGGTTTAAATAATGGAATTAATTGTGATATTTATAAATCATTCAAAATTCAATCTTCTATAAGCAATAATTTTCATATACTGGCTGATGCATGCACACATACTTATTGTTGACACACAGTCAGATTCACGGGATTAATACATCCGAATTTATATGTAATCATAGAAATTGCCAACCAATTTATAAACCATATTAAATTATTTGAGCGTTTTTATTCATATATTGGCAAATTATAATCTGATTGTAATGTGCAAATTGTTTAATTATAGCAGATTCAATTTGAAAGTGGTTAATACTTATTAACTCTATGTAGTTAAAAGCATGAAATAATTAAACAAAATGATATCTAAAGTAAATAATTCACAATGTAATTTTAATCTTTTATTGCCGAATAATTATTTATTTATGTGTGATCCACATTTTTATTGATCATAACAGATTCAATTTGAAAAAGATCTAAAATAGTTTAAAAGACTTCATGAAATTATTTCATAAAAATGAAATGTATTTTTAACAAGTTATTGTTGGTTTATTAATTATTATGACGTATAATTAAAACTTGATTGCAAACGCCGCGATATTTTATTTAATGAAGAATTAAAACTAATAACTTAGTCATTTTTAATTTTGAAGTATGATGGAAGAAAATAAAGTTTGATTTACTTGTCTATATTTTCAATGCCGACTTATTAGACACGCCATGTATATTGGAAATATTATTAAAAATTATTTTCATATATTACAAATATTTTTAAGGGTTTTCTAAAGTTTAAATATTTAAAAATCTAAATATTTAAAAGTTTTCTAATTAACATTTACAGTTATTAATAATCACAATTTCTTGTTTTAAAATTTATTTATTTATTACATTAATAACCTATTAAATTATAAGAAATTTGACAGAACAAAATATAAGTTTCTCTATTTTTAGAATCTCAATAGAGTAGCAAAGCATAATTGTTTTGTTTTAAAATGGTAAACATTTTAGGTAGTTGACCATTGTAAAACTTAAATAAACATGATTGAAATATATAATAATTTTAGTATAGATTTCATTTGTAATAATAGATTTTTGGAGTTGATTAATAATTAAAATTAATTAAAAAATTTTAAATCAAAAAACTTATCAATACAATAACAATTGTTTAGAAGATATTAATTTTTTTAGTCACTTATATTCGCAACAATAAGATTATTAATGCTTAATATTTAAAAGTTGTTAGTATATAGTAAATTCTTGTTTGATAAAAATAAATTATTTAACATTTTTTGATTAGAATATAAAGTCTAACTTTAAATATTTTTACGAGAGCTTTTTTATTGATTTTAAAAAGATTTCACATGATATTGTTACAATTAAATCATTAAAATTCTTATTTTGTACCGATTAAGATGAAGTGAAAAATTAGTTTTCATTTAAGTAAAAGTCAATTATGAAATATATGTGAATTTATAAATGCTTTAAAGAAATATTCAATTTAAAAATTTTAAATTTCATGCACAAAAAAAATATACAATATTTACCAATATAATATTTATGAATTATTACAATCTAAAATAAAAAAATATTCTAAAATTTACTATTATTTATTATTATTATTATAATTTATTATTATTATTATTATAATTATTATTATTATTATCATTATTTTTATTATTATTATTATTATTATTATTATTATTATTATTATTATTATTATTATTATTATTATTATTATTATTATTATTATTATTATTATTATTATTATTATTATTATTATCATTATTTTTATTATTATTATTATTATTATTATTATTATTATTATTATTATTATTATTATTATTATTATTATTATTATTATTATTATTATTATTATTATTATTATTATTACTATTATTATTGATGCTAAACACATATTCCCGTAAAAAAAATAAATTACCTATGCAATTGGTCTCTGCCGGGAGAATACATTGATTTGAATCGTAGCTTCCAACTGCACACTTTTGACAAACTGAATATAAATCACTCAAATCTAATTTTTCTGATAGATTTGTTAATGAAAATTTAGTTAAAAACGACAAAAAGAAGTAAAATATTAATGATTTCCCAAAGAATGATATTGAAAATTTGCCAAGCATGGATGATTTAATTGATAGTCAAATCCAAATAAAAAACGGTTATTGAATGAAACTATTTATTGGTTAAACATATAGTTTTACATTTTGGTTACCATCTTTACAGTTGAAAAAGTGTAAATTATATTATTTTTGAAAATTATAAAAGTACAACCAATAGAAATTAGATTTTCTTTTTCAAAATATTAACCAATGAAATCTTTTTAAATTTTAGGTAATTTTTCCCTAAATCAAACTGAGACAACCTTTTTTTAATTTGTAAACACTATACATAAATTAAAACAAATATTTCTTAAGTTTATTATTGATATTAAATTATTATATATATATATAATGTTGTTAATATTTAATTATCATCTGAAATTTTATAAATTGATATTTTTTGAGAATTTTTAAATTAGTAGTTTTTTTTTGCTTATTTCATTAATTACAACTTTTAATAAACTTGATATTCATTTCGTCCCTGCTAGCATCATTTAACACCATATTCCTTCAAATCTTATAGCTTCGGGATTAAGTGATACTTTATGTCAGTTAATTAATGCAACACCCTAAAGGGGTTTTAAAACAAACTATTCTTTTTAAGGTTTACAATTACGAAATGATCACAAAACAAATCATATTATAAAGTTCCTGGCTGAAAAGACGATTTTTTATAAAGAAGTTAAATAATAAAGGATAAAAGCAGCTGAAATAACCCAAATTTTTAAACTAGAAACATAAATATATTTTAGTCACTGTGAATATGCTATTTAGATTTACGTAAATTTTATAATATCTTTTAAGCGTAATTAGGCTCACAAATGAGGTTAAAATAATGTAAACGTTTACAATAAAGAACTTGTATATGTATATAATTATAATTCGTACCAGATATACAGATGAATCTTTAGTATACAGCTGTTTCTGTTGTTTACTTAAATTTCCACAAAATAAATAATGATTGATAAATGACTATTCTGACTTGTTTATTTTCAAATTCCTATAAAACATAATTGAAAACCTTTCATTATACAAGAATTCAACATTTTTTAATTATTCAAGATAATTAATGCTCTTTATTTTATTCTATTTTTAATTATTCTAGAATTTAGAAACTATTTTACTTCTATTACATAATTAATTATATTGCTTACCTTTTCTTTAAAAAAATGAAAATTAATTCAAGAAATTATTTTAAAAAGAGCACATATTATTCCGTAATTTCCATTTTAGTCTGTTCACTCAAATGGACGTGTTACGATCAAATAATGGATATCTTTATAGGTTTTTAGACATATCTAAAATGCTTCAAAGATTATTCCATACAATTAATTTACTATAAGATAAAAACCAATTATAAACTTTTAATTTTAATTAATGTTTTGTTTATCAATTTTATTTAATTTTAATTTATTTAATTTACTTTATAGCTTTATATTTATATCTTCCATTTGTTATTTTATTTAACAAATTAATTTATAGAAAAATAAATATTTCCATGAGTTTATTTTTTTCTTATATTATTTAGCCAATCTCCGAGCCATTATTATTTATTTTAATAGATTTTTTTTCTTTTATTCAGTTTTAATGAAAGATTGTTATTTTGAACATCTGAGTTCGAATTCGACAGTGATTCATTGAAATGGAAAAACTGAAACATAAAAGTAATCCAAATGACGTCTGCCCAAATTATTCGTGGATTAAATGAAAACCTTACTATGACTTTGCAGGAAACCCATTAAAAATCTTTGAAAACGAGCTATTCTGATAACTAGAAGCAATTTACGTCGTCTTTCATTTGTACGACATGCCACAGGAATTTATTTATTTACAATGAAAGTAATGATGTCAAATTTCTTTGTCGCTATTTGGAGTGACCACATCTATCATAAATATGCGGTTTACTATATTTTTCAATCATGGAAAATTATTCATTTTAATTTAATCATGGTTTTAAAATCTTGGTATACCAACCTCCTTGATTTTACAGTAAGTTCGTTTCCAAATAAAAAAAAAGCTTGATCTTAATTCAACTCGTATATAGGATCTCTTGCTAGTTATTTCGATGATTGCGATTTCCTGTCTTACATATCACGCTAGTTTGGTTTGAGTAGAATTTAAAGCATTTAACAAAGAAAGTTATTGTTAAAATTTATATGGCAAATTATTATTAACAAATTGCAAGTTAAGTTAAAAAATAAAGTCACCGTTCATGAAATTTGACTTTTATTAAAACACCAGAGTCTTTTGTTACGGTGACATATATAATTCGAGGAGCTTGATTCAACTTTTGTGCTGTTGCTAGACAAATCTTTAGAATGGATGTAAAAAATATTAAAAATAAAAAATAGATTTTTAAGCTATAAGTTGTTTATGTTTAACGACAAATTTATTTAGACGAAGATAGTGAAAGATTAGTAAATAAAATGCAAGTCATATTAAACCATTTTTGTCACTGTCTTACGAAAAGAGAAAACGACACCAACTTCAGTAAATTAAAAGAAGACGCAAATTAAATACTATCACGTACGATATATTTCGTCATTTTAATTGTCATCTCTGGAACCAGAAACAAAAAGAAATATTATTTATATAATTACAAACACATTATTTTTTTATTAATTAAATATTTAAAAATTTTAAAAAGTTTCTTTTTAAATATTAAACTTTTACCTTTTTTCATTTTTTTATTTACCTTTATTATAATAAAAAATTTAAATAATTAAACATTTTAAAAATGAAATTTTAATAAATTTTAAATTTTAATTTGACATTACAAATAAACGTTTTTAACAATAAAAAAACATTAATTTATCACAATTTAACATACTCAAACTACTTGAAAATATCCAAAAAAAACATTCGCAGTCATAGCACTTTGCAATTAATCTTTGGATCCAATCACCTTATCAACACTGTCTCACATATAACACATTACCAATAATTATTAAACCCTTTCAATAACATTCCTAGTTTACTTTTATTAATATTGTTACAATCCTTCAATCGACAATGCTTTAGAACTCGAGTACAGAGATGACGGGAAGTCTCTCCAATGTCTTTGGCATTACACCCATTACATGTAAATTGATAAACAAGATCAGAACACAATCCAATCGGAGTTTTTGATTTATTAATAAACATATTGCGTACCTTACACGAATTACAGACGATCTTATACTTTAAATTTCCCATCTATTTACTTAAGTTTTTCTTATATTTGTAAACCTTTCCGAGTACGGCAATAATAACACATATATAAGCTCATTATTTTTATATACATTTTTACTATTATTTGGATCAAAAATCAATTCACATTTATTTGTCAAATTACACTTAGACTTTTCCAAACATGAATCGTTAGGATTTCTAATCAATTTGTCAACAGTCTTTTTCATCATCCATAATAAAATATGTGTTTGAAATTTATATTTTAATGTATTATGAAATTTAGCAAGTTATATCTCTAAAATAGCACAGCAGACTTTGTTGAATATTTTTCTAAAGCTTAACAAATATAACATTCAAGTAAAAAAAGCAAAATTCAAGAGTAAAGGAAAAAGTCTTTTTATTACAGGTGTGTCATATTTTTAAAAACTTTGTTGTTACGGTGGTTAATTAATTAAATTAATAAAATTTATTAATGTAATTAATAATTAATTAAATAAACTAAAATAAAAGAAAATCTGAGATAGAAATATTAAAGGAAAAAAAAGATTTCTATTTATAAAAAAGATTAGATTTGAAAATTTTTGCTCGTTTAAGTATTTAAAATAGTTTCTTTGAATGAGATTGAACAAAAAATATATTCTAGCAAAGTTAAATAAATAAGAATTTCAAGCAATTAAAATAAAAAAAATTCAATAATGTAGCTACGTAAAAGAGTATAAACGTAAAGGTATCCCAACAAACTGTGAAAAGAAATGTCATGATGATGCAATTAAGGATAAATACAAAGAACAGACCAAAACTAAAATCCGAAATAGAAAGGTGTATTGCAATTTCAGTCATTAGCTTTTTAATTTGTAAATAAGTGAATGAAAATATGCTGAAATTAGATTTAGTTTTATCTGATTTTCTTTTAAGGAATATGATATTTTAGCATGTAAGGTACGATGAAAATGAAATAAAACTGTCATATTTATTAATCTTTTTTAAGCAAATGGCAAGTATATTGCCACTTGAAACGAATTCCCAAGCTCCAATTTTAAATATTTTTGATAACTAATATTGTTAAAGTTTGTTGTGTACGTAGCGGGAAAGTCCATCAGAATTGCCACAATTCAAGATTGTCTATCAAGATTGTTAACACATATTTAATGAAACGAATCGGTATCTTCTACTTTTCTCTACTTTAAAAAGGGTTAAATGACAATCTGATAAATAAATAGATAAAAAAATTGAAGTTGAGTTGTTTATTATTAAACTGTTTTATTCACTTAAATTGTGTAAAAAGTTAATTATATTTAATATTTTGAATATTATGAATATATATTAAACTTTAAAAATAATAGTTCATTTTTTTAAAGATAAAATATTACATTTATGATAATTAAGAATTTTAGAAAAATTAAAATTTTGAAATTAAAAGAATTTCAAAAGAATATTTAATAAAACCTTTCATAATAAATAATTATTAAAATTGGATTATAAATCTTCAAAGTATAATTATATCAAATGACCTTTTAATCTTATAATAACGTTTCAATAATAAATAATGTAGATTCTGGCCAAATACATTAAACGGAAAATCAAATATTAAGATATAAAAATTGATCATATTTATTAAGAAATGAAAGTGGAAAATATTTTATCAATATTTATTCAAGACAATCCAATTTGGAACATGTTATGCAATTTTTATACTACTTATTATACTTTCAATTGTATAATCTCGAGAAGTGAATATAATTGGTTTAAACTAAACTGTTTGTACAGATCGCATACAAATTACTTTATTTCATTACACACAAATATTTTCATGTTAGTCATCAAACTTATAGGTTATAGTAACCAGGTTATCTAATTGGTTTATAAAAAGTATTATTATATCACCTGAAAATAGGAGTTACTATTCTTATTCATATGTAGGTAAAACAAAAAAATGTTGCTTTTTTGTAGAAGTTTCTGTAGTGAAAATAAAAATTACTTCGCATTAAGTGACTTGATCTAGTAATGCAAAGGATCTACTTTATATTTAAAAAAAATATTTGAAAATCTGTTATTTGATTTTTTTAATTGAAATCTGAAACGGAATTTCTAGTGATTATATTAGTATATGAAAATTCTAAATATTGCACATAAAAAAGTATTTTCAATGACAATTTCTTTCAGCCATGTAAATATATACGGTTAAATGAATGCATTTTCTTTGCTAAATATTAACTATTTCTTTCAAAACGGATGTAAAATAGTTTTGTTTTTGTAAATTTATGCTTTTTATATTTTGAAAATGAAAATAAATTCTAACGGTCTAAATAAAAGATATTTTATAAAATTTTTAGGTGATTAAATAGGTTTATTTTCTTTAAAAAAATGTATGATGAAAAACAGAATATTTCTTTGTCAGAGACTTTTAGTTTTTAAATAATAATAATTAATTGTTGCATTGATTATTATAATTATTATAATCACACGGGACTACAAAAAAGAACTAAGAGAGAAATATTTGAGCTATTTACACTTTTCAGGAAATATTGCTTAAATCGGTTCTCATTATTGCCCAATTTAAAGAAAACTGGTTTGCACAGAAGCATAATTATTAAAATATAGTAGAATATACATATTAGCAAGTCGGAAAATGCTAGAAATAATCATGCAACTAGACAGACTTCTTATTTGACTATTATACAAATTGAAGCTTGTATTCTCAAAGTATCAGATAATTGATTTACAATAAATATTTCCAACAGTCATTAGTGTTTTAAAGTTTTGTTTTAATGTTTTTATTTAGCGAATAGTTGTATTAATAATAAAATATCTATAAAATTTAAAGTTGTATTATATGGTCATTTTGCCGGTGATTCGTAAAAACTTTATATTAAGGGAATTTTCCTATTTGATGAATTGCTCAACACACAAATTGCATTGTATTTCATATACTATATATTTTATAGAATATTTTCCATTTCTTAAAATTTAAAATTAACAAACACTTTGGCACAGTGAGAATTGATTTGACTGAAAAATATATTTTGTTTTAATTTAATGTTTTAATCGAATAACATCTAAAAACTAAAACAAAGAAAAATGATTTTGAAAATGACACATGAGAAAGATATTCTGAGCAAGATTCTTTGAAAATAGCAAAGATTTTATTAAGTTTCTTGAAAATAAAATTTTCCATTTAAACTGTATCAATAAACCTTTGAAATACAGATGTATAAATGTGTAAAGAAATGTAATTTTTTAAATTCATTTCGAGAAGAAAGAGATTTTCATTTGAAGTATATTTACTTGCTCTATTTTTCACTTTGTCTGAACTCTACTGTAATTTGTCATTTTATTACATAGCATTATAAAAAAATGATGAAAAGATCATTTTGGAAATTGGATATATATTCTTCCATTTTTTAGAAATTAAAATGTTTTCAAAAGTGTATTTAATTGATTAATAAATTTCAGTATTTTATTACATTTATGTTAAATGATAGCCAATTATTACAGCACTCGACATTATTATCAATTGATAGTTCCGGACTAAATCAAAAATAATGGTTTTTCAAAAATCTCTAAAAGTATTTTCCATAATTTAGACGAAGTTTATTTTGAAATTTATTTCGAATTTATATTTATATTTATATTTATATTTATATTTATGTTTATATTTATATTTATATTTATATTTATATTTATATTTATATTATTGTTTATGTTTATGTTTATATTTATATTTATATTTATATTTATATTTATATTTATATGTGAAATATTAAATATAAATAATTTATATTATATAAACATAATTCAACATTTATATTTCATAATCGTCATTTATCGAAAATAAATTGAGTTTTCATTTGTTAGATACAGACTGTCAATTTTAATTATTGTTTTCTTTCAAGTTTTTTATAATTATTAATTATTAATGATGATTAAAACACTCGGAAAATAGTATAAAAATCAATAAACTTGTATATATCTTTTTAGGATTTCGTGTTTTTGTAAACAAATTTCTGTTCCCTGTTTGTGTATATTTATAGAATAAATTACTTTAAAATTTATAAAATATTCTCATAATCTTGACAAATATATACTGCTATTAAAAGATAAATCAAGCAACAATCATTTCTCTTCATTGCGTTCCATTGCTTTGATCACATATCTATATTGATAATGGTTCAATTATTTCTGGATTTTAATCCAATTTTCAATAATAATTCTTTTTATGAAAACTTCAACTTTAAGTCAAAATAATGAAGACAAACTCGTTTCTATTGATAAATAAAAAATTAAATAAATTATTTCAATAATTAAATGTTTTAATGAAAAGAAAGCATTATAAACTTTACAAATCAATTCCTAAAATAATAATTAATCATAATAATTAATATTGAATTTAATTTTTAAATTTACTTTAATTTAATTTCGAGAGTTAATTTTTAAGGCACTTATTTCAAATTTTTTATTTTATACTTTATTCTATACAGATTTTACAGAACAGGCTTTATTAAGTGCTATTATGAAAACTGATAGAAAACTGTATAGAAAAATCAGATTGGAAATATGTGGCATAGACTTCGTTTGTTTTATAATGTGTATTAATCTTTTTTGCTTTTTCAACCACTTGATTAAAGGTAAATTGTTTTGAAATATATTTATTTCAATTAATGTCTTTTCTAAGTTTGAATAAATATAAAATTTTAACTATAAAAATCTCCGAAATTTATAAACGTAAATAATGAGTCTGTTAATACATCTGTTAACGGGACAAAATTAATATATATATATGTTTTTTGAAATGATAAATAATTTTTTTTTCTCAAGAAAATACATTTAAACTTACCAAATACGCATTTTTATATAATGGTTTTAAACAAAATGTGGAACTTTTTATTTTCAAAACCAAATATTTGTAAAATCACAATTGATCAATAACTCAATTACAAAAAACAATTATATTGATATTGAACAGCACAATTAATGAATGATAAATATGTCAATTACAAATTGATTAATAAATTTGATTACTTGATTAGGTAAGGCCGCAAATTGAAATATAATATTTTCATAAAACAAATCACCAATTGTTTATAAGCGAGCAAAATGAAGAAACAAAACCTTTTTTATTTTATAATTTAATAGCACGAAAATATTTTTTTTGGTTTTTTTATGATTTATTTGATCAAAATTCTTTTGAATAATAATAAATTTATTATTTATTGATTAACCTAAAGCTTGGTTATAAAAGCTGAAGCTTCTAACGAAGGTATAATACCAAAGACCACGTTAGTTCAAAAAAATATTTTCCAAAATTAAAAGAATCTGAGAAAAGAACTGCAAAGACAGATACAGTGAAAGGTACTAGATGATTTTGAGATTGTGATTTTAAAAATGCAAAAAGTGATGAAAACTTTGCATAGACATACTGTACAAATCTACAAACCACATATATTATCGGTTTCTTACTGTGCTTTCAAATGTTAACATTAGAAGTTTCAACATAACCATTCTAAATGAGGCGTATTTGAAAATTTTGAATGTTTATGGAATTTCTTTGTCAAAGGTTTTTATGGTTCAAACGTATACATTGAGTAGCCATTGTGGATAGTCTTTGCATAAAGATTATTTTTGGCAGTCAAGTATTATTATTAAGAATTGCAAATTTTGCTATATAATTTATAATAACTTTATTATCTTGCAGGCATTAATTAGCCTAACAGTAAATTTTTTGTTGATACCTGGAAGCCTTGAGTAATATTATAATTCGTGCGTAGTTCATTTTCATTACTTAAATTCCATAATTTTGTCATCGTAATAAGTATAAAAAATTATTTTAACTTGCCATTACAACAATGTACGCAAAAGTTTACTTCATAACAAATGTTGACTTTCACGTTTTTTTAAGGAATCATTATGATGTATTTTAGAATTATTATTTAAAGTGACAATTTGCAACTATTTTTAAAAGTTTTATAAATTTTAATAGTTTAATATTTGAGAATTAAAAAAATTATTTTTGTCAACACAAAATAATTATTTACATTTTAAATACCTCAAAAAACTTGTTTCATAAATAAGTTTAATTATTTATATTTAAATTATTAGAACAAATAATATTAAAATAAAAAAACAATGTCGATAAAGAAATTTTAAGTATTTTAGAACATACATATGTATATATATACCTTTCCATTTTGTACTTTTTTGCTAATATTTTATGGGATATTATATTGATAGTACCTTAATGAATTTGAAGCGGACAACCAAATATCTTTAAAATAATAATTGTTTTTCTTTTCTCTTATTTATTTTTAGTGTAAAAACAAAAATAAAATGAATAAAAAACAAAATGAATTTTTTTAAAGTTAAATATATATATATATATATATTTGAACTTTATTTCAAATTTTGACAAATGAGTTTTAAAAAAATAAATATAAATCCTTTCGACGTTGTCTGTTACAATATTCTGTTTGTAATTCATCTTGTAAAACAACTGTCTGTATTGTTTCCTGAAACTTAATTATTATTTGGGTACTCGCCTTAATTTATATATTTCAATTCCATGTATTCTGTAATACGTTTGAGTTATTGAAAAATAAAATAATATTTTGTTAAGTCTACATAATTATTTTATGTTTAAAATATTTCTTTGTCAATTACCTTTTCATTGGCTTTAGATTTTTAAAATTATTTATATAAAATATTATTTAAAATTTGATTAATATTTAAATATTAATCAAATTATAGTAGATATTCGTATTACAGTTTTTAAATTTAAAATTGTAAATTTGTGTTCAAAGATTATTTAAAAGGCTCATAAAATGTAATCAAAAAATAATCCTCTAAAGAACATTTCTCAAATCTTAAATAAAGACATTATTTACAATATAATCATAAATATTTTTACTTTTGTTTTAATGGAAGATTTTTAAAAGATTGTCTACAACACCTTATAAAAAATATTTAATCGATGTGTACATCATATTCTTAATTATGATTTTGTGTTCTTAGTGTTTTTTTAAATATTATAATTAATTCGAAATTTTCAAATTAAAAACACAATAAATTATATAAATGCCATTAAAATGAAACAAATATTGAAAGTGATCAAGTTTAGTATAGTTTAGTTAGATAAATGATTAAGAATTATTAGTTTAGAATTAAATAATATAGTTATTAAATAATTATAATGTATAATTAAATTAAGGAAAGTTTAAAGTGAATTATATTATATTTAATATTTAATATTTATGAAATTTAAATATCATATTTGAAGAAATTAAATTTTAATTGCATAAATTTGTGTTCTGGATTTTAAGTGTTTTGATTTTTAAATTTAATGCATTATCTTTAGATGGAAACGTTTATTTTAGAATTATAAAGTTATAACTTATAATAATTATTAATGTTTATCTTTGAAATATAATACTTATGACTTTCAATAAAAAATCTCTGTAGACAATTTTATACCTCGTACATCTTGAACGTGTATCGTGACAATTGAGCACCCTTTAAAAGCTTTTAAAATTGGCACCTCATTCATTTAATAAGTCTCCTGGTATGAATAGAGTTTTTTTGCGGTTTTGTAGCTTCAATATTTATAAAACCTTCATGTTTCCTATTTCCTAACTAGATTGTTTGATCTCTCCTTGTTCTACTCATTTTTAACATTGATACACTTATCTTTCTTTTTATTCAGAGTTTTTTTAAGTGAATCGGTTTTAATTATTCCTTGTTCCGGAAAATATCGAATATTGTTCTGATCTTTCGTATCTCTTATTCAATGATTTCGACTATATTCAAAACCTTTAACTGAGGTAATATGTTTACTCTGCCGTAATGTATAGAACCGGAATATATACCCTATTTTGTTAGATATAAAACTTTTTTTTATTAGTTCTTTTAGTTGACGTTGACTTGTCCGACTCAAATTTGTACGATGCTTCTTTGATTCCCTATCCTGTTATTATACAATTGTTTTATTAATCTTATCTCTGTTAACCTCAGTCTTTACGACTTGCATTTTAATAGTTAATTTAATGTTTGGAATCTAAGAAAATTGGCTTTGATTTAATAATTGTTCTTATTTTTTGATCTTTTCAATTTTTTAATTATTTTCCTTTTGATATTTTAATTATGAGTCTCATAGACTCACATGTACGTCTAAATTAACTTGGCAGTAAAAATGTTAAACGTTTTCTTTCATTTTCAAGTATTTCAAATCGATCAATATCAGAACCAAAAAATGACAAACGACAACATGAAAAGGTATCGACTAAAAACCGCTACGCGGTTTTGAGCGATATGATGCCTGGTGAAAAATCCATTCAAGCAAAAACCCAAAAAAGACAAATTGAGATGGTTTCGACCCTTAACCGCTACGCGGCTCTAAGAGATCAGATGCCCGGTGAAATATCCACTCAACCAAAATCTTATTTCGGCGTTTGTAACCTTTAAAGCTCTTGCTGTATGACTTCTTTGAACTTCTTTAATAAATATATTGGCCATTAATACTTCACCACCATGTTCCCAGATTATACATTGCGTACTAATTATTATTCAAAAATGGCAATATTTATTTCAATGTAAATATGAATGTAAATATAAATAAATGAAACCTTCTCTGAAATTCACAGCAATAAACAATTTTTTTTATTTTTGATCTTCATTTAGTAGATTTCAATGTTGCATTTACTGTCTTTTTCATTTCTTAGTAATTATATTTGTATTAAAAATCTAGTTTAGGTTAAAAATCTGTTAGTCAATATTAACAAAATGTTAATTAATTATTATTATTATTTCAAATTAAGATTCATATGCCTTAAGCCGAGTAAAATGGATATTAATTATCTGAAAAAAATTTATGAATTTATTTTATATGTGCTTTTTGAATAAAATCAAAATAGAAAAAATGATAAACACTGTAAAATTAATTGCAATAAAAAGAAAATTAAAATCAAATCCAATAAAAACCAAATCTTTGATTAATTATTATTCAATGCAAAACTAAAAAGAAATATTTATATTTAGAAAAATAAAAAAATTAGAGTTTAAAATAAAAGAAATATAGAAATAACAAAAAAGATTATCAATTTTAATAAAAATATTATATTATCATTATTATATAAGTATTAGTTTTAATTTTTGAATATTTGATTATTATTTTTTCTTTTATTATTATATTATTTATATTATTATTATTTGAAATTTATTTGGCATTTATAAAAAATTCAATTTACAATGTTTATTTTCGAATTCGTTTATTGAATTAACATTTCTAATTATTACTGTTATTTTGCAAATGGTCATTGACAATTAAATTAGGTCTTCGAGGGGATAATAGAGTTTTACTTTTGCCAACTCTTATTGGTCATTACCGCAGCCAAACTCACAATTTCCGGTAAATTCGTTTCCGTAGAGTTTTTAATTATCAATTCTTCTTCTTATTATCAATTAATAGTTTTTCAATTTTATTTGATATAAACTAAATAAATTATAAATAAAAATCATTTTCGTTTCACTTTCTTAAGATTAATGTGAGATTCGTAATTGAAATTGAGAAAAACTGTTGCCAAACTTTTAATTGATATAGCTATTACTTTATTGTTTTTGGGATATTTTTGACAAGAAAAAAAGAATTTTTATTTACCCTTAAATAGAAACAAAAATATTTTTATTGAAATTTTATTTAAATTTAAAATTATTATTTTTTCAACCATTCGATCACTGTTATTAATTTATTTAAAATAATTTATTTAAAATAATTTAACACTTTTTAAAATGAAATATTATATTCATTTCTCTTTTTATTTCGTTGGAGGCGTTTTGTATGCTTTTTCTAAAATAATCACATTTAATGAGTGGTCCATTTTCTTTAAGCAAGACAGGTCGTAGATTTAAAAAAATTTAAAGATTTTCAAAACTAAATAATAAATATTTTATTAATTTTATTGTTAAACATTGTCATATTCTACTACGAAAATACAATTTTTACTAATATTATATGGTAAAATATTTCTGTTATACTATAATTGAAAACAAATTTTTAAAAATTCTATGACAATATAAACCATTAAACAAAGACCCTCTGAATTGTTCATTTTAATTTTTATAAAATCTTTTAAGGAAGTATTTATTGATATATTATTATCAGATAACAGAAGGTTTTGAATTTAAATTTTTTTTTAACTTTGATTTCCCCTCTCCGCGCTCGGTGTTCCACACCTTATTTATTTATTATTTTTTTAATTGTTTTTATTTTCTTAAATTGAAATATAAAAAAGCTAATACCTTTATAATAATTAAATTATTATCAGATAACAGAAGGTTTTGAATTTAATTTTTTTTTAACTTTGATTTCCCCTCTCCGCGCTCGGTGTTCCACACCTTATTTATTTATTATTTTTTTAATTGTTTTTATTTTCTTAAATTGAAATATAAAAAGCTAATACCTTTATAATAATTAAATTACTATGGGGAAGAAATTAAAAATAAATACGAAATTGAAAATATTGATGGAAACAAATTAAACAGTCAAACTATCAATCAAGAAACAACGCATTATTTCTAACAAAAATAAAGGATTCAAAGATTGGAACTCGAATTAAAGGATTATCAAAGACAAATTATCCTCAAATAACGCGTTTTTTACAAACAAAAACTAAGAAAACAAAGGATCAAACAATCTTTTACTTCCAATAATGAAGAACGATTTAAAGTCGACTTATCCTACAGAAATAACGCACATCCATCAATAAGGAATAAAGAAAAAATAAGATAAGACAATTAATATTATTTTTAGTTTTTGTTGTTTGATAATATACTTTCCTAACTTTTTTCACTAATATTTTATTTTTTGTTTGTTTTTGTTGTAAATAGTTAACATAAATCAACATACCAAACACTCTAGACCGTCCCGAGTTAATATTATGTTGAATTTTCTAAATAAAATGTTGGTAAGATGTTTTACTGAATAAAATATATAACTTTAATGATATTTTTCTTTTCCGGTGCAACATACTTGCCATTGTTTTAAAAAGGTTAATATATCTGACAGTTTTATTTCATTTGCATCCTACATTACATGCTGAAATATAATATTCCTTAAAGGTTTGGCCATATTCTTGCATCAAGGATGATACTTGCATATGGTCAGGTGCGATTAAGGTAAATCGAGAAAACTATTTATTTCATATTTTCATTTACTCTTTTACTAATTAAAAAGCTAATGACTGAAATTGCAATACACCTTTCTATTTCGGATTTTAGTTTTGGTCTGTTCTTTGTATTTATCCTTAATTGCATCATCATGACATTTCTTTTCACAGTTTGTTGGGATACCTTTACGTTTATACTCTTTTATTGTAGCTAAATTATTCAATTTTTTATTTTAATTGCTTGGAATTTTTATTTATTTAAAGCTGCTAAAATATCGTCTTATATTTTTATTTAACCAAAGGCTTTCAAATCTAATCTTTGTTATAAACAAATAACCTTTTTATATGTTGAAATTGTAAAATTAGAATAAAATTTGAAGAGAGAAAATATTGTTTTCAAATACTTTCTGCTCGTTTCAAAGAGAATAAAGCTACAGTTACTTTTTGAGTTTTGTTTATCTAATCTTCAGACATCATTCAGACTTTGTTGGTTTCTCATCTTATGAAAATAGAATCAATTTCCGATGGAGACTGGGATACGGCAAGATATCATCTTTATTTCATTACAGTATATTTCAATAGTATCTAAGTGTATAAAGACGTAATTTTATGTATTTGTTTATAATAATATATCGTTGGATATAACACGAATGAAACGAAGAATTACTGAGTTAAAGATATTTCCTAAAATCATTTAGCGAAAAACAAATGGGGAGGGGGCTACTTGTGCACCAACATCTAACTACTGAGCTATTGCGAATAATTGTGAAGTTCCTCAAATCATCATATATGTAGCAATTAGGTAAGCAAAATTAAAAAATAGTAAAAGGAATAGATATTTAAGAGACATCGCAAAAAGATATAAAATATGATCAGCAACATCTCTACAAACTAAACTTTCGATGATTGAATTCATGAAATATTTGTGTACATAATTTATCTAAAACCTAAAGGGTTTAGCAGCCTACTTTCTTGAGCTTGTTGTTTACCAATTACCATTGAAAAAAAAACAAGAATCTGCAATATTCATAAAAACAACTTGAAATAATGTCTAGTTATCTAACGTGTTCTCTTGAAACAAATCACATGAAAGACTAATGTGATGTAATTGTATTCGGATGATTGATTTCCCTGTGTAATTAATGTTTATGATTGCCTACATGTTTGATTGATTATTTTGTTAACCAAAGAAATATACCCAGAAGTTATTATAGGAATAGATTTATTACATAAATTAAATATTAAGTTAGTTGAGATTATTGTTTATAATATCCTCGGTTTACAAGCAAAATTTGGCTTCAGTAATAATAAAGATGCGATAATAAAAATTGAAAGTTTTAATCCAGTATTTGAAATTGTCATTCAGTTTTCAGTTATTTTTATATGTAATAAATGGGGCATAGGTAAAACAAATATTTTAAAACACCGTATTGAAAAGAATTGTGGCCCGATATCAATTAAACATCGACGACAACCAATATACTATGAAGAAAAGTTAGAAGAAATTGTTAAAAATTTGGGGGAAAATAAAATAATAGAAATGCGAATCACCTTGGAATTCCCTAAATGTATTTGTGTCTCAAAAAACAACTTCTGACAAATGAATGTGTTTAGATTTTAGAATTTTAAATTCAAATACGGTTAGACTAGCTTTTCCAATTCATAACGTTGACGAATTTCTAGATTCTCAGAATAGAGCAAAATATTTTTTATCAATTAGTTTCGGAAATGTTCATTAACAAGTTGAAAGTAAATTGAAAACCGCATTTTTTACAATACAGGGTCAATTTGGAATAGTTGCGGCACCCTCGACTTTCCAAAAACTCATGATATATAACTGCTAAACAGTTTCATTTCTATAATAAAATTATTTTGGTCAATATAAAAAATGAAAAAATTAAATTAGCTTCAATGAACAAATTCACATGCAAAACGAATATATTTTCAAAAGACAATTTATAAATTATATTATGTTGTTAAAGAAATTGAAGTAAACATCGTTTAATCTTTGAAATGAGATATTGTTAAATTACATTTAATTAAACAAATTGTAATTATAATTCTAATGTAATAACACAATTCATATTTCAATACACAAATAGCTAAAAAGATTTTTATTACTGTTTTATCTTTCTGGAAGTTTCGGAAGGTAATAAATTATTATTTAATAAATTTTTAAATAATCTTTAAAAATTTATTTATAATTGTATTAAAACAAATAAGTTATTTTAAAAATGTAATATTTGTAATATTCTGTATTTTAGTTCTGACATGGAAGTAGATGAAACTCATTTGAGATATTGCATACAGTTCTTGTTTTTCCAAAGGGTGTTGCTGATGCTACCAGAAACATTTGGCCAACTTACGATAATGTATTAATGATAAACAAATGTGAATATTGGTTTAGAAAGTTTACTTATGTTTTCTTTCTGACGGTATACATTCCGGATGGACATCAAAGCTGGTTACTGAGCTATTTACGTTATTAGTTGAGTCTGATCTAGGCATATAGAAATATTTGGTTAAGCTTCATTTGTTATGGCAAAATGTTATGGAACATTTAAAGACGATTAGAAATATGAATAGACACTGTATTTTTGACTTTCTTTGTTCTTTCTGAAAACAACAAAGCATAGCTACGTATAATTTGTGATGTTTTGTTACGTCATTACAAATTTTAGCATTTTTTTCACATGCCATATAAATATGATGAGTACATGATAAATATTTTTATAAAGATGTATTCTACGTTTAATGGGCACCGTTGCTTCATTTGATATTTTTAAAAGTTTATTAAAACTTTTGGTTAAGAAATTGAATATATTTTGACTTGAATTTATTAAAAGCAAAATAGTATTTTTTCTTTTATAATGAATGCTAATAATATGATGTCATTCCCTTATTCAATTTTTGCAAATATTTATGTATGTATATATATTATGTATAAATGTATCTGTCTTCTAATTTTTTATTTTTTTATAGAACCAAATGACTTTGGGCCTTACCAAATATATATCCATAATAAATATTTCAAAATAAAGTCTTCTACTCTTATTTTCATTGTTTTGTTTAAAATTTAACATACATTTTTTGCCAAAATAACAAATTCTCTCAACAATCAGTGACTTAATTTATGTTAATATATTAAATAATAGTCTACTAAGAAATGAATGATAAAAACTATTATTTAGTTTAATAATATAATTTAATATAAAGGAAATTATTTTATTTGGAATATGAAAGTTTATAATATAAAACGAATGTGTAGAAAAACTGAATTGTTTTACCTTAGTCATTAAATAAATTATTATATAAATAATTTTATTACACAATATTAATTTTGTAAACGATTTCAACTATTAAATGGGCTTTTTTAACATTTGAGTATTAGTTCGTTAAATAGTATGAAAAACTTTAACAAGATAAAACAAATATTTTCAACACATGTAAACAACAATAAGAAAATAAAAATATATTATTTAATACTATATGAAAATTAGTTAAAAAATTGATGTTTAAGTAAATTTGCAACAGAACGACAGAAATAAGAAAGGAAAAATTATTACATATTGACATAAAATTATGTTGACATAAAAATTTCTAATATTTTAAATTTGATTATTATTTTCTCTCTAAATGTCAATAATTATTTATGAGCTGGACAAGTCAAAAGCATAAAAATTATGTAGAAAATATCCATAGTCATTGTTCAAAAAGGAAATTTATTCGTAAAATGAAATAAATGGAAACAGAGTAATAAAATATTATATGTTTGAATTAAAATGAATAATAAAATATTACTTGAACAATGTTTGTTCTGAGTACCAGAAAATCGAGAGCATGAACAAATGTGAGTCCCCGCAGTGTTGAAACATTTCGAATGTGATTCACAGAAAGAACTTACTAAAGGTATTTGACATTCGTTTTCATCTTAATCAAGAAAAGGATTTTAATAAAATAGTTTCAAATCAATAAAATTTTTAAGAAATAATTTTTTTAATTTAATTATTATGTGAAATTCGAGAAATTAATTTAAATTTTTTGCATTGCGTAAAGCGGCCAGCCATCTGGAATTGAATTTCATGTTAATTTATAAATAAAATTTAATTGGCCTGACGGAAAAAAATGTTAGAAATTGACACGATATCGCATTAAAATTAGTTGATTAATATAAAATATTTTATTACGTTGGTAAACTTAGATTTTAGAAAAAAAAATAAAAGTAAAACTAGAATTACTTTGTTTTGTTTATTCCTAATAGTTTAATTAAAGAATACAGTAAATTCATATATTTCTTTGGCTATTTTAGACCATTTTTCATTTTGTTTAAACAGACGTTTTTGCACTAATGGTAATGTTTTTGATATATTGGTGGAACATTGGAGTTTGGATAAATACTAATTTAATCAATAAATACTAATTAATTAATTATTTTTTAATATTTTTCATTAATTTTATTGATTTCTTTATTGTTCTACACATATCCAATTAATTATTATTAAAATAACTATAAAATAAAGCAAAGATTTAAATGACTTGATGATACGTTCAATTTTCCGTGATTTTAACTGTTTGAACATTGAAATCCATGGGTATAGCAAGAGTAGGCACCGCCTAGGAGGCCGGCTTTTGTTCCAAAAGCTATAAGCCTATTAATTTTAAATAAACTTTATTACTTTATTTAGATAAAACATAGACAGTCATGCAAATATACCACTAGCAGAACTTGAAACAGAAGAAAATGGAATAGTTGCACTTGGTTGTGATTATTGGACGTCAGGTTATTGGATATTAATGATGTTTTTGAAGAAGCAACTGAAGTATTAACAGAAGTGATAACAAATTACCATACTAATCGAACCGACAATGATGAAATTTAATTAGTTACCTCTGACATTAAACAATATTTAAATAAAAATATTTCTGATGAAAAAAAGTGATTAATAATAAATTTGTCACTTCAAAGACTAAAATGACCATTTTCTAAAGATCCTATCCAGCAAAATAGATGTTTTATGAACGTTTTTAATACTCTATGGCAACATATGGTCCAACACCACGCTTGTGACTCTGTTATTCAACTATATTTGATCCTGTTTATTGTAAGCCTTACTGACAAGTTATTTTTATTTTTTTAAACAAAGTAGACCAATTAAGGACTGGGGGTCCAATGCAAGTGGCCCATCACTATGAGCCCAAAATTTCAGGCTACGCCACTGTTGAAACCTCTCTTAATTTTTATAAATATAGAAGCTTTTTAAGTTATGTTTTTACTTTTTAGTTCCGACTCATTTTTTTTTTTAGATGACAGTTAATGTTTTTAGAAAATAAAATATAAATTTATATTCAAAGCTTTTATTTTAAATATTAAATCAACAAGGTGTTTAGAAACAATAGTTCGGTGAAGTTGCTGCTGTTAGAAGAGAACGATGAAGATTACGAGCGAGCAAATGCTGTTAAACGTGACTGTAATGCATTGCTTGATTGTTATCGGCAAATTTTGCGCAATAAACGTAGAGAAGCCAAACAAGGGGATCTAGATACTTTTATACAACGTCTAGAAAAATGAATAAATTATTAATTTATCCATTGTATTTTTTTTAATTCTTAATATTATTTTCAATGTTTATTTAATTTTTATTCTTAATGTTATTTGCCTTATTATTAATAAATAAAACGTTTTTCGAGTCTTTAAATGTTTTTTTTTCAAAAATCCCCGGTTGATCGCGATATTTCGCTTAACCCGATCATGTCCAGAACGTATTCCCCGCGTTGAACTGGGGTTACCTATATAAGTTACTTTGCATTTTTGTAAAAATAAAATTGATGTCCATAAACACTTTCATTTAGAGTACACTTAAGCAATATTTATTTCTAATAAAATATCAATTATGTCTTGTGACCAGAAAATAACGAAGGCGTATTTATAAAAAAAATAATTTTCTATTTTTTTATCGATTTTATATAAATTAGTCCAAAAAAACTTTAAGTGCCAATCAAAATTCAGTTGCTCTTAAATGATACAATAAACAATGACAATTATTTACTATATAAAATAATAATAATAATAATAATAATAATAATAATAATAATAATAATAATAATAATAATAATAATAATAATAATAATAATAATAATAATAACCTAGACATAAGCCTTTTAAAAGTCTAAAACCTCTTTGACATATACATTTTTTTGTATTTGGATTACATCCATATCTTCCTTGTTGCCATGCAATTAGGCATTTGTGTTTTTCATCGCAAGGCAAGAAATCATCATTATTTTCCACGATCGGTATATCTTAAAATTACAATAATATAAATTAAAAATTTTATTAAAATTATTAGTATATTACAATGATATGTAAATTGCTTACGAAAATACTTTTTTGTCCTGATGGTTTTTTTAAAATTAAAATTTATATTTTAAAATGTTCTGTGCCCATGTGGGAGTATACGACCCCGCTGTACTTTCCGTTGAGGCCACTTGGGATTTTCATTGAAAATCAAAGAATTCTTTAAAAATGTATTGTATAGTCAAATATAGGCAACTTCATATTATGTATACTGCATTTGTCGTAGCGTGCGGCGTATGTGCCCCACGCAGCGTGAGACACCTTGTATCGTTCAGTAATTGTTTTGTGCGTTGTTGAATCAACATATACTGTTTGATAGTAAAACTCCCGAAGTTCATTGAAATTTGTACAGATATGCATCTTATGCTCAAAGTCGTCTTTCTTCGGTGTTATCAAGGAATCGATTCGAGCTTTTGTTGTGAATGTTGCGTTTCTTTGTATAATGGTTGTCAAGACAAGTCTCAAGTCTGATTTATGTCTGCGATGTTTCAATAAGTGTCACCGCAATATGTATTTATAATTTAAAATGATTTTTATGTAATGATAATAAACTTATTTGAAGTAAAATGCTTTATGTTTTATGTATTTTTTATAAATAATGAACGAGCTTACTAGTCTACTAGAGTAAGCGTTTGGCCATGTGTTTGTTAAAATAATTCCTTTAAAATTAAATTTATTGCTTTATTGTCTAATACATTTTAAAATTTATAACATTTTCCGGTTAATTATAGCTTTGTTAAATTGAAAACAATGTAAGGCATACGTCTTAAACAACTTTTTTTTAATTCTTAAAGTGTTGGTCGTATACGCTTATGTGGCCTGAATGGAAAATCTTCAAATATTGCTGTGGTAGGGAACGTGTTAATTATTTTTTTTAAAAATATAATTTAAAATAAGTGCATTTCCGTCTAGAATATTAAAAAATTATTATTAAAAGTATATAAATATTTAAGAAATCAAATAGTTTTGGGTTTCGGTTCATTGACTTTTAAAATCATATGGAATGTGACATTTGCTATCAAAATTTAATAATTTTAATTTAAATAAAATATAATTTTATTCAAAGAGCTATTTGGAATTTCTAGTTAATCATTCTAATCATTAATATTTTCAATTTTTCTTTTATAATATTATAATATTAATTTATATTAATTTATATTTGTTTCCTTGTACGTATTTTATTTGAAAATAAAAGTTAAATGATAAATAATGTTTAAATTAACACATTTTTTTGAATTAAAATCGATTTTTATTGATTTCTAAAAGTAAGTGAAATAAAAAGGATATTCAAATATTCAGTCAGCGGAAAATTTAAAACTCGTTAAAACTAATTTGGTAATGTATCGTATTTCTGTTTTTGTTATTAGTTAGAAATATCAATATTTTAAATTTAACTTTAATTTTAATTGAAATAATAATAATAATTATAATAATAATAATAATAACAATAAAAATTTTCATAATAATTGTAAAAATAATATAAGTATAAAACGGTGATTCCTTGGTAGCAGCATAAATTAATAAATCAGATAAGTAAATAACAAAATAAGCCTTTGCTGCAAAAATTATATTGTTGAAATAAGATTTTTCAACAAGGGCTTATTTTGTTATTTACTTATCTAATATATAATAATAAGAAGAATATGAATAAGAAGAAGAAGAAGAAGAAGAATAACAATAACAATAATAATTGAAATTATAATAAAAAAAGTTATTATACTTTTGGTAAAATCTACTGACAAATTTTGAGTAACATAATTCTAAATTTGACTTTAAATTTTCTAAATTGTATTATTTTTATAAAAAATTTTATTTATATATAAAATTCATATCTTATTTAATTGATACCTGATATCAAACGAAGAAGCTGACGCATGATTTTCTGGAAACCTAATTAAATAAAATAAAGGGACAAGTCACGTAACGCATCTGTAGCGGTTTGATTATATCGTAAAATAACTTTCATTTAAACCATTAAGATAGATATCTCATTTCTGGTTGAAATTATTTCTTGTATTTATTATATCAATTTGTTTTAAACAGACTGCTTACAATTATTTAAAAACTTTGAAATAATTTATTAGTTCTTCTGTCTTATTTGTTTATCTAAATCATTCAAATTTTACTATTATAAACTAATCGAAAGATAATAGAAAATTTATGATAGAAATTACATATTGGTTCCATTTGTAATTAAAACTATCTCCATTGATAACAACATTTATTTAATATTTTATTTTTTCATTTATTTTTATAATCATAAAACTACATAGTGCATTATTTCCAAGTGTCTTTATAAATTGGCTGATTAAGTTTTTTATTGTTTTAAATTTCAAAATTTCAAAAAAATAACAACCAATAGAAAATATTTAAAAATCATAAAAATGTGAATGTGAAATGAATGTGAATGAGGATTATGTTTCCACGGAAAAAAGGGTTTAAATAAACAATTTTCATATTATTTTGTTTAAAAAACTTTCGAAAATAAATAAGTTCCAAACAATCAATCAAAACATGAATGATAATGCTATCAAGTATTTTAGTTAAAAATTAAAATAAAAAAGATTTCAGAATCCAAAAGTTTTAAAGATTTGAAAGAAATAATTTGGAATATTTTAGATAAAAAAAGAGTTGTAATGAAACATTGTAATGAAATATTGTAATAAAACTCTTCTGGTTATTATCTGTTTAGGGAATTGGAAATGTGACCCAGAAAACAACATTTCATGGATGCAGACAGATTACAAGTAGCTCTCAAGAACAGTTTTAAGGTATTTTACCCAACTTTTACTATAAATCATTTTAAACCCTACCTGTTCACAGGAAGAAGTATATGAACTTTAATGGCGGTTGAACTGAAAAATAGTGATGTATGATACAAATACTTAAATATTGGTTTTCGATGGAAAAAATGACTTGCTGTTGTGAAACCTTAATTTCGAAAAGATTTTTAAAAAGATAGCAAGTTTGAAAATTAAAGCAAAAATTTTACATTGTTTTAAATAGCCGTTAGCACAATATACCAAAGGTTTAGAGAAAAATAAACATTCAAAAAAAAATTTCAAAATATTTTGTCTTTTATTTATGAGATAAACAAATTAGACAAATAACAAAACAAATTAAATATTTTTTTACCAAGTTCCCATGGTAGAATTAAATCTTTGTTTCTGAATTTGATTCAGTTAGTTTATATTTAAAAAAAGAACAAAAACTGATTATTTAAATTTTTTGATTATTTTGATTGAAAATTCTTCGAAAAATATTTCATTGTGAACATATCAAATTTCGTGTTTTGTTAACATTTTCAACTGTTTAAATTTGAAATAATTATTTCAACAACATACATTTTTCTTAAATGAAATTGTACAAATCTCTGGAATATTTAAATTTCTTTGATGTTTTCTTTTCTAATTCTGTAAATAAGAATATCAATTTTCAAATAAAAGAAAAAGATTATTTCGGAAATTGGATTTAGTTTTTAAATGGAAACAATAACGTGGGAAAAGAGATTTATCAAAAATATCTTCACAATACATATTTTATCATTGTCTCATTAAACCAAGACAAGAGTTAAGGAAATGATATTTTTTAATTAAAAATCGTTTAAATCAACATTTAAATTATTTTTACAAAATTTTTATTTGTTTACAATTGACAGTAGACTTAAAGAATTAGTATAATTATTTAAAAAAGTAAAAATAATTTTCTTGAATTAATTAATTGAAACAATTATGTTTTATTTTATATTCAATTATATTTTATATTCAATATTTTCTTGGGTCATTCATGATTGGATTCGCATCTGGATCTATCGAAGGGCAATGCAGCTGTGTTTTTCAGCTGTATCTGATAAAAGATGAAAACGTAAAGGAAATGTACAGCTTATTATTTCATCGGCTGTAAATATAATTCATTAATTAAAATATTTGTGTTAAATATGTTTTTTATATTTTCATCTAGATTGGAATCTGAATTCACTAATTGTTTAGTAAAATATAAATATCTACTTGAAATATATTGTAAAAGTTCATTTGTTTTAATTCTTTGACATTTATCAAAATTTTTAAAATATAATATAATTTTTATTTAAAAATATATTCCACATACATTTGGCGCTGAGAAAAATAAATTATTTTTCTGAAGAAGGAATGTAATATTTAGACGACTTATATTTTCCATTAAATACTTTATTAAATGTTTTTTATAAATCACACTTTTTCTTCAAATTAACGATTATAAAATAAAGAAAATATTTAATAAACTTTTAAAGATGACAACATATACAAGGAAATTAAACTTGGATGCCTATTATTACATGTGATTAATTTAGTAAAAAACAGTACATTTACCCATATAATGTGGATCTCTTAGATACGTTAGTTTCTTTCACTCATAGTAATTAGTACATTGAATAGGACATGAATGTATGTCGTTGATGCAATTTCTGATGATTTACTAGGTTTGAACTTATTTGGCTCTTATTCAAATAAGGATTGAACCCAAACTTACAAATGCATTACAAAAATAGTAAATGAAGTAATATAAAGTGCAAATCACTAAGGTTCGAAATGATTGATAGTTGACCGAAGTAGTAAAGAAAAGTAAAATTTCGAAAAATAGAACTTACCGAAAATTTGTAAAATGAATTTGTGGATTTTTATTTCATTTATAACGTGGCATTTAACATAATTGTCAATTTTGCTTTGAAAAGCTTTTGCTGAGTTATTAATATAACTTGATATCGTATATTTTTGTTGAGCAAAAATCCTTATTTTCTCTAAAAATAAATTCAACAAATAAAACTGGAAAATCAAATTACCTACCTAGATAATTTTCTTGGGGAATAAATAACGTTAAAACAATAAAAGAAAAATCATCTTCTGGTGCGGAAACATCCTTTACACTAAATACCGACATATCAGTGAAAACCGTTATTACAAAGAGGAGTATTATGGAAGTCAGACAAATTGAAAATATTTCAAAACCGCTTAATTTTTTAATTTTTCTATTTGAACTTGGAAAATGATTTAGAATGTATTCGATAACCTTTTCGGTAGACCTTTTGATTTCATCCTTTTCTGGAGTTGGAGGAAGGTAAATCATTGTGTTCTGAAATTAGTAAAATTTAAATAAATCCACTAAATTATGTTATAAGTTTTATTAATAATTTTAATAATTTTTGAAAAATTTAAATTTAGATTTTCCTCACTATATTATGTCTATTTTGAAAATGTAAGTAAATGAAAAGAATAATACAGTTCTTTACTTATGTAACAATACAATTACTATTTTTTCAAGAATTATTCATTCGGTAAATACGTGTAAATAAATGTTACAAACTTACTGTTTTATATGAAACTTTTGGAATCTTTGGAATTCAAATTAATTGAACATTCTTTGGAAAGGGGCTCATTATAAATCAAAGAACCGAAGTCAGTTAAAGCATATATTTGTTAAAATCATATAATACTGATATTTATTTTAAGTATTTGATTAACTAGATAATTTTGGTTATTTGTTTATTTATTTCATATCCCATGATTATAGAGCTCATTATAGAGTCAAAAAAGAGGGGAAATAAAAATAAGGATTCTTTTAGGGTTTTAAATAAAATCAAAAAATGCGGATTGAAAAATATTATTTTCTAATTGAAATTTGTCAGAGCTAATAGTATTATGTCGTTATATGTAAATTATTTTCAATTAACAATTATTACATATTCTACTTTTATTTCAATTACATTTTATTTCAATTATTTGATGTTTCATTGAAAAATATAATAATACATTTAATTGTTATCTTTGTTTTAAATTCATTTTACTCAAAACTTCTAAATTTCTATTAGGAAATTATATTCATTTAAGATTTTTGTTTTCTGTAATAATATACAATTACTGAAAGTGGAATTGGCTAAGTGATAATTTAATGTTTAATAAAACAAATATTTTTGTGTATTTTATCATTCTCGAAATGGAGTTTAAATCATAGGCTAATAACTATATATATCAAGTTAAATATCATAAAAAGATTTGATTTTTACTAATATTTATATAAAGAAACAAACTAATTTTATGAGGATAAATAATGTATTATTAATTTAATTCATAAAACTTTTACTACTAAATTTAGTAGTTTTAATATTATTAACAACTGTTTGTTTTAATAAAATTGAATGTAAACGTGTTTTTGTAATAAAATTACAAATTTTTACTTTTATATAATTATTTATTAAATGTAGGAAAGATATTCACTATGTTTATAATTAGTTAACATAAGTTATCTATCATTATGAAGTTAGCGATTTACTGACTTAGAGATCTTAAATCCGTTGTAATATGATGTGAAACCGTGCTTTTGTTTTACTGTGGTATTTTCAATATTTTGAGATAAATGGAAGATTGCATGAATGTAATCAAGCAAATCATTTTTCATAATTTGCTGAGATTTTCTTCATTGAATTAAGACTACTTCCGGTCTCGTCCAGCATATAACACTGATTGTTTATTAATACTTATTAATACTTATTGTAAGTAACGTTTACAAATTTTTTAGTATAAAATTCTTTAAACCAATAAAAAGTTTGTAAAAGTTAATTTGTGAACGTGAAAAAAAAGCAAACTTTGAGCAGTACCCGGAATGATCACCGCCTGAATCAATGCCAGCAGTACATATCTAGCTCCAAGAATGAAAATTAGACCTAAAAAGCTATTTTAGTTAAGAAGGTAAGATATCCATTATAGATTAAACCAAAGGCTTTGATGAGTAGTTTATTTTAAAAAAAAGAAAAGTATTCTACAAGTTTTTGAAAGTCAAGAATAAGTAGCATATTTATGTTGTTGAAAACTTAGAATATTTATAAAGTTTTAAAATACATGTAATTATTAAAAATATATAATATTTTTGGAATGTTAATAAGTTTTTTATTCAACTTTCCATTTCATTATTAAATTATATAAAATCAATTATTAAAACAACTGCAAAAAACTTGAAGAATTCAATAATGTATTTTATTATTCTGATCGATGTAAAATAAAATGCAATAATTTTATTAATGTTTAATATTATAAATTTGGTATACATATTTATATTACATATTTAATGACTTATTCCACATTTATAATTTAAATATATCATATAATAAATACTTATTATATTTTTGAATAATAAATTTGAATAAATACTTTTTATATTAATTGCTTCTTTGGTTGGATTTTTAATTATTTTTAATGAACAAATGAATTTTAATGTTCTCAAGCACCCTCTCAAACAATATTATATGTTTTGAGTAATCAGTTTGCACCTGATTATTAAATTTATTCTTTTGAGTAAGTAACGAGAGGAATTTTACACAAACAAAATGACGAATAACATTTAAATGTAAATAAATAGCTTTTAAAATATTTTTTACCTTTTGTCGAAATACATGAAATCAAAAATTAATGAAGTGCAAAACAAATGACAAATTTTACAAAAAAAAAGACTATTATTCTAAGGAAAATCAACCGATTAGCATTCAGCAAATAAAAGGTTTTAAAGAAAGAAAACATTAAAAAGATATTTCTTATTGTTAATAAAAAAAATATTAATTATAGAACATAAAACTCGATAAAAGAAAAAGAATTAAAAAAGTTGATTAAAAGCAAAATCTTTTCTATCTCTTCCATAAATACGCGGAAATTAATTTATCAACCCAAAACATCAAGATAAAAAAATAAAAAAATAGAATTTTATTTTAAAAATAAAAAACCATTGCGTAAAAGAATTTATTTTATGATTGTGATTTGTTTTATTTTTATTTAATAAAGTTCTTCTATAATTAGTATTGTTCAATTATTTTATTCTATACATAACACTTTATGATGTCTCACTTTAAATAAGTTATAATGGAGACTGTGCTGGACTCATCAAAACTATTTTTATATAAATAAAACAACGATAAAGGGACTCCAATATATTAAAAATTAGTAGCCGCTATTGCATTCACATTTTAAAATTTTAAGGAATCCTTACGCATTTTGTTGATATTGTATGGTGTAAGAAACTTCCACTCACTTGCTAATATGTAAAATAAAAGATTTGATATTAAAACTTCAACGTTTCCCTTCTAAAACTCAACAATAAATTATTCGTTTAAGTTGTTGAAACGTTGTAAAAGTGTTTCAAAATTCAGATATATACAATATATAATGTATCAAATTTCATATATCAACCTTTGTATAAAATAGACAATTAAAAACTTTATTTAGATTTATTTATATGAATATTTAATTATAAAAATGGCCTTGACTTACGATAACATTTTGTAGTAAATTGAGATAATTATTGTTTTAAAATATGGTTTTTTTAAATTTTAAAATAAGCAATTATTTTTTAAATTAAATAATATTTACTTATTACAATCAGATTTCGCTGTGAAAAATGACATCAAGTGAAGCTATGTGATGGCACAAATAGATTAGATGCAAAAATGATTGAATTGAGGTTTTTTTTGACAAATTTCTTGTAGATTTTATGTTAAAATCAAGTAATCGATTTTACATTTTTTTTATTTTTTTTAATAATAGTTTGGAAAGATATAAAAATTTAATGAAAATATTTTTATTTAAAATAGATTTACTAGAATATGTAAGATTTGATTTACTAAGATTTGAGAAAATTATTAATTAAATTAAATTATGTTTTAAAAGTGTTATTTCGTTGATTACAGTTTGTGATTTTGTTCTATTTTTTATAATAAAATAATTTAAAAATTATACAATATAGTCTAGATATACAACATTTATTTAGCTTATTGTTGTATAATAATAGTTGAATAAAATATTTTGAAGTAACCATAATTATTTTTAAAAGTTTCTTTTAAGGAGAAAAAAATTTATATATTTTGTATTTTATTTTGATTTTTTTGGTTGAATTTAATTTTAATATTAAGTTTCAAAAAAGAAAAATTTTCAAATTACATTAGTTGAATATTGATGATCGGTTTGTGCTTTTTGATAAAAAAAACGTTTCTGCGGCTTGTCTTTTTAATGTGTTTTTGAACGCGTCTTGTAGTATTTGGCATTTTGTTTCGTGTATTAGTGGCGCTGATTTGTGTACTTATTCCCAGTGTTCGTGATAATTACTGGCTTTGCTTTTAATATGTTCATTGAGTCGTGACCGGAATTTTCTATGTGTTTCTACTATGTATATTGCGTCGCATTTCATGCAAGTGATTTGGTATACTATGTTTTTAGAATACCAAAAACATTTGGTAGGCCAATGGCATAGACAATCTTGATGATAAAGGTCTGATCTTTGGGCTTTTTGAGATTTTCGAAATTGTGATTTCAAATGTGCTGCAGTGGTGAAGGTTGGACGAATATGTAAAAGTAAATCTGTGTTGTTAATCTGATTACATTACATGTCTTATTGTTCACGAAAGTGAAGCGTAGGTATATTATTGGTTTTTCGTGTTTCTTTTAAGTGTTGTGACTTTTTTTATTTTTTTGGAGCTGTATTTATTTAAAAAATATTTTTCTACGAATTCTTTTGGATATTCATTTTACAATTAACGTGTTTTGAAATTCTCGAGGGCTTTTTTTATGTTATGTCAGAATAGTTTCTTATTGCTCTTTTCTCTCTCGTGTTAATAATGCTATTTTTTGCTGGAGTGGAAAAATAATAAGATCATATAAAGATTTTGAAATACAAATTTTAAATATCAGTTGAAGAATTCGGTAATTTTAAATATTTTTAACATAAGAAAAAGTCTTTTATACCTATTTTTATTCTATGATATTTATTATTTTTAATTTAACAAAAAAAGTTGTTTAACGTTGGTCCTTTCTTTCATTCATTGTTGATTTAAATAAAAATATTATTTTTTAAAAGTTTAAAATTGTTTTAAAAATTTTTATCCATCTTTTATTAATAAAATCTACGAAACCACAGTTCAAATGCATGCAACTGACACATTTGATATATAATAAAATGTAATAAATAAAAATGTTATAATAAATAATTATTTAGGTGAATTAGAATAAGTTTTATAATTTTGTTTAATAAATAATAGATATCCTTTGATTTTGTTAAAAATGTTTTTCAATCGATAAGCAGGAAAATGCTTTTTTAGAAATATATTTATTAAGTTTTGTAATAATATTAAATTAAAAAATCGAATATTGTGTAAATGGTAAAATATGTCAATTTGTTTTACAACATTGCTCGTTAGTAATGTAACAAAGGAAGATGTGTTAAGTTTAAAATATATATTTTATTGAGGTTAATTATTTTAAACACGATATTCATTGCTTGAAAAAATAAAGTATTTTACGAAGATTTTAATTTTTAAAAAAATTAAATTTATTTTTAAGATAATAAATAAAGAAAAATAGTAAAATCCGTGTATGTGGTTGGTTAAATACAAGCAAATTCAATTTTTTGTCACAATTAAAATAAATGAAATTCAAAACTATATAAAAAAAATAAAAATTGAACAAAAATATATATTATTTTACTTATATTTATCGTGATTTCGAAGGTAGTAAAAATATATATTGTCAGTATAAATGAAAAATATCAAATATTAAAATTATTTTGATACTCTGGCCACAATTTACCTTAACTTCGAAATATTAAATTATCTCAATTTTACATAGATATTTATAACGTTGGAAATACCAAAACTAACACCTATCCTGTTCTTAATATCGAGTTCCTGACTATCTGTAGAATGATCAACTATCATTTTCTGGTTGTCTTTGGATTTCAGATTATTTTCTTTCTTTGCCTTTACCTAATTTATTTTTTTGGATATAAACAGGCATGTGCCTTACCATAATTGTAATGTTTATACAAATAGTTGGACAGAGTTCCTTCCTTATATAATACTTTACAAGTACTCGTCATTCATCATTATTGGTACAAACCTTTCACTGGCATAACAATAGTTAATAAAATCAAATTATTTCAATTAAATAATTAATATTATTAAAAATAAAATTTAAAAATTCTACATCTCAAGATCACATTTAGGAATTACAAAATGGTTTTTATTTCTCATGCATTTTGTCAAATAAAAAATATCTAAAATATCAAATAAATAACTAACATTATTATTGTTAAATAATTATTATTTTATACATTTTGTATCTTATAAACTGTTTTCTACATACATAATAATTTGATTTCGTATGGAAAATTATATCAAAAATAATTGTTTAAATTAAGTTATCAAAAATTACTGTAATTCACAAATTTGATTGTAATTAAATTTCGTGAATTTCTATTTTATGTAAAGTTTAATTAACATTCTTTTTATTTTAGAATTTTAATTTTTTAATTCTCAAG
The DNA here is from genome assembly GCA_022537955.1 of Schmidtea mediterranea. Lineage (NCBI taxonomy): Eukaryota > Metazoa > Platyhelminthes > Tricladida > Dugesiidae > Schmidtea > Schmidtea mediterranea. The sequence continues at coordinate 242,934,856 of CM039680.1, read as the reverse complement.
TCATTATAAAAAAATATTTTTCCAAAAATATATTGATAAGATTTAATAATTATAATTTTATGTTTATGTTGTCATATTAATGAAAGAAGCCACAATACTATGAGGAACGTGTGACGTTACCAAATTTCAGATACCAGCCATTAAAAACTTGTATAAATACAACTTTTATATGTTTATTGTTATTGTATCTTGTTTGACTTACTTGATGGGTGTAAGGCAGGCACCTACTCAGGTTGAAACCTACCACCATTTTACAAGCCTTAAGTACCATCATGAAAATGATAAATATGAGTCTTCAAGATCTCTTTATTAAAATACACATTTTAACAGGAACAGTGTAATGATACTAGCTTTCTCTCTCTCTGCATCTCATGACTAAGAAGGTGTGGAGAGAAGGGTTGATATAATGAATTGTCATATTAAACTTTTACAGTTTATTTTATTTAACGAAAAATTTTCATTAATTTTATTGAAAAAATTAACTTTTTTTAAAATACATCTATTATTAAAATTCTCTTTAATTTGATATTCTTCTTATTTGAAGTTTCTCAGTGAATCCTATTACAAAATCAGATATTTTTAAAAGTAGAAATTTTGTTTAAACTATGTTTAATTTGAAAATATTGAAAAGTAATTTGACAATTTTCTGTAGACAGACTAATAATTATAGATTTTTACTTAATTTTGAGATTTTTAAAATTATAATAATTTCATAGATATTTTTCACCATTATAATTAAAAGTTGTGCTTTTAAAGAAATTAATAAAATTATTTACAAAATAAATAAAAAATTATTGTTAATCTATTTCTTTTACACGAAATTATGATTTATGATTTAATTGAATGTTAAGTAAAAATTAAAACGACATCGCAATTTAATATTAATAATTTATTTATTATGACTCGAATTCAGACGGTAAAATAAATCAGTGATACTCGACTAACGTTTGCATTAATGCAAATTATACCCTTTTGTAAATAAAAATTATCATATAAAATTAGATTAATTTCAGTCTCTATTTGCTGTGATTTCACTTGATTAGCAACAAAACTAAAATATATTAAATTTTATTGATAATATAAAACAAAATATTTCGCATCAAATGTTTCTGGCAGAGAATCGGACAAGGAATCACATCATTACAACTCAAAGATTACAAACAAGAAATAATCGGCAATGACTTCATTTAAAACAAATTCTTACAATCCATTAATTATTTATTGAAAATGTTGCAGCTGTAACATATTATAACATAAATATGAGTGAGTATAAAAATTACGCAAGCGTTTAAATTAAAACCAAAAGTCGTCTCTATACTTCGGGGCATTCGGTAGTTATTATTATACAGTAATACTCTACTTAACGTAACGGATGCATTGGCAATTTTATTAACGCTAACCCTGGCATGCCTTTGCGAAAAATATTGGATCCGTGAAACATAAATTCAGTTTCATTAAATTTGATGTCATTCATTTAATTAGCAACTGATAATTACATACAATGTAAATAATACAATCTATATGTAATTTTAAATTGCTTATTGCTTTGTTTAAATGCAGAACAGAATAAAAAGTTCAAAGTGATTGCACATGAATTTTATTTATTTTAAATAACAAATGTGAATTATTATAGAAGATCAAAGAATTTTTTTTAATTTACAATTTATTAAATCTTAATGCAATTTGTTTGAGCAAAAAAAAGTTGAATGGCAATGAAGCAAAAACCTGGATTATTCAAGGGGTTTTGAAGATGTTATATGCTAATTTTAAGTTAGAAATATGAAATTTTAAAAATCAAAATTCATAAATTATTTAAACTTTTTTTCCAATGATCATTTAAAAATCAAAACGTTGATTTTAAATATCTTTTTAAATATTTAAAAATATATTTTTATATAAATTTATAATTTAATTATATATTAAATTTGATTATAATTTATAATTACTTTTATTATTATATAAACAAGTATAATAGTTATAACATAATATTTATTATTTAAAAATGATAACGTAAACTTCGAAAATAAAAATTAGTTTAGGAAATATTGCGCGTTTTATGATTGAAAATTGCTTTCAAATCTAATTTTAAACAAAGAATTGAATTTTCTTAATCAATCAAATTTAAATATTACACAGCAAAACAAAATTTCGCAATTTTGATTTAATTGTTAAATATGTTGGTTAAATTGTGTTTTAAATATGTGATTCAAATTTCGAATTTAAAAAAAAATATTATATTATTTATTTTAACTCAAAAACAAAAATTGTGCAAACATAATGTAATCGTAGAATTAAAGAGTTCACCAAACTCACTTTTGGTTTTCTTTGGGGATGATATTTAATTTATTTTCATTCTGGCAGAAGATCAAAATAAAAATAAATTTTTATTTTTTTTATGAATACAAAATAAACATAGTTTCATTATGTTGTATTTACTGTATTGAGAAAATTAAAAAATTATTTAAAAAATTAATTTTAGAAAAAATTAAAAAAATTGCATATCAAATTTTTAAATTTAAAAAATGGCATCCAATATAACAAATTTTAAAAAAATTATTTAATCGTAAAAATTATAAAAAATATCATTTAATTATAATAAACTTATTTACTCAGAACAAAGAAATAATTCGGAAAAATTATCATTAGAATTTAGAGTTTGTAATATGTTCAATTGCTAAGTATGGGAAAAACTCTTCAAACGCCGCGGAGTCAATGAACTCAGCCATCAAAAAATTCATTAAGCAAGATATAACAAATCTTATTATATCTCTGAATAACTATTCCAAGAAGGTATTTAGCCAAAAAAGAGAAAGAACTATCGGTAATTCGATTTTTGCTAAACAACTACCTAGCGTTGAAACTAACACTACATTGGCGGTTATATACGATCGCAGAATCTAACGCAAATAGAATTTATAGTAGATTTTAGTTCTAAAAAATGAAGTTGCGATAGATCTTTTGAGTTCGGATATCCTTGTTCGCATTTATGTGCAGTAATCGTATATCTCAGACAAGATCCTAAAGCATTTGTTGAGATATACTTTACATCTTCTAATTACCATTGCTCGTACGTAGATTTAATTGCGCCTCTTTCGGTCATTAGCTTGCAAAGAGATAACACTCTACCACTGGAAGCGAGAAGATCTCATGGAAGACCGAGAGTTTCAAGAATACGGTCAGCAAGAGAGAATTAAATATTCGCTTTTAATTTTGTATTGCTTTTTATGTCTAATATATTTTTTCTGGGCAAAGTTTTTATGATGCTATTTTTTAAATTTTATTTTTTTAAGATGCCATTTTTTAAATTAGCAAAATTGATATGCCATTTTTTAAATTTAAAAATTTGATATGTCATTTTTAAAATTTGCCAAAGTGGTATGCCATTTTTTAAATTACCGATAAAAAATATGCTATTTTTTATTATGCCCCTTAATGTTAATAAATTTAATTTTTTAATTTGTTATTTTTCATTATATGCACTTCAGCTCGATTCTTTTTTTAAATAACACCTACTTAACCTTTCCTCTTCGAAAATCGTAGTTGCACAAATTTTTAATGCATTTAATTTTTTGTTTTAAGGAGTTCATTAGTAAGAATTAACATATAGGACGATATTCTTAAACAATATATATATATATATAAATACCAATAATTGCTAAAATTAAGAAATTAAATTTGCAAATATTAATTTTAAATTAATCATTTCAACCAAAAATAATCAAAAAGATCAAAAATATATTTTTTGGAAGATTATTTTCTATATTTAATTAATCTATATTTAATTTTTTATATGACTTTTTAAAATTATCAATTTTTTTCAGATTGTTTAAATAAGCTCTATATTGAATGAAAGTGGATTAAGAGTTAAACATTTTTAATTTATTTTTTAGATTAATTTTAAAATTCTTTCATTCTGTCTGAATTGGTTTTATGAATTTAATTAAAAAATAATTTTAATTAATATTATATTTTTATAATAATATCAGATTGGCTGAAAAATAATGGTTTTTCTAGTTTCTATGAGTTGACTCTTTATAATTTAATTGTTAAATTCTGTATTCTGAATCAAGATAAATTTCTGAAAACGAACTATAATAATGAAAGGCTTTTATGGTTAACTGTTAAAATTTTTATAAAAATGAGAAAAGCTTGTAATTTCATTCTTAAATCAACCATCAGATACAATTGTTCACCAATTTAATTTGATTTTACAACAAAATAAGGCCTTCAAAACGAAAGATTACATAAATATAATTTTTTTGTGAATGATATTTATTTTGATTCTTTCAACTATTTTCAATCAGGACAAACAAATAGTAAAATTTTATTAAGATAACCTTTTAGGTGGGACAAAGAAATGCTGGACTTTATTAGAATATTTATATTATATTTATGCTATTGGATCTTAAATTTATTTGTATTATTGTCAAGTAATAATAATAGTCTGAAGTGAGTATATCAAGCTATCTAGAATACTTTTATGAAATTGTTATATTGTTGCCAACCTTATTCAATTTTGGCGGAAATATTATATTTCAAACTCTAATTTGCAGACAAATATCATTGACAGATGTAGAGATTTTTCATTATTTTCGGGTTATATTACAAGTTTATGGGAAATAAAAAAGAATATTATCGAAATTGAGAAGATTTGGAAATGTAAAACGAACGGATCTCAAAGGGAATTGTTAATTTTTAAATTGAGAAAAAACATGAAAAGTAATTCTCACTACTACTGCCATCAATTAGACGAAATAAAATACTTAATAGCATAAAATATTAAATTTATAATTAATTGACTTTCGTCTGCAAATAATCTTTATATTTAAAATAAACATTAAAACGAATTTAATTTTTGTTTTAATTAATAATAAATAACATTTCAAAACTGTAAAAGTTTAATATATTTTTATTTGAATAAGATGTTACAAATATTGACATATGAGAAATGAGAAAATAATTTTGCACAAAAACTATCTTAAATATTTTCTCTGATATATCCAAAATCTCTATACAAAGATTATTAGATTCATATTTTAAAATATCTTTATGAGTCTTTTGTGTTTTTTAATTTATTAATGTTAAAATTATTTTTACAGTCGAATTGTCTGTCTAATTATTTACCCAAATACTTTAGTTTTTGACCCACATTTTCATTCATTAATTAGCTAATTGATACTATTCTGTACATTTTTCAACTAAATCACTTTAAATAAAGTGTTTTTTTATCATCTAGCGCATTCCCAAACGCATTTTCATGATCTTTTGCGTATAATTATTCAAGAACACGGGCTTTATGTCGTGCCATGATATGCATTTTCGGTTCAAATTCAATTTTACAAAATAATTTATAATATTTTCTTATTTTATTTGTTTTGTTTTAATGATCCCAGAAGAATTATCAAGTAAAGTTATTTTGCTCACCAATGACAATTGTTAAAATTTACTTTTGCTTCTCCGTATTTGCGCTTAAAATACTTATTTTTTTATTACTTTATAAATATTTTTTTAAATATTCATAAAATGTAATATCATATCTTAACTTTCTTAAACTTGTTATTTCATTATTTTTTACTTTTTTTAAACTTTTCTTTAAAACATCTAACAGCGTAACAAACTAACATTTATTTGAGTATTTATGGAATTTATAGAATTTAAAATAATTAGAAATGGTTTAGGTTTTATAAAGTAGCAATATTAGAAAAAATATTTGTTTTAATGTAATTACCATGCTTCATCATCTAATGTAAAATAACCTCTAAAATATAAATATAAAATTTAGTAAAAATAAAATATGAAAATAAAATATCTAAACTAAAATATTATTAAGGCTTCTTGAATACCTATCAGTAGTATACTAATGAATATTCCTAATTTATTCCTAATGGCGTTTTTACACAATTTTCTTTGCATATGTATAGGAAAAATATTAAATTAATAATAAAGTTTGTAAATTAATAAATATTAATATAACAAAATTGTTCTTTAGTATTTGCAATCTGCAAGCTATGCATTTAGTGTATATTTTATTTCATAACAATATATTTCAATATATTTTACTTTATTTGCACTTCTAGGTTCTATTGCAAAATGCCATTAACAAATTCAACAATTTTTATCAATAACAAACTAAAATTTTATTTTTATTTGAAATATGTTCTCTTGGATTGTTTTTAATAATTTAATAATTTATATATCAAAATCCCTTTATTATTATTTATAAAATATTTTATTGAATATAGTTTTATGTTTGGATTTCACTGCAAATCAGATATATATATATATATATATATATATATATATATATATATATATATTTATATTTGTATGTAAAATAATTTTGTTTTATATGAAAACGTATTTATTTATGTTACAATTACAAGTTTTATAGGTGTTTGCAAATGACAGTACCGATTTTTATCTCGGATTCTTAAGGAGCTGGTTAAATATTACATAAAATTATGTAAAATAAATATTCTTTGTAAATTTTCTTAAATAATCTATTATTTTACACTATTTGACTTTACTGAATTGTTTAATAAATATTTCACAGTAATAATTATGACTTTTGGATTTAAGTTTGTAAATTGCACTTATTAAAAACAATGATCTAATTTTCTGAGGTTTGTAATCCCATTATTTGGCTGATTGTACTTCATTTATTTAAGAAAGTCACTTAAAGGATTACTCTCTCTCACTCGCTCTCTCTCTCTTTCTTTCTATAAACTTTTATGTCTTTGTGAGATTCGTCAAGATTTGTTCCATAGTTAAGAAACTTAGGCATTATATTTTATTTTAATTTTAACTTTGAACTAGTTTCGATTATTTACAAAAGAAATGTGAAGTTCTATTTCCATATCTAAAACTCATAATGTGGGGAGTTTAAAATTAGAAAATTATTATTTAAATTTTTAATTTAAATTTTGATAGAATGTTTATTCTGTTATTCACACAAAATTCAAGACAAACAAACATAAAATCGTAGCAAAACAAGTAAAATTACTTTAGAACTGCTCTTGCTACTGCTTGGACAATCGTCTTCTCTGTCACTTGTAAGTTGATCTGCTACTTCAATGGAATTTTTCTAAAACACATTTATGATACTAATTACAGATGTCTAAGAGTGATTGAAATAAATTTTTTAATAAACTCAATTTCATTTTCCAAGTGCTCACTTAATATAATTACCATCTAAATTACGAAATTATTTTAAATCGAAAAATTTCTAAATATTTAATGTTATTTGGCTAATTAAAGTTATAATTATCTCAGTGTCAACATAATAAAATATTATAAAGATTTATAATAATAACAATAATAATAATAATAATAATATTAATAATAATAATAATAATAATAATATTAATAATAATAATAATAATATTAATATTAATAATATTAATAATAATAATAATAATAATAATATTATTAATAATAATAATAATATTAATAATAATAATAATAATAAAAAGAAGAAGAAGAATAAAATATTAATATTATTATTAGTATTAAAGTGAACAAAATGAGTGAGAGAAAAGATAAAAAATAAAGAGTAATAGAAAATCAAATTATATGGTCGTTATTAATTAATAAGTACACATTTAAAAAGGATAACAGATACAAATAACAAAGTGGAAATGTTATAACATTGAATTAATGAATAAACCGCCCGGGAAGTCAAAGAAATAAAATAGGAAAAAAGTTCCACATATTGACAGCGGCCTGAGATTACATGAATAAAAGCAAATGAATGTGATTGTTTAAAAGAAAAACGGAAACAAAATTTAAATTATCTCAAGTGCCAAGAAATAACAACGTATAAATCTTAGAGACACAAATGGAGAAATTTGAAGAAAAACCGAGATGAAATAATAGAAAAAGACAAGACAAAAAATATTGAAATATTTTGAAGAACTATAAAAGTATATTGTGAGGTGTTTTCAGCAGAAAATTGAATATTTCGGATTGTTTGTCAGAGATATTTTAAATGGATTTAAACAATTTTAAAAGATAAAATCAGTTTTTATTTAAATAAAATATTTATATTTTATATAAAATATTTCAGTTCAGTAAATCTTGGGAATGCATATTATCAGGTAAAACTAGAAGACGAAACAAAGTAAAAAACGGCGTTTTCAACAACGTCAGGCCAATACTGTTTTAATAGAATGCCAATCAAAATAGCAACAGTGCCAGGTACGTTCCAAGAACTAATGAGAAAAGTATTAATGGGTATGAGATGTGCAGTGGTACACTTAGACTATATTTTGGTATTTATAGAGATAATATATCAGCACTATGAAGTATTAGATGAGGTTCTTGACCTGATTGGTAATGCAGGCCTGAGGATAAATCACGAAAAGTGTCACATTCTAAAAATGGAAGTCATATTTTTAGGCCACATCATCAACAAATAGGGAACTCAAGGGACCCTTAAAAGCTGGAGGCTATTAAATCATTTAAAAGGTCAAAATGTGTCAAATATCTGAGAAGATTTTTGGGAAAATATAATTACTATAGAATATTTATCAAGGAATACGTAAAAAAGGCTAGATTTTTAGAAGAATCATGTGGGTTTAACAACTAAAATCTGAAAATTTAGGCAAATGCTTTAAGGTCTTCACTTGTTCTAGGATTTTCGGATTTCGAAAAAGAATTCATTCTAGATATAGACAGATTACAACGGCTGTGGAAAGATAATAGCATACCGCTCTCATGCAATTACAATCAAGAAAAAAGATATTACATAACACGAAAAGATGTGCTTACAAATATACTATTTTTGCTAACACTTTTATCATTAATTATATGTGAAGCGATTCACTTTGAGAACGGATCATAAAGCTATCAAGTTTTTATTATCCACAATTTAGAACGATAAGAAATTATATCAATGCTTCATGTAAAGAAAGAAGTAAAACAGCTTGGGCAGAAATCATACTGGAGATTGAATTTACTATGAATGCAACGTTTCGGAAATCGATTGATTGAAGCCTGCAGAAGTTATATTTGGAAGTAAAATAGCAAGGAAACAATTACATAGTAGAACACAAGTTTTACCAAAAGAAGATATTACAGGAAGTACCCAAGAAATAACCCAAGCAAAAAGAGCATTCGATGTAGGAGATGATGTACTGGTAAAAGCAGAATCAAGAACAAAAGACAAGGAAAGATACGAAGGGCCATATAGAATAGTGCAAAGACTTCATGATTGCTGATACCGGCTTCAAAACGAAAAAGAAAAGATATTCCAAAGAAATATTGAGAAGATGAAAAAATTTCTTTTAAAAGGGGAATTTGAATTGTTTTCAGCAGAAAATTGAATATTTCGGATTGTTTGTCAGAGAGATTTAAAATGAATTTTAATAATTTAAAAAAGATAAAATCAGTTTTTATTAGTAAAATTTTATAATTTATAATTTTTCGTTGAATTGTTAAAATATATTGGCATAATTAGCTTTGATAAAAATTTAAATATAAAATTCTTCAATTTTTATTAAAATTTTATTATTGAATCTATCTGATAAATTGTTTTTAATTATTTGGTACTATGCTTGAAAGTTTGTTTAAATATTAAACAATATTGAATTAGAAATAAAGATTTGAAATATGAGTTCTCTTAATGCAAATGCTATTCAAGATAATTTAGAAGAACTATCACTATGTATCATAATAATTCCAGAGTGGTGAATCTTTTTGTATTTGTGTTAGCAAAAATTGTGATAGACAATAAATATTTATCATGGAATTATTCAAATTTTACTTAAGAAATATTTACTGAGAATGAATTGTAAGAATGAATTACTAACACACATTCAATTAAAAATTATTAAAAATTGAATAGATTTCATTGGTTAATTATATTTAACAGGGGAGATATTTGTGTATAGATACTTATGTGCAGAAGAATATAGTTAATAAAATAAACAATTAATAAAGGAAATGTACATTAAATGTGCGCGGTTATACCAAACAGGGCGAATATATACAAATAGGGTGAATGTACAATAAATGCGGCAAATTTAATACAATAGACACGGGCGGATCTGACCAATAATAAGACCAATAATTGTTTATTTTACATTTCACCACAAATCCAACAATGAAATTTTCTAGAATTTCATTGAAAGACTAATTTACATTTAAAAAAACTTTTTAAAATAATATTTAATAGAAATAATAAAAATATTAATATGTGAGAATTATGTGAAATAGCAATTTGATCTGAAATTTCGAAGATGATAAATTTGGAAATTAAAGAAAAGCTAATTAAACTAAACAAATAATTTGTGTGTTGAAAACATTGTACATTCCATGTTCTTTCGAAGGACAAGTAAGAAAGCTATACAAAGTTTATTCAACATGCTTAAGCACTGAAGTTTAAATTCCCCAAAGTAAACAAATCTCTGACAAAAAACATCTATCTACTCAAGAAGGTATTGTACAGCGGAAACTGTAGAAAATTTATTTTTGCACATTTACGTTATTGACATTTTGTTAATAGATAGTAAAAGATCAACATTATTATTAAAAAGAATCACAAGTTTTCCAAAGACAAACAATATTTAGTACATTTATTATAATTAATATTATGTGAATTATTTTAATTTAATTTAATTAGTTAATTATAAAAAGAAAGGCGGTGTAATAAATGGAAAGATTATGAATGTAGAATATTTAAAACCGGTTTGTAGAATTCAAAATTTTGTTTTGTTTAGAAGTGACTCTAATTTTAAAATTTTTCTTCGTTCTTCGCATATACTGTTTAATTTTGAAGGTCTTTGAAGATTTATACAAAGTTGTTGTCTTCACGGGAAATGTAACAGAGTACCTTGGAAGTGTTTTATAGTGTTATTCTATTTTTTCTCTTGAAATGAAATAAACACTTTTTAATTCGTTATGTCACTTAAATGATGAATAAATATATTAATTGCTTTATTGTCACTGCTGCTCTTTTATTGAAAAGAGAACAAATTTATGTCAACTGTCTTTCAAATCCTTTCCCAAAAAAATATAAAAGCAATTTTTTCAATTGATTTTGTTGAATTTTCAAGTTTTAAAACGGAAAATGTCACATTTATAAAACGATTTGAAATATTTTGGCAAAAGTTATTTTTCACAGTATTTATATTGGGTCAAAGTTTTTTGAGGTTTCTTCAAAATATAAAAGTGGAAATAAAATTTAAGTTTTAAATTATCTTTTGGATAGCTGGATATGTTTATTTGGTTGCTTACTTGTGCTATTTATTTATGTAAAAGAAATTCAATGAAATTTAAATGGGTTTTATCAAAAGAAGAAAATGAAATATTTGTATGAAATTAGTAACGAAACAATAATAACTTTGATATGGATCTTTTATAATAATTATATTAAAAATTTTTTATAATAATTATAAAAAATTATAAATGTTTTTGTAAATTTATATTTCAGTGAGTATATAATGTCACTTGAAGACAAAACTTATATCCTTTGCCAGCAAGACGTCTTTCATCATCAGGCAAACCAAGGTAATTACATATGGGTAAAAATACAAAGGCTATTTAATTAATTTGTATTTTAATTCTTCCAAAATATAGTTTAATTTAAGTATATATAATTTAAATATTATAAATAAATATATTTCGTATATTAATATTTAATTATATATATATATTTTTTGAAATTAATAATAAAACAAAATAATGAGATTTAACAAGCTAAGGATTTCATAATACTTCACATATTTTTAAAAAATACCCAAAATATTAGAAAATATTTTTACTGTTTAACAGCATCTAAATTTTATTTGCTTTGGAGCGTCAGATAATCTTACAATATTCGAATGAATAAACAAAAAAGATATTTAATTGCTACAATTATCGGAATAATATGTTTTTGAAAAATTTCTTTTTCAAAGTTCCGATCATAGTGTTTTGGTAATTAATTATAAATCATATTACTAATATATTTTTTGTTTTAATTTCGGTTGATTCTTTGAAGTAAATCGTCTCATATCAATGAAATATTATGAAATGTTTGGTCTATTTTTTAATTTATTTGCAATCTTGAGTAATGTGAGAAGATATTGCATCAGCTGGAAATAATTCTAAAAATAAGAAAATCGTCCATGATTAATTATTGATTTTCTTATTTTTTTTAATTTTATATAAAAGTAGTTTCTATATTTTCTATTAGAAAAGTTTTATGCCGACAGGAAGGAAATCGACAGAAAAACCGATAGCAAATTGAAACAAATGATCAAATATAATTAATTCGATTTTTGATTTTTGTCTTTTATTTGAAAATTGTACTTTTTTTAATTAAAGAAATTTATTATTTATTTCATTAAATATTTTAATTAAGGAAGGAATTAAAAAACAAAATAAATAATGATAGGTAATTTTACGGGCTGTACAATTTTTTCTTTATCGTTTTAATTTACAAAATTTTCAAATTTTTAATTATAAATATTTTTTATTAAAGTTACCGTTTCTGTCGTAATCAAAAAATATTTTATTAAAATTTCAATAAGATAAAACAATTCAAAAATAACGTTATTTAAACCGTTTTCGAAGGAGATTTATATTTTCAATATTTAAATCATTCCTATGATATTCTACTTTAAAGATTTTTTCAACCTTTTTCATTAATTACTCGTCACATCTTTTGAGAAGATCTTGTTAATGGTCAAAGATACCATTTAATATCTTCAAAGAAAATGTAGTCTGCTTCAGTCCGTTTTATTCCGTTTTATTACTTCTTTGTGAAGATCATCTTACATTTTATCTAATCTAGGAAGCATATTGTAATACCTACGCACGTAGACTCGTCATAAACGTCTTTTGCTTACAATATTATCTTTCAATTGATAAGTTTCTAATGCATTAAGGAATTATGCCACAAATGTTGTTTAATATTATACTACGGAAATCGACAATAGTGTGGTACCTCTGTTTACGAACTTAATCCGTTCCAAGATTGTGTTCGTAAACCGTATATGTAAAAGCAACGTATTTTCTTGCTACTTAAACTAATTTTTCAGTCTGGTGTATAGAGTCTCGGAATATATGCAGTAGTTACTTTTGCACTTTCAATAAAAAAGACGTAATATTACTTTTAATTGTATATCTGGTCTTTGTTATGTTATATGTAAATGAGGTCCCATGACTTTTTGGTCGAATAATACTTTATTTTCACTTAAAAATACATAAAATTATTAAATTTAAGTAAATTATAACAATGGAAAATTTGAAAAAGGAAATAATATTCTGTAAAGCAATAGCCGGTAAGATGACAGTTTGAAATACAAAAACAGTATATAAGAATTTGTAATGCCAATAAAATGACATAATAATAAATTTGACAAACCCAGAAAACGTTTTGGATCACCTTTTTTCCGCAAAAGTGTCAAGCCGATCATAAATTATAAATCTCCCAAGGACAATGACAAATCGTTGGAGTTTCCTCTGTGTTGTCAATATTTACCACATTTTAATTAAAAACGATTTTTCTTTACTTTTATCATCAGGTTCAAAACATTCCGAAATAAAATGAACAGATGATACAACAAGTGTTTAAATGTGCCAAATTATCAATTTCAGAATTAGTAACAATCAACTTCTTAAACCCTCTTTTAAGTTTTCAACTTGCTACAAATGTTTCAGGGAGGGCAATGAAGGCAAAATTGCAATAAATAAAGGGACACGTTTTTGAACCTCTAGAAATGTTTTTGAAGATTTTAATAGTGCTCAAACATTAAATTCATAAATAACTTATATTAAGATATAACAATTATTAGTTTTCCTCAATCTTACCTTTAGACCTAAGAAAAGGCATTCACATCAATTTACAACGTTCATTTACCATGTACATTCGTACTCATCCATACTTGCTAAGCCTGGTAAAGATTTGTTAAGACGTAAGTAATTGTTGTATCAAATACGTTGAATGTCAACGACCAAAAATTGTAAACACATTAAACATTTAAACAAATAAACTTTTCCACTAGTAATCGGTTCGAGGAGCTTATTATTATCAGTAGAAATTATTGATTTTTTATAATTTTAATCAACTATTAATTAAATTAAATTAAATTTAAATAAGAATTTTAAAAAATATTAATATTAATTTTCGCCTTTTCTCCTAAATTCAAAAATATAATTCTTACACATTTAACGACGTCACTGAACAATTTGCATTAGTTCAAAACAAGTCCAACAAAATACAAGAAACAGAAAATTATTTATATGACAATCTTAAATTAATTATTTTATTTTCCATTTAAATTATTCCTTGTGGTGGTTTGACATTTGTTAATAAGCATCACATGGCATTAGCTTTGAAAATAGAAGCTTGCTTAAATTTGATATTTTGATAACTCACATCTAAAGATAGATATATTTTGAGTAATCACCAAGTCACTAGATAGCTTTTATGCGCCAACAATTATTTATTCACTTTTTATTCGCTTATTATTTTTACTGCTAGAGGGAAATCATCCAATAAATCATGAAGTTTATTCGGCATTTCCAAATCAACTTCAATAGTATATCCAGACAAAAGCGTTAATAATTCCAAATTATTGCAATATTTTAAAACATTATTGAGATTATCATGGATCAAAATAGAGCCCATCCATATAGGTTAACGATGTGCAATATACAATAATTCTGTATCCGCCATATTTTTGCATGCGGTGCGTATTAACAAATGTCAAACAACAGCGAATCCCTATTTTACAGAAGTAGTAAATTTACATATATTGTAATACATTAATAGGTTTATCTACTTTCATAAATCCTGAGCTCTAATAAATTGTGAGATTTTCAAAGAAATTTAAAGTATCCAAAGATTTGGCTCAAAATTACAGAAAGAAATCAACTAGTTAAAGGTAGTAAAGTTTCAAATACATCATCATATAACCCAATAATGTGTTACAGTTTGTTTTATTCAATCTGGTTATCAATTTGCTGACATACTTATGACCGTGACTTTTATAGTTGTGTCTATTTAATAAATGTATACTCATATATTTCTTTATTTTGTTATTATTTATTGTTATATTGATAATTTTAAAAAATTGTGATATGTTCACTTACTAACCATTATGTACATGTGTAATGATTATTTAAAAATATTTAATACATTTAAAATAATATGTAAAATAATAACATTCAATTATTAATAATAATAAAAGTAAATAAATTATATAAATTAAAATAAATGATTATATAAATAATAATTAATATTGATCAAAAGCATCTAAATACATTTAAATAAATAATTAATAAAAGCTAATATTTATAAAAATAAATATTTATAACTACATTTAAGTTAATAATTAAGAAATGAATTTCAATAATTAAAAATAATAAATAATTACATAATTTAAAAAGGTTTATTTTATCTTATGAAATGTGAAATATTTATTATTTTCTGTGAATTAGTAAGTAGTAAGAAAAGGAGATATCAAAAGGTGCGCCAGATAAGACAAATATCGCTTATCAGAAATGTGTTGGTTTTTAACAAAATTTCATTTATTAGCAAGTTTCACTAGTGTTCAACTAAAAATCACAAAAATGATTAAAAACAAGAAGGTGCCTTTCCAAAACAACTGAAATAAATTCTGATTGATAAATATCAACAAAAACAATATTCAATTGAAAATAAACTTTATGAATTAAATACATCCACATAACTGACCGATTTATTTAATGCCAAAACATAGTTATTTGTCGGGATTTTTTGTTTTAACTTAGCTTTGTTGAAATATTAGTAAACTCGTTTTACTTCAACCTAAGTCGACTATTATGAATTTATGTTTTCACTTATCAAATGAAAAGAAATCACTGGTGAAAATCAAAATAAGTTCTTATAATTATTTTTCCTAATTAATTGTTTGAAATAGTTTGAAATTCACAATCCTAATAGTTTGTGTGGATCAAAATTACATATTTACCTGTTTCTTAAGAGAATATTTTGACCACCTTAAATAAATCTTGAATTATAAATTATGAATTTATGAAATTTAGACTTTCTAAATGATGTTTATAATTATTCGGTAAAAAAATAATTTTTGAAATATTTGCCAATTTTTAGAATTGAACTCCGACCAGCCGTATTTAGCAATCATACTTCAGCTAACACTGTCATTAATAAAATTGAAGGTATTTGTTAATTTGTAAATTTAATTTTTTTCATTTCAAGTCAACGTATTCTAATAAAATATTTCAAGTGGCAAAATCCAAATTAGTTTTTTTAAAAGATTTTTTGGAATATAACTTTTGTATTTTTTATACTGATAAACTCTTCTTTTCCATTGATTCAGGCAATGAATAAACAAAACAGGAAATGTTAACGAGACATGTCCATCATATTTCTGGACCCCACAGTTTTTGGTTATGAATTATTTGATACAAAAAACTGAAAAAAATCCTGATTGATAAATATCAACAAAAACAATATCCAATTGAAAATAAACTTAATGAATTAAATACATCCACATGACTGACAGATTTATTTAATGCCAAAACATTAAGTTATTTTTCGGGTGTTTTTTGTTTTAATTTAGCATTGTTGAAATATCATTAAACTCGTTTTACTTCAAACTAAGTTGACTATTAACAATTTTTTTTCATTTTTTTAATACAACTATAAATAATATCAGCAAAATTATTTATAATTTAAGTCACTTTTGAACGTTTTTCCTTGAACTTTCATTTATTTTTATTTTGACTATAGATCAATATTTTTTTCATGTACAATACAGAACTTTTGGCCATTTTATTTTCATTTTTCAAGTGTTTTTTGAAGAAGAATAAAATATTAAAAATAAATCTTTGGATTTCGGTATTTCAACTTTCTAAATAAATGTCATTTTTGAAAATTATATTTCCAGATTTGATGGAATTATATTATTTTTACACATGTAGATATGACATCAATCGGATCACCGTACTTAAATAGATTTGAATATAAGAGATATTTCCTTGGGATTGGTTTGAAGTTTCTAAACTACCTAAATGATGAGAAAAGTCTTTACTGGCAGTCAGGTAAGTTTTAAAACCTTTGAAGCATTTGGGAACGATTTTCTAAAAAATATTGTTTCAATTGATGAAACGCCATTTTTTCGAGTGTGGATACAGGGGAAGCTCGTTTTATTTTAACAGTATAAAAGTATGTAATTCTTTTTTTCATGTGTCCTTTGAAACTTTTATAAATAAAATGATTTAAATGTATATGCTACTAACACGAGTATTCAACGTACAAAAAAGTCTTAAGATAAGTCGAGAACTTACTGTTTATAATTATAGTTATAAAATTGTAAAAATTAATTATTATTTCATTTCTAAAATTTAAAACTCAATATTTAAATAACTAAGAAACCTGATAGAGCAAATGCAATTAATTGAACATATTGTCTAGAAATTTACTTTAAAAAAATTATAAAAATTATTATATTTGTTTGTTTGAAATGCTATGTTGCCTTATTCGTGACTGCAAACACATAAATATTTGATAGTTTTTCATAAGCCAAACAATGCGTTTTTGTCATATCTAAAATTTTCATTTGAAAACATAATTAAAATAATTAATAACAAATTTTTCACTCTTAATTTTACATTATAAGAAAAAGAAATTCTAGTTAACAGTGAGTTTTTGTTTTATTAATGAAAATTAATTTAAAATTTTCATCAAGACATATTTTCCTGAAATAATAAAAACTGCATTTCAAATACAAAAAAAACAAAATAATGACTGCCAATAGTTAGATTAATTAAAAAAAATTTTCACTTGAAATTTGAATATATGGAAGTGGAACTAAATTAAAAACACATTGTCCATGTCTCAATATAATAAAACTGAACATCTATTTTTTTAAAATTTTCTTTTAATCTTCATTTTTTTAAATTTATCGACATATTTAGATTATTTTAATCTTCACAATTTGGTCTGGTTATCATTTTCAAACCAGTATATTTTTATTTTATATTTTATTATATTACTTTCTATATACAGTGAACGGCATTAATAGAATGTGCATTATTTTCTTTATATATTTAATAAAGTTTATGTGTATCCTCCATAACAAGGGAATATTTCACAAGATTTTCCAGGCTTACTTCAAATACAAAAAAACAAATAAAACTCAATTTTGGATAAACAGGTTTATGATCACTAGGTGACTACTACAAAATAATACAATATGTGCTAATGTGTTTAATTAAATTTGCAATGTGCATCAAATATTGGTGTTGTGATTGGCACTAAATTAAATTTAATTGGATGAATAAAAATGAAATCGGGCGTCAATTTAAGGTAAAACATAATACTTTTAAAAAATATTTTCTTGCACTTTTGAATATTTAACATGCATAACAATAATAAAAATATATTCAATATTTTACATTAAAATATAACAAAACAAAAATCGTTTTATAAAAACAATTGTTAAATATTTTTAATTTTTAATTCCTATTACAGATTTATGAATCACAATCAAAGACGGGTTAGTTAGCAAGTTTTTACATAGTTTTACTATAGACATTATGGTGATAAAGTTTTTGGTAAGTTTCTAATATTTATAAGCAGAGGTAAATTTTTAAATATTGCATATTTCTAAAATCGCACTATTTGTCAAATAGATGTCAGCTTTTCAATAAAACAGCGTATCAAATAAAAAGTATTACGAATAGTGCCATAAACAAAGTTTTTCATTTCCAATCCAAACATTGGGATTTTTCTATTCAGAATTATTGGCTTAATGTTTTAATAAAAAATAAATAAATATTTCAGTTGACCTTTTTTACAAATTTTTTAACTTATTTTTTTCCATTTTGCGAAATTGTATTTTCTTTAGAAAAAAAAAAGTTCTTTGAAATATAAGAATGAATTCTAAGAGATGAGTCGAATGAGTCGTAATCAAAATCAGCTCATATACAGAAAAAATAAGACATTTGAAGTTGCCGTTAAACTGAAGGATTAAATATTTACTTTAAAATATTTGTAGAATCGAAATTTTATATTTGATAATTTATATTTATATATATTTATGAAGAATTGTTTTTCAATAATTTTCTGAAAAGAAATTTGATTATTGATGCAAGAATAAAAAATAATTGTTGTAGAGATTGTTTAAAAGGTAGCTAATGAAAGTAGATAATGTAAAATTTGTTTTTTCGATACACGTGATGGGCGCGATGGTTAAAAAACATTTTTGAGCTACAACTGGCTAATTTTATTCTTTTCATAATTTTTTGTTAAACTTAATTAAATATTGGTTGGAAAACTTTTGGCAATCATTATTTACAAATGTAACCTATTTGTACTTCAGTCCACTTAATCCAGCGCTTGTCTAAGAGACTTCAAATGTAAAAGATAAAGTAGGTCAAATGAGACTCTATCAAGTAATCGATGAAACTAAAATATTGGATCGTATTCTATTTGATAATATATTATGTCATTATATTAATTTCATTCTTATTGAAATACTAATAAAATCACACTATTAATTGAGAAAAAGTATTAACATTTTAAAACAAAATTGGTTAATAAATATTTAAACAGAATTTCGTAAAATAAATTAAAAATCTAAATCTCTATTTTTATTACTTGAAGAATTATTAATATCAACTTTTACTAAATATAAAAGATTTTTTTTGATTAATCTTTGCGACATTTTGATTTAGTTTTCTTTTTTCTTCAGATAAACTTGCTAAGAAAAAACCAATTAAGAATAATTTAGTTGTTTAGAATCAGCCATATTAAATTGTATAGCTAGAAATATGATAAAAAAGAGGATTTGACATTACCGAACTGGGTTTATTAAAAAAGTCATTTGCAATTGTTATTTCACATTACTTAACAATGTTTCACTAATTTATCTTTAGTCTTTTTTATTAATTAAGTAAATATATTAATTGTAATTTAATTAATAAAAATAGAGTTTTAATAATATATATTTATTCACATTTTTAGTACCTTTCATTTCAACTATTTTATTTTATTCCCATTTTAACTAATTGTTTAAAATATTTTTTTTCGTTATATTCTTTTTACTTTTCTTATCGATACATTCTCAAAAACTATATGTTCATTTTTCGCTTCATAATATTACAATTCATAATACAATTCGTTCTTTATGTATTAAATTATTAATAACCAAGTAAGTGAAGGTTAATTAATTAAGTAAATTAATTAATTTCAGTCTCAATTTAATTAATGATCATACCATTTTTAAAGTTCTCCATTGTTTTTTGATAAAAATTAATTAACATAAATAGAAATACCAGAAAATGGTAAATTGCGTTTTCAAGTGATTGATGTTGAAGTTTTAAAATTAAAATGTCAAATTATTAATTGAATTCCGTTAAATAATTTAATCATAAAAAACATTCATTTTCTTACTTCCAATTTTTCACTAAATTGAATTCAGCACCACTTTAAAACAATTTTAATTAAAAAATAATAAAAAGAAGTAATAATTATTTTGTAATATTTTTATTATATTTTTTGAAAAGTTAATTAAATATGAAAATAATTTATTAATGAACAGTTTTTCATGTAATAATAAGTACCTGATTATTTAACTTGCGATTGAACAATTTCATTTTCTTAAAACAATATTTGTCTAAAAAATATAAAAATTAAAACACACACACATATATATTAGTTAATAATAAAATAAAATAAAATAATATATATATATATATATATATTATTTTATTTTATTTTATTTATTTGTATATATTTTAATTATATGTATATATATATAAGAATAACAACTATTTATAATATAGAATATATACAGCTGAATGCGGATAAGAGGTTTTATACTGTCATATGTTGATATCATAATTCTCTGATATTAAACTTAACCAAATTGTGGAGACATTTAAATTATTATTTGGAAATTTTATAATTAACATATTTCTTTGGAAATATAATTGTTCATGGTGTTCTTGAAGTTTCTGGATTAGTGTTAAATTTTATTAGAATGTTGATTTAGTCTGAATAATTGTTTCTACGCCTTAAAACATACATTACGAAAAATCATCTTTTTAAAGAAACGTTATTTTGAATTGTTTTTACATTGCATATAAATATTTTAAAAATAACATAATTTGTCAAATTATTATGATAGATCGGGATTATTGTGTGAAGGTAAATATATACTACTGTAAAAATTAATTTGATTATAAAAATTGGTGAGTATGAACCTAAATGTAAATTTGACTAGAATATTAAAAGTTTGATAAATTTAAAGTAAATAACTTATCGTTTTCGGGTTATATCATATTAAATGGGTTTCATTATTATTATTTCTATTTTTTTTGAAAATATTTGTGTTCTATAATTTTGCATAATACTTCGAATCAAAACGTGATAAAGAATTGATTAATTAATTCTAAAATTTTCTGATGATTTACTTTTCATATTCAGCCTGTAAATATTAAAATTCATTTTACAAAAATGTTTTGCAGAATTTTCCTTTCTCTTTGAAAATTGAATTTTACTTTGCTTGTTAAAATAAATTGAAACAAAATATTTTTGTTTTGATTTTAGTCAAATAATTGACAGTAAATTATCTTATGTTTATTATATAAAAGAATATGAAGAAAGGTTTGAAAAGCGTTTCAAATTTACTTAATAAAATAAAAAAAATATTTTTTTGAAAATTTTATTTGTTAACAATGTAATGTAATATTTTGAAAGAAATTTACACATTTTTATAATTATTGTGATAATAATTTGCATTTCTTGATTTTAGCTTAAATCACTCATATATATTAATCAAAAAAATTATATATATATATATATATATATATATATATATATATATATATATATATCTGAATTAATGGATTTAATCTATTAAATTATATTTTGATTTTTATTATTATTATTATTATTATTATATTTATTATTATTATTATTATTATTATTATTACCATTATTTATATTATTATTACTATTATATTACATTAATGACTCGCAAACAATATTTATCTTTTAATCATATCATTAATTCATATTATTTGACCAATTAAAACAGTTTGAATTCTAAAACAATTTTGGCGCATTTTTTCTAATAATTTGTAGAACTAAATTTTCTGAAAATCTGACAATTTGAAAAGATTAACTTTTAATAAAGCTGGTGAAACTGCAAGTTTGGCGTCTGTAATTGCATTATATTCCACTAGCTGAAGTAAATGTCAGAATGGTTGAAACGATAAATTATAGAATAATATAGCAAATTATTTTAGATGTTTAATAAAATGAAATATAATTTCTATTTTAATAATTTCCATATTTTCCTGATTAAACACTTATTATTATGTATATTGTTTTCTATTTTCTAGTGGTAAAATAGCTTTTGCTTTACCTTTCGGTAAACGAATATATTAATAATTTTTTTATTTAATTAAATATGTGTCGATTCATTTAATTACAATTTCAAATAGTAAATTTTAATTTTAATATTTATTTTTAATAAATTATTAAATTTTATTTTTTTTATTCTATAATTTAAATTACATTTTATTGATGGTTTAGTAATTATGTTTATTATTAAAATGTAAGAAGCAGATTATTTGATTCAATGGATATATACAAGCAAATAGTTTTACGAAACAAAGTTTAAATTTTTACGAAAAAGAACTATTGAAAAAGAAAGGAAATATTCAGTATAAATATACAGTTTGTTTAGTTTATTTAGAAATTTTTTTAAGCAACTGTTAAAGCGACAAATCATGTTTAAATAATAATATTTATTTATAATATAAAATGAGAAGTGCTTTTATTTTGTAAATTTTCATGGAAGTAAATATCTCAAACTAACTGATAGAAAGTCGTAGATCTGTCCGTACAAAGGATTTTTACTGTAAATCAAGTTTAAATTTTATATTTTGTAAAAACGAATTTTGTACCTTCCCAATAATTACAATGTCATAAATTACAATTTCTTTCCAAATATCATTAAAAGCTCATTTTACAAATTTGAAATTAAAATATTTTTATTATCATTTTGAAATGAAAACAGAATCATTATATTATTTAATGAATATAATTATTTTTATATATTTTAATAATATTTTCATTGGCACTTTTAAATATAAAAATTAATACTTTATCAATACCCTTCTTAAAATAATTGAAATAGAAAAATAATAGCATTTATCTAAGTTTTCTTATAGTATAAACTTTCTTTTTACATATAATTTGCGTTTAAGTTTTGAGAAAATGATATTTAATTGGCATTAGAGAAGAATTACATAAATAAATAATAATGAACTGTTAAACTGATAACATGAAATATTTTTGTGAATTTTTCAAATAAAATTTCCGGAAAAGTATTTTTGAAATATCACACATTATAAAGGTTTTTACTCAATAATTTGTGGCAGTTTAAGGCCATGCCTCTGGCTAAATATTTAAGATACATCCAAATTTACTAATTTATTAAATTTTTATAAATTTTATTTTAACATTTTATAAAGGACTTTTTTGTTTTCACCTCTTATTTCTTTATAAGTGACATAATATTTTCTACAGAATTTGACTATGAATCAAATTTATTTAAAGTATTTACGAATTTTCACTTGAAAAAGTCTGTGCTGAAAATTCGTAAATACCTTAAATAAATACCTTATGTCATTTATTTTAACAGTTTTTAAAAATTAAAAATGTTTCAACTTCATATATTTTTCTTGCCACACACACTTATTAAAAACTCAACTTTTTATTTGAATAATAATCTTACTGGTTAACTGTCTAAATGAATTTTATGAATTTTTCATAGTCTTTAAGAGGTCATAGAAAAACTACACAAAATGCAAATAGTATTAAGATGGTTAAATTAATTACTAAAATTGAATTAAATAATATTTTTACATTGAGGTCAATTTCGTTTTTCTCGTCGTGTGCACGATTAATGCTTTTTAATATTTTGAGTGCGCGCACAGACGCAAAGAAAGATTGTAATTTATGTAATTGTTAAAATTTTATTATTCGAATTGTGTATTTTATGATTTTTTAATTATCGTTGTTTTTTCGCATCAATGAAATGGGTTTAAAAATTTTTTAATATAAATTGTAGACTTTATGAGAAATTTATTCTTTTGTTTATTTGGAACAATTATAAATTTTTAGTGTGTTTTATTTGATATTCGAAGGTAAAGTTGGTTTTGAATCGGATTTTATTATGTATGTTATTATTAACTTCTTGTTAAAATTCAGAATTTACGTCTTGTGAGTTCTTTTGAATTTCTGAGTTGGATTTATTTATCAATTGTGATTGACAACAAATAAAATTTTGGAATTTAATATTTTATTGATTATCTTATTGATTTTATTTTCAATTGGTTTTGTAACTTTTATTCAATTGAAAAAGGTCTGATATTGATTTGAGTAAAACATATTCATGTGTTGGTGTATTTTTTGGCTAATAATCAAGGAAATCACACAACACCCAATTGTTATGTTAATTATTTTTATTAAATTATTTAAAACTTATAAAAGTTTAAGACAAAACAATTTTTATTTGTAAAAAGAATTTTGATTCAAAAACAGAAAAAAGCAAAACACCGATAAACAAAACTAGTGGAAAGAAGATATTTATTGAAGAAATCAAATCAATTTCTCACTACCGTTCGATTCCAAAAGTCAATTCAAATTCAGAGTTTGTAAATAAAATTTTATTCAATCGAATTATGTCTAATAAATGTGTAATATCACAAAGTAATAATCTTTTGAAAACTTTTATTGATCTTTTTCAATTAAATAAACATAATTTTTCAGAAATGTCAAATAAGTTAGTTAGATTAAATTTTATTTACCGCTTAAATTTATAAAAATTGCAACACTTTGTTTAACCTTAGTTCTAATTCATTATTTAGGTGTGTTATATATATAGGTTTATAGAGCTTTGACAGTTCAATGCTATAGTTGAAATTTTTATCATTGACTGTAAGAAATTAAATTTTTTAACGGGCAGAGTTGTTTAATATTATGATAAACAAACAATTTTGAGTAAAATAGTATAGCAAAATCTAAAACTAGGAAATTCAATGTATATATGTATACCGAGAGAGAAAGGTGCTAGGAAGGCCATATGATTTAATTTTTAAACAAAGGAAAATACTTCATGTCATAAAAGGTTTATTAATATATATATATATGTGTGTGTGTGACATTATATTTATTAAAAATAATTTGACTGAATCAGTATCAATGTTTTTGTGATATTCACCAATTTTTGCCACAGCTTTTTTCCTGTGATTATAATCATAATCCCTTAAAAAAATCTGTGCCGAAAATTCGTGATTACAAAATTTATAATTATATAATTAAAAATATACATAATTAAAACATACAATCAAAAAAATATTGTTAAATATTAAGATTTAAAATTAAAAAATGGGATTTAAAAACTAATAAGTATAATTGGCATTAAAGAAATCTCTATCAGGAGTCGCAATATGTATTTATCATTGTATAATTAATTTATAATATAATTAATAATAGCAAATAACCAGATTGATTGTTCCCCTTGTATATTTTTAACCATGGAGTATTGAACGATAATTTCTAATGAATATTATTTTTTTGCTTAGGATTTTAATGTTTTTGTTTTAAAGCTACCATATAAGTTGATATACTTTTAATTTTAAATTTCTTGTGTCGCAGTTGTCAGAGGTCAAACAGCTGTGATAATTCAATGAATATTGAGTAATTTCTACATCTGCGTATTTGGATACACAGTATTTGCATGCCATATTCTAACCATATTCTAATTCAATTATGTGCCAGAAAAGTTACTACTGAAAAGAAGAAGTTTAATACAAAGGTCTTTTATACAAGACGATTTTCAACTTACGTCACAGACCAGTAATGTCTTCACTGTTTGAAATATGTCTAGTTTATTTAATGTAAAGATAAATGGGTTCTTCGTAATTAAATTTCTACTTATTTTTGCATATGATTTGTTAGATAAAGTGGATGCTTAGCAGAATATAAAGTTTTCAATTCGAATAAAAGTTTTAACTGAACGTTAATAGAATATATAAATATAAATTATGATATTATTATTATTATTATTTATTTAATTACTATAATCCAGCGCATATAAATAAAATTAAACATTATTAAACACTTTAATAAATTTACAGAAGTTACTGCAATTTATTTGAATAATTTTAATTGCTATATGAATTTAAAAAGAAGCAATCAAATGAAATAAAATATTGAAAGCTGTCTAATTTTCAAGTGTATTTCTGGTAAGATTACCAAATTAATATCTATTTGGTTTGCTGTAAATAATAAGAATTTTGGAAGACTGTCAGTTGCTTGAAAAACACATTTTCCATAATATTAAATGACCTGAAATATTAAATTTGCCATTGAATTATTTTGGAGTGTTTTTTTAATAATAGCAATTACCGTTTTAAAAATAATTTACTTGCTGATTACCTAGTAAATAAATATAAAATAATGGTAAATTATTAGCAGTAAAGATCTTTTTTTTTATTACAATGAGGTTATTTCTTTTCGTTTACTTGAATTACTTTTTATATAAAAATATTTTATAAATTATATATTAATTTTTAATTTTATAGAAGAATAAAAGTTTCGAGACATAATTTGTTAAACAATAAATATTAGTAAAAGTGAAAATTAAAAAAATATGTTTTTAGAAATCTTTAAAATTATATAAATCTTATTATATTAATATATAAATAATTAAATTTGACAACGATTTAATTAAAAGATAACGCCAATAAAAAACTTTTCGTACGATATATTTCGATAGCATAACTATCATCTTCAGTTACTCAAAACCAACTAAAAATATTATGAATTAACATTTAATTTAAACAAATTATGTTTTATTAATTTAATTTTGTAATAAATAAATATTTATAAAATATATTCAAATAACTTTTAATTAATTAATATATATATATATATATATATATATATATATATATATATATTTCATTGTCATTTCTTGACATATCAAACTTAGCGGTTGTTAAAGAATGGTAAAGAATTATTAGTTTTTCTATTAGTTATATCAATAATTTTGTCTTTATATAACGTTAAGACTAGGAGGTGACAGATAATACATCTTTAAAAATGTTCGTCCACAAAAACTAATAAGAAACATATTTTTTAATAAATTAAACAACAATTAAACACTATTCAAAATAAATGAAAACAAGTACCTATAATATTCGATAATTCTAACTACTTCAACTAAAAGAGAAAACTTCTAACCATAAAATTAATTATAAATTAATTGTCATAAATTATACGTACAGAACAATAGGTTAAACAAAAAGAAATTATGAAAAGAAAGTTTAATAAAATTTCAATCAAAAATCAGTTTGCATTTAGATCTCTAGGAAGGACAATTACACAAATAGTGATTCATGAGAAAGTCCAATGTTTCATTTTTCAGTGATAATGGAAGTAAACTGTAGGAAACAAGTAAAATTATAAAGAGTTTAAATATTTTAACGACATTTGTAATACAAAGTTATTACTAAGGCATTATTATTTTATAAAGCAAGGTTTTGAAAGTATGATAAAAATGTTTTTAATATTTTTAATATAATATTATAAATATTTTAAATGTATAATTTGGTTTGTGATCAAAGATTATAAATAAAAATTCTTACTCATTTTCTTTATTCAAACATTCAAAAAGAGCAAATATATATATGAAATTTAATATTAATATTTAAACAAAATGAAAATACAAATGATCTTTAATCTCTATGTTTTTGATGTGCAGATATTTGGTGTCATGTGTATCCTATTGATGATGTGAGAATTCAGTTGGAAAGTAGCTCTTTAATTAAATTAAGTCAAAGTATTCTTGCAAAAATAATATTTTGTCATTTAAATATTTTTATTTAGTAATGCGTAAATCAAATAAATATGAATATTTAAATATGTAATATTTAACATTTGACATATATCCTAATATTTTTGAACAAAAAATGTTTTCATGAAGTTTGTAACACTTAATTTTGTAATAATATAATTACAATTAAAATTTTAGCTATAGAAATAAAATAATATTTCGCATTTTTAAAATAACCTAAACATGGTACTGATTTAAACATTAAAATTTGACACTCAAACATATAAAATATATTTTTACAAGATTGCCTATCATTTTCAAGTAGGAAAGAAAACAGCAATATAGATTTTAAATTGCTTATTAAAATTTATTATAAAAATCCTTGAAAATAATTAATTACTTATCTTTAATTTCTAAATATATTTTTATGAATTTTAATAATTTTTAAATTTTATACATTTATTTATATAATAATTTAATTGAAAATTAAATGATATTTAATTTCCCTTTCACGTTATTTTTAAGTTATAATCTATACTACAATATTAAATTAATCGAATTCACTGTTATACAAATTCAAAATATCAAATATAATTTTTATTTAAATTAGATCTAGAACAAGTGATGTTTTACTAATTTTTTTAGCGGTTTTTGAAAGATTTGGCTCTACATATTAGTTTAAGCATTCAGCTTTTATTAGATTTTGAAAAATGCAAAGTATTGTTTGACGACTTCCAAACAAATTTAATCCTTCTGCTTATTCTTTTCGGTAAAATATAATAAAATTAATTGTTACGAAAACTAAATATTTCATTTAGAATTTTAGCGATTTTTTTTGTTTGGTTGAAAACCATGAAAACTAAACTTAATTTGTTTTGTTTATATTTGTGTATTTGTTAGTAGAATATAAATTATTTATATGTTTGAAGTTGTATACATAAATATAAATTAAATTATAAATTAATAAATATTCATATTTAAATATATATATATTTAAGTGTAAAAATTGTAATATTGGTTATACATTTATTAATTCTAAATAACCGAATTGTGTAAATTTTTTAACATACTTTATATGTAATTTTGTAAGTATTTATAATGATTTTGAAAGTGGCATTAAAGTAATTAAGTCTTATTTTTTTGATTGAAGTACAATAGTTTCAACGATATTCTTATCGTTTAAATAAATATACTCATCTATTTGGGTATTTATAGTGCTAAATATATTAGCTGGAAAACAAAAAAAATTATATTCCATGTATATATTTAAAATGAAATAGCCATTCTTTCACCACAAAAAGTAAAGTAGAAAGAAAATTGACACATAAAAAATCAATTGATATTATATTATGAAATAATATTAATTTTTTAGAAAAAATGAAAACGCAATTAAAGTGCAATAAGAGATGAGCAAGCATATATAAAATAAAGGTTTTAAAAAAATAACTGTTTTGAAGAATTCCTGATATTTATGATTATTGATCAATATTTTGTTGAATTTTGGTACTGTTGGTAAACATATGTACCACTCTCCCCAAAATATTTTAAATTATTTTATTTATGATTTTTATCTTAACATATACCACATATTAAAATTATTATACAAACTGCTTTTTAAATAATTTTTTGAATACCGTCCCGAAAGGGTTAAACAAGGTTTTATTATTATAATGTATCATTTATAAATAAAAAACACATAAAGTCAAATTTGGATTATTTTTCTTGCCGAAACTTTATAATGTCAAATCTTATAAATTATTATTTTTGTGATATTTTATTGGATTATATTCATATTAATTTATTAATTATATTTTAAACAAATAAATAAAAATAAGTGACCCTTTGCTACAAATATGAATTACGTGAGAAAACCTTCGGTTTTAAGATAATCCTTTACACTCGAAAATTGTTTCATCCATAAATAATAAGAAAATTACACATCCACCCGATTTTGGCCGATTTTTTACCCCTCCATCCCCTTGTCACACTTTATCATATAACGTTAGTAACGTAAGACCCCTTTTCAAATATGACGAAACCGCCCTAAAAAGCCGTATTTAATATCTGAAAATTAAAATGTTTCAAATCACTTTTTTTGACATTTTATTATGTATTTAGTGTAACGCTGCACTAATATTGTATGAGAAAACATGTATTAAAAAAGGCTCTGGAAAGCTAAAATTAGCATAAAACCATGTTGAAAAAATACAAAATCTAAGAAGTGACACACATCGTTACAAATGTGTGACACCCCCCTCCTCTTAGATGCGTGACGTTGATTTATGGTCGGCTCTTAGGACTCACTTTTTCATTTACTTAAATTATATTTAATGTCTGATTCTATCAAGACCTATAATTTTAGTAATTATTTAAAATCTTAAAAAAAATGATTTCATGTACATTTCAGACCAGGAGATTTTGCAATTTTATAATTTTTATGCAAACTTTTAATAAATATGTTAGAAGATTTATAGAACACTTAATGAAAGAGTAACTAAGTCATATGTGAAAATTATCACTTGTAAATGGAAATGCTAGAGATTTCAATTTTTTAAGAAACAATTAAATATATAAATATCTATTAAATTAATGTATATAGTGATTTTTTCAAAATTGTAATAAGTCACTTTTGTTATATCTTTTTTAAAAAAATAGCCGAATATTAACATTAGATTTACTTAAACATGATATAAATGGTTGTTGTAAAATTTATTCAAAAACGTGTTCTTTACAAAATGACATTGTTTTTCTTTCAAAAGAATATTTTGAATTTTATTTTCAATCTAGTAAATCTAGCTGTCTATTTTATGTAAATGTACATTGATAAATGTATTACAAATCTCAACTATCAAGAGATTTATTGAAAGAATATGAGATGGTAAGCAATGCAAATTTTTCAAGCTTAATAAGAGCTTTAGTCAGTCGTATATATTTTGAAAATATTTCTCCCAAATTGTTCAAAAATCATTTGAATCATAAATAAACTGCCATAGGCAACTTTTTTTTAAATATATTATAAATTCTATATTAGAATCATTCGGTTGATTGCTCATGATTACAAATAATATATTTTCGTCACTTTTCAGATGATAATAGTATCATTTGTTTATCGTTTACAATAAATTATTGTTGTTTATTTATATAACAAAAAAGCATTGACCAAAAGTATTTCCAACACCCACGTGTAATACTGTAAGATATTAAATATAATTATCACCATGCTTCTACTTCATATATTTATTATTTATTTGTTAAAAGTTTTAATTTGTGTTGATACCAAATAAAGCACATTATTATTATTATTATTATTATTATTATTATTATTATTATTATTATTATTATTATTATTATTATTATTATTATTATTATTATTATTATTGTTATTATTATTATTATTATTATTATTATTATTATTATTATTATTATTATTATTATTATTATTATTATTATTATTATTATTATTATTATTATTATTATTATTATTATTATTATTATTATTATTATTATTATTATTATTATTATTATTATTATTATTATCGTCATCATCATCATCATCATCATCATCATTATTATTATTATTATTATCATAATAATAATAATTATGAATATCCGATAATAATTAACTTAAATAGAAGGTTTACAAAGACCTTAAAATGTAAAAATAATTAAAAGTGTAATATTTATAAATGAAAATATTTTTGCGTAACTGAAGAAAACTTATTTTCTGATATTTGTGACTGATTTACAAGTTATTTTCAGATAAAACCGGAAGATCAAGATAATTATAAAATAATAATTGAGCTTTGGTGAATTTTACTTTCCATTCGACCGGAAGTCAGAAAGATTCAAGAAATTGAGTTTTAGACAGAAAATAAATGATTTTGATTGTATCAATTGAAAATAATTTTCTTAATTAATATTTTTTATAAAGATAATTCAAAATTTCATTAATTGTTAATTAATTATTTCTAGAAAAAATAGGAAAATATCTTCTATCAGGTTTTAATTATCTATTAAAACAGTAGTCAGAAATGTTTGTATTTGCAATTCTTTTTCAGTAAATAAATGGATTTTGATGTTTCTTTAAAATATATATGCATTACAAATATGTAAATTTTATTTACATTTATTTTACTTAAAGTATTTCCAAATATCGAAGTATTAGTAATTATAATTATTATTATTATTATTATTATTATTATTATTATTATTATTATTTTTATTATTATTATTATTATTATTATTATTATTATTATTATTATTATTATTATTATTTTATATTATGTTTATTTTAGCGAACAATAAAATAAGCCAATGCTGCAAAGTAATTATGATATTGTTGAAAAAGGTTTCGATTATCAAATAAATTTCATAAGTTTCCGCAAGTACAGATTTCTGAATATTTATCTATGGTGTAAATTTCTTTTTTAATTTTCTTTTTTTTCTTTGATTTTCAATTTTTAAGATATTTTTTTGACCAAAGAGTTTAAATTAAACCCAAGTAGGTAGTTAGGAGCTCACTATAATATAAAAATATTGCATAATAAAATAGGGGTGGGGAGTTACAACGGATTAAATTAGGTAATGACGTAATTAAGCTCAATTATGTAATTAAGATTATTGATTTTGTGTGCATTTTTTAAAATTTATTTTAGAATATTTTGGCGCAATTTTTTCAAATTGAAATTTTTGGCGAATGTTTGAATTGATTTTTATTGATTTTAAATTTTATCAAAATATTAATTAGATATTAATTTTGTAAATTTAATTTAGTTTTCGATTTTTTATTTTAATTTAATTTATAATATCATTTTAAGTTTTAAATATAATTTTTAACTAGGTTTTGAAGTGTATGTTGCAAGTTATTTATCCATTGTAGAAAGACGTAGATTCATTTTCTTTTTCAGTGTTTAACGGTTTTCCATATAAACTGTTATTTCGGAGCTTATAACAGTTTTTATCTAATGTATTTGTACTTTTAGCTCTTAACTCAGTGTCGACTGCTTGAATCTTACAGCTCTATTTACATGAGTGACCTTAACACCAAGAGACAAGTATGATTTTAATAATCGCCAATGAATCACATAATTATTTTTAGGATAATGTGTCAACAACAATCTTTATACCTTTGACCCTCTCTGGTTTCATTTTCTCACCAGGAAAATCATCCAAAACATCGTGAAGCTCAGAAGGAATTTCAATACCTACTTCAAGAGTGTTGATTCTGTTGTAACACAGTTTATTGTTTCATAGGTTGTCTTCCCATTTTATAATAATATGGCAAAACCTTATATTTCACTATATTTCCTACTGCCTTGAGAAATTATTCTACACGATCTTTGCCTATAAATTCTTTGTATATACTCTCATCAAAATTATTTATTGATAAAAGCCCAGCAGAAATGGGTAAATGTATTTGGTGGTGCACGTCGTCCTTTGGCAAAACAGATTCGAAATCTGCATATAAAACATATGGTGAAGTTACGGTTTCGGACCAGTCGGTAAATTTAATGAACTTAGTTTCTGGGAAAGTATAAAAAAGTGGGCCCTAAATAGTTTCTCTTACATAATATCTCATGGTTGTTCAATGCCACCTTATATTTAAAACCGTTCAGACATCTTTCACACCATAAAGATTGAATTCTTTCTATAGTTTTTCTTTTGGTATTACAATTCATTAATCTATTGAGTGATGTTATTCCAGTGTGTTGATAATTTTTTCCTTTATTTAATAATAATAAATTAATAATTGTTCCTTCTGTAACTTTGGACCTAAGAATTATGTTTAAAAACGGATGTTTTAAAACAAAGTCGTCGTATTCAGGTTTTTCCATTTCATCATAACTGAATATGTTTATTATGAGTCCTTCGTTGTTTGACTCAAATTTCCTAATACCATTTATTTCATTGGCATTTCGCTAATATCATAATTTAATTCATTCAGATATTTAGTATAACTATAACTAACAATTTTATTTCTACTGTCAATCTCCTCATTTTTTATTTATTGACAACACACTGTAAATGAAACATAGATTATCGGTATTTTTCACATTTATTAAACACGTTTTGTTAGTCAATTGTTTGTGGGAGTTTTTATGTAGCTTCTACTGCTCAATCTACTTATATTACTTATTTTTGTTGCAAAGAAAAGAATTTCCGTTATTCTTCTAATAACCCAACTATTCCTTAATTCAGTTATTGAAGATATTTTTTCATTTAACTTTTGAATTTCTTCGTCAAAGAATGATTGAATAAGTGGGCTTGCACTATTACTAATGACATTTGATTTTATATCTCCGTCTTTCTTGAATTCAATTTCAAATCCGAATTGAATTTTCACAATTCCTGGTTCATCTATTATTTCTCTTAACTTATTAATTAACTCTACTGGAAAAATAATTTCCTTAATGTTCAAGTCAGAAGTTATTTGGTATCAACTTCGTAAATCACTTTGAATTATTGGTACATTTTCACCTATTTGTACAATATTTTCATTTTGCAAACATGTTTTCCAACACTTGATCCTCTTTATCTTGTTCATCCGCTTCCACCGCTTCAACCGCTCCGTCCCATGAATCCATCGATCTTTTACATATTTATATCTTTATCAAATAATTAAACACTTCAGTAAAAATATTTCGATATTACAAAACTTATTTTAGATAACATGTTATTTATTTTTCATACTCTTCAACCAAGCTAAACAGTGTTGGCCACAATTTTTATCATAGAATTTTGATATCGAATTCGATTATATTCAATTGGCATCAACATTGATTCTAGTTTTGATATCAATAAAGGGAGATAATAGAACCCCGTCGGATCAAATACATATATTTTATCTGGTTTCACATAAATTGCAAGCCAATGTTCTCCACTAAGATTAGATGATTGAGTATTTACAATGAAAGCTTTTTTGATATTGATATATAGAATTTTGTCCAAAAAGAAAACACCGATAAAATTTTTCCCAAATAGTTTTCTAGCAATAGTTTGTATCTGAGAATAG
This sequence comes from Schmidtea mediterranea, assembly GCA_022537955.1. Classification (NCBI taxonomy): domain Eukaryota; kingdom Metazoa; phylum Platyhelminthes; order Tricladida; family Dugesiidae; genus Schmidtea; species Schmidtea mediterranea. The sequence continues at coordinate 242,899,996 of CM039680.1, read as the reverse complement.
AACTAAAATTAATTAAGTTAAATAACTAATAAAATTACTTCATTTTTAACTAAAACTAATAATACTTTGGTTTATAGTTAGATGTTTGTTCAAACTAGAGATGTTTGTCAAACCTGTAAGATTTGTTCAAATTAGTACTTTACGGCTTGATGTGATTCGAATTTCTTTTTCAAATACTCCGTATACAAGTACTGATACTGATTCGGTTAATGGATTTTCAAATTTTATATCCAATCGTAAATTTCCACTTTGAGGTAACTGACTTTGATTAAGATCAAAATCAGGTGCCAATACAAATGTAAAAAAGGGATATTTATTTTTTAAGTCGGACATGGTAATACCACAATTCATATTTTTATTAAGATAACCCATATTCCTAACAATACTTTGCATATAACTAGAACAATAATTATCTTTGGCAAAATCTTGACTATATTTTTAGCGATAATCATTTCCTTTACTTAATGTTAAAGACTTGATATTAAAGTAATCAAATATTGAAAATGTTTCTAAATAAGATCCTCCATATCTTTTATTCCCTTGGAAAGCAACTAGAATAAAATTTGATAGTCGTCTATCACCGAATATTTGTTCCTTATAAAACGAAGAAGATCCCATTGACAGTGAAAATTGAACAACTTTCTTACTTTTTATTGGATAAATTGCATTTCTAGTAGCAAGCCCAATTTGATGGCCAGTTAAGACTGACAGTTCAACTAGAACTCTTTTAACCATTAATTTTGCATCTAATAATATTATTTGTGGAATAATCTTTGTACATGTTAAACTTCTTTCAGTATCTTTTCAATTTAATTTGAACACGAACACCAGGTAGTAAATATTTTGGTTGATCAAAGAAATCTAATTGAACAAGGGAACAAACAATGATTGGTTTTGATTTTGAAATCCAAATTTTTCTTTTTGCATCATTTTCTTCATAACACATTCCATCTAAACAAGCATGTTTTGTATCGTGATTGTAATTAATAATAGTTTCAATCATTGCCTTGTGTGCGAATACGTCGTTACTTAGTAGAACTAAAAATTACTTCAACATCCTTAAAAAGAGTTAGGAAAAAGAAATTGTTTGCTGTAGGATCTGATTCATTAGATAAGTTTTCCCTATTACTATTCACAACTTTCATTTGAATGTAGAGTAATGTAGCGTTCAAATCCAAGTATTCTGTTTGAGAGCTGTTGATGTAAAATTGAATCGAAGTGTTTCCTGGATCTGTAATTGAATTGACCGGATAAATATCTTCAAAAAACCATTTTCAATTACTGCTTGAGGAGATGTTCTATCAAAGATGCATATTTCAGATTTTCCGCTAATCATGACTGGAATATAGTTCCGTATCCTTTCATTCTTTTGTTAATGTTTCTTGATAATTTTTCGACGTTTAATTGTTCCTCCTTTTTGTTCTTTATTAAAACATCAGATACTTTATTAATAACAGAAGGCAAGTGTTGCATTACACAGGTATAGAATTTTTAATTTCAGATATTGCATTAGATTTTAAAACAGGTAAGATTTGAGCATTATTATTTATTACGCATTATCAGTTTTCATACCAAAATTCCCAATAGATAGTACAAATCGACAATTGTTTTTAATCAACCAGACCTGTGCTGTTTACTTACAAAATATGGTAAACCCCCATCATTTTGATGGGTGCTATATAAGTTTACAATGTCTGGATTACTCATTTATTTTACGGAAATGTAATGTCAAGTAAGTTTTATGTTGTTTACCAAATATATATTTTCCACTGTCATCACGAATATTGATTTCTATATTGTTTATTTATGAGAATGATACTGGTAAATACATTGGATTTTTCCCAATGAATTAAACAAGATCGTCTTTTTTATGTTTTTTATCCAAACACATTTTAGAAAAGGAACGCTTAATTCGCCGACAAGAATCGGTTCAATAATATTTGTATAAATCATCATTTGTATCTTTGCATTATAGTTGGTAAACCGAATCCTACAATGACCTTTTCACTAAGTCATAAACTAAGAGATAAAAGTTTACTAAATTTAACACTACTGACATCATCTTCCAATTCAATTTTGACAAGTTGTCCTTGTTAATTTCACAAGATTTGAATGGATGAGGATAATATCTCATCAACTCATCAGTAACTTGTAAAAATTCAGTAATGAATAACTTTTCATTAAATGTATCAGTATACTCTACATCATAATAATAAGTTATAGTTAATCGTATCGTATCAAATTTTGTTTTCTTATTCGATATACGTATCTGATTCAATTCATCATTAAAATCTATTTCTTTTTTATTAAATCCCCAAGCAGTTAGCTTCTTCAATACTGTCAAATGTTACTTTGAATGAAAAATATTTACAATTAATATTTAAAATTTTATTGTCAATATATGACAGATAAAATGTAGATTCGTGACTATTTGCATAGTTTCCTTCAATATAATAAAAATATTCATAACTAGTATGTAATGTACTTTTACTATATTTAATATGAGAGTTGTTATAAAAAGGAAAATTATTGTATATAAAAGTGAATTCGTTTAAAGTAACTTCCCAATCACCATCCAAGTAAATTTGATTTGGAAATTCAACATTAAACTTTTCAGCTTCATTAGTTGGAAATGTAAGTGGACAACTATTACTGGATAAATTCAGGTAAAAATCTTTTTTATTCATTTATTTTTCTAAAATGTAAAGATAAATGCGTTTTGATATCTTTGCAAAATTTAATTAATTTCCCACTATTATCTCGAATATTAATTTCAATGATGTTTATAGTTGAATACGATACTGGAGGGTACATTGGATTCATTTTTAATTGAATAATTTCTCCTTGATCATATTTTTTAATTCAAATGGATTTTAATAGTGGAACTCTAACATCGCCAACATTAATTGGTTCATTAATATTTGAATAAATGCACATTTGTTGATGATGATGTAATAATTTTGGAATTTTAGTGCCTACTATATTTTTATCTGTAAAACTCGATAATTTTAATCCCAAAGATTTTGCTAAATTTGTGTCAAAAAATATATTTGAAATGTCATCTGCAAGTGTTATTTTGACCAATTCATTATTTTGAAGAAATTTTGCTAATTTTATTCGACAATGATCCTCTTCACTAATGATAGATGTTGATTTTATTCCAAAACTAAATGCGGGTTGAATATCGGGGATGATACTTTAAATGGAACACGTGGACAGACAATAAATAAATTCTCATATTTTTCAATAAACATATCAACATCGGGAGTATATTTTGGATTTATTAATTCATAAGTATGATTTTGATTATTTATTTTCAAATATTTAATTTCAGTACCACACTTTATCGATTCATAACGTAGACAAGAATTACTGTAATACGGAAAAATATTATTCACAAATCAATCAAAGCAACTTCCCATTCTCCATCCAAGTACACAGGATTTACTTGTACATTAAAATTACTAGCCTAATTAGGATAAATAAGAGGACAACTTTTACTACGTAAAATGATATAAAAAATGGTTTTCTTTCATAATATTTATTTAATCAATTGAGATGAGGATATCCAAGTTGGAGTTTTGTATCCATGCCATTTAACGAAGTATTGTTTATATTTCTTTATTCTCATGATCAGTAATTAGATACATTACAGGATTCTGTTTTGTATCTAATTTCTTGATTTTAAATACTTCATTGCTCCAATTGTTGTCAAAATTCTTGATGAACAGAGAAGTACTGATTTTACTAATTCTTACATGATCGCCAACCTTGTATTTAGGTTTATTGATTTTTACTTTCCTCGGTACTTGGACTTTGTCAGTAATGCCGACTTTGTTGGTAATGTCAACAGGTCTGAGTTCTTTTTAACCTTTATGGGGCTAATGAATGTAACTAAAAATAATTTTCGGCAAAACATGTATCCAAGTTTTATTACCTTGATGCACAAAATATTTTTTCAATCTTTCTCTGAAAGTTCTGTTAAATCTATCCACATAACAAGCTGTGAATTGATAGAATACAGAGTAATGATTGGCTTTGATAACTTTTTTTACTTTGCTATTATAAATTTCTTTACCTAAATTAAATTCAATTTATTTAAATTAATTTAATTTCTTACCCAAATCAGTTTGTAAATTACGAGGTTGTCCATCTTTAAACAACTTTTTAATTGCAATGACCATTTCATTAACAGATTTAGTGTTTGTTGGAGTAGCACGGGCATATCTAACGAAAACATCAATACATGTTAAAATATATTTGTACCCTTTGTTGACTTTTGATTCCCTTTGTTTTGTACTGTCTGGTTGGCAATCTTTTCAACATTGGTTTATTTAAACTGTACGCTTATTGATCAGATAACCATTTTTGAGTGTCTTTTTTAGAATTAATTACTCTTTTTGTTAATTTTTCTACACCAACAAAACCATCTGGATCATTTATTGTTGTCCGTATTGTTTTGAGTTAATTTTTGGTTAATGGTTCCTTCATTTTTACAACAAGATGTTAAAATATTTAAATCGACTCTATTAGGCTTAGAATTATGTAAACCCATTAAGATCTTAATGATGAAATTACACTAATTGCAGATAAAACAATTGGAATTATTGTACCCAAGAACCCACGTTTTTGTTTGTACATTATTCTTTTCAGTAAACGTCTATTTTATGTGTTTAACACGGATAAAATGGATCTTTTATGTCTTTGTAATACTACTCTTTTAGCTTTACTAATATTTACATTACCTCGAACTATATTTACAATAACTTCAAGCAAATCGTCAATAACAAATGGAGGAAAAGCTTGTAAAATCGACATTCTTTTATTATTTAAGTTCCTCTTTTATCCACTTCTTTTTCTTTAAATTCATCTTCCTTTTTAGAATCTTCTTTACTTTTAGTTTACGAATCACTTTTTTCTGACTAAGAACTCAATAATCGTTTGATCACGGGCATTTTTGAAAATAACTAGGTATTGAACATTTAAATTATTCCTTCTTGATGAATAAAAGTTTGTGTTAAGAAAATAACAGAAACGCCACAATGTCTACTGATTTTTGTAAACAAGTTATTAAAATATTTTTCTTTATTTGCTTCTTGATACAAATCATCTATAATTATTACTTTGCCTAGACGTAACCTAGACGACCAGTTTTTATCGAATCCTTTAATTATTCTCATTTTCAATTTACAAAACTGATTATGAGTCAATCCGTGCTTTTCATCTGCGCCCATATGCCAATATATTTTATTGAATTTTGATTTTAACATGTTTTTCCGCTCAAACATTGCCATACATTATGATATACTGCATCATTTCTTAATTCCATTTAATTTAATTTAATTTGTTTATAATTTGATAGATAGCAGAAAATGATTAGTAATATTAATTACAGAGGAAGATGTCAATTAGACTGAATGAAGTTTCCAACTGGAAAACCTCAACATGTCGTAGATAGAAGCGGAAAGTATCCAATCTTATTCTTCAAGAGTGGAAAATGCAGGATAACGGTTGCAAGAAACCATTACAGGAAGGGTATCTCAAGTATCAGATAATTCAAGATTTACAAATTCAATCATTATCTTAGAACATTGACATGGGTTGTCGAATCAACTTGTACGATTTGTTTACCAAAACAGAAAACATTTACGAACCAGAACTGTTTCCCCGTTACGTGGTAATGTATTTTCAAGCGGAAAAGTGGTTGTCATTGAGATAAAAACACTTGAATACAACACTCTAATACAAGAAATATTTAATTTTATAAAATCAAAAATTGATAGTCTTAATATCGATGAAGAAATACTAGATTATTTATTATGCATCGATTGTGTTTAAATCGTTAGATTTTTGTTGAAAGCAAAAATTCCAAATGATTGACTAGCAAGAAACATACGTATTTGAAAAAATTCTGATGAAGAGGGAAGAGCTCTTTCCGAATATGTAGAACAAGCTTTTGTATTGTTCTCCTGAATTTTTAGCAACGCGTATCTATCAAATGACTGGAATCAACATTGAAGAAATTGTACGGATGCACTATGAATCGTTTCAGGGACCAGGTTTGAAATGTCTAGATGACTGAATTGTCAGTGCTGTTCCCTCAATGTTGACTTGTCCACTTGGATGCAGATGTTGTAGGGACTACAAGAAGAAGGAAGTTGTCAATATTTTGTTGGCAGAACTAAGAAGAGCTTATTATAAGTAGATTTGCAACGATATAAATTAAATAAATTTTGAATTATTTGATATTTTTATGTGTTTGATAGTTTATTTGTAGAGTATCAATTTTCATTAAGTATTTACGAGGTTGTATTAATGTAGATATCATGCATCTTTTTATTTGATTGTTGTTGAAATTATTATTACTATTATTATTATTATTATTATTATTATTAATATTTACTTTAAAATTTAATAACATTTAAAACATTTCAATCTTAAAATATATTTCGTCTTTATATAAAAAAATTTAAAGTTTAAATGATTTTGTGTAAAAAATATTTCAATTTTAAAATAAATTTCAATCTTAAATTGATATTAAAAATTAAATTACAATTAAAAATTAATATCAAATTAATATTTGAAAAATTTAAAATCATGTATAAAAAATTTCATTCCTAAAATAAATTTAAAATTTAAAATGATATTAAAAAATCGAAAACTAAAATTATTTTTAAAACTTAAAAATGATATTAAAAATTTAATTACAATAAAAAATCGAAAACTAACATTACATTTAAAAAATTAATATCAAATTAATATTTTGAAAAAATTTAAAATCAATAAAAATAAATTCAAAAATTCGCCAAAAATAATTTCAAAAAATTCATCAAAAATTTGAATTTAAAATAAATACGCCAAAAATTTAAATTTGATAAAATTGCGCCCAAAAAAGTCTAAAATAAATGCAAAAAAATACACACAAAATCAGTTATCTTAATTACATAATTACGTAATGTATATTAATTACGTCATTAAGTAATTTAATCCGTCGCAAACCCTTTCCCCCTTCCCTATTTTATTATGCAACTTCTTTATATTGCATAGCGCTCCTAACTACCTACTAACTCAAATTTTCTTTATTTTTATAAAAATTTATTAAAAAAATCTTTTAAACCTGTCTTTTTTACATTGACTAAACAAAAGATTATAGAGAAATTGAAGAATTGTGTTTATAAACCTTAGAATTAAATTAATGTTCAACTTTGAAAGATTTAAAGTGCTATTGTCATTTTAAATATGTATGAATTATATAACTAAATAAAATATATTAATTTAAAAAATAAAAAAATAAAATATATTTATTCTAAGGTTGTTAAAAAAATTTAGGTAATGGAATATATTATATTAAATGAAATTGTTTTTATCAGAAAATTTAATAACTAGCAAACATCAAATTTAATGCAATTCTATTCTAGCAAACATTTGTTATTAATATGAAATGTATTGACAATGTTATATTCTTTCTATTGATATTATTAGTAAATATTTTTATTATAATATTTTAATTGTAATATTTTTATTATTGATTTGGTGAGAATTTCTGCGAAATAAAAGTCAGATAAGAAAATATACAATATAGATAAATTAATTTAATTAGTAAACCTTTCATCTAGACATAGATATAATTCAATCAATAAAAGTTTCCCATAAAACAAAAGTCACAATTCTTTTTGTAAATGCACTATCGATCTATCCAAATTAAATACAAAAGTTTATCAATTAGATTTGTTTTTTCTTTTTTTCAGATAAATATAGCAAGTAATTTTTCATTCAGATGAATTAATATCTGACGATTTTATTAGAATATTATTTCGATATTTGTTTCAATGGTATAAATGAGTTTACACTTGTTTTTTTATTTGTATTTCTTAGTGTATTAGAAATATAGTTTTGAAATTAATTCCCTTTGACAAACAAACAAATTAAAATATTTATTATAATGCCATTGGTTAAAATTTCAAAAGTTTTTCATACAAATAAAATGACTTTAAATACTATAAAATTAATAAACCGTTATTAAATGAATAAAAGGAAATTTAAAACAGATGCATAAAACTTTATTTCTCACAACAGATAATTTATAAAAATTCTTAATTGTATTTTTTTTGTTTTACAAAAATATAATTATAATAATTTATGTTGCATTTATTGTTTAATATTACAAATGATATGTGGAGAATCTTAAAGAATTTAATACTCGAGAGTGTTTTAAATAATGGCAAATAAAAACGACCAAAATCTACTTTTAAAAAAGTATATATTTAAAATTTCAATTATGTATGATAAAAATTTAGTTTACGCTCACAATTTCAAACAAGTTTATGAATTGGTTTAGGAAAATTCGAAAAAAATTTTTAAATTTTTTTAATGATTTATTGTGAAATATTTAATGGATGAATTGTCAATTTATTAAAATTAAAAAGATTGATTTTTAAGATATTGATAAATATTCATATAATATTAGAAAAAATGTAGTTTGAAAAGGAAATACCGTAGAATATCATTTTTTAAAAATTTGATTGATTGATAACTATTATTATTACTATTAATATTATTTTTATTATTATCAATTTTTCATTTTTCGAATTTAATTTAACTAAGTTATGTCCAGTATAGTAAAAGCATAATTAAAAAAAATAAAAAAAGATTTTATTTTTCAAAACAATTTATTCATTTTCTATTTTTGTTTTTCGTTTATTAAATACTTAAATTAACGGCATAAAGTCATGTTAAGTATTTTTTTCTTTTAGCAAAAAACTGACATAATAGGTTATAAAGCCTGTCAATAATTTTTACATTTAAATGCATGGATAATAATTATTTTAATTCAGTGTTTTATATTACGTAGGCTAAATGATATTCTGTAGTACTCGAACATGCCGCTTGTTGTTATTATGAATGTTTTTTTTGTTTTCATTTCTGATTGGGATTTGGTTGTAGGTGTTTGTAGGTATATTTTTGAAAAGTATTTTGCGCCTTGAAATCTGATTATTATGTCTCTTATGATACGCAGCTGATATTTGTCTGGCTCTGTGACTGTGTTTTGCATTCTTTATTAGTCACAGACTTTCCATTTTATGTTTGCCTTCTGTTTGAGCATCATGGCATATAATTGATCAGTATTCAAATGCATTTCTATTTTGATTTCCAGTAGTTTTTTAAAAGTGTTTTTGTAATAGTCGTCTTTTATGTGTTTCAACTTTGAATATACTAGTTGGTGTTTTGAATGTTCGTCAAATTTTACATGTTCGATTAGTTTGTCGAACTTTTTTAAAAATGAATTTATTTCTGGACCATGATTGGTAGTATTGCTTTGGCTTTGGTTTATTACCTCGGTTTGAATTCATCCAATGTCTGTTTGTGAGCAGTAGGTTGTTGCTGGTTGATTTGTTGTTGCATGTGATTTAATTTTTTACAATAATTTTGTTTTTACAGTCAACTAGGAAATTGTAGTTCGATAAAAGATCGGTGCCAAATATCGCACTTCTGTAATAGTGAACAATCAGCTGTAATTTTTGCTGTTGATTAAAGTTGTCGTTGTATGTTCTCTAAACGTATTTATACTGGCACTGTTGACTGCGGTAAGTTTGTTACTTGTTGTTTGAGATTTTTGAACATTTAATTGAGTAATAAAAAAATGACTGAGTCTGTATCAATCAGGAAAAATGTTTTTTTGAGTGCATCGTAAAGGTTTGGTTTTGTTGGTGCAATTAATGGACACATTGTCAGTTTTTAAAATATTAAGAAATAATTCAGCTTATTTTGGTCTTCGGATAACCAACTAAACTAAAATAATGTTATTTTAATAATTATAAAATTTGATAAATTATTAAATATATTTAAATATTTATTTTTGCAAAATTTAGGTCTCATTCAAATCTTACTGATATTCATGTTAAAAATTTTTAATATTCATTTTTTTTATAATTGATACCACAATTTTAATTTTAAAATTAAATAATTATTATAATACAATTATTTTTGTTCTGAATATATAAAATTATAAATTATTTACCATCAATATAATTTAAATGTTTACAAGTGTGATTAGTCAGATGACATAACTATTTGTGTTAAAATTGTATATTAAAATTTATATTACTTTATATCAAAATTATATTAAATTATTATAAGGTATCTTAAATTAAAGTTATATAGTAAAATATAGAATTATAATTATATATTCAGTTTTAATTTATGTTATGTTATGTGTAGTCGGATATTAGTATTAGGAGTCGGAAGCACCAGCCGAGTCCCTGGTAAAAAAATGGTGTCGCGACGGTCTGGAGTGTATGTTATGTAAAAGAACAAAATAACAATGCTTCTTAAACAATAAAATATATTAGTGATAATAAAAATAATTACTCTACGCTTGATCGATTAGTAATACCCGATTTACTTTCTTAAAAATGATATTTTCTGGACGATTTTTATCTTCCCTAGAAAAATAATTTGGATCGTTTGAGAGTCCACGATCGGCTAAAACAATAATTAACAAAAAGACAAATATCGCACCGGGTGCTCAAAAAACACATTAACTAAAACTGCAGTCCATAAACGAGACTGTTTGAAACTTTAATTTAATAACTAAAGCGGCGAAAGACGATTTGAATTTAATTGTGCTTAGCAAAGTTCATAAATTAATTTATAGATACTGTAAATTTTATTAATTAAAGAAAATTATATTTTATTATTGTAATTATTTTTATCATTATTATTATTTTTTGATAAATTTTAAAACCTTTTGTTTTTTGTCGGTAGCAGAATCATTTATATAAATAAAATAAATAACAAGGTTAGCCAATTTCCGCAATTTTTATTCATAAATATGAAAAATTTCGACTGAGAGACTGCCCTGATCACTCATAACCCAAATTTAACTAAACTTTCGCTTTCTCCTCTTCTTCTCTGATATTTTCTTTCACTAAAATTAATTCGAGAAATTAATTTGAGTGAAAGAAAATATCAGAGAAAAAGAGGGGAAAGCGAAAGTTTAGTTAAATGTTGTTTATGAATGATCAGGGCCGTTTGGATAGAAATACTTCATATTTTTATTATTGTTATTATGATTATTTTTATTATTATTATTATTATTATTATTATTATTAATTATTATTATTATTATTATTGTTAATATTATTATTATTATTATTATTATTATTATTATTGTTATTATTATTATTGTTATTATTATTATTATTATTATTACTATTATTATTATTATTATTATTATTATTATTATTATTATTATTATTATTATTATTATTATTGTTATTATTATTGTTATTATTATAATTATTATTATTAATATTATTATTTTTATTATTATTATTATTATTATTATTTGTATTTTTATTATTATTATTATTATTATTATTATTATTATTATTATATAATTTTTTAAAATTCTAAATGATCATTTTAATATCCTGAAAATTGTTTTCAAAGTGTAATCAAGTGAAAATATGTATCGTGTTTATTCTGTTTATCACAACAAATATATATAAATTCAATTTTTGCATTCTTAGAGAATTTATACGATTAAATCTTTTTCGAAAGATAACTAAAAATTTTATTTTCATTCTTATTAATTATATAACAAGATGACAATAATCTTTTGGTTTTTACTTCATTTTTCTACTTTACATTCTTTTTTCGATTTTTTAGTTTGGCGCACTACAATGAAATTATTGAATAATTATTGTGATTTTAGTCATCATTTTTCTTGGTAATAGTTTTCAATTGGGTTTCCGCCACACAAACAATTATTCGTTTCATGGACCAATATAATATTTTAAAATAGCATTCTAATGTTATTTTGTTTATTCAAAGGAATCAATTTTGGTTCATTTTGAATTTCAATTGTCTTCAATGTTGCTTGAAAAAAAACAATGAATACGGAAATGTAGTTCATTTTGTTCGTTTATCAATCTTTGAAAATTTGTAACTGTTGCTTTGTCAAAATACTTGTAGCAGTAAATAGTAGCTTTTCAATGTAATCTTTATGGCTATGGTTTTTAATCATTTTAATCACAACAATGGTAATATTGTAATCGAAGACTTGTCAAACCGATATACAGTATGGGACAAAATAAATGTAATTTTTTAATTAATAGTAAAATGTGATGCCGCCATTTTTGAAAATAATTTATATATATTTAAAATTAATAACTAATGGTTATAACTGCTAGAAAGTCACTTTCTGATAACAAAAGCACTTCAATTTTTAAATGGAAAAAAACAAGGAATGAAACAAAAAAACAAAAAAAAATAAATCTTTATATATACCTGAATAAAAAATATCAGTTTTTGATTATAAAATACTAAAATGTAACTCAGGTTACGAGTCCATGTTTATTTTTCAAAAAATGTGCAAAATAATTATGTTATAATTCAAATATACGTTTTCGATCCAAAAAAACTCAGCAAAAGTTTCAACCCGGGTAGCAGTCGGGCTTGCGCGTTAAGCGCTTATGAGTAAAACTGTGGAGAATCTTAAAAATTATAAATTTGCGCCTGTGTAATAATTACCACTTATGCTTTTAACCAAAACATTATACGTCTTGTCACATCGAACATTCTATCATTCATCATCTGATAAAAATGTTCATCCAAATTTTTATTCGTTGAATTTTACTTATTTTATTTATTCTATTTTTTATATTTGAAAAGATTGTTTCATATTCATTTTCATTTAATACTTGAATGGTACAAATTTAAATGGCACAATTTTTTTATGGTTTCCAGAGGTTTTTTAATATGTTTCATCATTGTTAGTTATTTTAACACTAGATATGGATGGTACTGAAAATAGAAAATTTATTTTTGATTTATGGTCATAATGAAAATATAAGAACTTCTTTAATTTTCACTATGGATTACTTTTTCATTTTCAAATGACATTTATTAAAAGACATTTGACTATGAATCAGTAAAGATATCGATGTTTTTTTTAATATGGACGAATTTTCGGCACATCGGTTTTTAAGTGATTATAATCATTATTTATTATTTTTATAAAATGAAATATCAAGAAAATGAAGAAAATGTGAACAGTAGAATAAAATATTTTTTTGCTAAATATTTTTATTTTATATAAATTAGTGTTTTACTTGATTTAGTAATTATCGTAAATCACAACATACTAATTTTAAATTTTAATTCGATTTTTCTTTTTGGTTTTCAAATTAGTATTATTTTTTAATTACTTATTTTCTAATGTAAATTTATTGAAAATAGTTATTTCTTGACTTACTACCTCTTTTAATTGCAAATATACTGATAATAAACAATAAATATAACTAATATTTTGAATTCAATTAATAATTTCATGTTTTTCAAAAAAAATTGAAACATATATTTTATTAATTAATATATTTTATTTAATCGCGATTCTATGAAATATTTGCTCACAAATTTTGCTCTGGGTTAAATGAAAAGACGAATGAGGATGTATAAATTTTAATTTAAACGTAAATGTTTGTCATCATTTAAGGATATTTTATAGCTATAAAAAAATTTAAATATTATTTTTTTTATTAATGTAGATGGTATTGGAAATCCATGAATGTTTTATGTTATTGTTTAGTTTATGAGCTAGAATTTAATTTGCATGTTTAATATTTTGATTTGATTTTTTTTAAATATTTTTAATAAATATTTTTGCAATAAATCTTTTAGGCTTTGCAATTAAATGTTGATCGTTGTTTAAATGATTGATCATTACTAAAGCAAAACTTCGCCTGCTGAAGTAAATCACTCAAATTCATATTTACAAAGTTAAATACACAAAAAATGTCTCTTTGAAAACAGTCAAATTGAAGAAAGCATTTTAATAATTTCTTTTTGAAATTAAACTTTTCCTTTTATTATTGTAAATGTTTTTTCGTATTTAACTCTTTTTATTTGTTTTTCTACTTCATATAATATTTAGTTTAGAGAAAAGTAAATTTTATTTAGGCTAAAAATTTATATTTTATATCTAATCGTTGTCATTTTCGATAGGTTTGAATCTTTGAAATAATTAGACCCAACAAAATTAAAACTTTAATTATAATAAATTAAGTTTACACAACAATTAATTCTTTCAAAAGGAAAATGTCATTAACTTATTGTATTTTTGTAGAACTAAATTTTTTTTTAACTTTTATTTTTCATTTTTCACATTACTAGGAAAAAAATTGTTTGCATTTTTATAGTAAAATCTTTTAATTTTATATGAACTTCTAGCATTTTGTCAAATTAATAAAATAAATATGTTAATTTAATGTTTTTAGATCCAATCCAACAATTATTTTTATTTTCAAAGTAATTTGAGGATTTGTTGTTTAAATTCTAGAGTCAATATTATTTAATCCACATTTATTTAATTGTGGCCAAGTATTTCAAGCATCTTTTCTTCTATTTTAAGTTTATATTATTTATTTTTAATTTAATTTTCTGCAGTTCTAAATAGTTATATTAAACCAGTAAATTTTTAATATTTATTAATATATTGTAAATATATGATCGTATTAGTTTTAGATTATATTCATTCGCATTTACATCAGAGAAAATGATAAAAATTTTATTCTTATTTAGTTAATGGTGGCGATTATTTCAACTACTTTTGGAGATGGTTTTTTTGTAATCTCACCTGGTCAATCATTTGTTAGCTTCTTTTAAAGACTGGTGAGACTAATCTGTGATTTTCCTTTGTAACTCGGCATTGTAAATGTTTTATTTTATAACAATGGCTACATTGGGTATTTTGGTAGTTATCACAAGGGACCTTCTTTTTGGCAAACTCAACAAGTACGTTGGTGATGATTTTTTGTTTGATTTATTTTATTCAGACATTATTGTGGTGTTTATAAAAATGTATGCTTTATACAGTTTCGCTTTCATTTTGTTTTTCCACTGTGTTCTTTCCTTCCATTCAAGAGATGGTAATGTGTTATTCTCGCTCTTCTTTAAAATTTTGTGTAATATTGTTTTTTTTATTTAATTGTATTGTTTTTAATATTTTATTTATTCAAGAAATCAAATCTATAATAAGATCTTTTAAATTCATCTTGAGAAATCTGAAATTTTCTACATTTTATATGCATTTCTCCAATGATACTTATATTTATGTATTTTTGTTCATTGCTTTCACAAACATAATTTAGTTTAAAATATTTAATTAAAATAATTTAAATTATTATTAAATTAATATGAAAATTATTTATTAAGAATTAATATAATTAACAAATAAAGGGATTTCTTTAAAAATAGATTCTTTGTTTATTATTTATATAATTGCCAACTTTTAATTTTTTTGTTAACTTTTGATAAAAATATGTTTATAAAGATCATAACTTCCTGTTTCAATGATCTATTTGTATAATGTAATTAATGTACCTTTTGATCTTTTTACAATGCATTGGAAAATACATTTATAATAATTAAATTGCAAAAACAAGTCTCTAGTTACTATTTAAAAACGATTTTTTTTACATTTAAAAGTTTTATTTTTACATTTTATTGTGACATAATATTTTTTATAAAATTTGACTATGAATCAGATTTTGTAGAAAATATTATGTCACTTATAAAGAAATCAAAGGTGAAAGACAAAAAAGTCCTTATAAAATTTCATTGTGTTAAGATCTATTTTCACATACAAAGTTCTTTAGAAATTAAAAGATTGGTATAATAAATAAAAGGAAATATAAATAAATATAACTCAAAGAAATATAATTACAAAGAAATAATAATTACTGATTATTGAAGTTATTTTGAAACCAATAATATTAGTGATAAATAAATTTGTGAAAAATAATTTTTTTCATTTTTTGGTGCTGGCTCAGTTATAATTTTGCCGTTTCTAAAGGTTGTAAAAATTGCATAAAATATATATTTAATGTAAAAATTAACGAATTTCAAATAATTTCAGTCTTCTAAGGTTCAGAATAGGTTCCGTTGATTAAATATAATTACCACTAGAAATTAGTTACAAATTTCAATTTTAGTATTTATTAGGAGAAATTTTAATAAATTTATTTGGTATTAATAAAACTTTTAATAAATTGTGACATGTGATTATGCAAATACTATTGAACCAATAAATATAATTTTTAATAAATTTGTTTAATGTATCATAATGTCAGCTGAACAGTTGAAATATATTGCAATTACATATTTTAATAAATAGGCATCTTCAATTTAATTGAATAAGTTGCTACTGTTATTTAATAATTTATTCAAGAAATATTCTAAATTTTTCATTATCTCATATCTGGTTTATTTCTATTATAATTTATTGTAAATAAATCATTTTGTGTTACATAACGAACTAAATAATATTTGTAATTACTTATTAGAAAATATTAAATTAAATTAAATTGAAATAAAATTGAAAATAAATCTGTTATAAATTTTATATTATGATTAATTTTACTACCACTTCACAAAATGTAATTTCTTGTTAAATAAATAATTTTCAATTAAAAAAATAATTCAAAAGTTAAAAATGTTACAGCATAAAATTTTGTATTCTTAAAGATTTACTAAAGTATTTTTAAAATGAGCTAATATTGATTTAAACAAAATTCGAGGAAGTATTGATTTTAATTAAGTGATAACGTTCATAAATATGAAATAAATTAAAAATAAATAAACCCAAAAATTTAGAAAATCGAGAGAGTAATTTTTATTTACCTGAAAATAAATTGTATTTTAGTATTGCTTTATAACTATTATTATAGCTATTATTATAACTATTATTATTATTATTATTATTATTATTATTATTATTATTATTATTATTATTATTATTATTATTATTATTATTATTATTATTATTATTATTATTATTATTATTATTATTATTATTATTATTATTATTATTATTATTATTATTATTATTATTATTATTATTATTATTATTATTATTATTATTATTATTATTATTATTATTATTATTATTATTATTATTATTATTATTATTATTATTATTATTATTATTATTATTATTATTATTATTATTATTATTATTATTATTATTATTATTATTATTATTATTATTATTATTATTATTATTATGTACAAACCTTTTTTGTTTTTATGTTGTTTGTATTTTCTTTTGTAGAAATGAATAACTACTCTTATCAGAATAACTCCTGCAATAATCAGAAATAATACTCCAATGCATATTTCAGGAAGAAATTGAGTGAAGTTTGAGCTTGTAATGGTCTGGCTCTGAAAGAAAGTGCTCGTAAATGTCTAGTAATTTATTATTGCAATCTTTGTATTACCAGGTTTAATACTAAATCGGTTTTAGAAACTTTTTTCCAGTTGCTTTTTACTAAGACACTTTTTGAATTGCTTTGAATATGAAATGTTTCAATTTCTGCTTGAAATATCTGATCTATTTGTTGACTTTGTTTCAGAATAATTTTTCCCTGAAACGGAATAAAAATATTTACATTTTTATAAAATATTTTTCTTTTACTATTGAAGTTGTATCATAAATAAAAAGTTTAATTAAAAATATTGTATATATAATAATGTAAATAGTGTAAATAATGTAGAGAATAAAGCAATATATAAAATATCATTGATAGAACAATTAGTAAAATTAAAATAAACTTTTCGTTAAAAAGTCGAAACTATCTCTCTTGGTCAAAACCAGGATGAAAATAATTATATAATTATAATTATTTTCTTGATTAAATATGTTCAAGTCTATTAATTTTATTTTAAACTATGCAAATTAACCAGATTAATGTGTTTTAATAATTTTTTAGAGCATTGTATCTTTCTCTCATATTTTTAATGGATATTGGCATTAAGTTTGCGCTTAATATAAATAAATGTTTATTATATCTATTATTAAAGAAAAACATTGAAAAAATAAAAATTGTTCTGTAATGATATTCTATACTCTGTAGATATAAAGTAGGATTGAGAAAAATGATAAATTAGAAGTAAAAATAACAATGTGTAAACTTTGATATAAACTTGATTATAGAATTTTATTCAATTATTTTCATAAAATCACGATAGAAATGACAAAATTCGACACTGCCTCGCTTAAATTTGGACGTATGGTTGACATAGTCAAGGCAAGATACTCTGATATTTTGTTTTATCTTGAATATTGCAAAATATTGTTACACATATTTTTATAAAGTCTGGGATTTCCAACAATAATAATAAATTAAATTTAAATTGGACTACATTTAAACAAAAAAATTAAAAATTTTTATTTATCATTAAATTTTGAAATAAATTTATAAAGTTAATTAATAATTGATTGAAAGAAATCAACCGAATATCCAAAGTTTCGAAACAGAAATTTGTTAATTTCAGCATTAATAAAAATAGTTTTAAGAAAATTTGAAACATTTTATAATTTCTTAAGTGAAAATATTGTAAAAATTTAATTTCTTACTTTTAAATTAATTTTTTTGTCATGAATTTTTTTTGAATTGCTTTTTTTAACCGTTAAACGTTACTACCATAAGCAAATGATACAAGAAGTGTGAATATAAGCTCATTTCTCTATTAACTGTGATTTCTATAATCCAATGGACTTTTTGTTTTTGCAAAGCTTCATTATAGTTTGCAATTATCATATTATTTGGATTTGCACCATATAAATTAAATTAAATTACATTAAATTATGATTAAGTAAATTACAATAAATTGTAGATGATCTTACAATTACAATTCTCTAAAATTAAATAAAAAACAATAATTTAGCCCGGTTAATAATAATGTGGGTTTTGAAAAGAGAAAAAACAAAATCTGAAAAAATTAAAAACAAAACAATATCACAAAAGATTTATTTGTAGTTTTTTGTTTTCTGTTTGGTTTTCAGATTAAATAAACAATTTTTTGAAGGAAGAGAACAAATTTTCAGAAAATAAAAAATTAACTATTTTTGAAAAAAAATTTGCTAGTAAAATAAAAATTTGTCATTTCAAGAATGTCATTCTAAGCAATTTTTCTTTAATTTAATTTTATTTTAATAATGATGATTTTTTCTATATTTTACTTTCAAAAACGTAGTGTTTTCAAAAGTAAAATATAGTTAAAAATAATTGTTATGAAATATCACTAAACTGGTTAAAATACTGCAATAGGACATAAATCCTTTGGAAGAAAGAGTTAAATTTAAATTAATTAAACTGGTTGTTTTTGTAGGGGGAATAATATAGTTTTTTTCTTAGAATTCAAAAAAATCATATTTTTTACTTTTGTTTTAAATCTCAATCTCCTCAATAGTCGTTATATAACAAAAAAAGAGAGAAAAAACCTTTTACATCTTTATTATTTTAATTTTTAAATATATCAAATTAAGATTATCATTTATAGTCAAATGGCCATCCAAAAATTACAAAGTTTTTTTTTTATTGTCAAATCTAAACTGTTTGGCAGAGTTGGCTGAGACAAGTTTCTGGTAATTAGAATTGCTACGAAGCAGCTTTTTGGTTTTAACTTAAACTGTTTTAATTAACACATTAATTTATGACTGTGTAAGATCCATTACTTCAAATATTGAGAGTTTTTCACGATGTTATAAAATAAATAATTTCTTATTTTTTCAAAATCTTTCATTTATTGTCATTTTGAATTACTTTTTAGCACATTTTAAATGAAATTTATTTTGTTTGTTGAATTAAATTTACTTTTAGTTCTTTAAACTTTCCATTTTAAATATGTAAAAAACTCTTATTATGGATATTAATAAATTCGGTTTGCTTGAATATGATTATTGAAACGTACATTAAAACAACGATATACTTTATGCGATAAAATAAATGCTATGTCTTGAACGTTTTTAACATATAAAGAACAAAAGTCTGGTTTTACCGATGAAAACCTAGTAGCATTAGATTTAGACTTTTCTTTAATTTTTTTACCCATGACGCAAAAGTCTGATTACATTTAGATTTTATTTTCTTCCTTTTCCTATATGTAGAGCACCGAGTGCAGGTTTAAACAAACTACTTTCGCGAAATATTTTTGATCATAATATAAAATAAAAAACAATTCTTGAAATTTATTCAAACTTTAATACTATCACTTTTTTGTTTTAAAACTTTTATTTATTTCTGTTTGTTATTTCTCTGAAATTTTAATTTTATCAATAACTTTGTGGCATAAGTTCAATGATTTATGCAAATCCATTAATCTGTTCATTACAGAATAAAATGTTATTTAGGGCATTGAAATAATAATTGTCCGTCTACGAATAATTTACAGAGCATACATTTTTCTCAGTTTCCATCAACGACAATTAATAATCATTTATTTATTAAATTTGTTGAATTTTCGATGAGAATTTTATTGATTTTAAATGGAAAACAAATTATTTAAATTTTTATTTAAAAATATTTAAAAATATAGAATTTTATTTTGAAAAAAAAATCTATTTTTATTTTTATTTTTAATATTTTATAAAATTTATTCAAATTAAAAATATTGAAATTTTAATTTTAAAATTTAGTTTGAAATTAAAAATTTATTTTAATAAAACTATATTTTGAAGTTTTAATTAGGAAAATAAAAATCCTTATTTTTTGATTTCAGTATAGCAGTTTTTATTAGTAGTCAACATAATGTTTTTTATATCCTGGTGGATTTCCAAACACCAAATTTTATTTAAAAATCTACGGAAAAGCAAACAAATATAATTAACTTAGAATTTTATTCGAAAGTACGCATCATTGCTGGTTACATTATCATAGAGCGTTTCCAAGATTTTCTGAATACTAGTAGCATAGCGTTTAAAAGTCTTTTTAAACAATAAAATATGTGATATATTTTAAGGAGAGGTTCGCAAGCATTTTTGGCCTTTGACAACAGTTCTGATTTTGGTAGACCTCTTGCTTTTTTAATATAGAAAATCTACTAAAGCATCAAAAATAAGTTACAAGCGTATTTTTAATGTTATTAATCAATTAAAACGACAGAAAATGGAAATCGATAACCATTATCAGAACATAGATACACTGAAAATCAATTCTTTTAATAAAATTGAAGAATATGATCCTTTGCTTGCAAAGCCCCAATGTTTGGCTTCGATCTAGATAAAATTTATTTTTAAATCTCTTCGGAGAGTAATTTTCAACCTGTTTCTTCTTTTTTAATGAGATTTACTACCAAAATAGAATCGCTATATTTCATAATGTAGGATACGTTTGGGCATATCCTTTTGAAATAAGAGTTTCTAGTATTCATTTTTGATTTCCGTCTTAAGTTTTACATTTTTACTTATTCCGATAAACTCTTCTTGTAGCATTATAATTTTTACTTAATAGTTAATTTATAAGTCTATTATAAGAAAGTATTATGTAAGTACATAAGTAATATCCGCGTTAAGTAAATTATTTCATTTATGGAAAGCAAAGATTTCGGTAACGACATGCTTAAATTGGATTCATTTAGATCTCATGCAACCATAATTTTTGTTCTTGCTGTCATGGACTTCTTGCAGTTCGAAATCGACCTCTAGGGGTTAATATAGACTATTCTTTTCGATACACTGATTTAAAGTGTCAGTATAATTTGACAATAATAATATATTTGATCAATATAATTAAAATAAACCTTCATGCATAATAATTATTATGCATGAAGGTTTATATAATAATTATTAATAACATTAAAGATATATTTTAAATATTATAGTTGTCTTTGAAATACAATTCATAAATGTCATAAACATGAATTCTACATTTCGGGTCAGCAGATTGAACAATTCGGCCAGAACAAAACGAATTGAAATAAGTAAAATTTGTAAATAATTATTAATAAAAACCATTCTTTAATCTATTAAATTAATATTATATTTACATCCTCCTAGACAATGTAATAAATAATTAATGTCATAATTTAGTGAATTAATTATTATACTACAATAAATTTGCTTTAATAATATTTTGTAATTTTATCTTTAATTTAGGAAATTAAAATAGTATAAATAAGGAAAATTACAGTCAATTGCAAAATTGGAAGTTTTGAAATATCATTTATATTTTTATTTTAATCGTTATTTTAATAATTAAATTTATATAGTAAATATCATGACTACATTTTAATTCATTTGAATAAATTATGGAATAATTTTTAACATAGTTGAAAAACATAGTTGAAAAACATAGTTGAAAAAAGATGTATTAAATAAAGTAAATAAGAACTTTGACATCGAATTTGTTTTTTATTGAAAATGCAGAAATTAAAGTGAGTAACAGTAAGTACTGGATTAACCAATTAGCACGAGCTTACGCATGGAAAGAGGCACCACGACGAGCTACTACAAATATTTTGCAATTTTTAAATTACTGCATAAACAAGCATGATGTTCGTTTTAAATAAATGAGTCATATTAATTAACAAAAAATGTCCGCGGACCACGGTATATGTTGTGTAGCCATAGAGTTACTTATTTAAATTATGATTAAGGGTTAAAACTCTAGCAGCTAACCTCTAACTCTAGGCTTTATTATTATTAACCATATTATTATTCTTTGGTAAATTGATTTATAAAAATTATAACAGTTACTAGTAGTTTTGTACATGTTGACATCATACTCATATATGTTACAAATTACATGATCATAGTTACATGATGTGTGATGTATTGATTATAGCATGTGTATATAATATTGTACTAAATATTAATTTTGCATAACTTGCACTTACCTGGATTTGGTTGGCTGTTTGGGCACCATACTTTCAATATAGACTTCTGAATTATGTGAACTTCATCAAATTAATATGGTAATACGAGATGAGAAAGATTTCTGATATTAACTGCTCCAAAAGACACATAATTGCAGATTTTATGTGTTATTTGTATGAGGAGAGTACTTGTGGTAGCTTATTTGCAAGTTATATTCACTTTTTAAATTCTAGTTTTGTTTGAAGAACTTAGAGATTTGAAGATCTAAAATATTTGGCACGATAATATCTATATAAAGCTGAGGTTACTATCGCCAAATAGGGAAAATATAATTTTTTAATACAATTTTTACATAAAAATATTTATTTTACATAAATCTTTTTAAGAACCAAATATTTCTTGATTACAATTTTTATATTTGTCAATTTTATTTATTCTATATAATTTTAATTGAGCTTGTATATAAATTGCATAAAATAAAAAATAATTTCATTAAAACAATGATTGCATCAATTTTAAAACAAAATAACCTTTAAGGATCCGATTGATATCACTAAGGGAATGGCAAATTGTTATTATTAACTTAGCCAATATCAACATTATTTTTATTTTTGTTTATTGAATAAATATTTTGTCAGATAATTTCTTTTTGTTTCACGATATAAAAGAGATTTTATCAACAGTTTTTTGTTGTTGAAAGATTTGGTTTTTAATGATATTTTATTAATCCCAGATGGATGGTTTAATATTTGTGATGAAATATGAACTGAATTGTAAAATAAAGAATTGAAACTCACAGAAATTCATTCTTAACTCAGAGTTTTAAGGAAATTAAATTACATAAATTTCAGACAAATAATTTCATCAAATTTGCTAAAATGTTTTCAAATTTTAATTATTTTATTTTGTGTATGATTTTTGTTTTTGTTATTAAAAATGAAATTGAATTTGTGATTTTCACAACATTTTAAATTTTTTTTGTTTATTCGGTATGTTATTTTATTTACAAGGTGAAATTTGTTTCACTAAACTGTCAAATATATTAAAAGGTTTAAGTTTGCGTTTTATATAAAAAATAAACAAATAAATGAACTGATAATTGGTTAATTATTTTGTTCATTGCTAAGCATTTTATACATCCTGCATTTTCATATCTAAAAGTTTTAATATTCTAAACCCAAATATGCGAAGGCAAAAAAGAACTTATTTTTTCATAGTGTAATAAAATGCAATTGCTCAATCTTTAACATTGCGACAAATCGTGACCGGACAATTCGTCGCTGGGCAATTCGGAGCAAAAAATGGACAAGTCGACTCGGAAAATTTGTCGCGAGATTGGACTAGAAGTTGTTGAAATTTGAGCATCAAGTCATAATTGAAAATAGGTTATGAAGTCGAGGAAAAAATTTATTTCTCTTTTTCGATCATTACTATTTCTTGACATAGTTTTTTTGAAATATTTATTAGTATAACACAGTATTTATTATTCTAATGACAAGAATATTAAACATTTTGTGGTAGTAATTATGTTGTTATAAAAAACAAATATACAAAAAACAGTCGATTAAAATAAATATATTTAATGTCATTCTCTCATTTGTCTTCATTTTATCATCTCATTAGCCAGTATTTATCACTATAAATGTGTATTTCTACAACTTAAATTTGTCTTCTTTACTGTCATTTATTTTATTATTATTTCTAGAACTTATGTTATCTCTGTGTCATTTAAGCAAGTTGCGTGCCACTGAGGCCGATAATAATTTAGTTTTTTATCTTTCAATTGCAAACCTCTGTGATCCATCATATGATTAATCAGAAATGTATATTTCCAAACCTATTTCCAAGCTTCCTAAGGATTTCTTGAAATTTTCTATGTCAAAAGGGTTTTAATTATTTTCAAGATTTTCCTTTCAAGATCAACCACACTAAATATTTTTATTATTAAATTTCAGAGTTTTTGAACTAATTATTCTTTTTATACTGTATAGTCAAAAATGTTTGAAATAAATAATTAATTTAAACTACAAAAATAAATTAGTCATTGGTGAAAAAATTTTTATTTTTTATCTAATGAAATAACCCATTTCAAAAGAATGATATGGAAATGAATTTCATTAATTTTTTATTTAATCTTTATTTATTAACAAAATATCTTCGATTTCTGTGTTTATTATTTCTTTATTTAGAATAGTCTTTCTATAATTGGGAAACTCCCATTTCTTTAAAACAATTAAATTTAGAAATTTGTATAATGTAATTGTGAGTTTTTTTCCATTTTATTTTATTAGCATTTATCTGTACAAACTTATTAGTCTATTAAAAGCTTGTTTTAGGAGAAATGACAGAAAAAAATTAATAAGGAAAGAAATCTTGTAAGAAAGATTGAAACAGTTGTCAATTTGCATTTGTTATGTCTAATATTGATAATAGAAAATGTGGAAAAAAAGGCAATGGGTTGAGCACATTTCGACAGAAATTATTTAATGAAATTTGAACGAATCAATTTGTAATTAAATAACAACACAAATGATTTTATATCGAATTTTATTTAAAAATTAAATTAAAAGAACTAACATTAAATTTTTAAATAAAAAATACATTGTTTTTTATAAGTTAAGAAACATTGTCAATCTTAGATTTTATTGAACAGTGCCGCTTAACTTCACAACAATCATATGGGTTTCTATTAAATCTTAAACAAATCTTTCTTTATGTTATCATTTACTTTCATTATTTTCTTATGACTAAAGATTAGTGGTGGCCAACCTTTTTCTTATGTGTGTGTCAAACTGAAATTCAGAAAGTGTCGCTTTCAACTTAATTTAACCTCGTAAAATTAAAAAAAAATATTTTCTTACTATTAACATTGATATTCGATTATTTTTTCTCACTTTTTGTGTTTTCTTTTTTTGAAGATATTTTATTTTTTCTTTCTGACAAATTAAAAATTAATTCTATGCAATACAAATTTTGGTCTTTGACTTTATTAAGTGTTATTAATTTTAAAAAATTGAGATAAAGTGCTAATAGATGTGTAATGTCGTGTTAATTCTGAAATCAAAACTTTTGGCATTTTTGTAGCGTCTCTTTACGCGTTTGCTTCATGCACTTTATTCTCGTTTGTGTGCTCATTTTGCTGAATTCTTTTGTATCGCGTCTGTGTGCACACAGGCCCGGTTTTAGACATAGACGACGTCGACAGCTGCCTAGGGCGTCAAATATTTTTGGGAGGAATCCAATGAAAAGCAACCAAAAACAGATAATAGCAAATATTTTAAAAAAAACAACCCCAAAATGGCATATACAATCTTAAAAGGATTGGAATGGATTAAAATACTTCGTGAATTACTTTATTTTCATTTACTTAGTTTTATTTATTGAGGCATTATTGAGTTTGTTTCTTAACTAGAGGCGCCATATTTTTAGTTCGCCTAGGGCGCCAAATACTCTAGCGCCGGCCCTGTGTGCACATTCTTATCTTTCTTTTGTTTGCGTCAATATGCACGTTGTTCGAGCTTGGTTAATTCTTAATTGGTTTGAGTTCATCGATTGATTTTAACTTTTTGAAAATTAATGTTTGGATCGATTTTGTAAAAATTTGTTTGGATTCCAGAAAGTTAATGGAACATTTTTTTGATTATATATTTAGATTTCTGTGCTTTTTCGACGTTTGAATGTAATAAAGGAAATTTTGATTTGGTATTATTTGGAAAAATAAAGTTGAAATTTATTCGATTTAGGAACTACGTAGGAGTTTTCAACATTTTCGAATCCTGAGTGATATTGCAATAAATCAAGTAGCGACGAATCCCAACGATACGATGCTAAAAGATCAGTAAATTCAGATTTCACACAATTTCCAGGACGACATATATTGGTTAGCTCAAAAATTAGTATGATTTTAAAGAACTTAAAAAGGAGCACACTCAACTGTTAATTGTGGATTTATTATCAAGTCTGAAAATGTCACAAATTGATCAATCGTCGAAATAGAATGGCCTCAAATATCTCAAAGGCGTTGAATTTGAAACCCCTTCAACGAAGACAGAAACACTTATAACATATAAAATAACATAAAAGATGATAGAAAGAAACTATTTCAACTATGTTTTTGTTGAAGGAAGATTGTCTTTCAAAACACCATTGATTTAGGATAAAACTCTTCAAATTCGTTGATTTGACAATGAAATATATACACGATATAATAATTTATACAGACTCATCAACAGAAGTAATTCAACGAATTTGGATTGGATCGGACATCGTTTATACGCTTAAGTGGCCTTATCTCAAAAGAAATTTTCGTTTAAAGGAGAATTTCAAACTTTAAACTGCAAGAAAATGATTTATTTTAAATGGATGGACAAAAGAAACCTATTTATGCTTTCAACCATTCATAAATTTCAAACATTTCATAAAACATTTAGCGTTGATAGATCTTCACAAATTTCTTTCACGTCACGTCTTTTAACACATCATTTCATTTTTAAAGCCCCTCTTTTAAACCATGCCCGAAAACATCAAAGTAAATGTGTAACAACAAAATTGATTAGATATTGGTGCTCATGTGATACTTAACCAAACAAAAAAATGTATTTTTGAAAATAAAATAAAATTTTGAAAAAGGTGATACTGTAACAAAAGGGAGTCTTGTGTAAAAAAGGAGTCATTTTTATGAAAGTTTTATTAGAAGGTTCTATAAAAAAACATATATATAACTTCATATTTTGTCATTTCATGAATGAAATTTTTTCATATATATTTTGTGTTTTTAATTAAAAACTGACCAAACTATGATATATTTCTACTCCGTTTTCCAAAAGAAGCTGAATTACATTTGTTGCAATTTTACATTCATTGCGTCTATAATAAATTCTTGTTAATCCAACGATTCTGTAACTTAAATTTCTAGTTATAAAATGCCAATTATAATTTGCTTTATTGTCAGTATAATTTATTATTATAAAACAATAAATATACAGTAAAATTTATATTTTAAAAATTATGTTAACTTTGCCACATTAAAACAACGACTTTACAAAATATTAATTAAAATAAGTCTTACAGCATAAATTCAGTTGTTTACAAAATATACATAATTTATGTATTTAAATTCATATTAGAATTTATGATCATACTGTGATTCACACACACACATACATGTCAATTTATTTCCCATGTTTATTCATATGAAATTTTAAAAATAACTTTAACAAATGTTATTAAATTTTTAACATTTATTTTCGTCCAAATATCAGCTTTAAATTTTACCATTGTTTAGATATATGGAAAAATTTATTTATTTTTTTCATTTTTTCCTTGTATTTGTGGAAATATAAACAATTATATATTCTCATTGTATTTACCCGAAAATTAATTTTTATTATTACTTATATGCTTTTTGCCTTTGAAAATTTTAAAAATAGACTAAGTAAAATTAAATTAATTATCGTTTGGTTAGTAATGCAATTAAATTTTAATTATTTCAATTTTTAGTAAGTAAATATTTGTCTCAGTA
This sequence comes from Schmidtea mediterranea, assembly GCA_022537955.1. NCBI lineage: Eukaryota > Metazoa > Platyhelminthes > Tricladida > Dugesiidae > Schmidtea > Schmidtea mediterranea. Next base: position 242,871,818 of record CM039680.1, on the reverse strand, counting down.
AACTAAATTCAATGACAAATACAAACTGATATCATTAATAACTTATTAGGGCGAAATATGTTTCATTTAATTTGTTTGAACTTACAGAAAATCTGTCTTTAATAGATTAAAATAAATTATCATTGTTTCCATTAATTGTGTTTAATAGCAAAAATATTTTCTTTGTGAACGAGATAGTAAATAATTAAATAAGATATTAAATTAAATTAAATTAAATTAAGACATACGGAAGTATTTTGTAAGTATATTGTAAGTAAATTATTATTGAGAAATTCCTCCTGTTGTGTATTAATGCATATTTTGGATATAAGTAAATATTGCATAAACAAACTTGATGTTATTTGTTATAGTAATGAAGGTGAATTTTAAAAAAAATCAAATTATGCATGAATTCATTTAACAATATTATAAAAAATATAGGAAAATAATTTTCTTTTATTTATTTGTGATTTTTGATGATATAAAACACGAAAGTCAAGAAACATTTGATTGTGAACTAATTTAATCAAAGCGCTATTTATACTGCTTATAAATTTTATAATTAAATTATTGGTTAAAATACAGTCTTTGCTACATATCAAGATGATGTGATCCCTTGATTCAATTCTTAGGAGTAAAGGAAATAATTCACATGGGTATTAATTAAAAACCAAAAAATAGTTTAATATTATTGAGTTTTGCTAACTCCTTGTTTTATGATTTAAAAAGATTTTATGAAAAAAATGTCATTTAGATAACCCGTTAAAACATCTCGAGTCATCGTGAATTATCGTAATACACCCTTCTACGCCAATCAAAATATAGAAAATACTTTACCAAATATGATACAGATTGTAATTTGTTAATAATACTAAACGCAAAATAAGTTTTAATAATTTTATTCTAGTATTTTGTTGTGCATTGAACACTTTTAAAAAACATTTTGAAAATCAAAATATATTATATAAGCGACGTTTGAAATTTTAAAGAAGTCCTAAATAAATTCTAAATGAAAAAATATATAAATGTTTTAAAATTAGATGATATTTATATATATTTGAAAAGAATTATAGCTCCTAAACATAATTATCCACGACTTTAAGTTCTGACGTATTTACCTGTTTTATTTTCAATTCTTTATATCTTTTTTTGGGATAGATTGCGTTGAAATTTGGACAGTAGAAATTAAAATTTTTATATAAAGATTATCGATATTTAATTATTTTTAATATAATTTTTTTACTCCAATTGAAACAGAAATTATTATTTAATATTTTAAATAAATTTAATAGAATGTTTTTAATACTTCAAAAAAGTCAGAATGAAAAAAACGTATAAAATATATTATGAGTAGATAGTTATGAGCTTTCTGCACTATAAAACACTAGTACCCCTACCCCCCGCAGTTATTACGTAATTTAATCCTTCACCGGCGGCGGGTAGGGATAGAGGTACTAGTGTGTTATTGTGCAGAAAGCTCATAACAACCTACTATTATATATGTGACTTAAATAAAAGTTTGGTTTTTAACGAAAGATACTTCGGAAGCTAATTTTTGTAAAGAATTTTTACAATCTTTTTTGTTTATGTTATGTTCATTAGATTTAATGCATGAAATACTTTTGTTTCTTCTATATAAGTTGAGTTCTATATTAGCCGAGCTTATATATTAACCTACTTAGTGTTAACGAGATATTTTATAACTTAATATTTTTCTATAAAATCAGCCCAATTTTGGTTTCATGGCCGTTATATAAATTTGTGTAAGCAGTTAGCGTGTGAGAATCATTGTTGAAACTCACCATGGTATATAGAAATGGGATTTACATTTGGAGTTTGTTAGCTTAAGAATTAATGAATTATGTTTATTATAGAAATAATAATAATAATAATTTTAATAATAAATATTATTTATGAATCATATTTATTTGAAGCAACTGAAGCAGGAATATTTTTCAAGGAATGTCATGAACTGAAATACATGTACACAGTTAATTTTCGTACATTATTACTTATTATGTTTTCAGTTAATTATTATTTAGTATGTTTTGAAATATTAAAAATATTATCAATCTCAAGTTTACAGTTTTTATTTATTAAAAATATATTTAAATAAAATTAATTATAGATTTTTGCTAGACGTTAATATCGAATGATTTATATGTTTAAATTTTAAATAAGACATTAAAATATCAATTTTAAAACGATTTTTGTAGAATTTAATTTTAAATTTATTATATAGTAAAATTTTAAAATAAGAATTATATTAGGTTAAAAGGTACTTGTCAAACATTTCTCACCGTCTGACAGTTATATGTCGTAATTACAATGAATAGAATTTAATCCAAAATTTATATAAAATAATAATAGGAGCAATTTTTGAAGGGTGAATTACTTTTTGAATAATTTTGATGATTTATTATTTATAATTAATAGTTTTTAATAAAATATTTTATTTAATTATTTTAATCCTTCACCGGCGGCGGGTAGGGATAGAGGTACTAGTGTTTTATAGTGCAGAAAGCTCATAACAACCTACTATTATATATGTGACTTGAATAAAAGCTTGGTTTTAAACGAAAGATACTTCGGAAGCTAATTTTTGTAAAGAATTTTTACGATCTTTTTTGTTTATGTTATGTTCATTAGATTTAATGCATGAAATACTTTTGTTTCTTCTATATAAGTTGAGTTCTATATTAGCCGAGCTTATATATTAACCTATTTAGTGTTAACGAGATATTTTATGTTATTTTTTGTTTTGTATCATTTATTATGTAATTGTACGTATAATATCATATTAATAACTTCAAATTATATATTCTTTAAATAAAATATCAAAACATAAAGTTGAAATATTTGATTTTAGCAAACTTTTTATTTCATTATACACTAATATAATTTAAATAAATTTTAGATTGAAATAAAGTATATTTAATATTTTACTGAAAAAAGATAAGTAGTATATTAAGTTAAATATCTTTTTACGTCTTCATCAACTGGATATGACCAATAAATTCGTCATAGAGAAAATTTCAATTAAATGGAATATTTAATAACTAATTTACAACGTACATGACAAAGTATTACGTTTTATACTTTTAGATTTGATAAGAAAATTCCAAACAATATTATTAAGAAATTAATTTGTTTTAATTATTTGTATTGTCGAATTCAATATGTCAATTAAACAAGATAAAATATTCTTTTAACAAAAAGTGGTTATGATGTCATTACGCTTTGAATATTTATCATTTTTGTAAATGTAATTGGACGTTATTGTTATGAATCAAATATAAATAGATTTTACAATTAATATAAACAATGGAGATTTAAACGTGTTTTTAAATAAGAAATTTTTAGTAACAAAGAAAATTATGTCTGTTTTTTATATATTATAAATATGATTTTGTAGTTTTTGTAAGGTTACATGGGTTGTTTTAAGGTTAAATCTGCTGACGGTTATGCAAGATTGTTTTATTTTACTATAAATATTTTGATATTAATCGGTATTTTTAGAAATTTTGATTTGTTTTTGCATTTTTAAACAATGAACTAGACAGATTGGTTTGTAAATTAAAGAAATTTGAAATAAAAGCTGGAAAAGTGAATATTTATGATAAAAAAATTAATTTATACTGATAAATGTATTATTATATATTGATAGTTTGTGTAATGGCTTCTTTCATTTTCATTCGAAAAATCAGGAATCTGGAAAATGTGAAGTTGTTTGTTTTCCTGAGAACAGATTTATAAAAGAAACCTCAAAGCCCCATTTCTATTATTTATGATTTAAATTTAAAAGATTCTAAAATATAATTTTTTTTTGATTGAAGAACTTAAGGTTGATTAAGATATTAAATTACCATTGAAAGAGGCAAGCGGTCTCCACATTTTCTCTCAACGATGAAAATATTTTTGAATTTTATTGCATTTTCTTTTAATTTATATTAGCAGTCTCCTCAAATAGTATTAACATAAAAGAAAAGAATAAATTGTGAAGTTAATATTTTGTTTCAATATATAAATTTCACTAATAATTAAATTTCTGCTCTTGCATCAATTTTCAGATTCTTTAATTTCTGAGGAATTAATTATAAATGAAAACTTTATAAAAACTAGGAATTCCCATACCAGTGCACAATTCGGGAAAATAATTTTTATGTAAATTTCTGATACTATTATCGCGATGGAAAGCTTGATGACATTTCTTTAAGAATTCCCTTTGTTCATGCTCATTGACAGATTGCCAAAAATAATTGCCAAAGATTTTTGTTGATTTTTTGTTCAAAAAGATTTGTTTGTTGTTCATTAATCAACTTAAATCGTGAAATATGATTTCAAGTAAGAGGTTAAATAATGTTGGTTTTAGAAATTTTGTTTTAATGAGTAAAATCTTTTCGGTAAATATTTTTTAAATTAAATTATGATTTATAATTTTAAAAGTTTAGCAAAGAATTAAAGCGTTTTTATGAGGAAATAGCATAATAAGTTAAATAATCGTTGTATTATAACAATTATACTGAGTTGTAAATAAAGGAAAATATTAAACCATATCAAATTGTTGACAAAAAAATCATACGTTAAAGCATTTAAAAGAAAATTCTATTTAAAGTAAATTTAACTAATTACTTTTGTTTTAATCGTTAGTAGGTTTTTTATTACTATTTATTTACAACATTATTGATTTTATAGAAATTAAAAAATAACGCTAATTTCTATTTAAGGATTTATTTTAATAATAATAAATTTTATTTATCAAATTTTTACAGCTTTTTATATTTTATTTTATTTGATAATATCAATGAAATAAAATTAAATTAAAAATGATTAATAATATTAATAATATTAATAATAATAATAATAATAATAATAATAATAATAATAATAATAGTTTATATAATATTATTAATAGATTTAATGATAAAATCTAGAAAATGGCAGTATGGCAGAAATTATTACTAAATAAAATGTCATAAAATATTTTTTTCAATTTTATTCTTTTACTAACCATTAATAAATAAGAGTTTCGAATTTTACAGAAAGTATTATTTTTATAAAAAAATCTATAGAAAACTGTTGTCAGATTGTCAGAGCTTGATGCACGTCACAGTATGAGACTAATTGCATAATATATTTGTATTTTGTTTAACTAATAAAATTCTGAACTTATATAAAATGTACAAAATTATCCGATGAAATATACTGAATGTCTTTGCCGAATTTTTTGAAACCTAAATTATTTATGGTTGTATTTTTTAACTTTTCAATTACGATAAATTAAATGGTTCCAAAAATCATTTTGATATTAATATCATCTACCGAAGAATACATGATCAAATATTAATTAATATTATGAGGTAGACTTGTATTAATATGTATTAATAATTTTGAAAAATAATAAATTTCATTAAAATTCTTGACTGTTTGAAAATTATTTAAAAATATATATATATTTAATTTAATAAAGGTTTTAATGTCATTTTGTACAGCAGGTGTTGAGTTTCCCAATATTTTATCACATATAAATAATATTAATATAAATTCGAAAACAAATTGCAATTAATTTATAAAATTAACTTGAAAAGTTAGATTTCTCTGTCTTTATTTATATTAATATTTATTAATAACACTGGTCAACACAATTTTCATTGCCGCTGATCGTAGAGTAAATTTTGTGTAATTTTAATACGCTGAATCAGAATCGGGCAGTTGCTTTGCTTGTTTTGTCTTATTTTTGGAGTAAATGTTGTTTTTCTCCTAAAAATGTCGAAAAGTGGAAATATGTGAAATCGGTTGTTAATTTTACCATTGCTGCAAATGTTTCTCAATTTTAATAGAATATATCCAAATTTACTTTTAAAAAAAGAATTTATTATGAAAAAAAGGAGGCAAAGGAATTTTTCTCCTTATTCTTTGGTGTAGTCTAGATTATCTGAAAACCACTTTCAATGACTGTGAAGGAAGTGTAGCTTTATGTTTATATTACATTTGATATTTTAAAGGTGAGAGAACATACTTTACACAAAAATCATGGAAGTGATATAAATTGAATGTTTTACATGAGTATCTAAGCATTCATCATCCTTTTTAAAATACTTCACGAAATGCATAAAAGACCAAGTTTAATGTGAAGTGCTGGAAAATGATTCGTGGTATGTCAGTGAGTGGCTGTTGATGAGGCTAGCAGGTTTGGCAATCATGCTTTTACTGTTATGTTAAGCATTTATACACGATTGTCTTCTTTGATCGGCTTTCTCATATGTATATGAAAGATTTATACCATTTTTAAATCTATACTACGCTTTTTGAAATTGATGTCTTGTATTAAGTCAATAAGCTCAAGTTGTTTAAATGGCTGACGAGAAACACTACCACTATATTTGCTTCCATTTGCATCTTCTGTGATAATCACGTCTTCCTCCTACTGTTCTTCTGCATTTATCGAGTCGGGCAATAAAATAAATACTATAAAAATAATGTTTTTACTGTGTTGAATCAGTTACTTAGCTGATCCCAAATAAGGAAACTTCATCTTTGCTTTTGTTTAAATAGATAATAACTCTTAAAGTCCACCAAACCAAAGTCGCAATCGTCACGGTAATTTTCTGATTTTCTTCATAGAACACGCATGCCAAACTTTAAACATCTTCCTGTTTTCTACTGATGCAAACCAGTAAATAATATGAGGAGTCCAAGGCTTTTCTTAGTCACAAGAATGAATACAAAAATACATATATTATGATTGCTTTAGACAAATTGGTTATATTCTTCTATTTTCTTCAAAATTATTTTTTTGAATACGTAAAAAAATGAATCTGAATAGAGGTAACTAAAGAGGTAACTAACCAGGGGTAGAAAATTACAATTAATTTTGTTGATAACCTAAATTTATTCTAAAAAGTAAATAACGGCATAATTTTTAAAGAGCATTATATTAACTGCTAATTCAACACAGAATGTCCATAGATTTACTAATATATCAGATACCATACAATACAAACCATAAATATGTGAAGACAATTATTATCTGAAAAGACAAGAGCCAATTTGGTAAATCTGGAATCATTTTCATTTATTACTTTATGGCAACATTAAAAAGATTTTGTAGACCAATGTTATATATAAAAATGTATATATATATAAATATATATTAAAGAATAACAACACCAATCCAAAATATATATTCAGCTACAATATATTTCGACTGAATAACAGTCTTCGTCAGGTAGTCTTGAACTTTAAACTATTTAGAGTAAATCATTGATATTTAAACGAATTTCTGCTTTTAAATTCTCAATTTTACATTCGAGGCGATTTGTCATATAGGACGGAATTAATTAATTTATTTAATAGTAAACAATTTTATAGTTAATCCGATATTATTCTGACGGGAATTATAAAATACTTGATTTGATTTGTCACTTTCAGTTTCCTACTGGTATCGCATATTTACTACATAGAATTTGACAGATGATTTTGTAATTATACAAGTTTTATATTTCTCCAACTGATTGGTGAAAATAATTGGTTTATTATGGGAAAAGGTTCATTTTATCAATTAATAATTTCTATTGCAGAAAAACAAAAACTAAACTGTTTAGAAATATTTTATCTTAGATTCTAATGGAATAATCAAAGCAGATAAATCACTTTATTTCAAAGATGAAAATCTAAAATTATTTTTTATTTACCTTGATTTTCAGAATTTCAAGACGGATTACCATATGGCTTATGTATGACTTCTTATAATTAAATAATAGTTAAATAATAATTATTCTTTAATATAGTTTCATATATGGATGGAAGGTTTATTCCTTGATTATAGAGACCTTATTCAAAGATTAGATTTTTTTTGGATTCTAATTCTTTTCTTTCTTGGGTTGTTTTTTGTTCAAAAACTTTCTGTATTGATATTTTGTCAAATAGTTTATATTCATTAACATTCAACATCCTTCAAATGAAAACATGTAATAAACTTTTGACTTTTATGGCTTAGAAATGTTTTAAAAAGTTCAAAATTTATTTTATTTGAAACAGAAACAATAAAATTCGTACCAGAAGTGAAATGATTGTAAAAAAATAGATTTATTTTTACCAAATCTTGAGAAGGCAAATCGAAAATGTAATTTCTATTAATATTCATTTTGTATTATTATTAATTGTAATTTTATTCATAAAAAATGTTGTGATAACAGCAGTGGTATTGAATGCAATGAAATAAAAATCATTTGAGACCATTTCCCTGGTTCATTGAAAATTGCGCAAAACATATATATATATATATATATATATCGGAAACTATACACCATGAAATGTTACATTATATATAATAATAATAATAATATATAATAATTATTAATATTATTATTATTATTATTATTATAAGGTATTTTTTGTGTTTCACCTCTTATTTCTTTATAATGAACGTAATATTTTCTACAAAATTTGACTATGAATACCTTAAATAAATCTGATTCATAGTCAAATTTTGTAGGAAATATTATTTTTTTTATTGTTATTATTTTTAAATGATTTCGTTCTCGATAATTTATTATAATTTATTCTAATTTTGAATATTCAAAAGTTAACAAAAAGAATTTAAATGCTTGTATAAATTAATTCAGATATAAGCAAATTAAATTTTATTACTTAATTTTAAAGTATTTTAAAATTTATTTAAAGTTAACATTTATTTTTAAAACATGTGACAAAATGTTTAAATCAGAGAAGAAGCAGAGTGTTTAACATTGTAAAACCTATTATTAATAAATCTTGAAATTTTCGAATTTAGTCGACCAAGGAACGTTTAAAGCTTAAACTCTTATAATATGCCTTATATCGTTGATAATAACAATTTTTATGTTTTTTTGATAATTAACTCTTCTAACCTTCATTATATTTATGGATCACTTGAAAGTCTTAATTTTCCTAGAAATTATATTAAAATTTTTAATAAAATGTTTTGTACGATATATTTCGATAGCATAACTATCATCTTCAGGTACTCAAAACCAACTAAAATCATTATGAATTAACATTTAATTTAAACAATTGTTTAAATTAAATGTTAATTCATAATATTTTTAGTTGGTTTTGAGTACCTGAAGATGATAGTTATGCTATCAAAATATATGGTACGAAAAGTTTTTTATTGGCGTTATCTTTTAATTAAATCGTTGACAAATTTATTTAATTATTTATTTAATAAAATTATTTATAAATTTTAATCATTTTAGTGGTTACGAACTCCCAGACTCGTGAACTTACTTTGTATTATCGCTCCCCTAAAGGGTGGAAAGGGAGTAATATTATAATTTACAAAAAAGTGAGTTCTTTTTTGTTCGTGCCAAAATAATTGAATAATATTTTACTTGAATTTGTTTTTTCTTACAAACAATTTCTGAAGTTGATTTTTATTTTTCTGACTATAATTTAGAGCCTCTTAGTTAGCTCTTTCATCTTTACATTTTTAAATGAATATAATCATTTTTTTATAATAAAATATTTTCCTGTCTTAAAAAATATTCTCACAATTTCTTCAACAAAATGTGTAAATATTTTCAGTCTGAACAAAAAAGAACATGTTCACCTTTCATAAATTACGGCACTCCTCGAAAGATAGATAACTCGAAGTAATATACACCTCGTTTTTATAGTGCTTTTCAGATTTTTCTTTTTGTCTTTGATTAGTTTAAGAATTTATTTAACTGAAAATGTTTATTTTGCATTATTTTATTTATTAAAAATTCACTTCCACTGTTAATTTGCATATTTTTGTTAATCCAAAAATATGGATAAAGTTATTCAACGAATTTTCTTTCAAATTCATCAGATCGGTTACTTTTAAAAAGGTATTTCTCTAATTTTTATGCCAATTTATTTTTTAATTTGGATTTTTAAAGTCAAATATGTGATTCATAAATAACATGTATTAAATTCTTTAAACTCATTAAAACATAAAATTGTCAGGTTCTTTTTCACCAAGATAAATTGATATTTTGCAATTTCTTATTTCAATACATATATTCCTTTTCCGCACAAAAACTGAGAACATTATAAATTTTGGTACTAAAATCAAACTAATTAAACTGTTTTTATTTAAGGGGAAATATTTTTAAGTAAAAATAAAAAATTAATTTATATTTATATACAATAACTCAGATCTATCCGCAAGCGTGTGTGATACGTATTTGACGGTCGTTTTTGATCCATTAGTGTCGTTTTTTTAAATATTCATAAACTTCAAATTTCTTTGTAGTCAATCTCACGGCAACATACTACAATCTGCGCTACTGATTTAGTTGGCATCAATGTGAAATTACTGATGTTTTAATTATACAAAATTGAATGCTGATTCCAAAGCATAAATTATTCCTTAGAAATAAATAAATGTCATTTCAAATTATATAAAAATTGAATAATCAAAAGTAAAAATAGATGTAAATGTTTTCCATCTGAAATTTAAACTGTAAGTATGTAAATGAATTAATTTGTACAAAATATATAAGTAAATATGACCAGTGCAACTGGTACTTTTTGAAAAACAAAGCAGTTGATATTTCAACACGTTACAGCCAGTGAATGTAATTTCTTGAAAGGTGGAGAAGTAATTTCCATAAAAGTCAAAACAATAAAGTTTTTCAACAATTTAATTTTTTTCGTTATTGAATTGAATTCCTCTTTACTGAATATTTCAAAAGACATATTTAATACGATTTAAACACGTTTATTATATATATTCTGCCACATTGTAATTGGCATTTAAATTTGGAAATTATCAACTGCGCTACACGAGGCAATAAAAATAGTTTAACTCTGTTATTTTGAATTGTGTTATAACAAATTATACTTCAGAACATTTTTTATTGTCTGTGTTTTATAAATAGCAATAAAAATATAAAAATACCAAATATGATGGCATTATCAAAATTAATTTTTAGAAGTAACATTAAATTAATAAAAATACTTAAATAGATTTTTATTAAAAAGAAAATTATAAAAATATTGCAAAAATATAAATGACAAATGACAATATGTTATCTTAGTTAACACTGTAAATTACACACAATCATTGTTTATTGTATAAATATATTTTATTTAGCTGCATGGTAAATTGAAGATACCAGTTAATTTGTTGAAATATATCGGAAAAACTAATTTTAAATGGCATTGTATGTTGTATTTAAATTTTTTATTATCAATTCTTTAATTATTTTATTTGTATTTTATTGATTATAAATATTATTAATTTTGTTTTCATTTTGTTCAATATATATAGTTTTTTAATTGGTGTTTGAATTGAATTTTTAAATATATATATAGGTGTAATTAAAAATTAACAAAAAAAATTGTCAATTTTGATTATAATTCATTAAGCATATTAAAGCGAAAATGTCTTTTTAAAAATCGAAATGCTTATGAGTAAATTGGTTGGTAATTTAAGAAATAAGTAGATATCATTAACAATTAAAAAAAGATTATGTTGATTCGATACAATTAATTTCTAATTAGCTCGATTTAGTGGCGCCATTAAGTAAGACTTATTTTTTTAATTTAAGCGTAGTATATTTTAGCAATAATTAAAACAAAAAATTATTGAACATTACTTAAATATTTCTTTGAATAAACGAAATCAATTGATGAAAAAAGATTCACTGTGTTGGTATTTACAAAGCAAAATAATGACTTTTTTATATCATCGTTATTTCAATAAATTTCTTTTTTTACTTTATTCGTTGTTTAAATTTATATAATTTGGTAACTTTACACTTTCAATCGATTCAAATAATAATTTAATGACTAAGGAATTTGTTTGTTTGATTGTGGTTGCTTAGAGTTTTTTCTAAAATACATTTTTACCCATGACATACTGAGTTGTTTTGTTTTAACCACAAAAACTAAAAAGCAATAAATATTTTTCAACAAGACGGAATATGCTTTATTTTAGGAAAAAAAAATTTTTTATTGTAAATTATTTTTATTATTATTATTTTCTGTCAATACTGAGAATCCAAATTCGCCGAAATTAGTGGCAGTAATAGGTTGATAGCTTATCACTTAATTGGGACTGTTATGTTAATGTAATTAAAATATAATTAAGTATATGGATAAAAGAAAAGTGTTGAACCTGACCGAGTCACATTTAAAAAAATATTGTTTGGTAACGGTTTGACGTGATTTTAAGTTATTTGTAGGCGATATATTTTTAACAAGAAATAATAATAAAATGCTTCAAATAAATATTAGAAAAAAAAGCAATTAAAAATAATAACCAGTTTAATGAATCATCAAGAAAACATAAAATCCAGGTATTTGATAATTTTTAATTATTTTTTTAATTTTTAATTTTGTGATCAATAATTTCTGTAAAAAAGCATGCTAACGTTTACCATAGAATTATTTGCAGCATATATTTAACATATACAGCAAATATAAAATACACAAAACAGGAGAGGATTTAAACTTCAACACATAAATATAAGTCGAAGAACAAAAAGCATTATAGTGAGTATTTTAAAAAGCTTTTATAAAAAAAAAAACACAAAAAAGTTTTTCTTAATTTTTAAGTCATCTATAGTTAAATTTTATATGGAAATTGAACAAGTCACAATTATTAACTAATACTCAGATTGACTTAGTGAGCATGGATACCAAATAGATAAACTCTTAACATTATATTAAAGCTTTAAACTTTAAAATCTTTTTTGTCGGTAGCGGAATCATTTATATAAATAAAATTTAAATAAATAACAATCTTAGCCAATTTCCGCAATGTTTATTCATAAAATATAAAATATTTCGACTGATAAACAGCCCTGATCACTCATAACCAAAATTTAACTAGTCTTTCGCTTTCTCCTCTTCTTAAATGATTCCGTTACCGACAAAAAAACATTTTAAAGTTTAAACTTTATCAAAACAAACCTCTGCCAAGGTGAAATGTTGTAAATCCAAAATTTAATAATTAAGTTTTTATTTATTTGTTAACATTTTTTCTGCAATGCGAATTAGATTTTAGAAACTTAAAACCATTTTATTGGAATTGAATGAATAGCTTTTATTTTTAAAAATATTTAAGATTTTTTATTCTAATTTGAATGAATTTATAACATTTGTTAAAATTGAATGAATAACTTTTAATTTTTTTTAAATTGAAAAGTTTTTATTTTAATTTATTAAATTTATAATGTTGGTAAATCTAATTTGAAAAACATTTTAGAAATTTGTTTAAATAAATTTATTTGTTGACTACAGTGGAGTGAAAGAAAATATCAATAAGAGAAGAGGATAAAGCGAAAGTCAAGTTAAAATTTGATTATGAGTGATCAATGCTGTTTATCAGTCGAAATATTTCATATTTAATGAATAAACATTGCGGAAATTGGCTAAGATTGTTATTTATTTAAATTTTATTAATATATTAAAGCGTATTGATATCACAGTTAATGACTAAAATAATGGAACTTTACAAAATTGGTCCATAAATTTGACATGAATAAATTTAAAATCCAATCTGTATATCATATATATCCTAAAAAAGTCAAAGGTTTATTCGCTAAGCTATGCTCAATAGAAAAAAATTTCAATTTCAACACTTGATTAAGAAAAAGCCAAAAATCTGTGATGCTTCGAATTGAATTGTTTATCTTTTTTGAGAATAAAAATAAATGAAATATCATCAATTTTTTGGTAAAATATTTTAATTTTGCTTTGATTATCTTCTCGTTTATCACTTTTAATTGTGGAATTAAATTTATTCTTTTCCTAATTTTTCTTCACATAATTTCCTTGTGAGAATATTATCTTATACTCATTTCGTTCTTTTAAAACACAAATTTTAATAATCTTCTTTTCTTTGGTTATTTTAAAAGTTTTTCATTTTTTATACAGCTTACGTCAAAAGTAACAATTTTATTCTGAAATTTAATTTTTATTGAATTTTTCACAATTTTATTTAAATTTTAATATTTTTCAACGAAATATATTAGTTTTATTGAATTAGCGTTACAATAGTGTAAATTTAAATTGTGATTATGCTCTTCATTGACAAACATGTAATTGTTTTAATCATGGAAAAGTTTGAATCACCTACTATGATTGGAACGAAAGAAACATGCAGGTAAAGAATACAATGAAGAATATCTTTGTAAACTTTATAGAAAAAAACTGACATCATTTACAATCTGTGAAAGTTAGGAAAATCAACATTGAGTGATGAAAAATTTTAAATAATTTGTGAAATATATGAGAACACATCATTAGGAACCGCTTCTTAAAAATATAGATGTAATTTTAAATTTGTGCACAATTTGTTTTAAAAGAAACTAGTGTTTTGACTACAATTAGTGCATAAATAAATAATATTTTCTTTAGAAGTGATCAGTTCAAGACAAACATAATAAGATAATTTATTATTTAAAAATTATCTTAACCAGAATTTTTATTTTCACCGTAAAAAATATGATTTGGTACTAATACAAAAATTGAATTTATTAAAAAAGATTGCAATTGTAAACATTGGAACATGCTTTTTTCTTGATGACCGCAAGACTCCTTTTATTTTAAATAATATTTTTTGATTTTATTTAATACAAATTTTAAATGTTATTTAAATTTATTCAAAAATTTAATATGCCAGAAATATTGTTTAAATATTATTAGAATTTCTTTCTAGTGTTCAAAACATAACTAATAATTTCAGATAATTAACAAAACTATAAAATTTTAGTCTTTGATAAATTCTAGAAACTTCTTTTCAGGATACTTTTTTAGAAATATTTATATTTCACCAAGTTTTATTTAACCCTTAATAACTCAATGTAAATTGGCATTGAAAAGCACAATAAGACTAATAACTTTTTCAAACAAAATATAAATTAACAAATTTTAAAGATAAAAGGTTTTAAAATATTTTTAGAATAATAACTTTTAACACTGTAACAATAGTCTTATAAACTAAGAAGCTTTCAAAGTAAAATTTCATACAAAAAATAAAATGAAACTATTTCTTTGTAGTTTTTTTTATTATTTTAAATATTAAATGTGTATTATTAGAAAATATTTATTCTCACTTTTTGTAGATTTTTATTTTATATAAATTATAATTTTATTATTGTTATTTATTGTCATTAGACTCAATTAAATTCATGAATTCATACAAAACAATTTATGAAATTTAAAATTTAAGCAATTTTTTTCTAATATTCAAACAATTAATATAATTTTGACATTAATGCAGATATTGGCCAAAAAATTTGAATTTGAATTTACTACATTATTTACAAAATAAAAATCTGACAAAAAAGGATAAACTAATTTGTGACGCATAGAAAATTAATTTTTGATCTTTTGTCATAATAAAAATAAATGAAATATTGAAAAAAAGAAAAGGACAAAAGTGGCATAAAATTAAAGATTTTACATATCATACTTTAATAAGATTATATAAAAGCTGAATACCTTATGTATCTCTAGCTTAAAATGGTTAATCTTTTAAATGTTTATTATTAATGACTCTTATTTTCTAATAAATATTTCTTTAGTGAACAGATGTTCTTTTGAATTTTTCGTGAATTTAGGCTTGATCTATTTTCTTGGCTTCTAGCTTCTAACGTCTGGAAAAATATCTTTTCTATTTATTTTAATATCATTGTGATATTTTAATATCTTCTCGAAACTAATTTCAGCTGAAATAACTCCATACTCTATCAGGTATTAATTATTCCAAGATTTTCTTAATTAGAACTTTTAATGATATGAAGATATAAAGGTGAAACGAACTTGAAAATACTAACTCGATTCTTTGTATTCCTTTTATATTATTTTCTTCATAAATAGGCCGGCAAAAACTTTTACAGGAATGGGTTTACAGTTTGCGCATGCCAACAAAACATTTAAATATTTTAATGTTATAATTAGATTATTACATATTATTGTTTTCCTCGTTGGTCTCGACAATCTTCTCAATGATCAAGGCCATCAAGTAATGTGTCTGGAAATGCTCGTCGTCCTCAACAAGAACCGTGTTTAATACAGATCTTGCGTCTACCAATAATTCCAATTCAAACAGAATTTCTGCATATTTCAAACGTAAATCTGCTGATAAATCACAAGTTTCACATAATTTCATTGGTGCAATTTTCAATATTGGTATTCGACATAATTTTAAGGGCTTTCAGGAGCCATAAATCAATAGATTTCTTTATAATGCCTTTTGCTGATTGTATTTCGTTCTTAATTAAATGCAGTACCGCTGATGATTGCCAAGCAGCAGGATTTAACACATTTATTTCAACATCTATAACGCAACTTTTTTTAACATCTCGGACAATTTCTCTTTTGGTTGTAGTTGAAAAACTGTAACCTTGTTCCGTCGTTTGGTCAAATCTCTTCTACCCAAAACCATTCTGCAAATTGCATGAGGTACCGCGTATCTTTCATAAATTGGCACATTATGTGATACACATTCTCCAGAATCTAGAACGATACCCATCGTACGCCCAGGTGCATAGAAAGAGAAAACAGCAGCAATAGATTTAAATTAATCAAATACATCTGTATCGTTTCGCTGATGGTCAACACTAATAAATCCGTATCCATTCTTCGAGTTAAACCAGTTAACGTGTCCAATAACTTGACATTGAGCCATGATTGAATTTTTAATTGAATAAAATCAAAATATTCCAAATAACAAGAAAATTTATTTTGATAAGTTCAAAACCCAGTACAAATCATAAAATCTAAAAGTTCGAAATTAAATTAGAAAAAACTAAAGTGTTAAATTCCACCGATTCCACCAAATTAAACTCAAAATAAAACTACCAATCGATTTGCAAAAGCAATCACAAAATAATCTAAAAATAACTCGCGTATGTGTACGCACACGATTCATAAAACTCAAAAATATCACAAATTGCGCGCACAGACGCGACAAACGAAATTCATAATGTAACATATTACAAAGATCATAAATTATTATTATATAAATTTTATTATCTTTTTTGTTGCAAAGTCGTTAATAATAGCAATTTTGTAATTCCTCATCTCTTTCGATAGATAAAATAGTCAAGAATGTAAAATGGTCTTCATTTACTGCAGATTGAAGGTATTTCTTAATTAATTTTTACCGTACAAAATTACGTTTAGCTGAAGCTTCTGGAATTATCAACATCATTTGCAAGAAATTACTAAATTGGGGTTTGCTTCTGAAAGACTGCTTTTTATAATACATTTTGTCGTGTCAAGATTCAAGCATAACCTTTTTCTGACATAACCTTTTAAACATAATTTTTTTCATATTTCTTTCGAAATAGAGAATAAAATCTTAACAAAATTTAAATAAATGTTGTTCAACTATATTATCTATAAAACTCACATATATTTATACATTTTAGGGCAAGACCGAGTTCCAGGGAATAACTTGAACCAGTCCTGTTCAAAATTTTTTCAACAGCTGGCATATAGGTGCTCAAAATTTCAACCCTAAGCCCACGTGAAAATATTCGTTTTAAATCCCAATCAGAAATTTTTGAAATAGATGACAAGAATTATTTAATAAGCTACAACCAAGTGTTCAAATCTAATTAAACTGCATAAAAATGAGTTTTAGGCCTGACACAGGTGGTAGAATTACTATTATTAACTATGATGTAATAGCAAAGTTGATAAAGATAAAAATAGAAAAATTCAATTTGGAATCAAAATTTGCAAATGAAAGCGAGATAGCAGTGTTTGGATTGACTATGATAAGTATGAAAATTGGAAATCACATGGAACAAGTAAAACTTTATTTTATTAAAGGAGCAATACTAAAAATCATTGTGATAATAACTTAGTGAAAAGAGTTTATACTTAACCAAGAACATGTTTAGATAAGAGAATGTATAAATTTTGTCGACGAAAGTAAAAAAATTCTCCGATGAAAGAATTAAAAACTTCAAAACAATTACAAGTGCTTATTTATGAAACTTAAATGGGATATAACCAAGATGTCTATGATAAAACATGAAATTCAAACTTCAGCATCTCTTATGGGGATAAATTCAAGTTGACAAAATGTGCATTTAATAAGTAAATGACAAAGAACTGAATTATTGATAAGTGGGAATCTCCAAGTAATTCACCATTAGTTTAGAGTAATAAAAAGAACGATGATATAAAAATTTGTTTGGGTATTAGAGCTTACTAAATTTATAACATTATATATTAATAGGTCTCGTATCATTGCAGGATGTTGCCATCGCTCAAAATGCGGAATACAAGTTTGGTTTTAACATTTAAGATTGCTGAAATTATGTAATAATTTTGAAAGTTATTATTATGAACAATAATAAGAATTTAAATAATTTGAATAAAATAAAACAGTTAAAAATATTTTTTAAATCACTTGTCTTAAAAAGATAATATTTTAACCACTCGAAACCATCGGTTTTAAGATCGGATTTTGGTTTCAAACATTCCAAACCGTCAAAACATATTTAAACATTAATTTTCTCATTTTGAAAAAAATATATTAGCTTTAATTATTTCCGGTATTTTACTATAATAAGATTTTAGATAATTTGGCAAAATAGATAACATATAATTTTGTTTGTTTTCACAAAAAATTTATGGAACTGTGTCAAATTTTTTCGAAAATTTTTATATATGATATTTTTTCATGATCGCTCAAAAAGCTTTGGAGTGTATAGTGAACAAGCCCAGGAGATTTCTAATATATATATATATATATATATATTATTCTGCAGATGTTAAACTGTGGGACTACTTTATATAGTGATTTATTAAAAAAAAAAGTTTATGGTATGCAACCAGCCAACATTCTAGGTCTGCCGAAAAATATCACAGACACATTTAAGCTTGTTACTCCTCAAATGTTAGATGACGAATTCACAAATTATGAAGGACAACCAAACCGGCGGGCAGGTGAAGAAGGAAAGCATCTAGACAAGTATTAATCTCATAAGTATAAATGGAAAACGTTATATTTTTATAAATAAATTGTTTTCGTTTGTTCATTTCTGGTTTTGAGAGAAATTAAAGAATAAAATCTCGATTGTTAGTTGTGCCACTCTATACATTCAATAACTGGCAGACTTGTATTGACTAAATAACATTTAACTGTAATTATATTAAAAATTCGTCAAAATAATATAAATTATTAATAGCATTAATAATTAACATGTCAATTTTTTCTTTAAGAGAAATAGAAAATGAATTCATTTCAAAATATTCAATTATTGTAAAATTTAGGACATAGTTAATTAATTGAAACTTTAATTGATAATTTTCAATTTGTGTTTGTTAACAAAAAAATATGTTTAGTTATATTATTTTAACATCATATTTTACAAGAAAAATTAAATTCATATTACAGTAACTTATGTTTTGTTTCTCCTCATTTATCAATATTAAGTTAAATTTTAGTACATTATAAATTTACTGATTATTCAAGTGTATTTTTGATTTTAAATATTTTTCACTTACATTTCCCTGAAAATTGATGAATATATTTTCCACTGACTCACTGAAAGCTGGTATGTAGTCTAAGGAATCTTTTTCTATGTATGATGAAATTATTCCAAAACATAAAATGATTATTAATCCTTGTGAAAAAGATCTGCAAGTAATTTGCAACATCTTCTAATTGTTTTAAATTTTATGAAATTTATTAGAACATTTTCTACATAAACTTAAACAAATCAAGGTCAAAGTATTAGCCTGCTTCATTGATAAATAAAGTTAATTTTTTTAAAGGTTTAGTAGAGAATATTTATTAAATTTTATTTTTATGCTTATTATACTTTATTTATGAAAATAAAAATTAATACTCGTTGATTTAAGTTTATTCTTTAGTTAACTAATAGTTTTGTATTTAATACAAAAACTTTTACATTTAGTCCGGCTTGTGTAAATTTTTATTTATGAAAATATTTTCAAGTAAAAGTTGATTTCTTTTAACCATGTAAATAATTGGGTAACGGTTTTGCATTAATGTCCAGAAACAAAAAGATTATTCCTAAATTTAACTATAAGTAACTTTAAGAATAACTGAGGATAATTCAAAAAGCTATTGAAGAATTTTGAAATGCCTGAACTCCTAGCTTATAAAGGATTTCTCATTATTGGAATGATAGTACTCACATGTTTGACATAATACGATGAACCATTTTTTAAAAGTTTAAATTTAAAATCATTCTTAAGGTTAGACTTGCTTACGGCTTGTCTAAAGCTTATAATTGTCGTGCTATGACTGCAGTTTTTAATTAATCGATTTTAAATGCGTCAAAAATGCATGGCATGGAAACCGCTATATTGATCGTGAGAAATAGGGTGGCATGAATTTGCTAGTATTGCTCGATAGATATTCCAACATCACAAACAGAAAAGAATACAACGTAACTTTATTTGCGTAAAACTGATTAATGGTTACATTACAATCAGGGCGCAATTTCAAATATACAATGATTTTAGTAAACTCTAAAATGACATCTGCAATAAAAAGGAGAGTTGCACCACATGAAATTCATGTTTTGTTAATAGATTCGAATTAAGTTGATAACAGATCATCGCACTATTGCTCTAAAGATTTTGCATAAATTATTTCTTTGAAATTAATTTTTAATAAACTCTGGTATTAAAATGATTTTTATCAAAAAGTGACATTTTCAATGTGACTATTGTAAAATGAAATTTTTAAACACAATTTTTAATTCTGGTTAGTTTACAATTTTATTTTAAAGCAACAAACACAAAAAATAAATTTTTAAAAGAAAGTATTATGGATTTCTAATATTCTAAAAAGAACGATTTTCTTTAATCAAAAAATTATCAATCACGACAAATGGTACATTAAGAATAATTAACGAAATCGACATATTGTTTAGAAAATTCAAAGCTTCTGCAATTTTATTTAACGAAAATACTGTTCCATCTCTTTCCAAACTGTTTCTTATTGACTCACACACATGATCTCCCATAAATAGGTTGCCATTGATAATCGTTTTCGCTTTGTGAAAAGACGGATGAAATTTCTGTTGTTAGTTTATCGCTAAACGATTGTCTTTATTGATGTATAAATTGAATAAGAAGATAATAATGATCAATAGTTCGATTTTTTTATCAGACGATTCATTATTTCAAAAATATATTTTTTTTCATATAATATTTATATAAGTTTCGATAAAGCCTTCAAGCGGCTTACCATAAGATACTTTAAAAATCATTATCGTACACCAAAAAATTATTAAGTAAGATAATACAGTTCGAAGAATCAATAAAACATGTTTAAATCAATTTAAAACACATAAAAATAGGATTAAATAAATACGATGGTTCATAAACAACACCATCTTAAATTTGAGATCTTTCATGGCGGCGAAATAATAAAATAAAGAAAAGGGCTTATAATTATGGTTGTATATTCAAACGAAAAACTATTGAATTAGTTTTAGCTTGTACTATCGATAGAAAGAGCCATAATTAAATTCGTCATGTTGGATGTAGAATAAGGGATGGAAAGAATAAAAAACAATTAAAAAAAGTGTAATCATAAAATAAATTAATTCAATTCAATTTAAATTAAATTAAATTAAATTAGATACTGCTACTAAAAATTGTACCACATTATAACTGGTAACTCTAAAATAATTAGTTAATAATTACATGTCGGCAAGGAAATTATACACTATATTTAGGCTGACCAGAAGTTTCCTAGAAAATCCGGAACATTTGTAAGAAAACCGGGACAAAAGCAAAAATAGTTTTTGTACTCAGAATATTACTTTTTATCATTCATACTTTGTGCGTGAAGCATCCGTTGCCGATAATTGGCCGGCCCAATTCTTTTTGAAGTTTGCTCCAAACATTGTTTTGTCCAGTTCTAAGTACACCTCTGAAATTCAAATTCTTATTGTTAGCCGTAAATCCAATGACTTTCTCGTTTATTCTTTTCTCATTGATGACTGTCATCAGCTCATTTGCAATCGTTTCAGACTACTCATTGGGAATTGAAATTGTTGCAATTTTCTTTAAAATGACTCCGTTTGTAGCATCAAAAAGACGGATGACAATTGGTCGAATTTTAATGTTCTTGTGGTTTGAGGTATCTGTCATCAAAGTCAGAAAATTTTTTTTAATGCCTGCTCCGTTGCGTGGTCAATTTTTGGATCTATTACACTAGTGATTAAAGCTGCAGTTTTTTTGTTTTTCCTAATTTAAACCTAGAATCATAAATATTACGGATCAACCTTGCAGTGCAATCATTTGATGGAAAAGAAAAGTTGTGTCGTGCCGAGTGATATTCAAATGTTCTTTCTTTAGCTGCGATAACTTGCTGCTCCTTTGACGTTTCAATCTTCTTAAAGCACAAGTCTACATCTTGCTTGAAGATCCAGCTTTAACACTTGATTTGTGCCTTTCGGAGTTTGTATGATCTGCGATGGAGTGGCCTCTGTGACTGATAAGGAAGGATGTTGAACAAATTTTGCAAAAAGCTCGTGAGTCATCTCCAACTAATTTTTGTACAAAACCGAACTCGGTTCTATATTTATCATTCCAGGATGTTTTTTTCCCAGACATAATATTCTATGAGAAACAATAATTTAATATGATATGTGACCAAATGAATGAAATACGTACATTGTTTTGTTATCTTTTTTACTCTAAATGTTTTAAACAATGATAATAAATCAACTCAAAACATAGCAGGAAAAATCATCTTACCTTATGAGTTTAAATAGTTTAACTTCTATCGCTACACTAAGTCAATATCAATTTATTTTTTTATGTCACTTTCTATGATTTGATACAAGCAAGGAACAGAATTATTTCGGCTCATTTAAATTTTGACTTCTGTTAAAGATGAATATTTTTTCTTTTGTAATTTTGAACTGAAGGCAGCTTATAAATTATAAGTTATAATTAAAAAATTTTCTTCAATTAAAGGGTTCTTAAATTTCCATATGTCATTAAAATGTTGTTCAAAGAAGCAAAATTTTAGAATTTTATTGTTGGTAACATTTTGTATTTGGATTAATAAAGGTTTAAGATGTTAGGACTTACTAATTTAAATATAAATGTATTGTAGCAATACTTTATGGTACCTTATTTCTGAAAAACATAAAATTTGGTTTACAATTTCGATCAAATTAATAATTCCGCGACAAATAGCGTCCCGGCCGGGACCCGGGACAATTTCTGAAAATCCAGGACTGTCCCGGCCTAACTATAGTGCTTTATTAATGTTATTTTATTTTAAATAAATATATTGTATTTTCCTTAAGTTTTTTTTAATTAAATGTGTATTATTTATTCTTTTAGTGTCTTGTATTGTTTTGTTTTAATTGGTGTGAGATAATGAATTTTAAATGATCTTGGTGCGGTTTTCATGCTAAGTATTTTGACGCCTTTTTTAAAAATTGAATAATTACAATTAACTGATTAATTAAAATTTTCAGCTCTAGCCCAACAGGAATTAAAAATAAAAACAATGTTTTTATGCAAAAATTCATATTTACCTTATCTCTGTTAAGTTCAATGTATTTCTGATTCTTTATTTCTATTTGAGATATGCAAATAAGTCGCTTAGCCCTCCTCCACCTTTAAGAAGAATTGCACATAAGTGGTTAGCCCAATAAGTCCGTGCAATATGTAGGAAGAAAATGTTATTTTGTCATGCAATCAAATTTTTATTGTACCTATATTATTATAGGTTTTTTTGTGTAGTTTGTTTTAAATTATCAGTACAGTTTATATTGACATTTGTGATATTTTGAAATTTGGTGCAAATCAGTATAAATGCAGTGGAATATCGCATCGTTATAAAGTTTCTGGTATTACGCCATGTTACCAATGACCAAATTGTTTTCCCAATCGGAGCAGACATATGACAAGGACTCTCACTCACGGTGAACAATGTACAAGTGGATTTCAATGTTTAGACATGTGAGACAATCAGTTTTTGATGAGCAATGGACCAGTACGCTCATGTGAAATTTCTGACAAAATTAAAGAAAAGTGTGAATCTTTACTGTGAGAAGACCGTTGAATCACAACTCGAGCACTGGATGATTCTGTGAATGTGAGCAAAGGAACCATACGAGCAATTCTGCATGAATTGAGAGTGAGAAAGCTGGAGTCCAGGTTTGTGAGAAGCGACTGGAGTGCTCTCAGGCTAACATCCTTCTTTTCCAACAGCATGTTAAGGCTTTCCTGCGTAATATTATCACGCAAAATGAAACCCCTCTCAGTCTGTATCTGCCAGAGTCTAAACGTAAGTCAAGAGAGTTGAAATTTCTAGGAGAATCAAGTTCTAAGAACATGAGATCTGAAACCTCCCTCAGAAAATGCCTGGTGATGAGCATTTTTTGGGATGATCGTGGTTTATCCTAGTCGATTTTGCTGAAAAAACACCAAGCTCAACTCTGCACATTACTCTTATTTTGTGTGTAAATGCCGACATGCTTGACGAATAGAACGGGGCATTTCCATGTGGTTTCTCCAGGACAGCGCACCAATCCACAAAAGTACAGCATCCATGCGAGTTCTGAAGTAAAATGGATTTGACCTATTGGACTATTCTCTATGCAGTCCAGACCTTGCCTACAGTAATTTTTACCTCCTCAGGTATATCAATAAACATTTGCGTGGCAAACAGTTTGAAAATGCTGAAGATCTGATGAAAGAGGTAGAGAGTTTCCTGCGTGATCAGTCCTCAGATTTCTTCAAAAATGGATTCTCTAAACTGATCCAGCGCTGGCAAAATTGCGTGAATGTAAATGGCTCTTATGGTTAAAAATTATATCTATACATGCTATATGTTATCGTGTAAAAGTTTGGTATTTTTATTCAATTACTTTCCTAGTTATTGCACGTTCTTTTTGGGTGCACCACGTAACTTTTAGATGTAAAATCTATTTATTTCGTTATAATCTTTGTACGAATTTTTCCAAATGTTTGCTAAAA
This sequence comes from Schmidtea mediterranea, assembly GCA_022537955.1. Taxonomy (NCBI): domain Eukaryota; kingdom Metazoa; phylum Platyhelminthes; order Tricladida; family Dugesiidae; genus Schmidtea; species Schmidtea mediterranea. The sequence goes on along the minus strand of CM039680.1, from coordinate 242,846,873 downwards.
AAAGAAATCAAAAAAATTAAGATCAAAGATTTTCAATTAAAATATTTGATTAAGGTTAAATAATGGCACCGTTCAAAATTTGTGACATTGGTACATGAATTTTTTAAGACTCCTCACATGCAAAATCCCCAGATTTTAAAATCACATCCTAAATTGCGTATCGTATCTAATATATGAATAATGATAGAGATAATAACCTTGTCAGAAACGCCACCAGATTTTGCTTTACAAAAGGAAATGAAATCTCGGTTCAACCTGGAAGAAAGTTTCGGATCATGTTTAAAATACTCCACAGTGTGGGGTATTTTGAACATGATATTTTTTAAAAAAATGTATTATACATTTTTAATTACTCTTAATGCATCTTCAATTTAACGAAGATATTTTAACATTTTTACAAATTTACACAGATGAATGGAAAGCATATAGTACTTTGAGAAGAAATCCAGATTATGAGCATTGGACAGTTTGTCGTAAATATAATTTCATCGACATGGATAGATTTAAAAAGAGAAATATAGAATCTCTTTTAAATTTAATAAAATACTGATTTATCTTATGTTTAATTCAACAAAGTGTTTTTATTTAAATTAAAAATGTAAATTAAAAATGTAAATAAAAAAAGTAAGTATATTTTACAATTTATTTAATTTTTTAGTTGGTGAGGGAATTTCGAGCATGATCCAAAGTTTCTACAAAGTGTAACATTATTAATATTTTATTGATGTGATTTAGGCAAGGACGAATCCAATTATTTTTTGGGGTTGGGGTAGGGAGGCGGGCGATCACCTAATAGTCATTCTCTTTGGCGTTAAGTTCATCAACAAACATTACACTAATTATAAATCGAAAATTCAAAATCCACCTTGTAACAATTGTATCACATTTCTTCACATTTATTGCGTGATTTATTTGCAATTTATGGCATAGATAAGAAAAACACATGATACAATGTATTACTTCACACAAAATCGTGTGCATTACCAATAATACATCTGCAGATGCGCGGTCCAATAAAAATTTAGCAGCTATTGCGGTAAAAACATTTACAGTAAAAGTGCAAAAACATTTTATAAATCGATTATAATTTCTCATGGTAAATAATAAAAATAGCTACTAGAAAAATAATAAGCAAAACAAGAACCGTTCAATTATAATAACATTTCACAACAACAATTTGAAACGCAGTGACTGGACGCCATTTCAAGAGTTGAAATTTATTATCTTAATCTAAATAATTTGCATAAAACAAAAATTCAACAATTTTATTTTTATTATAAAATTCCGTTTATAAAAAGTAAAAATGCTGAAAGTAAATTGTTATTTATCATCTTGAATTTCTGAGCTATTTGCAGGAGCATTGTCAATATGTCTCAGAGTTTGTAATTCTTCATCGTTCATTGGAAAACTTTCGTTGTCGGATTCCAACTCATTTGATGAATGTTTTCCTGTACCGTTTCTGTATATCTGAAGCAGATATAGTCGGATTTTAATTTTTAAAAATATTTTAAGTCGCTCAAATTACTTTTTCTACTTCGTAAATAACTCTGTTTAAGTCTCCCTCTTCAGAACAGATGGATTCTGAAATTATAGGTGAATTTTGATCATTTCTACTATTTTCATCATAGAGATGCACTGCCGTTTCAATTTTCCACATAGATTCTTTCAAAGTAGTGACTTGTTCTTCAAGATTGTCTATTTTATTCAACAGTTGCTCTTTGACAGATTCGTTTATATCCTGAGAAAATTGTGTACTAATTTCTTTTTTCGATTCATTAGTTTCTTTTTTATTTGAATTTTGAGATTTGTTATCATTTTCGAATTTCTCTTTCCATATAGTAAGTTCTTTAACCTAAAAATTACTTCATATAAAAAAATTTGATGTATGGATCATTGATTGGTGTCCAGAAATATATTTAACTCAAATAACTACAAAATTGCTGCTAACCAGTAGTATAAAATATTTTTGAATGACCTATATTTTTGAGAGAGGCGGAAAAAGATATGTATTAGCCGAAAGATGAAAGAAATTAGAGTAAAACGTTAAAAATCAGTCATGAGCAAAATTTTGTTTGAGAAAATAGGCAAACCAGACATTCAAATTAGTGATATACTATTATGCGGAGAATTTTCAACTGGAGGTGAAGAATCAGTGGAATGTATGAGTATATCATATGGAAACAGCTGATAAAAATTATTACAATGGTGATAGTAAAAAAGATCAAGCTCGAATTCATAGGTAGTATTTATACAATGGAAAGGTTTGATGTAAATTTGATGAAGATCAATAATTTAGAAAAATACATTTATAAACAAAATACACAATGATGAAGAAAGGATAAGCAAATCATTGCTAGCGATTACAAGAGAGAAGAACAAAGGCATTGAAGGAATCATCAGAAAATACGGCGGAATTTTCATGACGTCAAAATTTGATCTGGAATTTACTAATTTAGTACGGTATGAGGCCCAATAATAATTCAACATCCACGGTGTCAACCGATAGACACGGAAAAAGAATTGATGACTCAATAAAATAATTAATAAAAACAAATCTAAGTCGGCATTGTAAGAGCCCTTGAAATGCCCCGTCAGTGATAGTAGGAAATAAAGATAGATCCATCAGAATGTGTGCAGATTATAGTGGATTGAATGCTATAATAAATTCCGATGCCTAATACCAAATTTTTACTGAAATGTGAAAGAATATTTTCGTGATTTGATTTAGGTCAAGCGTATTACCAAGTAGATTTGGCTCCAGATATTCAAGAAATGACTGCATTTAGTACAATATAATGACAATTTTGCTTCAATATTCTACCATTTGGATTAGCAGCAGCTCCTGTACATTTCAAAGACTAAAGCACATAGTATTAGAAGGAATGCTATTCAAATGAGTATTAATTCACCTAGATGATATTTTGATATATGGGAAAAGTAAAAAAGATCATGATGAGCTACTAATATAAATATTTATAATAATTCATATCAGTTTGAAGATAAATCAAGATGTGAATTCAATAAAATAGGTTTGTGCTTTTTTGGACATAAAGGGAAAGGTATTCAAACCAGTTGAAAGAAAATCGAAAAGATAGACAAACCGGAAGTACTAAAATATTCGAAACAGTTAACTTCATTTCTCGAATTAACGACCTCTTAAATGTTTTTTTATTGAATTACAAGTTATAGGAAACAATTGGCAATTTATAAAAAGTCAGGAAAATCTAAAATAATCCTTTCGCTTATTTCGTTATAAAATAAGAATACAGTCCATTTGAAAATTTAATTTTCTATTAATACGTTGCCACAACTGACGGATGTAGCCAACAAAAGTGTTTCTGTGTAAGTTTTTAATAAAAAATATGAGCGGCAACGTGTTATTAAAGCTTTAATTGTGATCTCAATATTATTCATAAACTAAAAATTTGATGAAAACAAACTGGAAGTAGTATACCATACCGCAAGTTCAAAGCTTTCATATACAGAGTTTTCAGGACACGCGTGACTATTTTTAATAGACTATTTAATTTTAATAATGTATCTATTACATAAATATTCAAGTAAATACTCAGAGTTATTTATATGGGCCATTTTTTCTGCAGATTTTATCTAATTCCTTAAGACAGGCCGAGTTTAACTATAAAGTAGGCCCATGTAAAATGTTATAATCGCCGAAAATTGATGTGCTATAATTAAAGAAATCTGTCTAACTTTTATAAGCGTACTTCCAAAAATACTAGCAACTCCGTTTTTAATGAAAATGAGCATTGCAATATTATTCAGTGCGAAAAAACTGTATTTAGCAATGTTAAATAACACTAGATTTATTGAAGTCAAGTTAAATATAAGTTATAAATAGCAAAAAACTTGAACTCAGAAATATATTTATTTGTTTAAATTTACGAAACGGCCAATGAGTGATTTGTATGCAACATTAAAATAACGCGATGTAAATGAGCACTTGAATAGATTTTATTTTCATGATTTGGTAAAGTTAATTTCGGTAAATTGGCTCTTAAAATATTGATTTAATTAAATATTTTAATTTCTTTGAATTTAAATAATTCTCCAGCGCAATTTGTAATTATTAAATATCGGAATAAAATCTAAATTAGTGTAGATTTTTCTAAAAGTCCGGACATGAAACGGCCAAATAACTAACGTGAATAGGGATAATTAGAAGTCTACATTGCGAGCGCATAAGTTGTATATTCCAGTTCATTTTCCGCTTAGTCTCTACGGTTAATACTAAGTTAACCCTTTCTAAGGCAAAGGAAACTAAAAGTGATTTAAAAGTCAAAGTTTATTGATAACAATTATATAGTTACAAATGATCATAAAAAAATAAAAACAGAAAAAAACAAAAGAGGCTTTTATGGAGAATGGGTGGCAATATGATTGCCACTACCTTTCAGTGAAATGATTACCGACAGCGTTACACTTAGATATTTTTATTAGTTTAAAATGATGCACAGTATATTGCCACCACCTTAGAAAGGGTTAATATTATATCTTTGAATTATTCTCGAGGAAATAAACAAAATTGATTTACTATTGAATAGTAACTATTCTAATTTATAAGGATTTTTTGTGTTTCACCTCGGATTTCTTTATAAGTGACATAATATTTTCTACAATATTTGACTATGAATCAGATTTATTTAATGTATTCATAGTCAAATTTTGTAGAAAATATTATTCTAATTTAATTATTAATAATCGAAGTATTTAGAGTGTCAAAGATATAGAGTAACCGATGACTGTAAAGCAAATCTGAAATTGTTTTTAAAATCTGTTCATGAGCAGTATTGACCCAGTGTGGCACAAAAAGTTAACAAGTTAAGTGTCACCATACAGTGGCGTAACTACGATTTATATAAAGTTAAATGTAGCAAAAATTGTAAATAAATCATTTTCTTATATTTCTAGTAAAATTATTTTCTATCTTTTCAGTACCACCTTTAACACCTTGCACCCTGATCATTTGCTAACTTCGCCTATTATTAGTTACGCGTGTGGCACAATAATAGGAAAAGATTCCTTTATTTCAACACATTACAACTAACACATATAACATTATATCTCCAGTAATGCTCACATCTTAAATCTATAATATTTATAGGTTTTTCTATCCGGCTTGACAATGACAGGAAAACTGTGGAAATAAATTGTAAACGGGTGTTGGAATCGCTCTTCCTTATAATATTATAGTGCTAATATAAAGCACGCTGCACTAAAACCTCCACTCATAAATCTATACTATTTAAACAAATAAGAAATACGATGCTAACCGCCCATGCCCATTGGATTTATATTGATTCATGGTTTGAGTAAGCAGCATTGATTTCAAAATGGGAAAAAGATTTAGAAATATACAAAAATCAATATATCATTGTGAAATATACAGAAATGATATAGAAATTAAAGTGGAGTGAATCTCGAGTGGTTATAACAGAAATCGTAATGTAGATGTTAACTGTTGCAATGTTTTATTGGCGATCAGTTTAACCTTAAGTCTGTGCATTGGGGTCAAATAAACCCCAGTCTTTGTAATAAGTGATATATTAAGTTTTTACACCAACTAACTATGTCAAGCAACTAGATTTGCCTCAACTAAGGTTTTCCACACACATTACAAAAGAAATAATCAAAAATACATTATATATGACGTAGCTACGATAGTTTTAAGCAATTTAATTATATTTTGGTGCATTGGGGTTAATCTGACCCCAATTGTTTTCCCGCCTAACAATCTATAGAAGTTGTCTCTTTTTCAAATGTAAAAAGTGAAATTCAGTGAATATTATTTTTGAATAGAAGTGTTGTTATTATAAATTAATTTGTTTGTGATAATTATATATTCATATAAAAAACTATGTGGTGACTATTTTTATAAGGTGAGAATATTTATATATTTTTGTGGTTGTTGTGTTTAGTCTAATTTTCTAGGCATATAATAATTTGGATGGCCCAAAAAAGACAAACTAGCCAGGATATTCGAAATCTATTCGAAAGCATTATCGATTCTGATGATGAAGAGCTAGCAAATGATAACTTTGATAGTGACTTTTCTGATTTCGATATAGCAACAGATGAAGCTGCTGTTGAAATGCAAAATATAGAAACTGATGAAGAACAAGAAGTACAAAATATAGAAGCTGCTGAAGAAGGAATTTGGTATTACGCGCAAAATAAAAAGTACAAAAGAAAATGGGGGGCAAGTCCACCAAATGTAACTAGAGTTCGCGACTTTCAAATCTTGGGAGAAAGACAAGGAATTTCTGTTGAAACAGCTCAAAATATAAATACTCATCTGGCCGCGTTTAAAAAACTACTTCCCGAGACATTAATAAATGTAATAGTGGCCGAAACAAATAGAAAATCTCGGCATTTCTACACTATAAATAGTAACACTGCACGTATTTGGTATGATACAAATTCAAACGAAATTTATGCACTGGTTGGTATACTTATATATGCTAGGGCTCATAAGAACTGGGATGAAAGATTGAATGAATTATACCATCTGGACAACCGTCCTTTTTATCGGGTTACAATGTCATTACAAAGAGTGCAGCAGCTTTTACGATTCTTGCGCTTCGACAATTATCAAACTAGAGCAGAACGTTTGAAAGAAGATAAGCTACCAGCTTTCCGTGATGTATGGAATATGTTTTTGGCAAATATCAAAGGACCTTATAAACCATCATTATTCTTAACAATAGATGAACAACTGGTATTAACTCGTGGCCGATGTTCATTCAGACAATATATACCATCAAAGCCAGACAAGTACGGGATTAAAAATTTTTGGATTTGCGATGCGTTGAATTCGTACCCATTAAAAGCAGAAATTTATGTAGGCAAGCAACCGAATGAGCTACGTGCGGTTGATTACGCATTAAATTTAGTTCATAGATTGTCTGCACCATATATCAATAAAGGACGAACTATAACTATGGATAACTTTTTTGCAAGCTGTCCATTAGCAGAACAAATGTTACAGAAAAAAACAACAATAATTGGAACAATTCGCGCAAATAAACCAGATCTACCTAAAGAATTTACGAACAAGGCCGAAATTAAGAACCGGGTCGTGAATTCTTCCAAATTTTGCTTCGACGATCATCTGACGTTGGTAAGTTATGTTCCGAAGTCCAACAAGAATGTATTGTTACTATCCACTCTACAAAATGATGATATTGTCGACTTCGATTCAAATACACCCAATATCATATTGGACTATAATAAAACGAAGGGAGAAGTTTACACACTCGACAAATTAGTTCGTACATATACCTGCAAAAGAAAGACCAAACGATGGTCAATGGTTTTATTTTTTAATATTTATTGATATCACAGGTATAGCTGCTTATAACCTGTACAAATGTGCCAATCCACAACTATTCATTCAGCGGAAAAGCAATGAACGTAAAATCTTTTTGAAGGAGCTGGCTATGCAATTGGTGAAGGATCATATATTAAACCGAATATCGAACCCACGGGCAATGAAAAAAAAATGTTAAAATCGCTGTTCAGCAAATAGGATAATATAATAAACCTTAGACAGATTTCAACAGCCGAAGGAACAGTGGCGAATAGATCTGTCAGTAAGCGACCAAGATGTTATATTTTCCCTCGATCCGCTGATAAGAAAACAGGAACAAGATGTTATGTTTGTAATCAGCCATCTTGCACAACACATATAAAAACCGTTTGCATAAATTATATCATCGAAGAAGTAATGGATTCGCTCGAAGAAGAAAACAACGAAATCATATCAGACGATGCGCCTGGTTAATTTTTTTTCTGTAATATAATATAATTTAAATTATCTTAATCTTAATCTTATATATTTTGAATAAAAAAGTTTTTTTCATTAATTAATAAAAATAACATGACTATATTTTAACAAAAAGATCATAAAAAGCATTAAAATATATATGGGGTAGGGTTGACCCCATGCACAGACTATGGAAAATTTACTAAAGCACAGACTGAAGGTTAATAAACCGATCTGAAATAGGCATACGATTGAAACTTGTTTACTTATAATTAATTTCAATGCAAATTAAATTTATGAAGATTTATAAGAAATTGTAAATAAAATCAAACCTGATCAAGTAAGAATTGAATGGCTTGATTTTGAGAAATATTAAGTTTCCTTTGCTGTTCATAACTTTCATAATAAAGCTGCATTTGTTTTTGTAAAAATAAAATATGAGACCGAGTACGGTTTGCTTCGCGGCCACTTAAATACCGTCTCACAATAGGATTCTTTAATCTTGTTGAAATGCTTCTCCACCACGCCTGAATTCGAATAACACTATCTGAAATCAAAATATATTGTTTTATTTAATCGGTTTAATGATTTCCAAATTTCTAATAAAACATTTTAAATAATAATTTACATAAAAAAACATTAGATTGAATTTTAATTGACATTAGATTGCAATTTAATAAATAAATCGAAAACCTGTTGGGATTGTCAGTGAAATTTGAAACTGCGTTCGTTTCATACTTAGGTTTAGTTTGTTGGATCTCGCCCATATGGTGAAGCGCTACTCTGGGTCTTTAAGATTCAATGGCATTTTTCATTTCTAGAATATCGATTATGATAAACGGAGGATGTGACTATGGAATGATGCGGATTTCCAAGTTTCTTTGTGAGCTTCTTTTACCGACTAATGTAGTGTCTTTGATCAGTTTTTGCCCGGATACCGCAAGGTATAATGTAACCCATATGTTTGAAGTTCACCTTGATATTGTGTATTTCCAAAAACGTTCTGAATTACTTCTCTCACTATGTTTAGTATTGTTGATTTTCGGCTTTTCCTTTTGTTTATTTTCATACGTTCCGTCTAGCCATTTAACGCTATTGATTGTTCTATTCTTATCTTGGAAATATTCATTCCGTTTTTCGGTTATGACTGCCATTAAATTGTTTTATTATTCTATTTATTGGTTGAATTACGTGTTCGCTGATGCTTTTGGAGGTTCTTAGACCTCCATCTCTTTTGGAGTATATATTATTGATTATTGTACTCATGAACAGGCTTTCAGCTTAAAGATCTAGTATATTTTTTAATTTTATCATTTTTCGGATATCTTTGTCAAATTTGTCGATGTTTTTTTGCCATTTCTTTTCTTTTAACCGGGAATATTAGTTTCGAGTGTCCAAAAATATTATACGGCTCCATTTTCTATTAGCATCTCAGTTTTGATCTGAATATATTTGACATTTTATTTCTTATTTTGTCGAATAATTTATTAAGATCGATTTTTATTATTAATAATTCGTTATTATTCACATTTTTGTTATTTTTGAATACCAGACTCGGGAGGCTCGTTTTTTTAACTATGATCTTGAGCAGTTTCTACATGTGGTTATGTTGCCTGAACATCAGGACCAGTCATCAGCATAAGCAATTATTCTGATTTTCTGTCGTACTAATTCAGTTGAATTCAATTGCAAATTGCATAATCTATTCGATGCACAGTCTGAACATTTATATTGGGAGTTCGTTTCTTTTATTAATTGTCATATTCTTTAGTTTGTTAAAATTTTTTTGATTATTTCAGCTAGATTTTCTCTCATTTTTCTTGAATCTGGTGTAGTAATTATTGTATTCTTTGAATTCTTATGAAATTATATCGTGTATTAGATATCAAATACTCTTCAATCGTAGTTGGTGTTCTATAGTGGATGTCCTTCTGTGGTCAAATATCTATTAGAAACGTAAATTACTTTCGGTTGTGATACTGAAAGTATTCAGAAAGTATTACTTTTAAGTAGAGCTTCACCGATTGCATTATTCTCCGATTGTGCCGATTGTGAGAAGTACCGATTGTAATTCCGATATCGATTGTGTATAAATTTTAATTATTGTTAACTATTCGACTTTTTAAACGCGACTTGTCATAATTGGATTTTTTTACTTGGTTCTCTTAAATACGCTTAATGTTTGCATTGGGTATTATAATATAATTAAGTGATGCACGTCTTGTTTCGTCGCTAATCTATATTTGTCCAGAAAAGTTTGTTGTCTTTTGACTTCTGTTTTTTTGTAAGTCAGAGTAATTCCCCGTTATCTGTGAATTAATTATTTATCTTGAACAATCGTCTCTGGATGGGCGAACGATTGCGGCATTTTGCTCCTATAATCGTCCAGATTGTGAATGTTACCGATTAATCGGTCGAGTGATACTTTTAAGTATTCAGAAATTGATCAAATATTACTGTAACATAAACAAAATTTTCCAGTATTTATAAACTGGTGAATGAAAGCATTTTAGGTAAACTTTGAAAATCTGTATTTAAATAAAAATTTAATAAACCCTGCATTTATAAAAATAGAGCATAAATGACCTGAAATTCACAAAAATACGACAGTTTAATTTAAATAAAAATATGATTAACATAAAAAAAATTAAAAAATATATTGAAAAATTTACAAAAATATAAATTTAATGAAAACTTTAACTTTTAACTTACCATCTTGACTTGGCTGGACATAATTTATGCGTTCTGGTATAGAACCGTTTTTGACATTAAATTGCACACTATCAATATCGATTTTGATAAATATTAACTTAATTTTACTTTGTGATTTATATTTTTATGGTAAAATATGGATTTTTAATAATAATTTTTAAGTAATTTAAAGTAAAATTTTTTTAGAAAATTAAAAGGATTTTTCACAAACTAAGATAAATATGTAAAATTCTTCTTTTTCTGCTATAATTTATAAGTAAATGATGTGAAAAAAATGATGTGAAAATATCAGAAATAACTTCAGAAATATTTATAATTCTCCATTTTAATGTAAAATTAAGGGTTTTATTTCATGTTCAATTGTGAGTATTTTTTTTAAAAATTGGGTTAGATTTTTATTATCCATTTTTTGACGAAGACAAATTTTAGATCCAATAGGAGGCGGCACTGGGAACGTAGCTAAATCTGCGCTGGTGTTAGCATTGTAATAATAATAATAAGATTACTTTATTAACTATAATTTTAACTTAAAAATTTAATAATAAATTGAATTATTAAAAATTATTAAATTTACTTATGATTTTATTAAGTTTAATTTTGCTTTGTTCTGAGTTACTGTTATTTGATTGATCGGGTAAAACTTTATTTTTTGATTCTTCTCTATATTTTCTGATAAACAAATCTTTCTTTGTGTATGATATATCATTGACCACCGAATTGGATTCATCAAGAGAGGAATTTAAAATGGATTTCGAGGTATTTTTTGAGCAGAGCTTGGGATTTTCTTTGGAGAATCTGATAGAAAATATTTTTTATTGAACTTGCTGATTATTACTCACTTTAATATTGGAACGTAAGAGGAGTCAATTGAATTGGATTTTTGTCTAATTACGGGAGAAATTGATTTTTTCGGACTTGGAGATTGATTTACTGGTTTAATGGGCAAAAACAAACTATCTGATATGAGCAAACTTGTATTGGTAGTGTCATTCTAATTAATATTAAAATTTTCAAATTCCAATAATATGATGAAAAAATCCTCACGCCATTCGCACTCAGAGAAATGGACACATTTAAATCTGTATCATCAAGGTTATTTGAAAGTTTTCTCGATTTTGAACTGGAAAACTTAGTCGTATCTAGAGATAAAAGAGAACTGAAAGGTGTGAACTTTAATTAATTGTACATTTTCATAGAAATAAAACAACTAAAAAAAGAATTGGTTGAGTCATTTGAAATTTACAATTTAACTCAAAAAGATTGTAATTTGAAGTCGAATGGTAGTGAATGAAGGATTTACTAATTTGATCCCAAGAAAAAGTGTTTTAGAAAAACGTCAAAAAATGAAACTCGTGAATGCCAATAAACAGATGATAGCAAGTTTTTATCGCTGGTAAACATATGACAATTCCATTATATTTTAATACAAATTATACCAAATAATACATAGTTTTTCAATTTAAATTGGGCCTGTAAGAAATATGAAATTAAATATAAAATAAAATATGATTTAACTCATTTAGTAACAAATTTTTTCTTTACTTTTTATGTCCTATCGTTTGTAGATTGTTTAATCAAATAAAAATATATTAAATCTTCAAATGTAGCTAAGTCATCTGTAAAATAAATATAATGAACTAAAATAAAAAGTTTAAAATATATCATTTGTGCACATTTTGGCACGAATTTGAAAATATTATGTAAGATAAACAATTATTTCTATATAACTTCATCAATTTAGATTTCATGAATTGGAAATCTATATGTGGGAGTGATAAAACACGTGCTCCATTTTAGGTTCTTCACCTGTGAATTAGTATTCATCAGGCTTGTCCAACTCAACCCATGTCTTAGACTTGTTGTGTAGTGATAAATCGTTGCTTTTTGTAGTTCTTCCTATGAATGAATGTTAAAGATTTTACAATAACTATTGACATAAATAAATCTATGTGTTTTCGTCGTATGTACATAGAAAAAATTTCTTTCTCAAATTATATTGAATATTTCTTTTGAATTTTAGTTTTTATTGAATAGTTGATTAATAATTACATTTGCTACCGCGAGTTTGACATGTCTGGTATACATGCACCGAATGGTTTATATAGCACAATTCAACAGTTATCGAAACTTTAAGAATTTTTTGAAGTATGCAAAAACTATAATTTAATACGAAAATATCTGCTTTTTCTTATGGTGACTACAAATTCATTTAATACTAAAGTAATCTATAAAAGACATGTAAACGAAATCTGACATTTCAGATAGAGGTTATGGAAAATAAATTGAGTTTTCGGATACAAATTCACTTTTGGAATTCATCTAATGGACCACAAGTAAATAACTCCGTGCATTAGAAAATATAAAGATGATTAATACTGAATGCTGAATGGTACACATTGATTGATTTCTCAGAAAATATACAAAATGTAGGATCACACAAGACCTTAAAGCGAACAATCAGATACTTTAATGAACAACTAAGTAATTCATTAATTCGTTTAAAATGGATATTTTTTTTTATAAAAATACCTGTAAAAGTGAGGGCTAAAGAATATTCTGATAGTTTATATCGAATATGATTAACGATGAACCTTGTATTATAATATTCTGTCTTATAGTAATATGAAGCCATCATCATTGACAAGACATTTAAGAACTAAACATCCCGAACATAAACATGATCCACTACAATTTATTGAACAATGTTTGAAAATATTTAATAATTAAATAGACGATTTTCAAAAATTCATTACAAATAAAGAAATATAATTGTAATAGTGGGAAGTTTGCAATACAGTTGACTGAAAGCACAGATGTTGCCTACTCGGGACAGCAAATCGTACATATTAGATGTATTTTACAATTAATTGAGACCCTCAAAGAAAGATTTAGAAGTAAAGAATCTTTTCAGCAGTAAATCATTTTGTTTTTGCAAACAAATGTTCTATGAAAAAATTGTGTATGTATAATTTGAGATGGAGCAGATGTTATAATTAAAACAAAATTTTGTTGGTTACGCTATCTATCTATCTATCTATCTATCTATCTATCTATCTATCTATCTATCTATCTATCTATCTATCTATCTATCTATCTATCTATCTATCTATCTATCTATCTATCTATCTATCTATCTATCTATCTATCTATCTATCTATCTATCTATCTATCTATCTATCTATCTATCTATCTATCTATCTATCTATCTATCTATCTATCTATCTATCTATCTATCTATCTATCTATCTATCTATCTATCTATCTATCTATCTATCTATCTATCTATCTACAGTGAAATATAGAAGAATCGAATGGAAAAGATCATTAAATATTCTGATTGTAATTGAATAAAATTTAAAAATGACTCATTGGAGTTAAACATCATGACAACACGTTGGTGTCACCGAACATTAAAATACTAATGCAACAATTAATTTACCTTTATCAGATTCATTATTATTTGTACGAGAAGAAAGAATCTTCCTGGACGAAAGTTGCTTTCTCTGCTCTAGAATATTGTCTAAATCATTTTTCAATTTTGATTTGTTCTAAAATAAATAACCAATTTTATAAGTATTAGCATTTGTCTGTGTGATGTGATTGTATTAGATTAGATATTGTGTTACATTTGAAATAATAGGAAAGTCCAAACAACAGTTTTTTGTTGAAAGATTTCGATGGTAAATTTATGAAAAGAAATGTTTAATGAGTAAAGCAATTTAAAAAGAGGGATTTTATGTTATTAAAATTGTAATATTTGAATTCCCTGTCCCTATATGCTCACCCTAATAATTAATACATATGCCTGCTTGAAGATTTGCTTGATTTTGTTGATTGTCTAGGTCCTTGGATTATGGTATTGTTTATTATTTATTCCAATGAAACAATTGCTGTAAGACAATACACGTAGTATATATATAGTCTACTTTTCATTAATAAATATTATTGACAGTTATTTTCATCATATCAATAATAGGCTACACTATATATTCTCGAAGAATAATCCATCTATTAATGCATCATTAGTGTAAAGTTTCAATGTTTAAACTATGTAGATTAATATTTTTCATTTATCTTTAACCTAAGACTAAATTAAGTTAAATGAAAACAGATTAAAGAGGAAGAAAATTATATACAGTAGGTTTCGAATATAATAAAATCCATTTTGCGACAATTATTTTTTATATTATTAAATAGACGATTAAATTTAAATATATGATCATGTACTATTGCTACACACTAATTTTACAATACCCAATGTTTTACTATATCCGACTTTAGTATATTCAGAAGATACTCAACGTTAAATTTATATTTTAATTATTATTAAGATAGTTCTAAAAAATAATAAACAATTGATATAAAATTAAAATAAGACTATATTTTAAAGTCACACTAATAAATGAAAACCTATAAATAAAAATTAGATTTTATCATTTTATCAACTATTAAAGCAAATTTATTTAACAGTTCATATATTTTCAGCTACACAAAAACAGAATAATTAAATATAGTTATCTTTAAATACTTACATAAACTAATAGAAAAACGATGCCAACATTTAATTTTAAAGTTTTATTCTAATAATGTTAAGCTGCACATATCAAGAATATACAAAACAAATTTTAATTTTCTTGCAATTAAATTTTAATTATATTGTTATTTTGTATGGAACGATTTTCCAAATCATTCAATCTATAATATAACATAAAGATCTATAACATTATTTTCAAGGGTTTGTCATTACGGATTTGAATCTTTCGGAAATTTTACGTTTTATTAAGCGAAACTGATAAATTACCACTATAAAATTAATGGAATGAAAGTAAATGATAGAAGTAAAATGATATTTGTGTTTCTAATATTTATTAATAAAAATAAAATTTTCTATTATAACAATAATAATAATATTTTGAAATTGATAAATATTAGTAAATCAAACAGATGTAGTAACGTGTGATACGTGAAGCGTTGTTTATAATTTGATTAGATTTTGAAATTAATGTGTAAATAGGTGCGAACAATTGTGTTTTGAATGTTTTTAAATTGATAGGATGTTAAATTAAGTGTGTTAAAAAGAGACATAAGTGCACTATATTTTTTTCTGGCGACAAATCTTCAACACGTCTTTATAGCTCTTAGTTGCGTAATAGTTGGTTTTCTAATTATTGATAAAGGATACAAAAACATATCAACATTCAAACACAATCATCATAATCAACCTGTTATATTCAAACTACAATTTTGACATAGTATTGTGTAATACCGTAAAAGCGGGTGACTTTGATCCATATGGGTGATATTGGTGTAGCAAATAAATTTCCAAATAATTTGGAAAGAAAACTTTATTAATGGTGATGAAGAGTTGGTTTTCGGGTTATGTTGTTTTTATTTAGTTACTATCAAAAATATAGCATCAAACTTTTATTTAAACACAAATTTGTTTTGATACTACAAGTGCGCTGTGTTTTGAATATCCTTTATATATAAACCTTCTGAAATATTTTATATTATTTATAAATGTCGGTATATCATCATTAATTTATTTTGAAGTATATTTGTTACTAACTGGAGCAGCAAAGTTATTTCTGTAACTAGCCCTATTTTCAAATAGAAAATCATTAATGAAATTTGTCATCAATTTGCGGATGACTTTCGTCCACTTTCAGTATTCGAAAATAATTAAAAATGACTACGTTACTAACAATAAGCGCTTGTATAAGAAAATATTCCAATTGAAAATATTCGGAATTATGATGAAACACAACTTGTGGATGATCCTGGAAAAAGGAAGTTCGTTATGTGAAGAGAAAAGCATCCAGAACGTGTAATCGATTCAATCAAGGTGTGTTATAGTGTGATAATTTTGGGAATTGAATATGTGAACTTCTTCCACCGTACACAGTTTACAAGGCCATATATATATATGAACAATGTCGGGAAAAAGGCCCAAAAAATGCTCGCTACAATCGAACTAAATCGGGATGGTTTATTGACGATAATTTTGAAGATTGGTTTTGTAACTTAGCTTTGCCATGACTCAAGCGTCAAAATGGTAAAAAAAGTACTTATTGGCGATAATCTCTCATCTCATATTAGCGAAAACGTGCGAAGCTAATAACATCAGCTTCGTCTGCCTTCCTCTCAATTTTACGCATCTAACGCAACCGTTAGACATCGCATATTTCAAGCCTTTGAAAAGTAATTAAAAGAAAATTTTGACAGTGTTTAAGATTAGCGATGGAAGAAGGCGAAGGATTACTTTACCAAAAAGTGAATTGCCGTGATGTTTAAAGCGTCTGATGAATAGCTTGAAAGGATTTCTAAATATTAATAATATATTATAAGGACTTTTTTGTTTTTCTCCTACGATTTCATTTTATTTTTATTCATAAAAGACATTGTATTTTCTACAAAATTTGACTATGAATCAGATTTATGTATGGTATTCACGAATTTTCGGCACAGCATTTCACTTGAAAAATAATATATATTATATGATTAAACGATAACGCCAATAAAAAACCTTTCGTACGATATATTTCGATAGCACAGCTATCATCTTCAGGTACTCAAAACCAACTAAAAATATTATGAATTAACATTTAATTTAAACAAATTATTTTTTATTAATTTAATTTTTTAATAAATAAATATTTTTAAAAATATATTTTAAATTAATTTTAAATTTTAAATTTTTACTTATATTCTAATTTTTTAAAAATTAATTTAATTTAAAATTTTCAATTATTTTAATAATATTAAAAAAACAAACATGATTTAACATACGTAAACTATTTAAAAACATACGTAAAAAAATACGTAAAAGTTTACGTATGTTAAATCATGTTTGTTTTTTTAATATTATTAAAATAATTGAAAATTTTAAATTAAATTAATTTTTAAAAAATTAGAATATAAGTAAAAATTTAAAATTTAAAATTAATTTAAAATATATTTTTAAAAATATTTATTTATTAAAAAATTAAATTAATAAAAAATAATTTGTTTAAATTAAATGTTAATTCATAATATTTTTAGTTGGTTTTGAGTACCTGAAGATGATAGCTGTGCTATCGAAATATATCGTACGAAAGATTTTTTATTGGCGTTATCGTTTAATTAAATCGTTGCCAAATTTATTTAATTATTTATTTATATATTATATGGTTTATATTATTTACAAAATCATCCTATAGCAATATTTGTTTTCTAAAATTAAATGTCGAATAAACAATAAACATTTCCAATAATAATTATTATATGGTTTTTATTATCTATAATTACAATACAAATCATCCTATTATATCAATATTTGATTTATAAAATGAGAAAAAATGGTGATCAGTCCAATAGTGCCCTGAATACAAAAATAACCTGTGCAGCTTAGATATCTATGACTAGATAATAATAGATTCTATATCATATAAACCACTACGAAATATAAAATGTAAGATTTGTTTAAGTATTTTGTAAGTCCATTCATTAAAATTTATTACGAAAAGTGAATGTGAAATTTTAATTTGTCCTTAAGTATGAGTAACATTATTAATTAATAATTAACATCTTAATTTTTTACATCTTAGGTCATAATTCTCATTTGTGTTTTTTAGCATTAATTGACATCCTAAATAATTGTCATCGTGTCAGTTTACTTACTAACTAGTAACTATCGACTACTAACCGTGCATGAACTTCATTATTACATAATGGTGAAATTGAAATTATTATGTAACACCGTGAGGCTGCTAATTATTACTTGTTAACATCCGTATAAGTCTTAGAATATTCCCCCCAGAAAAATTTCTAAATCCAACACTGTGCAGAGTCTCAATTACCAAAAATCCATTTCTTATTATCAGCTAAATTAAATATTTTCTTCTCAGATTGATTTTTTTCAACTTTATTTATCTTCATAAATTTTTATAGGAAATAAAAAATATTGATCCATAGAAAAAAAATTAAATTTTCATCTTTAATTATAATATAACTTTATTTAATAATCTATGAAACAAAAAAAATCAAATATTTTAATAAAAATACATTTAAAAAAATTGTCATAGAAATATTTTAGGAAATCACCTTGAGATTGGTAAATGCACAATCCTTGGTTAAATAATTAACGAGCTCGAAATGATCTCCGGGCTTATAAATCCTTCCTTTACCTTGCGTATATAACCATTCAGCAATCAATCTAAACCACATGTCAGCTTAAGAAAGGATGATAACTTTTTATTAGACGAATTTTTTTTTTAATTAAAATTATACTATTTACTTCTCTTTCTCGTTTATCTCTTCTCCGTCAAGAATTTTCAAATCGATACACCAATTAATAATGTATGGACGATAGTCAAATTCCCTAAATATGTAAAACTTTTTAGGGTCTTATAATCGGATTGAAAATCAGTAAAAGATTTAGAAAATTGTTTATTTATTTATTATTATTATTATTATTATTATTATTATTATTATTATTATTATTATTATTATTATTATTATTATTATTATTATATTGATATTAATATTATTATAATTATTAATATTATTATAATTTATTATTATTATTATTATTATTATTATTATTATTATTATTATTTTATTATTATTATTATTATTATTATTGATATTATTATTATTTTGAAGCCTCTTCAGTTTTTTACGGAATTCATATCATCAATGAGAAAGTACCAAAAACGTTATGATTTTCATTAAAATTCACTTTTTTGTATTTTGATTGGTTTAAATGTAAATTTAAAATTTCTTTATATTTTAAATTTTTTTTCCTTCCTTTTAACATTTTATTATACTATACATTTTCAAATATGAAATATTAAATTTTACATTTTTTAATTTTTTAACATTATTTTATTTGTGAAATAATATTTTCTACAAAATTTAACAATGAATACCTTAAATAAATCTGATTCATAGTCAAATTTTGTAGAAAATATTATGTCACTTATAAAGAAATCAGAGGTGAAACACAAAAAAAGTTCTTATAATATTATTTTATTTATTAATTTAATTTTTAATATTTTTTTTCATAATTTCATATGTTTGTTTTACAACTGTTTATCCTTTTTTAAATCTCTTTCTTTTCTACAGATTTTAATATAAAATTCAGAGCAAATCAGTAAGCTGTTTCCGAGTTTTTAAAGTCCATGAAAGATGCATAAAATAGCTTTCTTCTTAAAAACGAGAAAAGCCCTTAAACATCCTTCACCAATAACTTCAAGACCAAAATACTATTCCACTCTGATTTTCATTTCCTTTTTGTTTTTGTTATAATCTTTAAATTAAAGTATCAGAGTTAACAACAAATCAGATTGGCGATTTATAATAATAATAATAATGAAAATTAAATAATAATAATAATAATAATAATAATAATAATAATAATATTATTATTATTATTATTATTATTATTATTATTATTATTATTATTATTATTATTATTATTATTATTATTATTATTATTATTATTATTATTATTATTATTATTATTATTATTATTATTATTATTATTATTATTATTATTATTATTATTATTATTATTATTATTATTATTATTATTATTATTATTATTATTATTATTATTATTATTATTATTATTATTTCTATGCTGCATTACAATCTTGTATGGTGAATATTTAAACTAGTAGAATAATATTAATATAAAATTTCATCTAAAAAAAAATACAATACATTTCACTTGAAGATTTCATTAAGCATGGATTTTCTTTAATTGATAACTGTTTCAAATTAAATAACGAATGAAGATATGAAATCTAGATGTAGTTGATAAAAAACAAACTAAATAAATATTGAAGATTTTACCTCCGTTAAATCGTGAATTTGATTTTCAGCAAGTGACAAAATTTCAATCGATATGTTTAAAAATAAATCGATCCTATATAGACTCGTGATTCTGTTTCCGTGCATAAGAAAAGTCTAAAATCGAAGAAATTTTATGAACAATTTGACAATGGAATTTGCTAAATAAAATTTTTCAAATTTTGAAACAGAAAATTACAAGAAAAGTCTTTAAAAAGATTGAAATTTAGACGTAACTGAAAAATTAGCGATGTTTGGAGATTTAGAGATTCCATTACATTATACATAGATAATGGTAAAGTTCAAAAACGAATTAGAAAGAAATTTGTGCCAGAAATCGAACTATATAAAAAACTCATCAAGAACATAAAGGCAAACTAAAAATTGTGACCTGTCTATAAAAATGTAACATATTAATAAAACTTACAAGTGGATTAATATTCACTTTATTGTAGTTTCACTATAATCGAAAAATTCATTAAGTAATGAAAGAGATTGAAATGAGACTGTTCATAAATGTTAACTGATTTAATTCAATTATGATTGATCAAGAATAGATTGATCAGTTAAATTCTTTCAAAAAGCGCACGATGAAAATTGTAATAATATCGATCTAATAAAACAACTGAGCCAATTGATTTAAATGGTTAAAAGCAAATTGTTAAAATAAAGTCAAATTCAAAAAAATTGCCTCATGATGATCTATGTAGAAAATTATATTCCTATGCCAATAGGAATAACCTGAGAATATAGACGCAGTTTTCATTACTTGGTAGTTAACTGTGATTGTATTATAGACTTATGAAAACTTGACTTTGAATAGCTTATTAATAAACCATTGAAGGCAGTACAAGGCAGTAGTTGAGTATATTCACGGGGTAAATAGGTGCAGATTGGTCCTTATCAATGTTTGTGAAGATGATAGATGAAATGACATGGAATGACAGATGAAGCAAAATGTCTCAACCAAAGTGGAAAATAGATACCGGAACGCCGAAATCGTCAATAAATATAGTGAAAGAATAGATAGAACTAATTTCATCGAAGGAAGTCAAAATCCCATCTAGCATAAGTATTGTCAGAAAATCTTTGAGTGCTCCCAGTTGTAAAAAGAGTCTAATAACGGTAGCCAATATCATCAGCCATATGACAGAAAAATCTAAACTAGTAAACAATTCAATAAGTAATTGTACTTAGGGGCAGTCCATAAATGACGTCACGCACCTAAAAGGGAGGAGGTCATACATTTGTGACGATGTGTGACGAAGGGGAAGGGGTGTTTAAGAACTGTGACGTCACTTCTTAAATTTTGTATTTTTTCAACAGAATTTTATACTAATTTCAGCTTTCCAGGGCCTCATTTTTATACAAGTTTTCTCGTACGATATTAGTGCAGCATTACACTAAATATATTATAAAATGTCAATAAAGTGATATGAAATATGTTCATTTTAAATATGAAATACGAGTTTTTAGGGGCACCTAAAATTTGAATGGAGGTTTAACGTTTTGTGACAAGAGGAAGGTGAAAAATCGGCCAAAATCGCGTAACGTCATTTATGGACGGCCCTTACCTACCTGTAAAGACAAAGGTAAATGTAAATGTAGTATTTGTAGCAAAGGGGCTGTCAGTTTAAAGTTGACTTTGATAATTATCGCAATAATTATAACCATTAAAATGCTGCCGTTATATGGTTTATTGTTTTCATTTCCTAACACTTTATCACACTCATCTTTTATTACATTTGAGGAGCCAAAAAATCATAGACCTCACACAATAAATAATAAAAAATAAGTCGTGAGAGGCTGATAAAGATTGCAAAACATAAAAAGAACTTTGACTTTATACTTTACTTATAATTTGTCAGTATTAAATCCATCAAATTAAAATATTAATACAAATTTTTATTTCCTTAAAATCTTATTGAAGAATTCATCCGTAGAAATTATTGGCACTTATGCAGTTATCCCCCCACCAAAAAAATTTGATGAGATTAATACAGAACAAGTATAAACTAGGAGATTAAAATTTTTTATAGCTAATAAGTAAATTTTTTTGAATATTATTTATTTTTATAAATTTTTTAAAATTTATTTTTATATTTTTATAATGTTTTAGTGTTAAGATGACCATTTTATTATTAAGAAATATCGAATTCTATTAATTTTATAGTAACTAAAAATGATATCCTACGCTTCTCTGCCTTGACCATATTAACACTAAAACATTATAAAAATATAAAAATAAAATTTTAAAAATTTAAAAGAATTAAATTTATAAAATAATATTCAAAAAAGTTACTTATTAGCTATAAATCTTTTTAATCTCCTAGTTTATACTTGTTCCGTATTAATCTCATCAAATTTTTTTGGTTGGGGTTATAACTGCATAAGCTCCAAATTATTTATCTAGCTCTTATTAAAGGCCTTAGCACATAATATTATATTATTTATATATTATTATAAATATCAAATATTATATTTAACTCTACTCAAATAATGAAAATGAATTACTACCTTCAATTTGCTTAGGAACGAAATATTGGAAATTTTTGTGATTAAGTTATCTGACAAATCTAGATGTTTCAACTGCAAATTGCCTTCTAAATGTTCAATATTCTAGTTAACAAAGAAAATTTAAAGAAACATATTTATCAAAAATAACTTTTATTCTGTTATTTGAAAGATTTAACCATGTCAGCATGTTAAGGCTTTTAATACCTGGAATTATCAATTAAAGTAGGATATTATGATCTAATTTAATATTATACTTACCATCAATACTAATTATTTTGTTGTGTGACAAATCAAGAACTGTTAAATTGGATAAATGAGATAGACCATTAATTTGAATAATTTGATTTCCACTAATTGATAACTAACAACAAATATTTCAAAATTCATTTAAATTAACATTACTTACCTGTTGTAATTGTGTATGTGTTGACAGTTTATCAATTTTTGTTATTTTATTTGAATTGAGAATAAATACTTTAGGTCTATCATTAATAGTCTCAACTTCTTTCAACCCTAGATTACTTAAATCAATTTTGATTGTCATTATTTCACTCCGTTGATATTTTGAAATTACTGCTGCTAATACAAATAAATTTTGGATATTTTAAACAAAGTAAGTTCACATAATTAATAATTTTTGGAAAATTTAAACTTATTTAGTGTTAGTTTATTTTCAGAAAATCATAAATACTATCATTTTATAGGAAAAATACTTTAGTAAAAACAATATTCAAATTTTTAAATCAATAATTTCATATATAAAATAAATTAATGTTTCCTTAAGAGCTCGGAAATATCTGTATTATAATCAGTATAATTATTATACTATAATAGATAAGCATCATTTATTATAAAGTTTAGAAATCAACATATTTATTACATTGTTTTGATTTAATATCAGATTTTCGGTAGGTTTCTGGTAATGAGATTTCGCATTTCCAATGCAATTCTTGATGGTGAATAGGGTATATATAATTTATTTTTTGGATCTTACCTAAATGTCTTTAAGATTATTATTCTGTCATCTATGGTAGTTACCATGTTGGTACTGTAAATATTTAAATGTATTTTATTGAAAATTTATTATCGTTTTGTTAAAATTTCGATTTTATAAAAGGAATTTTTAAGAATCGAGATTTATAAAGCAGAATTTTTGATTTTTTGATACAATATATTTTTGAAAAATAAAATATTAATGAAGCAATTTATTTGAAATAAGCAATTTAGTTCGATTCTACCTGAAGATGATAGTGAATCTGTCGAAATATATTGTAGTTACTACAATTATTTTTATGTTTTCAGTACATAATATGCAGTGTTTTAAAGTTAAAAGTTCTCAATATTCTATAGTCTAAATGAATAAAAAATATAGACAATTGAAAACTTCAAAGGGGCCACAAAAAATCTTCAAACGGTCAGCAAGTGGTCGGGTGTTGTGGATTGCTTGGAAAGCAACTGGGCCAGTGGACTACTATCACACAGCTACCCTTCTTCCGAGCTATTAATCAATGTAAATAGTGAATCATTTAAATTTTTGCATGCATTTAGTTAATAAAAAAATGAATATGATAATAATTAAATATAATCTTAGGTATTTTAAAGAGATTTGATTTGAAGTTTAGTTTAGGTTACAGCCTTCAATCAACTAATTCCTGAAAAATCTACATAAAACAGACAATGGTTAGATTCCTAATATTGCAGTTATGGAATCCGTAACATCATTTCCTATCATTTTTCTATAGTTTCAAAATAATCTAATTTAATAAACAAAATAAATCGACTCTTTTTTGATATTAACTGTTTATTATAATACATATCTATGAAATTAAATCATAAAAATAAAAAAAAATTGCAAATTAAAATCTACCCTACTGCTGAATGATGAGCTGAATACAAAATAAAAACTTAACAAAGTTGAATTTAAATACAAATTTGTACCAAAATTTAATCGGTAATAATACTGATTTTTCGTCATTTGGCATCGACTAATAAATGGAAGTTTTCCACTCATATTTATCAGATTTCGCTCTTTTCTTGTTATTAAAATTTTGAATTGAGTTTGGAGTTCAATTCCTATACTTATTTTCTAAAATTTTAGCTGTTTCTATAAATTTGGAGCCAATTTGGAGATTTCTGCCAATATTTTCAGTTTGTGTCGTTTTTTATTATTTATATTGTTTTCATTAATTTGTTAATGTTTTCTATTAGTTTTAGTTTCTTTGTGATGCTTAATCGTTATTGGGTCATCCTTTCAACGATTTGTTTTTACCTCTGCTAGTTTTTGTGTTTTGTCAAAAAAACTAAAAATCATTTCTATACAAAGCAAATTTTAATAATATTTTACTAATATAATTAATCTTTATAATTATACTCATGACACATTGTGTTATAGATAGTTATTGCATAGTTTAAATGAACCAGGAGTTTCATGTTATTTTGATATAATTAATACTTAAAAATTGACTTGTTTATAACAAATACTTGAAAGCCTAAATTAAACACAAATTTTCAATAATAAAAGATTGTCATAAAATTGAAACTAAAACCTTTCATGGTTTTGCTAAAACATTTTATTTATACTAAAATTGATCCATTGGTGCATTCAGTGGCCGCGTAAGGACTTTCCTTTTTTCTATATATCAAATAATTATGTTTAATATCCAAACATGATTTAGTTAGGTTAGGACAGGAAAAATCTTGAAGTTTGTCTAAATGGATCACAAACGCAACACTAAAACACCACAAAAATCCAAATATAATCACGAAAAAATCCAGAAATAATAAGAAAAACAATATGATAAAAACAATTTTGACAAAATATGGCGAAAATTAAAATATTTGAATGATAAAAGACAAATGTCGATCTAGTAAAACAAATTTTAGGAAGTAAAATTGAATCAAAATATTAAAATCTAAAAGCCCGACCTAGGATGATAAAACAGTAGGTTATTTCAGCTTGTAGAACAGTATAGTGAGAAATGTAGCTAGAGTATAAAACGGTAAGCACAGAGTGATTAACTCGTAGAATGACGATTATCCATGCAAAGGCTGTGAAAAAGTGATCGTGGAATGTATGCATATATTGAGATGATAAAGTAAAAAAGAAGACTCATGAGAAAACCACATAGTTTGTAGTCACCAATGAATATTTAAATCTTCACTCCTTCAAAAATGCAAAACAACAAGCAAGCCTCAACAGAAATATCAAATTGTTACTTAACAAAGGACGGAATAAGAATAGACTAGAGGTAATTCTCCAGTCTCAGACAAGTGCAGTAGAAGCGTGGATTCAAGATCATCTCACGACGATAAGAGTAGTTGCTAATGCAAGAAAAGATTCATTGAGAGTGACTTAGTATCTTTGAGCATTGCCATAAAGAGAAAACCGGTTTATAACTTAGCGAAATTAGTCAGTCGAGCGCTGGTATTCGAAATGATCACCGTAGCTTAGAAAACGGCACGTATCAATCTGAAATTACAAAGAAATTTTCCCTAGTTCATTCGTAAGGAGCCTGTCTGATCAAGTGATATTCTTACTGAATGATCTGGTTCTAGAAACGATGAAGCACCAGCCACAATAGTGATACCAAAGGACGTAATCTTCGATAAATCATTTACTCAGAAACGACTAAATTTTCACTCAGTAGAATCCGGCTACTATGAGTGATTAACTTAGAATGTAGTAAGTTGAAGTTAATTGTCTTTGATTTCAGCATATGGATGCTTGATTGTTTATATAAAGGTTTTTTAAATAGAATGACAAACGGTGTTGAAGGAATTGTTTGTAAAATGTAGAGTGCATAACTGACCGACTATTATGAAACGAGTAAGAATTGAAAGAACAGTTCTTTAATGCATTGCATCTTAATAATATTATTGTTTCCAAATATTTATGTATAATTTGTACTACGATTTGAGAAGAAATCATAATTGAACACTTTATTGGTCGAAGCTCTTAAAATATGGACTATTCTCAAATACAAAACCAAGCTCAAGAAACTACACTATGGAAAAATTGATTTACATAGTTCCGCCCAGAAAAAGAAAAGAGGCTTAAGTTAACCATCGAACAATCCTATCACAAGTCCGAACTCAAGGCCCAAAAAATCTAAATACACGCCCTCGAAACGATATTAATGAAAATTCAAAACTGGAACGTAACTTACCACTCGTTTTCGCACTAGCGCATTCAACCACAACTCAAACGATTAGGTCCCTTGGGAAACCCAAGGGATCTCAGAGCAGGAAGAAAATCAAATTAAAGCTCAGGTAAAGGAGTTTCAATTGACCGACTCTATTCGAAACAGGACACAAAACACGTAAGTCGGAAGAAGATTAATGACATTAAGGATAATTCGTCAAATAAGATTGTAACTTTTTATAATGCTTAATAAAATTCTAGTAGTTTTAAGAAATCTTGTTATAATAAATTTTCCCTACGTAAATCATCATAAATAAATTGTCTAATTGTAAAAACCAGAGCTAAAAATTGAACACAGACCTTCTAACATTATCTTATTGAATCCAAGGTCAGTCCAAGCAATTACAGTACTGGAAACAAGACTCAATTTTTCAAATCGACCATCCACTAGACTACAGTTTCAACTTTACCTAGCAACGAGTTTCGAGCGTTAACTACACGCATTTTATAAGCATAAGTTATCTGGTACTGCTATATAGATCATAAAATTCAAAAACCAGAGACACACGTTGCAAATTTGGGGACTCAATCAGGATATTGATTGCATTCCATCGAAAATCCGAGACCAACTGATAAAGAAAGATAAGGAACAGAAACAATCTCAGTTAAAAAGAAAGTTGGTTATAAAGAACTGGAAGGAATAAGAAAAAATCATTAGACCAGACAACAAATTGTCGATGCCGCGGAAAGTTTGCGAACACAAGACAAGTGTAAATCTACCAAGCGCCATACAAATTTGAGGGCTTAGAACAAACTTCCATAAAGCAACCAGAAAAGTAGGATTTTTTTTTTGTCGATATTTTGTCGAAAGGATAAAAGCAAAAACCAATAAAACGAAACTCAGATACAAAGTTCAGAAAATGGCCAGTTTATCTACAAGAAACTCCATTAAATTTAGAGACTCCTAAAATTATGATGAAATAATTAATTCATGACTGGTGAAGGATGATAATGCATAATTGTGAATGAGATTGAATTTAAATAAGAGACTACGAACTATAAGAAAAAGCAGCGGTAATCAAAAAACTTAAAATAAGAAATTGTAAATAAAATTACTAATATTTATAAATGAAAATACAAAATAAAAAACACTAAACCAGAAATGCAACTAAAAACAATCGTTTAAATACAAAATTGATAATTACAGTAGCCAAGTAATATTTTCAAATCCAACACTTAGGGGACTAAATTATGATTCAAGGACAAAGTATTATTTACTATTAGCCTTCCAGCGTTTGGCTACTAGTAAATCTATTACTGAAAAGTTGGGACAGCAACGTCTTTTTATTCCATTGCAGAGCATAAAAAACATCAATATAAGCGACCTAATAGATGCAATTTTGAACTCCAGGAAATTGTAGACGCTTCGAATCATTTACCTGCCACCCTCTTGTTTTATGGCTGTATGTGTCCTTAAACTCCCAGGCTTTATTGATTTAGTATTTCTCTTCTCAATTTTCTTGTCAAAGTTCCGGAAAATTTATACACTTTCCCCCAAATTATTTTATTTATTTCAATGATTAATTTATATTATTATTCAGGTATCCACAACAATATACAGAAAATAGAAAAATGTATCTCAAATATATTTAAATACAACATTTGGTTCGCATTCAAGTGCTTTCAACAACTAAATAATAAAACAGCTAAATTTCCAATCACTTATCACCTCCACAAATTACGAATTTCTTTATTCACTTTCGGTTTCCTCTGGGAGTGTGATTGTTATTCAGAGGAGGACGTATCATGCGCCTATTTTCAGCTTCGTGGTAATTCCAGTCTTGAATAGATATCAAATAATATATAATAATAAGATATGGCTATAAAATACTTGGGGAGCCGTATCTTAGCTGTTCCGGTTGGTAATGATATCCCGGTGGAATACTCTATGATAAACGCGTTATAGAAGGATTAGAGAAATATTAATACCGTGTGCATCGGATATCGAGTCATATTATTCTGGGGGTATAACATTCGCATTGGCATATCGAAATTCATCCTCTGTGGTACATTATGGTGTGGCACAATTGCACGATGCATAGGCTAATTAAAGTTCAGGCAACATTTAAAAATCAATTAATAAAATAGTGACAATTAATTAGTTATGTTTTGTAGGGAAATTGTGATAGAAATGAAATTATGGAATGCGGGAATAACTATGGCTATATATTTCGACCGTCTATCAGTCTACTCCAGGCTAGAAATCACATTAACAATAACTGAATGAAAACAAGTTTTTTGATAAAACAATAAAAATTTAAAAATTCAATTTAAAATTCTTTTTATATAATACCAAATCATTTGAACATCCCCAAAAATTATATCGAACACATAATATACATAATTCACATTCGATTATTTCAATACATTCAAAATACCTGTAGATTGAGCATTTTGAACTATAATTACGGAATTTAAAGATCTTACCAACAACGCTTCACAAGTTGTTCGTTCCCAATAATTACTCAGATTTTTCACAATTATCTTGAAATCAGACAACATATATCCTTACTAGTACATTTCCTAAAATGATCACTAATGTGAGTCAATCCATTCAGTCGACAATGATCAAGAAGTCAAGCGCAGAGATTTCGGGCAGTTTCTCTAATGCATGTATCATTACACCCATTGTAGGAAAATTGATAAACGAATTCAGTTTGATCTACATGTTTAAGGATCTTATGCTTAAATTCTTTGAAACTCTCGGAATAAGGCAATACCAACACGTATTTAAGTTTTGTGTGATTAGATCAATTTTGTTCACCCTCGAAACTTAATAAGAACATTACATCCAGACAAATCAGTACAAAAAGTCATGAGAATTCAGTACGCATTTATCCGCAGTTTCTTTTGTCATACGCACAAGAAAATATTTAGAATATCCATTTTTAAATAGCAATGCAACCAACAAGTGCACGCTTTTTACTGAGTTAACAAACGTGGAAGATAGAGACCATACAGGAAATTTAATCCTCTCACCATATTTCGCTCTCGCGTGTGTATATTATGTGTTCGATGTAATATTTTGGGATTTTAAAATGATTTTGATATGTAACAAGAATTTTAAGTTTAAATTTTAAAACTTGTTTTTTAAAAAGTTAATTTAACTTTATTTTCTTAAAATTAAAATAATTTTATATTTTTTGGTATGATTTGATTACGATTATTATTGGTTTATTTGTTTAAATTTTCTTTTTTTCATTTATTTATTGTTAATATGATAAACGGTCGAAATATATAGTGAAATGTTATATAGAATATACAGTTGACATTTTTCAATTGTTATCATCAATATTATTGATTATTTATTAGTTTTTATTAGTTATAATGATAAAATTTAGTTTGAAAAATATTAGTTTTTATTAGTTATAATGATAAAATTTAGTTTGAAATATGACATAAATGAAAATGTACCCAGCAATTAAGAAATATATGAGTTGATTCAAATAGTAATAAACACTGTAAAAGGATCTTTTCGGTTATACGACCGCCATCCCTAAAATAAAAAATAAAATTTTATTTTTAATCAAAACACAATTAACATTCTTAAGGCCAATGTGCAGCAATATTCAACAGAAGTCATTTCATGAGCCCAGCAGTAAATAAACAGAATAACTTTCCGAAATTGAAGTTTTGAACCTTCAAGCCAAATACCTTGTCTTAAAGCAACAGTCATTCTACACGTGCGTATATGGCACCTCGATCGACAATGCGTATCAGATAAATCCAACTTCATACTATGGCCATTGGGACATAGTCTTTTGTAGAAATACCACAGAACTCCTTTCATCGTGTATAACATTGGATAGGCGAAGCAAATTCATTTTTTAATCGGGTAAAATAAAACCGTATATGTAACTTTCAATATTTAACAGAATTGGTAAGAAAAATTTAATCAATTTTTAATCAATCACTAACGCATCTATATAATTTATTTTAATATAAAATTATTTTAGAGGTGGCGGTCGTATAGCCGAAAAGATCACCGTAAAAGATATTTTTTACATTTTTGTATTTGTCTTAGAATCTTTCTTTCACAAGTTACATCTTATTAGTTTCAATATCAAATGAAGTCTAATTTTTTGGCGCCCTTCAACAGCAGCACCATAATATTTTAAACGAAGAGCTTTTTACTGATTCTTTTTGCTTTGTCCATATAATTTTGATTTGAAATGTATCAATTGGAAATAAAACTATTTAGTCATCACAAATCGCATTAAATCATAATTAACTGTCAATTATAAAGAGAAACCATAAAACAATAATTGTATTAACAGCTAAAATGATATAAAATTGTAATTATAAAATACTAGGTGGGATACCCGGCGTTCCTGGGCAATATAAATTGTTGAGTAAAATTATTATCTTTCAGTAAAACGCATATTATTTTCTAAAATATATATATAAATTTTCCACATCTAACACATGTTATGACCATTTGAAAAATAAAAGAAAACATAATATTAATGCATTTTAAAATGATTCTATCAAGCTGACATTTTAATTAAGTGCTTTTTGATAGGCAATGTTTTTTGTTCTGCCACGTGGTGCAAAATAAAGGGGTTTTTAAAGTTATTTTTAGACACGAAATCTTTTTAATTGTGTTTTATGATTTAATCGACAACGCCAAACCTCATATCACAAATATGATTAAGAAAGACATTCTAATGCATGGTTGAGAAGTGCCCCGACGTACTCTCTCGATTTGGCACCAACGGATTTCCATCTTTTTCCATCTATTCCAAATGCCATGTGCAACGTTTCGTTCAATACTGAGACAGGATCGAGATCTTAGTTGGATGGATTTTTAGAGTAGAGGTCGGGTGATTTCTAACAGCGGAGGTATTGAAAATCTTGCTGAACGTTGGAAAGAAGTTGTAAACAACACATGGATTAATTAGTTGTTGATTTTTATTGAAATTTTAAAAAACGGCGGCAACTTAATAAAAGATTGTTTAGAGTTTATTATAGATTATTTTTGAAAAAATATAGAAATAAAATGTTTGAGTCAGCCCCAGATTTTTGTATATATTAAAAATCAACAATTCCCATTTAAAAACAAATAAGAATTAATTAATTACTTAACTAAAACTATTCAAAAATGTTCCAATAACTAAAATCTAGAAATTACCTGTTGATTAATTTTATTTAGATTGTTAGCAACAGTCATTTCATTTTTAATAGGAGTCTGGCGACGGTAAGCAGAATTCAAAGGAGTGTTTATAAATGCATCTTCAACGTGTTTTGTATGGTCGATGATTGGTTTGATATTTTCAACTGGGAATATACAGACATTGTTATTCAATCCATTCTTCAAATGGGTATTCAGTTTTTTCTCAATAACCTCATTCTTACCGACTAGCATAGGCACAATTACCTGAAATTATCCCGATGATCCGTGAGGAATTACAGCCAATAGTTAAAAAATTAAATACGGTATTTTCTCCAAATTTCATACTGATTGGACAAACGGAAAATTGATTAACATCAGCTTTAAAGGCTTTCAGTGGTATATTGTATGGATTAATAGTTTCATTATCGGGTGATTCGGGTACCTCCAGTTGCAAGTACACGCGACTGGCGACACTGGACGGTTTAAACTGAAGGGGAGCTGTTATTGAAGGCAAACCCGGTTGTTGATTGGGAGTAGCTTTTGCTAACAGACGATTTTTTTTTAAATGCGTAAATGAATATTTCTCTTTATATATAATGACAAGAAAAAAAAATATAAATTTTGAATTAGCGATTTAAATATTTTCTTTGAAAATACATTCAATTCTTCAAGAAAACAATTAGTTGCTAACCGGATACAGTGTTGACAAGGAAATATTTTATTTAGGAATTTATATGTATAATAATTTAATACATTTATTTACTAGATGAATTGTGCTATTTATCACTTGATAAAATTGAAAAACACAAATTTAAAATCACAATATTGATTTTTTTCTATTTCTAAATCAAAATTATAAAATATAAATTTAATATCAAAATCAATTTTTTTAAATGTTGAATATTAATTTTAATTAAAATGATTATTTGTAATCGAAATAAGAATTTTTATTTCGTAAAAATAGAATTTCGAATGGGTGTGTAGTACTATTTTCATTGGGTAGAGTGATTTGAGTTTGATTGAAAATATTTTATTGAAAATTAGAAATACAGGTAACCCTCGATTAACACGGTACTTGAATAACACGATTTCGCTTTAACACGGTTTTGATTTTACACGGCTTCAAAATTGATGAAAACCCTTAATTAACACTTTCTCGATTAACACGATTTTAATTAGCACGGAGTATTCTTGGAACCAAATTATCGTGTTAATCGAGGGTTACATGTATTTATAATCACAGATTTTAGTACTAAGCGACCAAATAATTTATGACAAATTGTCCAATTTATACAATTGATAAAATTGAAAACACAAATTTAAAATCACAATATTGATTTTTTCTATTTTTAAATCAAAATTATAAAATATAAATTTAATATCAAAAATCAATTTTTTTAAAAGTTGAATATTAATTTTAATTAAAATGATTATTTGTAATCGAAATAGGAATTTTTAATTCGTGAAAATAGCAATTTGAAATTTAAATGGGTGGATAGTAATATTTTTATTGGGTAGAGTGATTTGAGACGTTTAGGTTAGATTGTAATATTTTTAGCAAAACAAAGTATTATATTGGATAAAAATTGGTATAAAAGCTATATAATTTTTATTTGGATTTTATTGAATTTTAATAGTTGCTTAATATTTAATCAATCATAGCCAGATGTTAACAAAAAGTGTATATTGTATATTCATGTAAATCTTGAAAATAAATTGTCACTTACTGGGAGTTCTTTTGTTTCCTTTGTCGACACAATCTCTAGCAAAGTGACCTTGTTTGTTACAACTGAAACAGACCCGCATATTGCCGTTTGGTGGTCGCAAAACCGACGGTTCCAACAACATATAATGGACATTATCAGGTCGATTTCTAAATTCAGAAAAAACTTATATTTTATATTTATGGTTCTAAATAAATATTGAAATATTACGCATACATACAGATCAAAATGTCAATGAGCAAATCTTTTCTTTAATTATAGAAGAAAACCCTAATCCTTTATTTATTTAAATTTACTGGTGATCGATATTGGCGTTGGATTCGAAATAAAAGGAGATGAGAATAGTAACGTATGAATATTGCAAAGGAAGAATTTTATCAATTTTGTCGTTGAAGATTGAAATGAAGACTTTCATAAGAATTTTATTGAATAAATTTCACTCTTTGTATTTGTTTAAAATTAAATTTTTAGACTTTGTTACGGAAGATTTATTTTTATGATTTGTTAGCAATAAAAAACACTTAGGCTTTTATTATAAGAAAATATATAATAATGAAATTTAAATTAATTTACAAATTAAAAATTTAAAAAAAAATAAAAATAAACTTACTTTATTTAAACAAAAATTAAAATAATATTCCAGTGAAGTTTGATTTAAAACTTTTAAATAATTCTGTAACCAATATATTTCCTTTCTCATTTATATATTTTTAAAAACATTAAAAATTTTAAATAGTAAGAAAATCGACCTCCCTCAGAAAATGAAACTCAATTAATATATGGAAGAAATTGTTAAAGAGAAAAATATTAATAAAAAATCAATGATAGAAATCGAATTTTAAGTAGCGAAAATGATAGTAACAACGTCGGGAAACTAAGAAAATAATAGAAAGCAACGTTGATTACCAGATATAAATAATTTTTATAATAAAACTTTAAATTACATTGGAATATGTCTTTATCAGGCACGTGTGAATCCATGGTTTGTGTCCACATCACATAGACTATTTTTGTAGAAAATTTTAAATACATATTTGAATTGTTTTTACAAAGTATGCAAATTTAGAAATGGGTATGATATCAATATCAATGTATACGCATTTATGAATGCGTGTAAGATGTGTGTGTGTGTCATTCCCGCGTCTGTTAAAGGGCCTATCTTGAAAGGTCAATTCCACGCAGACATGCAAAAACTTCAGGTACGTTTTTCTTGACCTGTTAAACCAATCAATAACCTTGTACATCTGCGTTGACGTTGCATACAAACATAACCACGTAAATGTGCATGTCCCTGCTTAATAGTCAGACATTTTGTGTGTGGATATTAAAGAACTCCTCAGAATGGCAAAGCGAAGTATGAGTCGTACTGTATGACAAAGCATCTACTACATTCTGTATTTTTCTCAACTGACGTTACTTTATATAATAGAATCTAACGAGCCTTCTTGAAAAAGGTTTAAGCAATGCACCCTGCGATTTGAGCCTATACCACCGACAAAGTCACTGACTTAGGTGGGATTTTCTACACCCATGAATTTAACCTTTTTAATTCTTATCTATTGGATATAACGGTGACCAGATACCTCATCATACGAGACATTTCATCATTATAGCAATTCATCCTTGCACATTCTATAATGATGAAATGTCTCAATGATGAAATGTTGCAATGATGAAAGGTCTCGTATAATGAGATGTCAGGGAACCGGATATAACTATGGTAAAACTAGGACTATGACTGAAAAAAATTACCAACCTGGCTCTGCACTACACACAATATTATACACAATGGAACAAATATTACAGTAATTTTTTATTATGGGCATTTTTAATTATAAAAATATGCACTTTGAACATATTTCAACCGTTTTATCCATTTCCACGAAAACAAAGAAGGACAGTCAAAGAAGAGAAAATGTATTCAATAAAATTACAACTTAAAACTTTTTTATGGAAATTATGGAAAATCTATGGGGAAAAAGCATCGAGAGCGTAATTTATAATTGAAATATAATTTTGGTTCACATACCATGGAGCAAATTACTTCAATCGCATAGAAAACATTTTCCAAAATTATTTGTAAATGAAAAAATTTTACGAAAGCTTTAAAAATCTACATGTAAAAATTTAATAATGTAAATTTAATGAAAAATATAATTTTAACTTACTAACTACCGTTAATATTTGTCATTGTCTTCTGATAATTAGTGTGTGTAATTGTCAATGGATTATTGGGTGTTACAATATGAATTTTCGATTCTTTTATTATATAATAAGCAGTTTATCGACTGCAACGCGGTGTATAATATTAATGAATCAGCAATAAGTTAGGAATAGAAAAACAAAATCAAATTAAGAAACTTGCCCTCGATCTTTTACCCATTCACTTAATCGTCAATCATATCGATTTTGTCAACATTTATTCATTGATCATGAATTTACAACATTAGTTAACTATAATTTCTAGTACTAAGTTCACCATTGCAATTTTTAAACAGCATGAAATCGAGAAATATGAGCGTGTAAGAGAAGAACTTGTTGAAGTTAGAAACAACTGCATACGAATATGTGGCTGTGTGTCCATTTTATTAATATTAGAGTTAAGGATAAATTGAAGATGAGAAAAATACCGTTATTGATCGGGAACCTACTCAAGGAAGTTTGCGCGAATTCCCTTCTATGACAAACTATTCAAACTCGAGGTGAATATAATGAATACTTATTCGTTCAATGAAAATACAGTAAATGAACAATGGGCTAAAATACAGGACTGTAGTTATTCCAGGCGAAATACCTGATTTTATCCCGGTTAATCAATAATTTCTAAAGCGATCTGTGATAGAATTATTGCAAAATTAAAAATTCATTGGATTTTACCAATCACGGGAAAATGAAGTAAAATCTTCAAAAGCAAAAATCTAAAAAATTCAAAATGTTTCATTGGAAAAATCGGATTTATAAAATAACTATATATTCAGCCATATATCAAACACTTAACAATCGATTCATATAGTTTCTTGGCATATTATTCAGTGAAAATTAATATTGAGATGGTTTGAAAAACATGAATAAAGATTTAATCAATAATCTAAATATCGACAAAATGATGGCCCATTTTTAATAAAACACTAGAAAATCAATTAAACGAAACATATTTCCAGGGGAATTATCCTTATTTATTTACGGAAACAATAATGATTTATTGATTAAATTATATCCATAAATTATTTAGTTAAATCAATAAATCATAACTATTACATCATTATCATTTCCGTATATATCATTTGCATAGATTAAGTGGCAGAGAACAATTTCCTAGAAATAATTTAAATATTTACAAGTTAAAAACGAACAATATTAATCATTATCATTTCTAAAATGTTTTTGATTTTAATGGGTTTTTTTTTTTAAAAAAAAAATGCAAATTCCTCTTATAAAACTTAACTTGTTATAACTATCAAATGAAAATCTTTTTTATAATTTAGAATTTGAGATTAATTAATCAACCAATAAAAACTAACAGATTGTCGGAATTACTATGTAATTTCAGAATATGAGCAAAACATTCGAGAATATATCGGGCATCTGAATAAAGATAAACGGTAAAGTACATAGAATCCAAATAAAAACCACTTTCTAAGCTAAGACTTCCACAGAGGTTATGAGAAAGATTAAATGGATCTAAAAGTGAAATAGAAATTGGGTTATGTTGCAAAATTCTAAAAGACCTTCCACAGCCATGTAAGCAGATTGCCAATTTTTATCAATTTTAAACAATTGTTTAGACTGCCTTATCGTTACGACTTCTTTGTCGATATCGAACTCAACAGCGTAATAATAGAAAAAATCAAGCCATAAATATTCAATATTGATATTACAATTTGACTTTTTATTCCATAATTTGTTCTGAATACAAATTATTTATGAACGGCAAGTAATGAGCTTACAATTATAGTGATGTTTGTTTGATACCAGGCATCCCAGCCATCGATATATAAAGTAGGTCTTTCGCCTTCATATAGCTATTTAAATTTGGTTTATAATTGTTTGAAAGTAATAACTATTTACTTCTTGCAAAATAGGCAAAATTCCCCGTTTTTGAAGGAAATGAATCAACATCAGCATATAAGCATATGAGGATAAAGTACCTTGAGATGCATCGCCAATTTCACAGCTTTTTGCTACATACTTTATCAAGTTACCCAATAGCTTAACACAAGGACTCAAATCGGCATAGACTTTTAGCATTTTTGTGTTCTGTAAGCCTAAACTATTGTTTATACTTATATCCCCTTGGATATTGTTATTCTTCATGTAGAATTTGATTATAGGAACTTTTGCTTTCAGAATGTAATCGATACGTTGTACGGTATTTAGTTTCTTTAATTCACGGCCAATTGTTTTCAATCTATTAGACACTTCATTATTGGATAGAGATTGCAATTTATCATCGACATAAAATTCAAGACAAACATCTAAATCACTGGCTTTGGTCATAAAGCCGTTAATTGTTGATCCGAACAATTGCGGTCTGGCAATCGGATACAATGCTTTGACAATTTCAGTAATTTTATCAAATA
Organism: Schmidtea mediterranea; assembly: GCA_022537955.1. Lineage (NCBI taxonomy): Eukaryota > Metazoa > Platyhelminthes > Tricladida > Dugesiidae > Schmidtea > Schmidtea mediterranea. The sequence continues at coordinate 242,808,409 of CM039680.1, read as the reverse complement.
TTTTCTATAACGATTTAAAAGCAATAATTATGAGATAGTTATAAAAATAAGCTATGTTTATTATTGTAATATTGTGAATTTCTCTAATTCAGAGGTGCCCAGTCGCTTTTTGGCAGTAGCCCTTTTTGAAAATCCACTAAATCTTGTGGCTTTAACATTTTAAAGGTATATTAAATGAATATTTATTCGGAATACATTAAATTGTTGCCAAACGAGATTTTAGATACGAGTAAATAGATAATGTTGAACATGTCTTCGAAGTCGCAACATTAAAAAACATTGTGGGAAAATTTAATTAAAATACTATTCATGGATGGCTTAAAAATTTTAACTGAGATTGGCAATAATATATATTTATATCGACAAAATATTTGATGGGTCCCTCATGTAGCTCCCTTCACGAGGGTGCTATATGGCTCAGGTTTAGAACCCATGTTATGCGATTTACCGGGTTTTAGAAATGCTACCAAACAAAATTCAAACTGTCATATCTTTTTTAAATCTTCACCGATCACCCCTAAACTTTTAAAATTTTCCCTTTGATATACATATTTGATTTAGAGCACATAAAATCAAGCATGGACCTAGGAAAAGAAAATTTATTTCAAGAATAAGAAAATATTGATGATTTTGGTAAAGATGAAAACTTTAATTTCGAGCAATTTAGTGATGCTAAAACAATTATTAGTGCTCATGAAAGTTTGTCTGAGGTGAGTATTGATAGTGACAGCAAAACCATTCCTCGTGCTATCAAGATCTGATTAGATAATTATTTGACACTATCGACTTCAATCTCATCACAAGATCCGTCAACAACAAATCAGGCCGAAACCAATATATCCAAACCTAAAGCATCTCGAGGAAGATGTTATATTTGCCCTCGTTCTAAAAACAGAGTTGTGCTTAAGTATTGTTCTAAATGTCAAAGATTTGTTTGCCCTGATGTAGCAGATGTATTATGCAAGCCTTGTACTAGTAACAATTGATAATAATCATAATTTTAATTAGAATAAATATTCACTATATGGAAAACTTTTTTTAAACACTTATTTCCTTTTTAATAATTTTGAATACTTTTATAATATTTATAAGTTTATCCATAATCATAATACTATAAACTATTTATTATATATATTTTTTATTACTTTTTATTAATTTAACTCCAAATCATTAAAAAATTAGAAGTGGTAACATTTGCTACCAGGTGAGCGTCCTTGTAATTTTTTACGGGTTAAAGAAATAATTAAATTCAGGGAAAAACAAACTCCAATTGGAATTATAGTAAGCGTTCGTGTCCCGTTTCCTGAAAACGTTCCTTTGAGCTCGTCAAATTTAAACATTTTCCTAATTATAAATTTTTCATATCTATTTCGAAATTTGGAGAAATCCAGGGAAAAACAATTTTTGAGTAGAAATAGAATTATTTTTTAAATAATTTTCACTTTAAAATTAATAATTGCACTTTAAAATCAATGCAAATAAAAAATCAAAATTCGAGAAAATCAATAATTCCCGTTATAAGCACTAGTTATCTATAGTGATTCGTATAGAATATTATTTTGAAAAATATATTAAGTGAATAATCAATTTAGGTTTATTGATTATTGGCACTCAAAAAGAGTAATCGATATTTGGAAATAATAAATCTATGAAGTAATCCAGTGATATAATTAAACAACCAATGAAAATATCATTTAAAATTATTATTAATTTTTAAATAAAAATTAAATTCAAAATATAATTTTTAAAAACTGGATTACCTCCGCGATTTTTGGTCTGTCGTTGTTTGGAACAATAGACTTAAATTTTGCATTAAGTTCTGCTCTTAGCTTCACCAACCAAGCAAGATCAATTGATTCCAGGATGTCTTGACATTCATCGAATCTCGGAATCGCGTAATTGCAGATCTCTTTCCGATGCCCTTTATTGTTACACAAACCGCAAGTGAAAACTAATTTCCTGTTGTGAATCGAAATTCTGTCAAATAAATACACGAGATCTTGTTTTTGCAAATTCTCAACTTGACTTTCATTGTATTCATCGGGATTATCACTCGACACAGCACTCTAATTTTAATATTGACAATTTTCATACAACCAATTTCCAATTATCACTCACGCCTTTTATGTTGACATATATTTGTTTGAAAGCTATTGGTAATTTCCAGGAGTCTGTAATTTGAATACAGGTTTTAAGATTATCTCCTTTCGGGTTCCCATTATTGTTCTATTAATTAAATATTTGAAATTAAATGCATTGAATCCCGAATACTCACATCTAACACATCAATTTCTTCAACATCCTCTAAGACAAATTCTCTGTCTCCAGTTTCTTCAATTTCATTATTATCAGAATCCGGTAAATCTTCTAATTCATCATCATCCTCATCATCATTATGTAAAATATTCAGTGATTCATTTATAAACTAATTATTAAAAACTTGAATAAATAATGATATAATAAGTGAAATAAGCTTTTTCAGTTGGATTTCACAACTTTTTATGAACAAGTAACTTAAAAAATGAAATAATTTCAAACATTAAAAAAAAATGAACATTTTTTAAAGAATAAATAACAGTTTGATTTTTAATAGCATATTTATTTTCTTTCATTTTCTTATAACACATAATATTTAGGTTTAAATTAAATAACTATTATTTAAGGTAGTGATGCCCAAATATACAGTAATGTTAAAGTATAGTTCACAAGTATAATTGGTCTGATAATATTCGTGTGCTTAAGCTGTTAGTAGTAGATGATTTTGCTTCACATTGAACTGATGAGGTCCTAGAATCTGAATGTGATTAAAAATTCCTCTCGGTTTGGTCAGTATCATAAACTCGCAGAGACTAGTACTTATACTTACGGCAGAAGTTGTTTGAAAAGCTAATTGACCTTGAAGAATTTGAAACACCATTTAAAACGAGGAGCGACTCGAGAAATGATTTAGCTCAACGGATTATATAGTCCTAAAGTTTGCTATCATACCAGACAATTATATTTGTTTTAAAATTAATTTTTTAGATTATTATTGGAAATACTGTTAAAAAATACAATTTGGTATATTGTAGATTTGTATATAAATAACTTTTGAAATTTAAAAGTTATTATCTAAATCTAATCTTAATAGTCAGTAGTTCTTTAACATTCTACCTTAATCGTATATTTAAATTAAATCACCATTCTAAAGCTCATTTTCACCATTGACAGAGAAATATTTAGTGACGCTGAGTAAATAATCTCTATTTCATAATGACCACCAGGAACACTGTACTCAGGGACCATGATGGTTATTATTTTCCGCTGTGTGATGAATGTCCTCAATAGTCCTACATACCTATATCAGCCTTCAGAACCACGGCGGTCACGTGTGCCCGCTTCACCATTCTATACTATATATCAGTATATTGTACTTTAATCGCAAAATTTCGATTTTTTTTATACAAATCAAGACTCTCTGTTTTTAAAATGTATCTTAAAAGGAATGTGGTGAATTCAATTAATAAAAAACCACTTTAATTCATTACAATTTTACCAAAGTTCAAAAAAACATTTGAAATTTAATTTTAACAGATTAATAATAATAATGAAATTTTTAAGTGTTTTGTGCTACAACAAAAATATTAAATCGGTAAATGCTTACTTTTTGTGAGGATTTCTTAATCAACTCAAAAGCGATTCTATTTTCAAAATCCGGCTGAGCCCAGGAATCGTTGATGACGAAATGGTTGGAAAATTCTTGCAAAACGCATTTTGACAACCGGATTGCATATTCTTTAAATTTGACATAGTTTTCAATTAGGAAATATGCAACGCCTTTCGTTTTCAACTCTAACAAGCAAACGAGATTTTTAATATCGATTTCTGAATTGAAAACTGAGTTGAGAATTTTCAACAAGCAAGCCTTGACAAACAATTCCACTGGCCATTTCGAAACGTCATAGAACGATTTCTGTTCGGTGTAGAATTTCTTGAAATCGGTTTCAATTATGTTGATAGTTTCCGTGAAATTGTCTTTCGTGAAAATAGGTGTAACATTTGCGATCGGTTTCAGGTTTGACAGGGTGATTTCGACAAAGTTGACTTTCTTAAAAGCCGGCCCAGTTCTTAACTGGGGAACTGCGAAATAAATAAAACAGACCTGGAGTTGGTCGTTGAGAAAATCGACAACATCAGTAGAATTCCAACGGAACAGAATGTTTCGTTTGATGTCGAATGGATCTTCAATTGCCAAGCGTCGATTGACGATGTGACGATCGGATTTCAATACGGGCTCAGTGCAACGAATGCTCACCATGTAGAACCAGCTGTTGAAATCGACAAGATAGAATTTCAATAAACCGATCCACAATTCCGCGAGACTCATTTCGTTTGCTGGGGGATTCCATAACTGTTTGATCCATTGCATTCCATTGACGTAACTTAATTGCGTATCATTCACCAGCACACGAGAAACGCTGACATCTGACAACTCCTGTGATTGTAATTCGGCCAATTTGTGAAGATTTGGTAAAATCGGAATCGACAGCTGTTGCAAATAGAAAATTACGAGAATCGAAAACGATTCACTAGGAAACAATCCGTCTTGGATTTGATCGATGAAAGCTTTGTGAGCGAAATAACGGAATAGTTTTGCAAGATTCTCTGCCCGACTATCGATTTTCAAATACAATCTAATCAGTTCCGAATTCAAATGTTGTAATCGATTGCTAGCACTAATGTGATATGTAACTCCTAGTTTATCTTTGCAAAACAATCCACTGCAGCTTTTGTCGAATTTAATTTCCACTTTCAGTTGTAATTTATTTTTAAAAATGACGCTAAACTTTTCCATTGCCGATAAATAACCCGTCTCTTTGATGTTTGTCGGTTCGATTTCAAGAAAAAGATTAACATCACTAACCGAAACCAATGATAATCCATATAAAAGACTTCCGCAAATAATTAATCGATACCCTAGTTTCATATTATTTAATCACTCAACTATTTATGATTAAACCTGGATTGATTTCACGAGCTAACTCATTCATTTTCATACACAAACCGATTCGTCTTGTATACTCTTCATTTCCAATAAAAATCGGTTCTTTTAGAGTATTTTCAAGACATTCGTTTACTGCCTCAAGCTGAATTTTAGTTGGGTTTGGCAAATATGTCAATAAATTCTTAGTACATAGTTTCTATATTATGTATATTATACTATTCTAAAGTTTAGAAGTATTTACGTTGATATTCCGTTTGTGGATATTGTCCTGTGCATGTTTAATTGCCCGATCGATATCATCCATGTGATAAGGACAAATTTTACAAACGAATTTTGCTTTTGGGAATTTGTTTGATGGCTAATAAATTAAATTTTATTGAATAAAAAATAATTAGCAATTTTTCTTAAGTTTACTTTATTCAAAAGACTGATGTATGTACTATTCAAAGTTTCAAGTAAACTTGGATCTACTAAAAATTCACAAAATCAATTAGAAAGCAATGCATTAAAATCTCTTACTTAACATATTTTCTTGTTTTCTTTTTTTCTTATTTATAACTGCGGATCCTTTATCGTTAGACATTAATCAATTGAAAAGCTATAAACTTAATAAGAACTAATGACACCGTTTATAGAACGTAGTTCAAAATATTTTTTGGTAAAAAATAATATATATTATCCAGAATTTAATTAATATAAAAAAATATACATTAAATATTGAAAATAGTAACTAAATTGTTAATTAATAAAACAAATAAAAAATACTGTTATTAGAGATTTTTACAATTAAAAATTATTTTATTTTATTTCATTAATTAAATAAATAAAAATATTAAGGATTTCTAAATTATATTTTATGTTATTTAATTGAACAGAATAATATTGAACATCTAAAGCTTGTTAACTGAAATAACATGTATTCAATTTATATTAAAAATATCAAGTCGAAAACTAAGTGAAGATAAATGAAATTTGAAATGCAAAAATTTATCAAAGGTTAACAAAAAGATTAAAGTAACAACCATAAATCTTCGATTATATCATTAACAGTTTCTCCATCATCTTTCACGTGTTAAAGGTTATTGGGCCATGAAAATAAAATCTACATGACTATTTCGTAGTGTGGGGTCTATGGCGCTTAACCTTAACCCCTTACATATAACGTTTTCTGCCCTCCAATTGTTACCCGTTGCTAAGCAACGTTGAGACCGCCAAAGGTGAGCTCTACTGAAAAACTGCTAAGGTCCGGCTACATGATGGGCTCAACGCACTACCGATAGAAGGTCTGTGTGCGATTTCTTATTCCGGTCCCTTCAGCATGTACTTGACATTCTTAACAATTAATTATCATGTGAACCACTTTTTATAGTTTCATTTAAACGGATTTAAGTCTGCTTTTAATAAATAGACAGAATAAAACAAACAAAACTAGAGAAATAACAACGATCATTTATTTGAGTAAGACGCCTATAACTTAGATTAATCTCTGGCTTGCAGTGCTCAACGCTTAGTGTGTTCCGCCTTCCCTGGGCGTCACTGAGAAGATTTCACTCCCACCGGCTTGCCCGTATTCGTTGCTTCTTTGTATGCTAGCTGGGCCGGTGCGAATACAAGTGAGTATGTTACGGCATTGCATTCCTGTCAAGCCAATAAAGTCACTTCTAAACTGCGAATTTGGATTTTATGTGCTTGTCCGAGATGTTTCTCATCTGCCCACCCACATTGGGTGGCCGTCAATCTTTGATAGATGATCTTCGCTTTTGCTGGTTCAATCCATGAGACTCGGATTTGTTGAATCTCTCAGTTTATTTGGAGAAACTGGGAGTGAAGCTCGCCCTTCTCTCGGCGTGACTTTGCTAGCTCCTTACTCAGAGTGTTGATTGTATTCATATCTAAAATTACATTACTCAATAATCAATCTCACATCTTTAGTTATGGCGTTCTCTTCAGTTATCACTCTTATTGTTCATTTAAAATTATTCTATTAAATAGAAATCTATTAGATATTTTTCTGTTATACGTTATAATGATTGTCTAAATTCATTGTCCTTCTTACGTCGGTCTTTAAAGTCAGCACTATGAGTATGGTTATTAGTTAAAGATTAAGAGTTTTAACTCAATAATTTATTAATAACAACATGCTATTGATATCTGGGATTCAAACGACACAAATCTAGATTGAATCCACGTTGCTTTCGAGCATACGAGTGCTCTTGCCGTCCTGCTGGGCTTCTATCCGCGTATCGTGTCTCCCTTGGTAGCAATTTTCTTGGAATTACTACGTTCATGCGTTGAGTGGGCTCTGTTAACCTCGGGTCGTCCATCTCGAATGATATGTTGTATGGTGGGGCATACTCGCTTGTGCTGGGGATCCTCCCGGTAGCAATATCCACATTGATCCTGGCCAGGTGTCATCTCGCCATTTCGACCTGCCAGTTCGTCTGCCTTTGCCGTTGCTCGAGGCTGGCCAGAATGTACTCCGCGCGTTGCCGGCTTTCACGGGCTGGGTTTGGGCCCGGCTCCCTCTTAATGGCGATGTAGGGAAGATCAACTTCTTCGTGTTCATCTAAACATCCTTCTCTGAATTCTTTTACAGGGGAGACAGTGAATCCGGAATCCCACATGGCCTGCCTGCACCTAGCGGTGGACCGTGCTGTGATCCGGGACGCATCAATCCAAGATCCATCTGTAAAACAAATCTTAATATACGAGATCTCGGTATAATTCATAATGGTTAACTTGAAAAAAAATTCTCGGCACCTCTTATTAAATTTCTCGATTTTTCTAACGAGTATTACAACATGAATGTTACTTGGGTTATTTTTTAGTGTGAGTTCTAATCAAGGGTCCTAGTTATTGCGGTCAAGCTCTCTATCACTCCGTCGCCTTTTGTGAGATTACATTTTAGTAGGACCGTCCATCGATCCCTGGAGCCATCGAGACTTATTTATATCTTGGTTCTAATCTCGCTTGGATATATCTTACGTATCGACGGTTTTCAGGATATCAGGACTTGTCGAGATTTAATTTCTGGGCAATATGCAAATTGATCGTTAACTACTATATTCCTAAGAAAATTCTATTTGAGTATTGTAACGTACAGCTATTGTTTTGTTTTCATGTGGCTCTTAACATGGGTAATTTGTAATAACTTAATCCTTTTCAACTGATATAGTAGACATTGGCAAATCGACGAATTCATTTCTCCTTTGGAAACAACAAAAAGATATCATACTAAGTTTTTATTTAATCGATTGCCTCAAATAAAAGATAAACAATTATGTTGTCTTATTTTAAGTTAAAAATAAGAATGATTTATTAGCAATAGAGTCCTACCCTCCCGCTTGTGTCTTCTGTTCTCCATTGGTCCTTTCGTCTAATACTCTCCTCGTTTCGCACGGCAGCGATTTCGTCTCCTCTTCAGAGTCGTCAACGATTTTCCTTCTTGTGCGTGCATAGTTTGATTAGATGTGTATTAGTAACTGCTCACTTCTGAACATTTGACTAGTTATTTATACGCCGTCGTCGGTCAGCGTGTGTGTTGGATTACAACAATCTCTGTGTCTGGTGACGTGGTAGGTCTGCGATCTTCTGTCATGTCTAATTGACTCTTATGAATTTCTTTTCTACCCTGACCACGTGGCATATTAGCTTCTGTATTAAGTCGTTGGTGTGACTGCTGTATGCAGTGAGTGTGCACGTCTTACACAACATACATTATCCACATGTTAATGCAAATTTGCTTGTGTAATCAATGGAATTATATCGATCCAGATATTGTGGATTTTATCTATTCAAATAAGACTTCTTGCCCCTCTATTTATCCGGACAATCTCAGTAGGTGATTACTTACATTTAATTATCAAATCATAATTGCTAAGCTTTGCTAGTAGGTTAGCCTGTTATGACGATCTTTGGCACCACATCTCCGTATTCAGCCCCTTAGAGTATGGTCAACAGTCACGATTCTCCAGAATTGGGTATGATATGTTGGAAGGAATATCACTCATCTGAACCTAACTGGGGTTTAACAATCATAGCGCGCAATGTCCAGATGATATCAATTCTCAATCCTAATGTTCGTCCTCGTATACAATCTTTTTAAATTAAATGCTTGCGTGTGCGTAGATTGCTTATTATAACTACACAATGTATATTTGATGCCGTGTTGTGATGTTCGGTTTGTTTGGTTTGCGGTTTGTCATCGAATTTATGATGGGTGGTGTGGGGTTGGTTCTATTTCATGCCAGTTATGTTTCGGAGATTGATTTACTCTGCAGGTTAGTTAATTATGATAATAGTTTAATTAATTTCTTAGTTATATTGGTCATGAAATATAATTGATATTGGGATTGTTGACTTAACAATCTAGATCGTTTGGGTTATTGATTTCATGAGTTATAATCGACATGATTTATTGTTACTAATACACTAAATTTAACGTCGCAATTTTGAAATTATTTACTCTTTTTTGAGTAACTACCATCGCTCTGAAGAACTCCCTTTTGCGTGCTTCCTCTTATTGTTGTTCAAGCTGATTTGACCTTGACCTAAATAGTATTGTTGGCGAAGCTCTCAACTTAATGGTTCGACTTTAGGTTTATTTAATTCGAGCTAACGTCATCATAATTATTATCGTCGAAATTCTCAGGTTAGTGATCTAAAATTTAGAGTTATTTTGTATTTCAACTTCAATATGAATGTTATCGTTAAGATTTTCGGGTTAATGATCTAGATTTTGGGTTAATTTCGTCTAATCTAACTTCCACATGAATATTATTATTAAGATTCTCGGATTAGCAATCGAGCTTTAGATTAATTTTGTATTTCAACTTCAATATGAATGTTATCGTTAAGATTTTCGGATTAATGATCTAGATTTTGGGTTAATTTCGTCTTATCTAACTTCCACATGAATATTATTATTAAGATTCTCGGATTAGCAATGTAGCTTTAGATTAATTTCACTTCGCCCTGAATGTTATCAATAAGAATTTCGGATTAGCAATCTAGATATTGAATTTACTTCGTTTATTTTACTTCGATATGAATATTAGTATAAATAAGATTTTTTAAATTATTTTAAGCTTTATTTTTCCAATGTAAAGATCAATGTGATTGAAACTCTCTATTCGTTAAGTTGATCTCGCCATAGTCATGATTATTATTAAAATACTTTCTTTGCGAACGTCAAGATTATTCATTTTATATATTTTAGACATAACAACGATTTCCGACTCTTTCCCATACAAACCTCCCTTATTTGACCTTAAGGTAGATATGTTAATATTACGATATTATGAGTGCCCACTGGACTACTCGGTGTTTGTGATTTTAAGCCGATGTATAATAATAATTTTAGGTCGAATTTTCGGGAAATGGATGATTCAGGAGCAGCCAAAAGACTATTCCTTTATCTTCCAATTTCCTTTATAGGTAGAATGTATTGACGTTTGGGTTCCTGCGTTACGCACGCCGGAACCTTCACGGGCACGAGCTATTGGCGGATGAACCGTACTTACACAGGTCGAATTGTTATGTAGATTTTAATATCTTGCGGTGCTGTTTTGGCTGAAGGCCGAAAAAGTCTTGAAAAGGCATATCTTTCCTTTGAAGCATGTATTTGATCATAACGGTATAACATAATAGCATTTCATCATGCAAACAACGTTTTCCCACGCAAGCGTCAAGTAGTGCTTACATTGAAGTTGCTTATACGCTGTATGGAAAAAGTTTTTCAAAATCGTGCACTTGCAAAGTTGTAATGAGCTGAGTTCGTTGAAACGAGTTTTTGATCTCTCAAAATTTTGTTATAAAACAATTTAGGTTAACACAAGTTAAAATTTAATTTTTTTGTATTTGTTGGGGTATCACGAAAAAGCACAGTAAAATCGATAAAACACAAAAAATGATAAAAGTGCAATATTAATTAAAAAATGTATAAAATTCGAAAGTAATAATGATCGGGGGGAAATTGGTATGGTTGAACGCCAAATTGAGAGACGAGTCCGGAAATAATAATAAAAATTGAGTGAGGGGTCCCTAGAAAATGATATAAAATAAAAAAGGAAATTAATTAAGAAAATTAATTACTAATGGGAAGCCCGAGTCAATGGGAAGCCCGAGGCAATGGAAAACCCGAGAGATGTGGAAAAGCCGAGAGCTGAGGAAAACCCGAGAGATAAGGAAAACCCGGCGCATAGACGGAATAATATAGTAGGATAAATTAGCCTAAACAACGTCAAACGTTGTTGACAAATGTCGGTCTGAAAGGTAATTATTAATGATAATTTGATAATGCAGAACCTATTGTTGACAATCGTCGGAAAACAGTCTGAGCAGGAGTATAAAAGAAAGAGGGAAAAACACGAGAGGACCACAACTCATCAGACAAGAAAAGAGGACCAGAATTCCTCAGACAAGAAAAGAGACATTATCAACCAGACAAGAAAGGACAATTATTATTAACTAGATACGAGAGAGCAGATATTATTAACTAGAGTGAATCGACGTGAACGAGCAGTAGTAGGTTAGTAGAGAAATCCAAATCCAAGTAAAAGTCAAGGTTATCTATCAGACAGGGTGGTTCTCCCTTGGACAACCTACCCTAAGATAATCCGAGCCAAACAGTGGTTAAAAGGTGCAAATCAAGTAGTGAAATTGTGATTACAAATATTGAACCAAAGGATTGATGTGTTATTGTGATAAAGTGCAAATAAAATTATTCTGTGTTGGGTTTGCTTATTTGATCGAAAAAGGACACGAGGAGTCAGAGGGAACCGACTTTCAATAATAATAACCCAACATTTTGGTGAGCCCGAAGTGATAAAAAGTCGGCGGAAAACAGTGCTGAAAATAATTGAATTGTTAAAAAGAGACGACGTGATCGAAAAGGAAAACTAAAAAAAAAAGGAGAAGAGTGTCAGAGCAAAAATAAACTGAAAAGAGAATAAATTATTAAATTAAAAGAAAACTTTCAAATTATTGAGGAACTTCGTGGTTCAGTACGCCAGAAGTTATAAAGAAAATTATTATAGAATAAATTCCAAAATTAAAACAAAAGGTAATATTAATAATTGTAATATTTTAAAATTCAGACGAGAAAAAGTTGTACAAAAAAGATTTTATAATTTGAGAAACCAGAAGCAATCAGAAATAATGGCGAGCAATTCCAATAATAATGATCAAACCCCGATGTCTACTGTGACAACCCCTGTATCTAATATCCAAGCAAATATGTCTACTACTCTTAGTAATAATTATGCAAGTTGTCAGAAACTAACAGTTTAGCAATATGGAGGAGATCCGGTTGAATTTTTTGATTTTATGGCTGATTACTACATGTATGCCACTGCTTATGGATGGAGCCAATCGATTATGGTGCAACGGTTACCATTGTATTTAAAAGGAGCAGCGAGAGAGGCTTGGCAACAAATTGATAAAAGACTAATTGCCAATGATTGGACCAAGTTGAAAGATGCCTTAGCAGCGAAATTAATTGGTGGTGATATTAAACGAATAATGCGCCAAAAGTTTTACAATCGAGTGCAGAGACCAGACGAATCAGTAAGTGAATTTACTTATCATTTGACAACCCTTGCAGAGAAAGCTTTTGAGATTAAACCTGAACAAATTGATGTGGCGAAGCAAGTGAAGGAATTGTTGCAAGACCAATTTTTGACAGGAGTCAGAAAAGAAATTAAAAAGGCCCTATGCTATGTAGATTTCAACAATTTTGATGAGCTAATTAAAAAGGCTATGAAAATTGAATTGAATTTGAAAACTACTCAACCAAAAGCAGAATCTTTTACAACTATTAATGAATCTAGAGACAGATCAATATCACCAATCAAAAGTAATTTATTCCAGAAATCCACCAGTCCATCACCAAAATTTAGAGTAAAATTTGAGCCAAGGAAATCTACAAATAGTCCAAATGAGGAGAGAGAAAGACCAGTTCAGTGTAGTCATTGTCAGAAATTGGGACATAATATAAATCAATGCTGGTTTAAAGATAATACTCAAAGAAGTCCAAGTCCTGTCCAGTGTGATCATTGCCAAAGAAAGGGACATAGTAATAGTCAATGTTGGTTTAAAGATGAAGAGCAACAAAGTCCAAAGAGGATGTGGCCAAATTGGTTGAAAAGCAATGGTGGGAAAAGTTTTAATAAAATGAGCACTAATAGTCAGCGAATTAATGATAATATACAGTGCTATAATTGTGGAAAGAGAGGGCATGTATCACGGAACTGTTTCGCAAGATCAAGATCTCCATCAACTTCACCGTCACCTCAAAGAGATAGAGTTAATTTACAAGGCCGAATTCAATGTCATTCATGTAGAGGTTATGGGCATATGGCAAGGTCATGTCCCAGGAATAATGAGAGATTTCAAAAGCCAATCTTAAAGAAAATTAGATTCCAAAGTGATAAATCACAAGCAGACAACGTTGCTTTTGTGCAGCCAGAGAATTATAATAATAGAATTGAAGACGAAGTGAAACAAATGAGTCGACGTTTGGATCGTTTAAGGAGTCAGAGGGAACCGACTTTCAATAATAATAACCCAACATATTTTTTTAATTTTGTTTTATTTATTGTTTATTTTAATTTTGGTTTCTGCTCGCGGTGTGTGCTTATGTTACAGCAGCCAAATTAATAATTTCCAAACTAAATTAATTATTTTGTATTCATTTACACAATTTTTACATTTTTGTTTAAATAGCCCAACACAATAAGACTATTTTGTAGGATATTAGATTGAAATTGACAGCAACTTGAACAAATTGATAGAAAAAATGGATTAGTAACAATTAGATATCAGAAAGGAATAAAAATTATTAAAAAGTTAATAAAAAATATTAAAAAATAATTAAAATCATTTAAAAATAAAAAAATTGAAAAAATAGCAAAAATCCCCAAATAAATTTCGTTTCCTTACTCCTATTCGACGTCTCTTAAAACTCAATGATCCCATCAATGAAAGATGCTAGTCGTCCTACAATCAATGTGTCAGTTAGAAAAGTGGTTCAGCTGCAGAGTCTTCTAAAACCATGGCTACCATGTGAGCACTGATAGAGATCAAGAATGGTTCGAAAGAAACCAATATGCAGAATCTGACGTCGATATACTAGGCGTATCGATCAAACTGGCACAGTATCGGAACCAACTCAAGAAGAGCGCCAGTGACTATAAATAACCGAAGCCTTAGCAGAACAGAACATACAAAATAACCTATAAGCGTCATGAGGCCCTAGTGCAAATGAACAACGATATTCGTTAAGGGTCGATATCCGGTTCAGATCTCGACAACCTGAGGTATTCAGTCATTTATAAGTCTGCTGTCACGATCTTCGAAATATACTGGCTCCCACAGCTATCACAATTTCCAATCAACTTATTTGTTTGCAAGACACGTTAATTGATCTTCTTCAAAACATTAATGATGATTATTTATACTAGAAGTTGTGGTGGGTTTGCTATCTGTTCATGTTTAAATATTTGTGTATTTAAGTGCAGAGATAACAGGTCTATATTACACTTATTACATGAACATTGATACATAATTTCAGAACATAGACCAACTGGAGTTTGAGATTTATTAATGAGGATTTTATGCTTAAAATCTCCAAAGCCCTCAAAAAAAGGCAATACCAAAACATATTTCGGTTCCGTGCGAAAAGATCGAATTTTTCACCTTTCGAATTTTAAAATGCACTAATTTCAGAGTCCATAGAAACATTAATTTTGGATAAATCTTTAACTGACCTAAATTAAGTTAATGAATCCACTCGCAAAATTTTAGTCGTGTACTCAATTGCCATTCACCCAAAGCAGAAAAATTCTTACTATGGCTATTTGCAGCTATTGTATGTTTTTTTTGTGTTTTTCTGCATATAGATGACGGCGCAATCTATCAGGTATTTGCTAGAGCGATAGAACTGATAAAACGGAATAAGTTCAGAGTGATGGCACTTGTTCAAAAACCTGTCAATTCGAATCAACAATGAATTAACTAGAAAGCGCTACACTATTCTGAAGCAGTTTATCGTCACAAGCCTATAGTTACGAAATGTAGATATGGGTCTTCTAACCGTTGTGAACCTTTCCAAATCTTTCAGAAACATTTTTAAAAATGAATAACAATTTCGATAAAATGGAGCTGCCCACTATTGGATATAATATTGTTACTAAAGAGGAATATGCTGATATAAATAGACTTTAATAGAAATGAGCACGAATTCTGAATCATAGCAATTCATCACAAACATCACTTGCGACACGAGATAAATTTAGAATTTAGACATTCAACTGCATGTTAAATCTATAAATCTCGTAAATACTGATCCTGATGATCTCAAAATGACATTTGTTCAACTAGAACAAGATAAAAGTCTTATTGAGTAAGCTAATGAGAAGAGACTGATGTATGCTTTTCGTTTCTTTTCAGAATATGGCAATTCCTTTGCAGATTCACCTATTTATTGGAACTAGCAATTGTGAAAGATCATTTTCGACGTGCCCTTCTATCCGGGCGCTAAATACTGTGGTTGTCTCTACTGAGATGTAAGCAAATAAGTTTTAAAAGCTTAGATTTTAATCACAAATTAAAAATTAATGCAATACTTGATTTATTCAAACAAAACGATTATTTCTTAAAAATAACACATAGTATCTTTTACAAAAAATTTTGATCTATTTTAATCTATCAAATGTTTTTTTAAAAATTAGATATACTTTTATTTTCTATTTTATGTTTCAACAGCATATTTTGTATGAAATAAATATATTTAATTACAGAACGATCAATTAAAAATATTTTTTAAAAATCACAGCACATATTTTTGAATATATCTTCAGTAAAACTTCTATCATTTTGATACTAAATACCTTCTGATATCGGGTCTGGTTATTAACATAATAAGAGGATCACAAATTGACGGAAGGAAAAATGTGTAATAAATGCAATAACCCGGAAACACAATAAAATCAAAATTATAAAGAAAAATAGGTAAATACGAGATTACAGTCAAGAGATTCATTAAAAACAGTATAAACGTTAACCGACCATTTTCAGTAAGATAATTTGTCAAAGTTTCTATGACCGATGTGTCTGTGGCAGCTAATTTTGACTCGTTTATTCTCAGAGTTTTTCTCAAGTTTCTTCGACAAAGAATCAAACATAAAGAAATGTTTAAAGAAACCACCATAAACATAATAAGAATAACAGCACTTCCAATGATTCTTGAAAGAAAATATTCTATTTTCAACAGATTCTGACAGTCATCAATCACCGAGACAAGTACAATCAGAGTTGCACCGGGAATTATCATTATAAAATAAAAACAAAAAATAATTTTTTTCCAATAGTTATAATCTCGATCAAAGAATGCATCGATGGCAGTTCTGATTCTTGAAACTGCAAATAGCAATATTGTCAAAGCATGACAAGAAAGTAAACAATTTCGAATGGCTACATAAACTTCTAGAAAAATATTCTGCACTTGATCAGAAATAAGACTTCTCAAAGTCACGTCAGTGGTCCAGCAAATTGACATGGCCAAATCGGTGGAAATTATTATTTTCATTAGGAAATGATGAATTCGTTGATAATTTCTATTTTTCTTCAAATAGCGTGTAAATGCAATAAAAAACACTAAATTCACTACAATAGCTAATCCAGATAAAGGTCCAAATAAATAGAGGAAATACCATTCCAAATCTCCTTTACCTGATTCCTTGTAATGGCAAATTGGTGATTGATATTTTGAAAGGAAATGTAAATTCTTTAACAATGAACTATTAGACGAATTTATTAACCATGACAATGCAACCATATTAATAATTTTATTTTTGTAAAAACAGTTTTAATTGCTCTTTATAAATGAACACACATGCTCAGCATTAGATAATTTGATTATCTAATTTTAATTAAATTAGATCTGCGTAAACTCGATTTTTTAATCTCTCCGTAAACGCTAATAATCTGTAAATTACTTTCAGATTTGTTATCATAAGAAACTGAATAAATATTATCTTTAAGAAATAAATACTCCAAATCACCTTTTTACACTGTCAGTCATGGATGTAGGTTCTGATGAGGGGAGATCTATGAATTGTTTCGAGGCGTCACGTAATTTAATTAATTTTGTAAAGTAAAGAAATAATTTTTGTAAACTACGGTATATAAGTATTTACATATTTAGTGTATTTCCTCCAATAATGCTTTACGGTATCAATCGAGACCATCGTAATTCTTAAAACCTATGATTTTCAATGATCATCAGCCGTATTTTTAGGCGATTCTATTTTAGATCCAGGGTGTCGCTGAAATTGGTTACTATAAAATCTCTTTTAAAATACTTTATTGGCTTTAGCCAAGCATATGTAAAAAAATCTCAAAATAGAAAAAACATTTATTCAATTGTAAATAAATTAGATTAAAATGAAGTTTCCTCACTAATAGTTTTATTTTCTTTAAATGTGAACTTTTCTCAAGACAATCGAGTAAAAAATAAATACTTAATGTTCCTTTAATGATCTTTATAATCAGGGACATCGTTTTGAGCTAGCTCTTTATACATATCTATGTATCAAATCACATGGATTTTGACTGAGATAAAATTGTAGAACTCCTAACCCAATCCTCCAAAGATTGTTAAGAATCAGGTAAACGAAGTTGTAGAATTGATCTCAGATTTTGACAAAGGAAAAACATCAACCGCGTAAATGAATATTTAAAAAGAAAGTTACCAAAATTTAGAGAAAATCAAAGGAAAAAATATCTTTTACGCAAAATTTCAAGTGCCGTTTGAATATTTAGAAGAAAATAGTTGTGTATAAATTTGTTTGCGAAAACCGATCAAACTAGAGCTAGGAAAATTGTAAATACTATTTCTGAAATAATATTAGCCGGAAATTTTTGAAAATTATGAGTTCGAAATTATTATAATTATCAATGAAGATGATGTCCTTATTACCATAATGCTCGAGGTGACTGGTTGATTTATGTGCTAACTTGGTTGTCTTAATATGATGACTCTTGGTGAATTCATGAATTTCAATATTTTTATCGTCGTCACCTTACAATGCAGAGTCTACATAAACCGTTTAATTTCTCATTATCCAAAAGACAAACCAGCCACTATTCATTCATAATCAAACCAAATCTTTAATCGAGTTTATCGCGTATCCCAACAGTAATGACTATGTTTCAATGACGCATCACAAACCTGACTTGGACCTAAATCTATAAAGCTAAATGAAATTATTTTATTATACTAAAGGTTATTGCTATTATATATTATATTAGAAAACTCATTTAATACTATAATCCCTAATAATCCTTTACATACGTCAAAATATAAATTTTAATATAAAATATAAAAGATAATATTTGGTTGGGTTTTAATAAATTAAATAATAAAAGTTGGTGTCACTGACTCCATAAGAAACCATGAAACGAACATTACCCAACGGATATCTGTATTCAAAACTTTATAACGCAATCGACTTCAAATGTCTTAATGAAACTGTTTTTTCAGATTATCCGGTAGGTCTTGCTGTGACCAATAGTCACCTCGTTTTTTAATTCTTGATTTAACTTGATTCCTCTTCTTTCAATTTGTTCCAATTTGTTTCAATTACTCTAGCTTCTAACTTTAACAATCTTTTCTTTAACCCTGCCTTCGAATTATTCTTCTCTACCTAATGAAATGCCAACTGTTTCTGATTTTGGCTTTCCTTATATAGTGATAATAGTCTATATTATTAATAATCATCAACCTAATCCAGAACTGTTGACAACTTTGGACTTAAGGTTTCTTTTCATGTTTTTATTCTCCTAGGAATGATTAATCGGCATACGTATAGCTTCTCTCGTACTAATCTCTTTTTCGCCTTCGATATAATTTTACTGTCACAATGGCCTTTTCCATTTCCACTTGTTTACTCTACTTGGCGTTTACCCAATTCGGGTTTTTCTTTTAGTTAATAAATTAAAGATTTTATATTTATGCCTAATTTATTGTTTATTGGCCCTTTATAAGCATATTCCGACCATTTGATTAACACCATGACTTTCAACAATATCTACTCGATGCATAGCTCGTTTTCAAAATTTGAATTCGAAACTTTTATTTTTTGTAGTTACGTATATTTCATTTTCACCCTTCTTGTTAACTACTTTAATGTTCTTTTCTTCACTACAAATTATACATTTTAGTTTTTTTATAATCAGAATAATTTTTGATTCAAAAACCCAAACCATTTTTTTTCTAAACTACCCTGCAAACAGTTCGCTGATTTTTTACTGTTCTAGTTCAATTAATGCGCGTTCACAACCACAACAAAATTTTCATAACGTAACTTCGCTATTAGATCTTTGTTGAGAGTTCAGTTGGAAAAGAAATAATTTACAGCAAAAGCACATATTTATGAATAAAATAAACAAGTCACTTCATTTCGTTTCTACTCCTAACACTTAACTGCATCATGTATCAAAATTGTTACATCGACGAAATGTTATACTAAAACACATTTTTATATTGGATACATAAATCTGTTGTCAAATTTCCACTTTTTTTCTTTAATTTTATTTTCCTCTAATAGACTGAAAACATTTTTATTTAAAATAAATAAAAAGATTAATTAATAACTGATCTTTTGTTTATTCCTTTTTGCCTTAGTAAATATTTTTTCTCATAATACGAAATATTATAACAAAATACAAATGCATTATTTTATTTCTTTCAATCCAAATATTAATATAATAACATAGAAAACTTGTCTGATGATGTCCAAAAATTTCCAATTTCAAATTATATAGGATATCACACATTACCAATAATAAATTGGGGAGATATTGCTTTACTTTATTGATTAATTTGATTATTGGCAGGATCATTTTTCAACTTATATGAAATTGAAAATGCATGAATATTAAGATGTACACATAGATCTTTAACCTAAATAAATTATTAATTGAAAGATTTTCTTGTTTGATCATTTGAAAAATGTTACACATTTTATAGATCGGAAAAATATTGCCACAAATCACAATCGTTCCGATTTTCGCAGATGCAATTGAACTTTGCATTTAAAGAGAAACCCCCCATGAAACAAAAAAAACGAATCTGATTAAACCTTAATAGATATTTATCTCGCAATCAATTTTTTTCTGTCAAAATATCGATTTGGTTAATTTTTTGTTCAATTTAAAAACCTCCATTAGCAGAAAAATTCCCACAAAATTGATTATTTGGGTTTTAGCTTAGCCCAAAGATTTCTCTTATACAGTAAACAGTCAATTATTCGGACATCTCGGGATTAGGCTTTTTATTTTACTTTCTGGATAGCGTTTTTTCAAATTAATCGAGGTTATAAGTACATTAAATACAAAAAGGCATATTTCTTGAACAAATAGAAAATAGAAAACCTCAAAATTTGTATTACACAAAATATTGAATATTATAATTTATAAAATGGAAACATTATAAAATTTACACCAAGCCACACTGAGATAAATTCCGCTACATAAATGATACATAAATCAACTTAGGGAGAATTCATTAAGGACGTCCCCTAAAAAGAGGAGGAAGGGTGTCTTCGCAAAAGGGACACTAGTGAAGTGGTTCAAGTGCTTAGGGTTGGTCGTTTAAATATTATAAATAATGGATTAATGATTTTTTTTAATTTTTCTGTTATCTTTTTTATATACTATATATGGCAAGAGGCATGTTTTTTTCTCTATTTTCCAAACAACATTGAGTACTACTACATGTAATGTTGAAATTAAATTTAGTCTATATGCTTATAAATTATTTATATTTCTATTTTTGGAGGGATGAGGGGGACGTCCTAAATGAATGGTCTCTTAGTGGAATTTATTTTTAGTGAAAAGGCAATGGATTTCAGACATTTTTTAAATGGCTGCAAAGTAACTTTTAAAGTTATACAGTTTTAAGAGTTGAATTATGATTTTACAGGGAAATTAAATCATTATTTAAGCTTTCACAAATAACTTTTGATCTACAAATTCATGTATATTATTATAAATAATATTTAGGAATTAATTCAAAAAAAGTGAGTTAAATTATTTTTGAAGTAATAAAAATATTTAATTACCATAAATATGTATTTTTTTTATACATTTTTAAAAAAATCTATGAGTATGTACACGAAATATTAGGTTGAGGATTATTTTTTAAAACTTATTAATAAAATTTACAATTTATGCTTTTTTTCGGATCTCAGGTTTTGTGGTTTTTCGAGAGAAATGTCTGAAATCTTATTAAATATTAAATAAATTTTAGTTTAAAGGGTAAATCTTATGAAGATACATCCTCATTTACACGAAGTTTCTGAGCAGAAACCTCAAAATTTAAATTAAAAACTTTTTCCGCTGTTTTTTTCTCTAAAAATATCTATAAATTAACTTGTTATAGGGGTTTGTCTCAACGTTGGTTGGCTACACACGTTGAAAGTTTACATATATGTTTTATTATGGGTTGTGTTAATGTGCATTATTTTATTTTTCTATCACTTTTTGATTTTCTATAGTATAGGGTTTATTTCAGCGACCGTTATACAAACAACCGTACTTCCGAAAGTAATATACCTAATCACCTTAGTAATAGTCCCTAATTCAATCGAAAATTTCATTCTAAAAGCTTAATTTTAAAGATAATTTTGAAATCATATGTATTTTTAACAATATATTAAATGAGACAAATAACAATTATAAAATTGAAGTGCTTTTAAAAATTATTTAAATGGATTTCGTCAGTGTTGTAAAATAAAAATCTATGTAAATAGCCAATGTGTCAATTATAGGATATTTTTAGAATTAAATTAATAAGAGGCAAATTGATAAAAAATGTCTTTAAATATGATAACATAGTCTTTTTTTTACTATGCGATTTTTAATGAAAACATGTGTCCAAAATTTTGCACACTAAAATTGATACACAAACACCTATTTCAAATGGCAAAAATTAATACTAGTACTATTTACAATTTATACAAAGGTTTTGAATGATATGGGACCGTTTATAAATGACGTCACGCGATTTTGGCCGAATTTTTACCCCTCCCTCTTTTCGTCACAAAACGTTAGACCCCTTCAAAGATGACGCAAAAAATATTTGCCACCCTAAAAAACTGTATTTAATATGTGAAAATTAACATGTTTCAAATTACTTTATTGACATTTTAGTATGTATTTAAGTGAAATGCTGCACTAATATCGTATGAGAAAACATGTATTAAAAAGGAGGCCCTGGAAAGCTGAAAATAGTATAAATTATGTCGAAAAGATACAAAATTTAAGATTTATCGTCACAGTTATTAAACACCCACCATCCCCTGGTGACAAATGTGTGATCTGCCTTCCCCTAGGTGCGTGACGTCACTTAACGACTTCCCCTATGTTCTTAGCGAGAAATTATTACTGCAGTAAAATATATAATAAAATGTATTAGTAGTGCCTAAAATAGAAAAGTATTCGGACCATGGGCAGAGGGGGGTTTATCTAGTTTTTCTGCCGGTTGTTTAAAATATCCTGAATGACGCAACATGGACGCACTATTAAAAATAATTCACACTTAACTTTAAATTAAATCAATTGTTATTATCGTATTTCCTATATTTTATCAGGGGTTTGCAAATAAAATTATACGGCACAATCACAGAAGATTACAGGTTTTGTTCAAATCCTAGTTATTTCTTTGTAGTATGTAAGTAAATGTCTAAAAAATGTTTTGGTTTTATTTACTGTACATTATATGAAAAAATATGGATTTTATTTATATAAAAATAAGATGATCCCTGGAAAAAATTATGCGTACCCCCATGATTCGGAGATGGATAATTTAGGTTTTATATAACTATGTCTTATTATTCTTAATAATATTACTGTTTCCACTTATCTGGCATGCTCTCGAACTCGTGTACAGAGATGCCTCTCATATTTATAATATTTACTGACTCAAGTCACCTTTAGCTAGATTTCATTTCAAAGTAGTACAGAATAAAGTTCTACCAATTCCTAAAATGAATCATAGGCCAAATCTAATTTATAGGCATACATTGGTTAAAAGAATACATTGTTTATAATAAAATTATTGTTCAGTAGTTTTAAAGGATTGTTTGAAAAGTTTAAATAGCCGTTTTGTTATCTGTAATTCTTCAAAATAAATTCGAGCAATTTATAATAAATATAACAACATAAGTACATTAATTAAATAATGTATATGAAAAAAAGTTACTTGCTGAAATATATTTTTAAAGTAAATATTTACTTTATTATCGGATCAAGCGCGCATTGAAATTTTTATCAAAAAGTTTATAGTTCAAATGTGAAAAGGACAAATATTTATTAAATCAATCGAAATTAAAGAACATTATCTTATCAAAGAGAAAATCAGGTCATAGTTTAAAAATAAATAGATATATATTTTTCATTCGCATTTCTAATATCACGTTTGCAATGCATAAAATTAAAACAACCCCTGATCAAATTTTTCGTGTATAGACTCACAAAAACTATCTGGTGATGAAAATAAACTAGTATCGGTTTCTTTTCTATAAATTTCTGTTTCAAAATCTGTTTCTTTCTTTTAAATTAATAGATAAAGAAACGAAATCCTAAAACTAATTTCCTCTTCGAAAGTAAATTTTATTGAAATGCAAATTATTAGTATAATACAAAAATAGTAAAACATGTTCGATATCAAGATTATATATCTTCGGTTTATTTATATCGTTCTTGGACATGACCATCACATTATTATAAATCTATTAACAGTATAGGTAAATTGATTAACTCCATTAGAATGGATATTCTAATTCCTTTTTATAATTTTTGGTCTGTGAAACTATTGATAAGTCTGCTAATAAACTGAATGAGATTTATTACATAATTTTACCTTATGTTGATTCGTTTAATTAACGTGAGTGCAAAGTAATGTAATGAATATGACCGATGGTATTCACAATTGAAAAGTACGTACACCAACAATGCTAAGTTCGATAAAATAAATGAAAGTTATTTCTCTTTGGAGTTGATACTATTATTGTTTTATCATTTTCTGAGGGTTCCAAAAATTTCAGAATAGCTATTTAAAAAAATACTAGAAGTCCTAATGTTAACATTTCAAAGTCTTGCTCAGTATTAAATCTCTGACACATTTTCGTCTATTTTCTTATCTTGTATATCGTTTTACCTGTAATTGGTGTTATGCCACATAAATGGGAAAGGCTACATGTAATCTCAGTACACTAGTTCAAGAGAATGGACGATAAGTGGAAACAGTAATATTATCAAGAATAATAAGACATGTGTAAGATGACTATAGATAATAGTTATTCTAACTCAGGGATCGGCACGTTGTGGAGTTGTCAATGGCATTCTATACACCACTATAAAGTGATCTGGGTAATAGCGACTCTTATACTGGTAAAGGCGGCGGTTCCACATATATTATCTAATATTATTAGATAAAAATATATATTTGTATTGGTATTGAAATGGTATTTTTTTGCTTTATTAAACACCAATTTTCCATACAACGTCAAATAATATCACAAGCATCTCTTGTGTTGACACGTGGCATTAAAAAGCTGTAGATCAAACATGTGTTACTGTGGGGCTTTCAACGAGAGGGTAAATTTAACTCTGTAACTTTCTTCGGACTCTCGTTGTGGAATTGAGCGGGTCTTTTTAAAATGCGTTTCGTTCTGTTGTGATACCAGTTTAAACGTGTACGTTTTTAGTGTTGGTTTTTACCATTGATTTATAAAACAAACCAGATAGCCATTACTTATTTGTAAAAACAAATAAGATGGCACCATGAATTAATTGGCAGTGCGGCTTGGTACACCACAGCTAAAATATTGCCGACCCTTGTTCTAACTTAATTAATAAGCATGTATGTGTATATATGTTGAAGTTGAATGTTATGTAATGTATGTCTGAATGTCAAAGGTCTGATTTGGGATTATGTGTGCATGTGTATATCTTGCTCAAGATACTTACAATATAAATATTTTCCTCCTGTAAGTTAATCACTTGTTTTTGATAATAGATCTTATGTCTCCAAGGTCTTCCAACAACATGCAAGTTAAAAATTGATCTTTTCCAATTTCAAATCTAAGGATGCCAAAGACTATTGGGAACGTATTACTTGTGAAACTTTGATTATAAAATCATTAAACCCAAAAATCAACATACAAAATCTACGCGCATTTTGAATTAATTTTATTTGATTCCGCATATCTAATTATGTAATTGCTAATAAAACTAAGTATAACAGTTGATGATTTTGAATAAATAACGAAAACAATATCTATTAATTAATCAATATTTTTTGTGATTTAATAATTTATATGAATAAATTATCAATTTTATTTAGTTTATTTTGAAAATAACTCAAAATTTCCATTGCTTACCAATAGTGGAAAATGTACATTTCTATTCATTATTTAATATTTGTATAAATCTTATTTGTTAAAATGCATAAACTAATAAAATATTGTAATTAAATAACTCTATTTTTGTTGGTAATTAAAATAACTTCAAATTTTAGTGCTCTATTCCTATAAAAATTAAAAAATTTTTTTGAATCAATAATAAAAAAATTATCAAGTAATTAATTAATATTTTATTGATAATCAATATAAATCAATGTTTTTTTTGATTCAATAAATAAATAACGATAAATCATTCTTTAAAGAAAATATAATTTAATAATTGATAAATATTTTATTGATAATTTAATAATAATAAATCAATCAATAAATAGAAATTACTAATTTCATCTATCTTCATTTAGATTTCGATTATAGATTAATGTTTTTTGTGATTTAATAGCAGTGTAAATCATTTTTAGAGAAAATAAGAAATTGCTTATATTTTCAGTGAAAATCAATTTTAAAAATGAATATTGAATTGAAAAAGTAGAAAATATAGTATATAAGGTTATTTATGTAAAATGTCTTTAAACCTTTCCGAAAAAGTCGTTGAAACAAATTAAAGATTATTTCAATAGTTTTCATTTTATTAACATTCAAAAATAAATTAATCGATTGTATATGAAAAATTTCTATCTTATGTGAAAATCTATTAAAATAGTCAATACTTACTATAAAAACGGCGGAAAGTATTTGACCGATAGTAAATGTAATACACATGATCCAAAGTATTAATAACTCCCAATGTAAAATTACACCACGAAATAAGTGGATACCTAATACACATGTGAAATAAGCAAGTGCAAACGGATTGATCAATTCAGATCTCGTCTGACTCATCTGTGAAATAATCAATTGTACCTAGAAACGTAAATTTACGAGATAGTAAAATAATAAAATACTGTTATATTCGAAGCAGCGGTACCTAAAACAAAAAGAAACAATCTAGTGTTTCTAGTAAGTATATCAGTTGGAGAGAAGAGTGCCCATATACTGGATGCAAATAGCAGAATTAAAATTGATACTAGCGGTCGAAATGCTTCAGAAAAATTCAACATACGACCAGTTTTTAAACGATATGACTGGGAAATATTATAAATCGTCATAGGAATTGAGAATGCCACAACACTAACTAAAAGATAAATTATATTTATCCTTTTCAAAATAGTTCGGTAAATATAAATGAGCATGTCTTAATTATTAGGCTTAATTATTAGTCTTAATTATCTTAATTATTAAAATAGCCTCTGCATCATGGTGAGAGTATTTAATAGTTAAACAATAATCATACAATATTGTAAATTGTTCATATATAAAATAAATTATGAAAAATAAAGATATAATAAAAACGTTGTATCTTATGGTTCATCAGGCTAATCTATTTCTTAATATCGATAACTATTTTAACCCTTTCGGAACGGTTGGTACACATAGGTACCACTATCCCCCTATTTTTTAAAATTATTTTATTTATGATTTTTATCTTAACATATACTACATTAAAATTATTATACAAAAAGTTTTTTTAAACAATTTTTTGAATACCGTCCCGAAAGGGTTAAATCAAATATCCTGATTTTGGAATTTGTGAAAATAAAATACTTTTGAATTATTTCAAAAAATTATCGTTTAAGATATAGTTCTTTGCCATTAATAGTTAGGTATTTATTTTACAACCTCTTATTTAACTTCACGTGTTTGTTTGATTAATTGCTTGTAAGATTTTTAGATTTCATATAGCGTGATATTTTAATTTAATGGCAAAACTAAAAATGAAAAAGTAATTTTCAGTGCAATTATCTTAACAACTATAGTAGGATAAATGTTTGGAGCATAGATTTTCCAATTATATAAATACCTATATCTATTGTTTTGATATATTGTTCACTGCATAGCTGTAACATTTTATACTGATTTATTAAACTTTAATCCTATTTTAGCCGTAAACCTAAATGCACTAAAATTACTTTTTCATTTAATTAAACTTTTATATATTACTGTATTTTTTGTGTTTCTAAGCATTTGGTATGTGCAGAAAATGAGTACCAAATACGTAATGTTTTATGAAAATACAATATATTGAACATATGTACGTACTCGTTTGTGCAAAGATACAGGCGCGGTAAAGCTGTACATCATAAAATAAAAATTATAGTGTTGTTTTAAATTAAACAATGAATCATTACAATAGTAATTTTTCAAATTAAAATATTGATACATTCCATTTAAAATAGTAAATAAAGCGAATAATAATTGCTTATAAAAATAATTTAAAAAAAACTGACATTGAGCATGTTTGACGAAATCAGCAATTGCAAGCACTTCAAAAGGCAAACAACACTTTTTTTCTAGACACGTTAACTATGGTCAATTATTACAGGCGTCCACTTAACAAGACATTTTATAAACTTCAGATAACAAAGATTGAATTTAAATAAATTGTGACTGTACTTAAAAATCAATAATCATTTCTTAAACTTTGAATTAACCTCCTTTAATTAATAATTCCAAGAATTTTATAGAATAACAAAATGATTTGCTATTATAATAAATTATAACCTTATAATAATTGAGGTTATTGGATAACAAATTCATAAAACTAAATAAAAGCGTCTTCTACGTCTTATTGTCATGTTTTTAAATTTCCATTATTATTTTTTTAATTTCTATATTTGCTGCAGTATCTATATATTTACTTAGATAATTTAGGAAACCTTTTTATAGCTCGATTAAATCGTAACGCTGTATTGTAGGTAAACCATGTTATAAGAGGATTTGTGGTACTAAATTTGGAAACAATAAATGATAACCAGCTAAAACTTCGTAAATAATTGAAATACAAAAGGTAACTAAACTTGAAAGACTTCTATCATATGAAATATCATAGAATAATTGTAAATGAGAAAGTATCTAGGCATTAAATTAACACGAATTTACAAAGAGGAAATACTGTAAAATAACGAAACGATCACACCGTGAATTCGAAATTATATATGTGAAATGACTAATAATTACAATACTAGGAAATGCATAAGAATAAGTGACGCACAAGTAAAAACTATTGATAAAAATCTGACGTGAAACAAATGTCTAAAGCATCTAGAAGCAAAATTGGAAAACAACGTAATTTAAAATTTTATGATTATAAATAAGCACTTCAAAATACTTTCAAAATGTTTTGATAATAATTATATGGTTCAGTTGTGGAAAAAAACAAAACTGAGCAGGTAATCAAAAACACATACTTTCTAGGTAGATTACATACAAGACATTTATAAACAAAAATAAAAATCATCAATTACTCAAATTGTTGTTTTCAAGATAGAAATTATTTTTCAGATATTTGAAAAATTATGTATTTCTTCAGACGTGTTATGAAAATCAAATTTCTCTCAATTTATTGTCTATAACAACTATAAATACTATAAATTACTCCCTTACCAATGTAATATATAACCTTAAAATATTTTTAATTTAATATTATCATATCGTTGATGGAATAATTTTAGCATAATTTTTATTTGAAAACAATAATCTCAACGATAAATAGCTATTTTCCTGATGAATAATTCTCATTTTCTATAATTAGTCATTAAAATTAATTTTAAAAACAATTTCATTTCAAAATGACATAATATTAAATTTCTTTGCTCGAATGGAAAATACACAATTAACTCGTTCAATTTTCAACTACTTCGTTTTTCAAAAGATACCAGTTGCATTGGTCTTATATTAAAAATTAATTGTCAGCCAAGCTTAACTTATAAATTGATTTCAACAATATCATGTATTCTTTTCGGCGTTGAAAATATATTAATAAAAATAAATAAATAAAATAAATTTGGCAACGATTTAATTAAAAGATAACGCCAATAAAAAACTTTTCGTACGATATATTTTGATAGCATAACTATCATCTTCAGGTACTCAAAACCAACTAAAAATATTATGAATTAACATTTAATTTAAACAAATTATTTTTTATTAATTTAATTTTGTAATAAATAAATATTTATAAAATATATTCAAATCACTTTTAATTAATTTAAAATTTCAATTATTTTAATAATATTAAAAAAAGTTTTTTTAAAAAAAAAATCAATACATAAACATGATTTAACATACGTAAACTATTTAAAAACATTCGTAGCCAATAAATTATATCCCCTTTATAAATCAAATAAAATTATATATTTTGTAAAAATTAATTCATTTACTTACAGTTTCAATTTCATACGAAAGACGTTTATATCTATTTTTACTATTGATTAATAAATTTTTATCTCCATTTATATATATTTCTACTTTTGATTATTCATTTTTTTGTCATTTGAAATTAGATTTTTCTTAATTTATTTCCACGGAATAATTTATGCTTTAGATTCAACTTTCGATTTTGTACAATTAAAACACCACTAATGTCACAGTGGCGACAACTAAATCAGTAAAGCGCTGTGCAGTATGCCACTGTTAGATTGATGACAAAGAAACTTCACGATTATGAATGTTAAAAAAACGACACAGTTTATTGGATCAAAATTATCGATAAATAAGTATCGTGTATAATGATGAACAGATTCGGGTTTTTATATATAATTATTACTCTCTAAAAATCTGCTCGATTTACTAAACTGAAGAATACGTTTTTTTATAATGAAATACATCCTTTACTCATTATTACGTAATCAAAATATTGCGGTAGATACGTTCGTCAGAAAACCGCATAAAAAGACATAACTTACGTTGTATAAATAGGGATACGTTCTATAAATTTCGAAAAGCAAAAGAAATCAAAAAATCTCGTATTTGAAAAAAATAACAAAAAACTTATTCTTTAATTAAAATAATATTGTAAAAAAAACCCAAATCTCGAAATTGAATTAATTTTTTTGAATGTTATATTCCAGATGAATCGTATTAGATATTCTGATTATTGCACGGGAGAAATATAGGTTCGTTTTCATTAAAAAAAGTTAACCTAAACACAAATCTTCTTCATTGAAAACTACTGTATTATTTGTTAAATTTCCTTTAAACCCACCAAATTCAGAGTTGGTCACCAACTTTTGTAGCTGAAGTATATTTTGTTTTCTAATCTGTATTTATGAGGAGTATGAAACGGAATGAAATTTCAAAAACGGGTTGAAATTAACATAGACCGAAAATTCTAATGAAAAAAATTTACATGAAACAAATAAAAATAATTAACAACGAAAATCGATTACAAGATGCGGAAATTTTAATGAATATTATGAAAGATTACTGATATATAGAAAAGCTTTCCAAATGGTCTTTCTACTACACAGTAGTCAGGATTGAGAGTATGCGTTAAATAAGGATTCAAGAGAAAAACTCAGTTTAATCTTTATAAAGTATACAACTCTATCTACCAATCTTTGGAAAAAAAACTAATTCATATAAATAAAATGTATCATGACATCATAATAATAATTAATAATAATAATAATAATAATAAATAATAATAATAGTAATAATAATTAATAATAATATTAATAATAATTTATAATAATAAATAATAATAATAATTAATAATAAATAATAATAAATAATAAAATTAGTAATAATAATTAATAATAATAATTTATAATAATAATAATAAATAATAATAATGATAATAATAATAAATAATAATGATAATATTAATAATAAATAATAATATTAATAATAATAATTTATAATAATAAATAATAATAATTAATAATAATAAATATTATTATTAATAATAATAATTAATAATAAATAATAATAAATCATAATAATTAATAATAATAATAATGATAATATTAATAATAATAATAATAAATAACAAAAAATTTAAATAATTAATAATAATAATAATTAATAATAAATAATAATAAATCATAATAATAATAATGATAATATTAATAATAATAATAATAAATAACAAAAAATTTAAATAATTAATAATAATAATAAACAATATTAATAATAATAAATCTGAAATTTACTTATAACACAATAAATTCCCAATTGCGCCATGGTAATAGAATTAATAAGTACTATTTTCAAAGCATTTGTTGAGCACATGGCTGTAGCCAAACAAACAATAGTGGCGCCCTATAAAGACTTATTAAATTTCCGTGTCTATAATAATTACCAATTGACCAAAATCATATCCCCATGGCAGATAAAGAATTCCGGTTAAATATTTTTCCCAATGTGAAAGAACAAAACAAATAATCATTGTCCACACAACCAGAAACATCTGCCAAATTCCTGCGCCATACATGTCCGTGCCAAAAAGTGAAATCATTGTCAATGGTAATAGACTAACAGACCATGAATCACATCCATGATCAAATAATTCACCTAAAGGACTACTTGTTCCAGTCCGCCTGGCTTGTTTTCCATCAGTTCCATCTATATATGACATCATTTACTTAAAATCATGTTATTTTAATTTTACCCAATTGATGAGCGACAAAATTAAAAATTCCTACAATCAACCAGATAACAGAAGGGATTTTAAATTTAGATCCCAAGTTCGATGCGCTGTAATCAGGATCTAGATACGCCAACAGTAAAAAGTTTATCACAGTGAGCAAAAATCCAATAAATGTCATTAGATTAGGCGCTAACCAGATAGGTATAAACTAAATATAAAAACACAATAGTTATTTAAATTTGTATGATTATTTAATTTATTTTTAAGTAAAATTCTAAATAGTTAAAAACTAAATCATTTACCTTATTATTAATGTCTAGCAGTTATTGAAATTCACAAATAAACACTTATCATTGTGAGACAGAATTAGTTTTAAATAAATCAAGTGATTCACATTACTGATTGAAATAGCAAAGCAGAAATTGTAAAACTACAAAAGTATTGATGATTTTTTTTAAGAACAACCTGGATATATTAAAACATTACATATTATTTTATTATTGGTGTAATAACACTGTTGGAACATATATAACAAACTCTTATTTAAACGTTGATAGTTTTTAAAAAATTTCTCGTGATTTAATCGTACTTTTTACTTAATGCTAAATGGATAATTTAAATTCCTAATTAATATAATAGATCCAATGATTATCAAGATAGCTGAAATGTACACAAAAGAATAACAACTCATAACTAATAGTTAACAATATTTTACCACCTGCTTTATTAACACTAGATTTACAAAACCCACCAATTTTGCGAGTTTCAAAATTTTAAGTGAAATAAATTACTTTAAATTAAATCATTTTTTCATTGAATTTTGCAAAAAATTGCATTAAAATGTATTCTTCGATATGAACGAGTTAATTAAAAATCCTTATGCAATTTTGTCCGTAAATCTAGTATTAAAAATAACAAAATTTAACCAGCAAATTTAGAAACTGATTTAAACACTATATTATTTTGTATTTTGAGAGCCATCATAAATTATCACTTACTGTAATGGTGACTAATATAATTATTACATAACTCAATAAAGCTCATCAATATTTGATAACTAGAAAACGCTAATATCAATAAAATAAAACCATTATTAACGACTTAATTAGAAATCATTTACCTGAACCAACCAATCCCAGAATGGGTGCATAACATAATTTGACAATGGACTTGTATCTTTGCTGCTATACTAAATCAGTAAAATATTAACGTTTTTATAAATTTATTTACAAAATTATTAAAAACAATAAATAAAACATTCTGATACCTTATATTTATCAAATCCCTTGAGAACTTCTTTCGTTAAAAATCTCATAGTTAATATCTTATTGTTAATTAACTCGCTTAAAATATCGGAAAATACATATATATTTAAACACACAACAAATTTAAATTCGGCAAATTTAAATAAAAAATAATTTTAAGAATTTTTAGAAACATCTGTCTCCAAAATACATTTTTAATAAAATTAAAATTAATTAAATTTATCTAAGATTTTGAAATGATTATGTAAATAATAGAATTTTAAAAGAGATAGGTTACCATAAAATTGTAAAACTATTGGTGAATTTCTGAATGTGTTGGGCCAGTACAGAGTTTTGTTTAAATGAATTGGAAACAGCACGAAAACATAACATTAAGATTTAAAATCAGAGCCATAAAACATCAAGTAAACACCTTAAAATGCGAGAAAGATATAATTAAAATATAAAATCAAAAAACATAATAACTTAAAATAATAACAAAATGCATCAAAATCCGCACGAAATAACATAAAAATAACAAAATAACATAAAATTTGACCGAAAAATTGACAATTTACGTAAAAGCAAAGAATTAATGGAAAAAGTTGAATAAAAATAAACTAATTTTGATTAGAAATAATTCAATAAAAATTTAATGAATAAATTGTCGAATTAAATCGAAAAAATAATAAAAATGATAGTTAGACTATACAAATAATCTCAAGGTCAAATTTTGTTTTATAGCATTAAATTTAAAATGCAAGGTTAGGGTCACAGAATAGGTATAAATACCAATTCATTTTCGCATAAATTATATCACTTGTGAGGGATCACTTTTTCTCTTAAAAAGATCTTGCGTTTTTTAAACAGAAAAAACAGTATTGGATCACAAGCTTCTGGAAACAGCACTCGAGAACGATTATATTTTGGAACTATGGAAAACTATTGAAGTGAGCATGAACGATATTTATGGGTATACAATTGAAATTTTGCAACAATGTAATGAATACTATGGGAAATTATATGATATGAAAAGATGAATTTTGTTTTACTACTGTCGAAATTTTTCCGGCCCACAGCCACACACCAGCAAGTAACTAAAATCATACACCCCATATCGAGTGGTGTAAGTGCGGTTCATCCGCCAATAGCTCGCGCCCGTGAGAGACCTCGCCGTGAGTAACGACGGGCTCGAAAGTCAAATCATTTTCGCCTATAGGGGCAGTGGGGAGATCGGGAACCAGTCTTTTGGCTGACTCCTTTCCCCGTCACTTCCGAACAATCGACCTAAATTTCAACCCATATCGGTTAAATTATTACACTGAGTAGTCCAGTGGGCACTCCTAAAATCTAATATAAGCATACGAAAATCTTAGGGTCAACTTTTGGTTATAGGGAAAGGAGTTTGCGGAAATCGATGTAACGATCATGATGGTTATGCTAGTTAAATTAAATAAAAAATTCTGAAATATGCATAAGTCGGTACCGGCCGGTACAGATAGGAAGTAGATAATAAATTCGACAAAAAATGTAATGATCCTAGTGAGATAGAAAAACGTAACCTAGTACGCTAAGGATTAATTAATACGACGAAGGTAAATCAACGTATTAGTGTCAACAAAGCCCAAGTAGAAATCTAAAACAACTTTTAAAGTCTCGTTAAAAAATCAAAATTGAGCATCTGATCCTTCCCGTAGTAAGAAATATCCATCAAATCAGAAAAGTTAAGAGCAAAGGATTAGAACCCGTAAAGATAACAGTCCACTAGCCCTACGCATTAAATCGCTAGACGAACATATATAGAATACACCCCACACTTCATAGTACATGATGAAATAATCGTGTTAGGACGCGAAATCGATACACCACAGACCCATACCAGGCAAATCTCAGATCAATTTACTAAATAATAAAACCAAACATGCATAAATCAAAACTAAGATATGAATTTATCAAAATAGGTCACGGTAGGACCTAAAATACTCCAAGATAAGTTATTAGATTATAAAGACATAGAAAAGATCGTAAATCACAGATACGTGATATTATAGTAATTTATTGAACCTAGAAACTACCATAATACATATAAAAATCATAGGACATTTTATTAGTAAAACAAGGAAATAATCACAAATCACAGATACATTATCAACAAGCAGACCTAGAAACTAGCATAATATATGAATAACGAGCAAGACATTTCATTTCAAAACAAAAAATATAACTAATCTCTTCGTGGAGTAAATAGGAAACGATGAGTAATTCCATTCACA
Organism: Schmidtea mediterranea; assembly: GCA_022537955.1. Lineage (NCBI taxonomy): Eukaryota > Metazoa > Platyhelminthes > Tricladida > Dugesiidae > Schmidtea > Schmidtea mediterranea. Next base: position 242,773,013 of record CM039680.1, on the reverse strand, counting down.
TGTCCTTAAATTAACGCGAGAAAATCATTTGACCATTTGAACCCAGCAATAGTCTGCCTATGCATAATAGCGCGAATCTTCAACGCCGTAGGAGCTACCCTCAAAGCAAAATAATAGTATGAAACAATGAAAAATACTCACCTGAACTTCCCGGCAGTTGCACTTCCATGAGCCTCCATTTCCAATATGTGCTCGTAGATCACTTGGCCTGGCTTAATTCGTTACAACGAGACTTGAGTTAATAACTACCAACTTACATTCAGGCAGAATTCATAACGAATCTTATATTTTCCATGGAAACAGATAATTATTCCAGGATTGGCGACGAGATACCATCGACAATGTCTTGATCGGTGATCGGTGGCGAACTCAACCATAATAGAAAATAACATTGAAGGAGAAATTTGAGCTTCCATTACCTGTAGACTTCTTTACGCTAAAAATCAAATTAGAAATCTAATTTATAGAATATGATTAAAGCATAATTACGTAATAGTATTAGATAACCGGTGTGTTGTAGAATTCCACACCCAGTTCAGCGTGTTTTCAATTCCGTGTGCATCGATAAAGGAGAATAGAAGATGATAGCAGACGATGTACACTACACTCCACTCAGAAAACCCGACAAATAACGTGACTATCCAAATGTCCATGAATATGCAGCATAAACAGAGAAGCAAATTTGGAGCACAACAATCAAAGTGAAACCAATCATCAACCGGCACAAGGTTTCAGTGACTACCCTATCACGAGTGGCGTGAATCACTCAACCATATAAATACTCTGTCACGGGTAAGAGCCACCACTATTCTGCAACAATCATGTCAAGCCTGAACCGAACCAAAAAATGTGATGTGAATCTCCATGAATCTAGTTCCATAAAAAAGGAAGAAACATATTTCACGCAAGAAGATTATTCGTCGGGTGAGACATTTCAATTTTTTTGGAAATCTAAACTCTTAGTTTTATTCAAGTTAATTTAATAAATAATATACCTTAAATTTGAGTTTTTCTTTTAATTTTATATTATATCGATAATGTAGATTGATTTTTAATTATTTTATTTTTGTTATCCGTATCTAATGTAACTTAATTTCTGACTTCCAGGTAATAATAATTATAAGTATCAACATAGGATAATAGAATTATTTTTTAGTAGGTAAATGCGGCCGTAAGAGGCTACTATTCCATTGGATTTCCTCTCAATTTTTTTTTATTAACAACTATGTTGATTCGATAAGATTCATATGATTTGTCTCACCGACCTTATCAGTAGAGAACCGCAATTACCTTATGTTTCCAACCGATACGAGGCATATCGTAGACTTAATTTTCGCGATTTTTACATAAAAATGAAACATCGTTAATCCGTTCGGAATGATAGTTCAAGAAGGAATATTTAGATGATGTCCGACGAGTACTGAAAAATGCTATCTAATCCGCTCCAAACACAGAGGGGTAAATCATAAATTCATACGATAAGCCACTAATGAAGGAAATAAACTCTTACTTGGTGAAATTCAGGTATAGGCCAACCCACGAGAAAAACAAATTTACGATTGTATGGCTGATAGTATATAACCCATGTCGTCGTGTATGAAAATATTTTAATGATATTTAATAGTGTTACAAAATTCTGGTACCTATGGAAGGATGACGAACGAACAACATTGACGATCCCGAATAAATTCGTGGGACGGTACCGCCAGGCTCTGTGGGATCGGTGATAATAATTTTGATCAGCACCCATTGATAGGATATATAGTGGATCCAACTGCTGCCAATAGAATGTTTGTGGTCGACTTTGATTTTAAGAACGCATCATTCTTCTGTTTTGCTTAAAATTTAATTCTACCCAACTTATCAGCTTGAAATGTGATTCTACTATTTTTGAAACATAAACAAAATAAACTATTTTATTTTAAAACCTTATTGGGTCGTAATGTTGAAAAAATCTAAGGTTGTTACAAATATTTTCATTTATTCGACACGAATATAGATAAAAACTCGTAAAGTTAAAAAATTGATTAAAAAGATGCCTCAGTAACTATTGAGTATAACAAAATAATAGAAAGTAATAGAAAACATGTAAAGAAAAATAAAAACATTTAAAAGTAACTAGAACCAATAAAAAGTAATAGCAAAAAAAGAAAAACTTAAAGAAATAGAAAAAATACCAAATCGACTTTAAATTTATAGAAAAATTTAAAATTATAGAAAACAAATATAAAAATCAAACTTCAAACTAAATTTGAAACTTTATTAAAAAGAAAAGATCAAAATTTAACAAAGTATACATAAACTAGAGTTTTGTTTTACTACATCAAAAATACACCTAGAAAATTGCCATATATGGGTCGATGCCGAATCGTCAAAATTCAGTCATTTTTTTATAGTTATAAGTAATTTTTTCTGACTAAATTTTAGCATACTTAAAAATTTAATTCGATATTTTCGTCAATTTGTTTATAAGGTCCAAGTAATGATTAAATTTGTATTTTTGTTATATCATTGTTATTATAATTATCATTTTTATAATTTATCATGTCTCTTCCAATCGTCGACAACGTCAGATCATTGATTTTGTTTATCACGATTAGGCTAAGGCCTCTGCATGGTTACAAGCTACGTCATTTTGAAAATTTTCATAATATTTTGCGTTCTCTTACGATTTGGAATAATTCAATACTTTTTACAGATTTTCAATTAGTTGTGATTGTTTTAGAATTGCCTTCAAAAGCTTTTACTTCTATTCACTTGAATTTGATTTCATCACAGATCTCTATAGGTTTTCAAATATCTATTTTCCTTTTCAGGTCCTTGACTGCACTTGGAAGGTCTTACGTCTTTTCTTTTTTTATCCTTATCCATGTTTATATATTTCTAGGATTTCTATTTAAAATGTTTCACCTTTATTCATTTTTGTTAATGTACTTTTAAAATTTTAGCAGGAATTCATCCTTATTTCTCAGAGTTAATGAAAATTTTTAATTATCCCAGAAAATTTGCACAGCGTTCTGTCATTAGTTTATAGAAATTTACTATTTTACTCATAGACTCGTAACCAGCGAATCTTCGACCCTTAGGTCTCTTTGATCATTTTATTTTTTGATGCAGTTAATAAAACATCAGCTCCCTATCTCATCTCATGAAACTAGGTAGCTTTAGCAACACAATTTAGAGACCCAAAAACCAACTAATGGTAACTTGGTATTGAAGTAAAAGCATTGAATAGAATTAATGCAGATGAAATGAAATTATAATAATCAAATGATAATAAGTAGTGGGATACCGGCCCTCTAACTCAGAGGCCCTCAAGCTCACATACCCCCAGGCAAAAAAAGTTTTTTTCTAAGTTTAAAAGTACAAATTTTTTAGAACAAAAACAATGACTCATTCAAGGTCATTTAAACAAAGACCATGACTCATCAAAATGTTCTCAAGGTCATTTAAACAAAGACCATGACTCATTCAAGGTCATCGATGAGTCATCAAAATTTCAAGGTCATTTAAACAAAGACCATGACCCACTCAAAGTCATCGGATGAGTCATCAAATTTTCTCAAGGTCATTTAAACAGAGACCATGACGCATTGAAGGTCATCGGATGAGTCATCAAATTTGCTCAAGGTAATTTAAACAAAGACCATGACGCATTCAAGGTCATCGGATGAGTCATCAAATTTGCTCAAGGTAATTTAAACAAAGACCATGACTCATTCAAGGTAATCGGATGAGTCATCAATTTTCAAGGTCATTTAAACAAAGACCATGACTCATCAAAAATTTTCAAGATCATTCAAAAGTAGGTCAAGGTCATTGGATGACTCATCAAAATTTTCAAGGTCATTCAAAAGTAGTTCAAGGTCATTGGACGACTCATCAAAAATTTTCAAGGTCATTCAAAAGTAGGTCAAGGTCATTGGATGACTCATCAAAAATTTTCAAGGTCATTAAAAAATCAAGGTCATTGGATGACTCATCAAAATTTTTCAAGGTCATTCAAAAGTAGGTCAAGGTCATTCAAAATTTCTCAAGGTCATTTTATTTTTAAACATTTTTTAATTTTAATTAACTAATTATAAAAATAAGTAGTATATATTTTGTAAATCTATTATTATTATTATTATTAATATTATTATTATTATAATTATTATTATTATTATTAATACTTTTAAAAACTTTTATTAATATTATTATTATTATTATTATTATTAATTTACTTATTACTTATAAAAATTTTATTATTACTATTATTATTAATACTTTTAAAAACTTTTATTAATATTATTATTATTATTATTATTATTATTATTATTATTAATATACTTATTACTTATAAAATTTTATTAATATTATTATTAAAACTTTTTATAATATTGTTATTATTATTAATATTATTATTACTTTTTATTATTCTATTATTACTTATAAAAACTTTAATTATTATTATTATTAATATTATTATTATTAATATGCTTATTACTTATAAAAATTTTATTAATACTTATAAAAAATTTAATTATTATTATTATTAATATACTTATTACTTATAAAAATTTTATTAATACTTATAAAAACTTTTATTAATATTATTATTAATTATACTTGTAAAAACTTTAATTATTATGATTAATACTTTTAAAAACTTTTATTAATATTATTATTAATATACTTATTATTTATAAAAATTTTATTATTATTATTATTAATACTTTTAGAAACTTTTATTAATATTAATACTTATAAATACTTATAAAAACTTTTATTATTAATATTATTATTAATTTTTATTAATAATAATAATAATAATATTAATATATATATAATAAACCACTATATAAAAAACAACTACATAAAAACAAAAACAACTACATAAAACAAAAACAACTACATAAAAAACAATGAATTAATTATAAATACATTAAAATATATATATTGTATTTTTACATGTAAAACATCTATAAAGTGATATTTCGCGTTTCGCCACGCTGCGGCTTTTGCATGAAATAATAATAATATTATAAAAATGTAAATTATAAAAAATTAAAATTTTAAAAATTGCATCTAAATTTCATAATAAAAAATGAAAACTATTACAAGTTTTCCAAATAAATAAGTTTGCAAATTAAAAAAAACTGATTTTTAAAAACATTTATTAATCAGATAACAACACGTCATCAATATCAATGTTATTTTCGTTAAAACCATCGAAAAGCTGTCCATTATCGCTGATTTCGGTAGAGTCATCAAAACTGGGGCTCGAACCACCGAAAAGCGGCTTATCCAAGAAATTAACTTGGTCACTATCTATTGCATCAACCCCAAAATAATCCCCAAATGCGATACTGGTATTTTTCCCCACCCATAATCGCTTATCATCGTTATTTCTCAAAGCGATTTTTTTAAATGTGTACAGCTGATGGTTCCGCGTCCCTATCCTACTTTGAGGTACTATGAAAACTACGTTTTTATTGTAGCAATCTAAATATGACTGATGTTTGATTTCAGTCCCCAAGAACTTCACCCCCTTAGCCCTCATTTTATCAGATTTGCCTAATAAACTATAGCACTTGGGTCTTAAGAAAACCCACTCCTTATACCCGAGCCCTTTACTTTCATCTTTAAATTTTCCTATCACAGAATCTAATTTCCTCGAGTATAAGGGATGTGCTGGGTCGTAATTTGAGGTATCTAAAAAGTTGTCTCTTATCATTGCCGGCAAAAGAATGTCAAGCTTACAGTGCTTAACCTCAAGAAAAAACGAATCAGTGTCGCCGGCAACGATATTAATATCACAGTTAAATTCTGATCTATATTTTGCCAATTCATTATATTGTAATTGGTACATCCGCAGCTTAGACAGGTCTAGTACTGATTGGCCAATGTAGCTAGGCCTGTCTAAACATATAGAATCTTTGTTCAGATGAGCAGCAATCAAATCATCCACTATTTTAATGGACTTTTTGAAAGTCGGTTTTGAAGCATATACAATCATCTTTTCAGCTGAATTGCATAGCCTCAAATTCATCCGTTTTTTCAAATTCTCAACGGATTTACCATATAAACTGTTATTAAATAATTTATACAAATCTCTATGAAGCTCGCACTTTGAGTTTGAGCGTAAATCTGTATTTCTTTGTATATATTCTTTAAAAATAGGTGCTTGTTTAAATTTAATTGCCCTATGAATACACTCAACTTCCGCACCCAATTCTATATACAGTTTGAGAAGTCTCCAGTGAAGAACATGGTTTTTCTTACTGTAATGAGTGAGCATTAACTTCTCAAGTTTCGAATTAGGCGGACACATCTTTTCCGGGGCAAGCGGAAAGTCATTCAAATACTGATGCACACGCTCAGGGATATTGATGTCAACTTCCATTGTATAACCATACCGAAGGAATTCAATATTCGCATTCACACATTCACTCAGCACATCATTCAGATTATCATGCACCCAAACAAAATCACCATACGGAAGGTTTTGGCTAAGTGCCCAACCATATAAATTATTAATGTCTATATACAAGAGTTCTGTATCTTCAGAACTTGCAACATGATGTTTGTTAACAAATGTTAACCCACCCCGTATTCCACCCTCATAGAAATTAAACATTTCCATGTCCTGCAGAAGTTCTATGGGTTCCTTTAATGTCATGAGAGCGGACGCCCATGATATTCCAGGAATTCCATAAAAATTCAGAGGTTCTAAACCATTGTAAACAATAGCCTTTGCGCGAAATTGCTGAAAATAGTCTGCGAGGAAGAATACGTCTAATTTTAGGTAAGTTAACATATAGTCTAACATTGTAGTGCAATTTTGCTGTGTCCAAATTAGTTGGGCGGTAGCATATTCATCATCAGATACAGAATCCCATTTTGGAGGTAGTTCATAAGTCGATTCAAGAACCTCTAGTGATACTGCAAAATCATAAGGAAAGATACCCTTTGCCTTAACTATAAGACCATCAAAATCAGAACAAGTTAGAGGTAGATCAGTAAGAGTTTTCAGAGCCTTGGCTAAAGAGCAATTTACAAATTGCACACTATCTATAAATCTAACAGCCAATTTCTTAATATTTACAATCAAAGATATGAATTTCTCAGTTGTTGTAGGAATGATATTTAATTTCCAAGATGGAAATTCATTCAATCCATACTTTAAAATATGATGAAGGTCATACCCTCTCAAATTATGAAAGACAATAGGTAACTGTTTGCTTATTCACCTATTTATATTACAGTTACGACAGGCAGCACCAAGATACTGACCTGTAAAATGATCATGGTCCTTAACATTATTTCTAATAAGTTTTTACAAAGATAGCAAGTTCTACATGCGATGAACTGCTGTTGCTCATTAGATGTAAGATTATTCATAGGTATTGTTAGAAGCTATAACATTCAATTCTTCAGTCATCAAAATAAATTACTAAGACTATTAAATCCAAATTATATTTCATAAAATCTGATTATATAAACAAATATTCTTGGGACATTTTCTAAATTTTAATTTCAACCAAATATCAACATACCATTGCATTCATACTTGAATTTCAATTTTATTAAAAATTATTTTATTTTAAAATTTCAATTATCATTTCAATTTTAATATCTTAACATAATTTAAGTTTCAATTAAAACTTTACAAATTTTAATCGTGAACTAATTTAATTTAGTATTTTAATTTTAACTCCTCACATCCCCCTTTTTTAAAATGTTTGATCTTCTCAACATTTCTGACTACCATCTTCCCATTTTGATCCTTAAGTACGTAGCTCCGTTCATGTATTTTCTTTATCACTTTGTACGGTCCTTCCCACCTTGCATCGTCTTTATTTCGAATTTCTTGTTTGATCAAGACCACATCTTCCATTTCAAAATTTCTCACTGTTTTGCTTATTTTTGGTTTTAGTGTTTTATCCTCTATTCTCTTTTCCATATCTTCTCTATTTATTTCTTTATTCGAGTACCATTTCATTCTGTCGATCTTCCTCCCAAATATAATCTCTGCTGGGCTTACTCCCGTTGTTTTTTGAACTGTTGCATTTAACGTATATTCTATTTCTGGCACTATATCAGCCCAGTTTTTCCTTCCTCCTTCATTCAATGACGCGTTAATATACTCTCTGATTGTTCTGAATTGTCTTTCAATAATACCATTCGTGTTATGGTGATATGGGCTTGAGAAAATTAATTCAATGCCAGCTGTCTTTGCTAGTTCTTTTATGCTTCTTGCTTCAAAGTTCTTCCCACAATCTACATGAAGTTCTTTTGGCGCTCCAAACTTTAATATCCATTTATTTAATAACGTCTCACTAATTGTTCTTTCGTCTTGCTTGTTTATGGCCGTTAATGAGATGTATTTACTATAGTGGTCAATGATTCCGCAAATATATTTCTTTTTGTTGAACGTTTCTTTCAATGGCCCACATATATCCATATATATCTTCTCGAATGGTTCTGTACTCTTTATTGTTTGAGTTTTCTCCTTTGTCTTGGTTGTTATCGTTTTCATTTTCTGACATCTTTCGCAGTTCTCAATTACCTTTTTTACTTCCGTTGCTAGATTTTCCATGTCGCAGTTGTTCTGGATATATTTTGTTACTTTCTGTGCACCTGCATGGCACAGCAATACGTGTACTTCTTTTATCATCCTCTGTCTATTATCTGCCGGTATCCATATTTTACCTTGTTTAGTTAGTACCGTGTTGTTTTCCATTATGAACTTACAATCTTTATTTTCTAACTTATTCTTTATTTCTTGGACCTCCATATTGTCATTTTGCCACTTGTTATATCCGCCTTCTGCTGTTACTGTTAATATTCTGGTTTTAATTTTGCCGGTTTTTGCGTCTTCGTGTTCCATCATACACTGTACACATGTTCCGCATGTTTTCCTGGATAGCATATCCGCGTTTGTATGGCTTGTTCCTTTCCTGTATTCCATTTTAATATCCAGACTGCTTAAATAGTTGATCCATGTCTGGAATTGAGCCGTTATTGGTTTCTTCGTTGTTACCATAAACGTAATAGCTTTATGGTCCGTTCTCAGTACGAATCTCTTACCATATAAGTAGTGGTTGAAATGTTTACAAAAATAGTATATTGCCAATAATTCTTTTCTGGTAATGCAGTATCCTTTTTCGTGGCTGCTCATCGCATGTGAACCATATGCAATGACATGTTCATGTCCTTTTTCATCCTTTTGCGAGAGAACTGCTCCAATAGTATCGAAGCTCGCGTCTGTGTCTAATATAAATTCTTTTCTGAAATCTGGAAATACCAATACTGGGGCGGTTATCAATGCTTCTTTCATTTCCCCGAAAGCCTTTTCACACATCTCTGTCCATCTTATTTTCTCATTGTTTTTTCCGCATATACTTTCTAGTGCTCTTGCCTTCTTTGCATAGTCTTTTATGAACCGTCGATAATAGTTACAGATACCCAGAAAGCTCCTCAGATTCTTCACACATTTTGGTTTTTGAAATGATTGTATTGCTTCTATTTTAGTATTATCTGTTTGTATGCCGTCTTTATTTATTTGTGTCCCAGAAACTTCACTTCTTTTCTAAATATTTGACATTTTTCGGGGTTCAATCTTAGTCATGCTGTTGCGATCTTCCCTAGGACTTTTCCAAATATGTTATAATGGTCTTCTTCTGTCTTTGTGAATATTAGGATGTCGTCTAAATATACCATCACTCCATCTTTCCACAAGTCTTTCAATACTTTCGTCATTAATTCTTGAAATGTTCCTGGTGCCGCTGCAATACCGAACGGCATCCTGTTAAAACAGAACTGTCCTTCTTTTGTTGAGAATGCTGTTTCTCTTGAGATTCTTTATCTAACTTCACTTGGTAATAAGCATTTCCCAAGTCGATTGAGCTAAAATATCTGGATCCGTGTAGGATGTCTAAAATTTCATCTACATTTGGCATTGGAAATGCTTGTCTTTCTGTTATCTTGTTTAATTGTCTGAAGTCTAGACAAAGCCTGATGTCTTTTTTCTCTTTCTTCCATACACAAACTAAAGGTGTGTTCCACGGTGAATTGCACTTCCTAATTATTCCGTTGTTTTCTAGATTTTTTATTGCTTCCTCAATCTTGTCTTCCAAATTTATTGGCTGACGTCTCGGTTTAATCATTATTGGCTCTCCTTTCGTGATGATCTTATGTTTTATCAGATTGGTACACCCAATGTCCCATTTATCTGCCATAAAAACATTCTTGTTTGCCTGAAATATTTCTAGCAGTCTCTTATTTCCGGTAACTTTTAAAACGTCGATGGCATGACGTAATCTTTCTTCATCCGTTATAATCCGCCCAAATCTAGCTTCTATTTCGCAAATGAAATCACTACGTTTTTCATGTTCTTCTAGTATACATTTCAATTCTATACCAAATAACCTTTGTAGTTCTACTCCTCCAATAATTTCTGGTATTAAATTCTTTACTATAATGAATGTTACATTTCTTTCCATTCTGCCCATTTTAACATTGATGTTTAGTTTACCATAGTTTCTAATCTACTGTTGTTTGCACATCTTAGCGATTCCCTTGTTTCTAATATTTCGATATTTTCTAATCGATCAGTTACAGATTTAGCCATCACATTAATTCGCGCTCCTGTATCCAATAAACAATCTACTTTCCGCCCTTGGATATCCAGTGTTGTACTCGGTCTACCTTGCATTATATTATATGTTATTACTGGACTTTTTTGTTCTTCTACTGACAAAATATTCTGCTCTCTAGTATCTTCTACAATTTCATTAATACACACGTCTCCATTTTTCTTTAGGAATTTGTAAATTTCTCTATCGTTCTTTCTCGTGTTTTACTACTTCATTTACTTTACACTCCTCTTTAAATTTTTTCTGATTTTCCTTATCATTCGACTTTTTAATTTCTACACTACTATTATTATTAATATCACGTTCAAAAACACTACAATCTTTATCAATCATACAATCATCATCCATACTTAAATTACACATACCGTTAGCATTCATTCTTTGGTTGAAATCAATCTTACTTAGTAAATTGCTCCGATCAATGTCCCGTTTGACGGAGCGTGCTCGTTTGGGTCATTCTCCCTGTTATACTCGTCTGGCTGGCTTGACTGTTTTGTATTCATCATCTCATCATCAGACTCGATAGCTGCAATATCTTTTCTGTTATATTGTTGGTTTCCCCATTGTCTTTGATGTACGTTCTTTGGTTGATACATATCTTCCCTTTGTTGATAGGTATTTCTTTGAATTCTTCCTCCTGACATCTTCCTTTGGTCTCGATCTCTTCCTTGGTTTCGTCTTTCCATATTTGTGTAGCACTCTCTTTCTTTGTGTCCTCGTGCATTGCATCTATGACATTTGATTGTTGGGCATTCTCTTCGTATGTGACCTTCAACACCACATGCATAACATTGAAATCTTCTTTTATATTACATTCTCTGCTACTGTGTCCCGGTTTTTGACACGTCCAGCATTCTATCACTTTAACTCTTGTCTCTGGTTTCCATTCGTTGATTTCTCTCTTCGTGGCTCCAACTTGTACTACATCTCTATAAGTTCTTCCCCAGTTGTAGGTCGTATTGATCTCACCGTGTTTACTTGTTCAATAACCTTGTTAACTTTTTCTATCTTCTTTATAGTTTCTTTAATTTGTTCCGCCGTTTTGAGATCTTTCATTTCGATTTCTTTCCTGACTTCTTTATCTCTTACACAATGTGTCAATAAACATTTCTGAATTTCTTCCTCATTCCAAGTGTGTGAGGCCAATTTTTTTAGTCATTTTTGATATTTTCTCTATAAATATTCCGCTGAATCGTTACCTTGCTCGTAGTTCAAGGCTTCTCTTAAGTCATCAATCAATGACGTTGGTCGATGAAAAGCTGCTCTTAATTTCTGTTCAACGGTTTTACCTTCTGCGGCTTCATATTCTTCAATCAAAGTCCTGTCCAGAAGTGTAATAACTAGTACCATTTGTGTCTTCACTGGTGTCTTCGTTATTTCAAAGAACCTCTGACATTCTTTGATAAATAATTCGAGGTCATCTCCTCTGTGGAATTTCTCTGGAAGTAATCTTCCAATAAGCCGATCCGTTGGAATGGTCGCCATGTTAGAAGCTATAACATTCAATTCTTCAGTCATCAAAATAAATTACTAAGACTATTAAATCCAAATTATATTTCATAAAATCTGATTATATAAACAAATATTCTTGGGACATTTTCTAAATTTTAATTTCAACCAAATATCAACATACCATTGCATTCATACTTGAATTTCAATTTTATTAAAAATTATTTTATTTTAAAATTTCAATTATCATTTCAATTTTAATATCTTAACATAATTTAAGTTTCAATTAAAACTTTACAAATTTTAATCGTGAACTAATTTAATTTAGTATTTTAATTTTAACTCCTCACAGGTATTTTACCATGATTTTCATAATATGGTAGGACAATTGTGACAGCAATTTCCTCTACTTTCTTTAAAAATTCCAATACACATTCCAAGCCTATAAAATTGAAATATTGTGTAGTATTTGTGTAATTATTTATTAATAATAAGCCTGCTGATATCAGCATGTGTATTTGGTGATGTTTTACATCCTTAGGCAAAACAGCCTCAAAATCCGCATAAATTACGAATGGTGGGGTAATCATTTTAGAATAATTTTTAAATAATAAGTTTTTATTTTCAGGGAGCGTGTATAGGGTTGTTCCTATTTGATTTTTAGTGCACAAATCAACATGTGCCTTAAAGGTTTTATCATAATAAAAACCGTTTAAACAATGGGGACACCATTTTACGCGAATTCTGGTGTTACATTCACTACTAGAATGACAATTCAGCAGTCTATTTAAATTAAAAATGGCTGTATAATGATAATTATCACCGTCTTGTAATAATAAAAGATTAATCGAGTTACCACTGATAACCTTTGTTCGATGAATTAAGACAAGGTGAGGATGATGAGGTACATAATCAATGTCATTCAATTGTTTAGAAGTGGTGTTGTTTTATTCAAAGACATTGATTGCCAAATTTAAATCACTATTGTTTCTTTCAAATTTGGGTATGTTACAGAGTCTCATTGGACAATAAGTAATTGGATCGTAATTCAATTCATCCATAAAAGTAGTGTAAGAAGAAACACGCTCCCTATTCTTTAAAACTATATCACGCTTTAAAATTGATAAAACACTATATATAAAACACGAATGATCTGTGTTTTTAACATTTACAACAGCCTTTTTACATACTAGAGATTCCGGGATAAAACTATTTCCAGGTAATCGACTTACAGGATAATACGCGGTTAAAATAAAATCGATTTCGCGAATCTTAACTACGCGCCACCCACTTCCTAAATATGTGAATTTTTCGATTTTCTCATTTAACCGACTCACACTATCAGCAAGAAAACTATCGGAAAAGACACTCGCGCTATTTAAAAAGAAATTATCTTTTATTTCCCCATCTTTTTCAAATTTAATGAGAGCTGTAAACTGGACTTTTACAGATCCCATTTTCTTTATTTCATTTTGTAATTTATTTACAAGTTTATCCGTTAATGCGATTTGAACAATGTTTTGATTTTCTAAATCAAATCGAATATTTTTACGGGAACCCCTTAAGTCAACCTCTATTTCAGGTTCATCGTTTATTTCATTATTTACAGAACCCCCTATTTGATTATATTCAGTTTCATCATCACTAATGATGATTTCTATTTTTTTAATTTTAGCAGGGATACACGAAACGATTTTATCAGCAGGTCTTTTTGATTTTTTATTATTTTTAGTAACAGTTGTATTATTGTTTATGTTTTTAGTAATCTTTGTATTATTTGTGTTATTATTATTATTAATAACATTTTTCGCATTAATCATTTGAAATAATTCCTTTTTATTAATTTTAAATTGATTTAAATGGCTAGAGTGTTTCTTATAAAACTCTAGATATTCAATGTCTTGGGCAGTATCGCATTTAGGGCAAATAAAAAAGTCGATGCCATAGAATCTATGACCGTAGTAACTTTCCATAGTCGTATGGCATTTCAAATTATGACCAATTCCAGATTGGCAATAGTTTTTATACAATCGACCTGATAAATATGTAATTATTATCAAATGTTTATTATTATTTAAATCATATATGAATCAAATAATAATATATAAATGATGATAATTATGTAAATATTTTAAAAAATTAATATTTCAATTCGTATTATAAATCCGTTATTTCTATTATAAATCACATGTTTGAATAACATTTCGTAAAATAATTTATAAAAATTAATATTCTTATTATAATCATATATTCATTTTCGTATTATAAATCATATATTTCTATTATAAAAATAAATCACATATTCCTATTATAAAAATAAATTACATATTTCTATTATAAAAAATAAATCAAATATTTCAATTCATATTTCTATTATAAATCACATGTTTGAATAACATCTCGTAAAATAATTTATAAAAATTACTATTTCAAATCATATTTCTATTTCAAATCAGATATTTCTATTATAAATTAATAATATTTAAAGTATTATATTATAATACTTTACATATTATTAACTTATACTCATTAAAAATATTCTAATAAATTAATGATAAATTATACTCATAAAAATATTAAAAAATAATAAAAATCTTACATTTTTTATATGAAATCACATCATCTTCCCCAGAAACGGGGGGCATCCATAGAAATGAGTACATCAGCAATAAATGTTTCATCTTCCCCAGAAATGGGGGCATCATCAATAAATGTTTCGTCCAAATCTACTGTCGCTGTTGAATGAATATTTTCATCGATATCTTCAGAAACATTAATAATTTCTGAAAAACATTAATAATAATAATAATTTAATAAATAAATTTACCGATATCAGAATCATCGCTATCTTCTATTAAAATAATTTCCTCATTTGAAACATTTTCTAAAATTATATTAAAATAAATAATAATAATAAAATTTAAAATTACCAGGAACAAATTCGTTAACACCGTCAATTTGATTTTGGATTTCGGTTATATTAAACCAATCTAGAAAATAGAATAATAAAAGAAAATAAATTAAAAAAATAATTTACCATTTTCATCGGCCAACAATTGTCGTAAAATTCTTGAATTCTCATTTTGAATAGATTTTTGAAATCGCGCGACTGAATATTTGAAAATTGATAAATTTTTGAATTAATATTGTGACAACTTTGAAAATTGTCAATGTTTATAAAGAGAATAATATTTTCAGGATTTAGCCAATCACATTTAAGAAATACACACATATTGGTGAGAGATTTTTAGACATGCTTTCTTTGTAAAACACATGCAGTCTAAACTGTGACTGCATGCGTTCTTTGTAAAATCACATACATACTTTTGTTCGCATGTGTTTTCTTTATTCAGTCTTCAGTGTGTATGCATGCACTTATCATGTGATGATCACGCACTTATCATGCACTGTCTTTGTGATCACGCACTTATCATGCATAGTCTTTGTGATAATGCATTAGCTTATCTTTAATTAATTAAACACATAATAATAATATTTATAATAATAATAATAAAAATAATATTAATAAAAATAATAATAATAATTATAATAATTATAATAATAATAATAATAATAAAAATAATATTAATAATAATAATAAAAATAATAATAATAATAATAATAATAATAAAAGTAATAATAATAATAATAATAAAAATAATAATAATAAATAAAAATATTAATAGTTAAAACATAAAATAAAACATAACAATAACAATAAAACATTAATACATTTATTAATCATCAAATCTCTTGGATAATAACCAAGCTAAACAATGTTGACCACATGTTAAGGTCCATGGTTTTTGATACATAGTTTTATTATAGACAATAGGTTTACCCATTGTTTGCAGTTTCGAAACCATTAAAGCCGGATAATAGAAACCCATAGGATCAAATACAAATATCTTGTTAGGTTTCATATATATTGCTAACCAATGTTCTCCACCAAGATGAGATGATTGAGTATTGACGATTATGGCTTGATTATTACGTAAATATGGAATTTATCAAGAGGAAAAACCCATAAAAATTCATGTACAAGTATTTGTTTTTCAATTCGATAGACCTGAACAGAACTACGTCAATAATATTAATAATACATGTAAAACTTACTCCATGACAAATTATCATAAATTATCTATACATTTATACAACAATGCTCGTTCAGACTAACACTGTTCTGTTTGCAGTTATTTGAACCTCATTTTCAAAATAGCTTTAGCAAACTTTATATCTAATTGTAAATTTCCATTTTGAGGTAATTGACTCTGATTTAAATCAAAATTGTGAGTCAAAACAAATGTAAAGAATGGATATTTGCTTTTAAAATCATTAAGAGTTATACCATAATTAAGGTTTTTATCAAAATAATCCATATTTCTCACAATACTCTGTATATATGTAGCACAATAATTATCATTATCGAAATTCTGAGTATATGTTTCTCTATAATCACTATTTTTCGATAAAGTTAGCGATGTTACTCCAAAAGTTTTGAAAATTGAGCTCGATGTTAAGTATGATCCATTATATTGAGATTCACTTTGAAATGTTACCAATATAAAGTTGGGAATTCTTTTATCTTCAAATATTTGTTCCTTATAGAAAGAAGCTGAACCTTTAGCAATAGCAAATTGAACAATTTCCTTTGTTTTCAATGGAAATATTGCATGCTTAGAATTAAGCCCCAATTGATGACCGGCTAATACAGAGGGCTCAACCCGAACTCTTCTGACCAATAATTTTGCATCAACTAATTGAAGAATTGGTGCTGTGGTAGCACTTGTTAGTGATAATGCCGAATCAGATCTTTTCAATCTAATGTGTACATTAACACCTGGGAGTAAATATTTTGGTTGATCCATAAAATTGAGTTGTAATGATGAGCACATGGTAAATAATTTCGAACCTTTAATCCACTTTTTCCTATCATCATCACTACCATAACCCATAGGAGTTAAACATGTATTTTTAGTATCGCTATTGTAATTTATAATAGTTTCTATTAGAGCTTTGTGAATATATGTACTGTTACCACCCTCAATCTTGATATTATTAAATCCGAGAACTGCATCTTTAAAAAGCGTATGAAACAAGAAATTGTTTGGTATTACATCACTAGGTTCACCCAACGGTTTTCTATTTTTATCTACAACTTTGATCTGAACAGTTAACAATGTATCAAATCTAGATATTCAGTTTGGGAACCATTAATATAAAATTCAATATCGGTTCTACTATCCATAATAGAATTCATCGGGAATACATCTTCAAAGGCCCCCATTTCAATTACTGCTTGGGGAGATGGTCTATCAAATAAACACAATTCAGATTTACCACAAATCATTTTTGAAATATAGTTCCATGCCCTTTCATTCGTTTGTTTATATGTTTATGATGTATTTTACGTTTTTGAGCCGGTGCTGGTGCTTCGGGTTTTTGAAACATACCTGGAACACTAGGTAGAACTTTCCTTAACTCAGATAATGCATTTGATTTCAGCGATGGTAATATTTTCTGCTCATTCATTATCACATCTTTAGCAGTTTTCATGCCAAAACTACCAAGGCGTTTAAGAATAGGAAGTGCAATTCTACCAATTGTTCTCAACCATCTTGATCCATACTGTTTACCAATAAAATACGGTAATTCACCACCACTTTGGCTACCACTATACATACTAATAATATCGTTATTGGCCATCTAATTTACGAAAATGTAATGTCAAATGAGTTTTTGTATCTTTACTAAATTCAATAAATTTACCGCTATCATCACGAATATTTATTTCTATATTGTTTATACATGTTGATATCGATAAGTACATGGGATTATCGATATTTATATTGACAACTTCATCCTGGTCATGTTTATCAACCCAAACAGATTTCAAAAGAGGAACCAAAGAATCACCAACAATTATAGGATTGATGATGTTAGTATATATGAACATTTGCCTATGAAGTTTTATTATTTTTGGTTTGCGTACACCAAAAGCACTTGCCATATATGTTTGCTTATCTAATCCCAATGTATTAGCCAAATTTTTATCAAATGTAACTTCACAAATGTTATTATTCAGACTGAATTTGCATATTCCATCTTTAAGAAATTCAATAGTTTTAAATATATGTAAACAATTTAATGAAATATATTTATGTAATTCATCAAGTGTTTCAATATATAATTCATTAGTAAATGTAAATGTATCTTCCACCTCATTAATATATGATACAGATATTTTGATGTTTTCGATCGTTACACTTTTCTCATCAAATGTTTTGAATCGTATTAGGTATTCAGTACCAGGAACAACAATGCTAAGCTTATCACTACCCATTCGCTTGGCATCCTCAATACTTTCAAACTTTATTGTAAATGGGCTAAAATTACAACTAACATTCAATCCATCTTTGAAAAACATGCCACAATTTTCATCTAAAATCTGATTTGGAATATGACAATATCGTTCAAAAATTATTGATTGAGAAAACACCACTACAGGTTTTTGGAACACGCTTCTTGAATCCGATTTTACAATGACTATAAAATGGGAATTTATTGTACACAAATGTAAAGTCTTACAAAGCAACTTCCCAATTTCCATGTAAATAAATGGGATTTTGAAGATCAACCATAAATTTACTTGCTTGATTTTCCGGATGGATTAAAGGGCAACTATTACTCGGTAAAATTGTATAGAAACTCATTTTACTAGGTCTTTTGATGATATTCATGAGGGTTTTTGATATCCATGCCATTTGACATAGTATTGTTTATCCTTACCGACCATTTTAGTTTTCAATATTTTCTGAATTCTGAACACTGTAGGTTTGGAAATAACTTGTAATTTCTGTTCATAGAATTTCCCTTGTATTAAATTGTTATCACTATCTTTAATAACATACATTACAGGACTCTGCTTAGTATTAATTTTAGTAATTTGAAATACCTCATCACTCCAATTACTATCGAAATTTTCGATGAAAGATGAAGCAGATATTTTACTAATTCTAACTTGATCACCAACTTTATATTTTGGTTTTGTAATAGCAACTGTTTTAGATCGTACTGATTTAGCTAATGTTTTCGAGCTGATATCTACGGGTCTCAAACCATTCAGACCTCGATGTGATGAATTATTATAACTAACAAGTATTTTCGGTAATACATTTATCCATATTTTATTACCTTGATGCACGAAAAATTTCTTCAATCTATCCCTCAATGTCCGGTTAAATCTTTCAACATGTGCCGCTTTGTATTGAGAATGTACAGAATAATGATTTTTTTTAAGATGATCCAGGATTTGCTTAACTTTTCTATTGTAAAACTCCTTGCCTATAATAATAATAATAATAATAATAATAAGTATAATACCTAAATCGGTTTGCAAATTGTCCGGATACTCATTTTTAAACATTGAGTTAATTGCTGTAGATATTTCCTCTGCAGATTTTGTCTTTGTTGGTACACCGCGAGCAAAACGACTGAAAACATCAATACAAGTTAAAATATATTTATAACCCTTGTTAATCTTCGAATACGGTATCATCTCCATCAAATCCATTTGCCATAAATCATTAATACCGAATGTCTTATAAGCTCTTGTTGGAAATCTTTTCCGCATTGGTTTGTTTAAACTGTACGCAAGCTGATCTGACAACCACTTTTGCGTTTCCTTTTTCGACTTTGGGACTCTTTTCTTTAACTTTGCCACTCCACCGAAACCTGCCTCGTCTTCTGGGTTCGTCCAAATCTTCTCCATTACAACAAGATGATTTAAATTTTAATTTAACATTAGGTAATGATTGCCCCATCGTTTATTGTGATAATAATGATAATGCTAATGGTAACATTGCTCCGATAAAACCACCTTGTTGTTTATATATGATTTTTCTCATTTGCTGTCGATTTTTATTATTTACTAGTGATAACAAAGACTTACGATGTTTATTCAATACTAGTTTTTTAGAATTACTGATTTTAATTTTACCTCTGACTACTTTTAATAGAATTTTGAGTAAATCATCGACAACAAAAGTTGGAAATGATTGTAAAATAGACATTCTTTTCATACTCGAAGCCTTTAACAAGGCATTAAAATATGGGAAACTCCTATGATTTTTTACAGTTTTAACAACTTTTTTCTTACTCTTTTTAATAATGTTTTTCGAAATTAGATTCATTGCAGAGTAATTCTCGGTTATTAGCTTTTTAGATGGTGTATAACTGGTTTTTGGTGGAACTTTATTTATTGTCTTTTTAATACTTTTTCTAAGTTTTCGGATATTTTTAAGCCTGGATTTCATAAACATTTTTACATGTTAAAGTTTTTAACTTTGTTTATATACCATGGCACCTTCTTTATTGAAAATATCGGTTTTTACCCGTAAATCATCATTGCATTGTTGTGTGAAATCAAGAAATATATATCCATGTGGTGATTTTGTAGCATCTTGAAATGCACTGATGAGAAAATTACAATTATTAGGGTATGCTTGTCGAGCAAGAAAATCAATAACTGTTGCATCTCTAGGATTCTTGAAAATAACTAAATATTGAACATTTAAATTCCTTGTTCGATGTGCACCACCCTGATAAAATAGATTTTGAGTGAAAAAGATCACAGTAACACCAACATGTCTACTGATTTTTGTGAATAAATTATTAAAATCCTTTTCTTTATTAGCTTCCTGATACAAATCATCAATAATGATGACATCACCTTTCCTTAAACGACTTGACCAGTTTTTATCGAAACCCTTTACTATTTTCATGTTTTTCAATTTACAGAAATTATCTTGAGTTAATCCATGTTCTTCATCTGCACCCCTATGGCAATAAATCTTGTTGAATTTTGTTTGAAATAAATTAGATTTCAGTAATTTACACACAAACATAGTTTTACCACTACCACTTGGGCCGACGATTTGATATACAGCATCATTTCTTAATTCCATTATTAATTTGTATAATTATAGGTTTTTGTTTATATTATATGATTTAATGAACTCTTCCTAAAAATCATTTATATAGCTTAATATTTCTTTATTGTTTAATTATGTTATCAAATATAAATTATAAAGGAACTTTCGATGTATCAAAAATGATATTTCCAAATGGTAAACCGTAGCAAATTGTAGATAGGATTGGAAAATATCCTATAATATTTTTCAAATATGGCAAATGCAGAATCATGGGATGTAAAAAACCTTTAGATGTCAATAAATTACAATATAGAATAAAGGAAATTAAAATACAGTCAATTACGGTTACCATGGATATGGGTCAATCTATCAATCTTTACAACATGTCAACAAAATGTCTTTGTATGTTTGAACCAGAATTATTTCCTGCACTGAGGCTTTTAAAATACAACCCAATGTGTGTTAACGTGTTTCCTAGTGGCAAAATAGTCATATTAGGGGTGCAAAATCTAGAATAAAAAAATATTGTTTGTGACATACAAAATGAAATCACCGGGTTGGTCGATATCTGATTGGCTAATGATTGATTAAAACAACTTGCTTATTCATTTCATTTCATTTTTAAAATGGAAACTACACCGAAGAAAAATATGCAGAAGAAAAATATCAGTCAATATGGTAAATTTATTATTTATTTATTTTCTTTTATTATTATTTATTTAAATACATATGACCCTATGGTGATTGAAAGAATTATTTATTATTATCCGCAAATGAAAGAAATTTTGAAGATAAAGGAGCCTGCAATGATAGAAGCTGCAATATATGAAGAAACCAGAATTACTATTTCTGAGCTGATTAAGCAAGCTCTTTGGGACAATAAAATAAACCGAATGGTCAAGGAAATGGAAACGGAATACCCCTGTATTCTGGGTTGCAGCTGCTGTGATTTCCAGTATCAACGCTATGTGGAATGGAATATTACAAATTCAATAAGAAATTTGCAAAAAATGAGACTTTTAAGAAAATAAATGTTTGGTATTTTATTTTTGTTTTGTTTTGGTAGTTTTATTTTGGTGCTGGTAATAATTAATAAATGTTTTGTATTTTATTTTGGTATTTTTATTTTGGATGTGATAACAATAATAATAATAATAATAATATTTATAAAAATAATAATAATAATAATAATAATAATATTTATAAAAATAATAATAATAATAATAATAATAGTAATAATAATAATAATAATAATAAATGTTTTGTATTTTATTTTGGTAGTACTAGTTTTATTTGGTGGTAATAATAATAATAAATGTTTTATTTTTTATTTTGGTAGTAATAGTTTTATTTTGGTGGTGGTAACAATAATAATAATAATATTTATAAAAATAATAATAATAATAATAATAATAATAATAATAATAATAATAACAATGATAATTAGACTAATAATAATGCATTTTATATAGATGATGTGTGTAAAATCATATACAAACTCAATGGGTTAATTCACATACAGTTTTATTTATTTTAGCATTCACGCACTTATCTTGCACTTATCATGCACTTATCATGCATTGTCTTTGTTATAATAATATGCATGATTCTTATTGGTTAATCATTATCTGTCAAGGGTATAAAAGTGCGTTACCACCTTTTAAAGATCATAAATCAAACATGACCAAGAAAATAAGTGTCCAACCAGTTCAGATGTTCCACAATTATAAAATGTATTTTTTAAAGGAGCCTATCAATATGCAATTGGCAAATCCAGTCAAACTCATTAAAACGCAATTTCAATCTCTTGCTGGTACTCTCTCAATGTTAGATTTCAAGGATATTGATAATACATTCAAAAAGATCAATTCCAATTTAAAATGCAATGAAAATGCTTTCTTCACCAGTCAATATACCAGATATTATGATGCATTTACAGAAATTGGATTCAAAAAACAGGAAAACTGGTATATAACAATAAAAATCCAAGGATACAAAGCTGATCAAAATGATGTGCTTTCCCCAATCTGGAAAATTGTTACTGCTAGACTTTCACAGTTATTTTAATGTATAGTGTTTAGTGTTTAATAAATGTATTAATGTTTTCTTTGTTATTCTATAAACAAAATTATAAGTAGTTTTAAAATAGTTTTAAAAATGATGTCTGAAAAAGGTAAAATATAAAATATAAAATAATTAATTAAATTTTTGTTTAGAATATTTAATAAACTTTTTGTTTGATAAACTCGAAGAAATAACCGGTGTAAAAATTAGAGATATGTTGACTCTAGTTGAAGCATTGAGTAAAGAAGATTCATGTTGTGATTCTGGATGTCAGAGTGATGATACTGAAATTGTTAATGATGGAGAAATTAATACTTAAATTATTAATGATTCTGAAGAAAAAATTGATGATACACTTATTAATGATGAAGAAAATATTAATGATACTGAAGATACTACCGAAATTACTAAAGGTGAGCCGACCGAATTTAAGAATTGTATTGACCATGTTATAGAAAATATTATGATAGAATATTGTGGTGATAAAGAATGTTCATGTAATAATCAATAAATCTTTAAAAATGTAGCTTTTATTAATAATAATAATAACAAAGAAATATTTATTAAAATCTATGATAAACTTTATTACATAAATATAAAACAGATGCTCCAGTAAATAGTTTTAATTAAAATTTGCGATTTTCGATATAAATATCAGAGCGTTTGGCTTCTGCGGCAACTTGAATAATCGCTGTCCATCCACCGTTTGTTACTACCCACGGGTCAATTTTTGTTTCTATTACCTAAATAATGATAAATTAATAACAATATAAAGTAATTTACCTCTATAGACCATTGGAAATAATTTTCATAGTCGGATCCAGATTTTAATATCATGTGTTTCATATACATTAATCCTACTATAGTTCGCATCCATTTATTATTTTCATCGAACATGTAACTAAATATCGATTGGAATGCCTTCTTTCTCTCCAATGTTGGCAATTTGAGAATTTTTTCATAATCAAATGGAATGTCTTCTACGATTTTCTCGGTACGGTTTACCATGAATTTTATGTTTTTAATGATAAATCATCTTCTTCGCTATTATTAGAGACCAGCTCATTCAACAAAGTTATAAAAAATTTAGTTTCTGGCATTTTATAAAAATGTTTGAAAGTGTAAGCTTATTTATACTATATTCGACCAATCAGAATCATGCAATACTAAGAAAATATGTAAAAATATATAATGGAAATGGCAATGATGATTTGTTGGCACTGTTAACTTCTTTCAATTTGTTGTCACCACTATTAACTGGTTGTTGTAATTTCATTATACGATTGAACTGATCAGTTGTTTTATTAGAATACAATTTTATACTATATTGAACTTGATTAATCATTTTTTCATTAAGTTTGCAATTTTCTTACAATTCTAAAATTGATTTTCTTAATTCATTTTGGATAATACCAATGGTCTTATTTAGATATATAATATCATCATATAATTTGTTTTGAGCTCGTTTTAATGTCTCATATGTATGTTCAAGTCAGAATTCTAAATTACTCATTCTTTCAGATAATCTTTTGACTGGAGTTTTCAAATATCTAGGCCTATCTATCATATACAAAATATCCATCAATACTGCTGTATCAGGACATACACATCTTGTTGAATTTTTACCTTGAACGGTTACAACAATTGAGTAGACCATATTAAAAACTAATAATATTATTAAAATTTCTTTAATCATTTTCAAAACATTATAAATTAATATTTATTGTTTATAGCTATAGATTTCTGTGTGTATGTGTGTTCTCATTGATCTAAATTAGTATAAAAGTAATTGTTATTTCAACTTTATCATTATAATGGATGTACCAAGCGCAGTTCAAGCTATGAATGAAATTAAATATTATGGTAATTTATTGTTACTATTATTATTTTTACTTGTTTTTTAGATGATTATTTTAAAGTTATTAAAGAACGTCTGGAATTCTATAATCCAGAAATACATGGAATCATGGATAAGCCAGCATCAATAATTTCAGACTTGATATTCAATCATACATCAATATGGATATTTACTGTAAAAGATGAGTTCCTATGGGATATCGAACAAAACAATTTGTCAAAAGATATGGAATCCGAATACCCCTGTGGTGATGGATGCCATTGCTGTGCGGCCCGATATCGGAAGTATGTGGAATGGGCATTGAATAAAGCTCTTCGACAATACTACTATAATAGAATTATCTCTTTATAATAAATTTGTTGTATGTCTTGGTTTTCATAATAATGTTAATAATAATAATATTAATAATAATAATATTAATAAAAAAATAAATTTACAAAATATATACTACTTATTTTTATAAGTAGTAAATTAAAATTAAAAAATGTTTAAAAATAATATGACCTTGAGAAATTTTGAATGACCTTGACCTACTTTTGAATGACCTTGAAAATTTTTGATGAGTCATCCAATGACCTTGAGAAAATTTTGATTAGTCATGGTCTTTGTTTAAATGACATTGAAAATTTGATGACTCACCCGATGACCTTGAATGAGTCATGGCCTTTGTTTAAGTGACCTAGAGAAAATTTGATGACGCATCCGATGACATTGAATGAGTCATGGCCTTTGTTTAAATGACCTTGAATGAGTCATTGTCTTTGTTCTAAAAAGTTGTACTTTTAAACTTAGAAATTTTTTTTTTGCCGAGGGGGGTATGTGAGCTAGAGGGCCGGTATCCCACTACTATAATATTTTTCATTTAGAGGTATAATAGACTTAAATATCTATTCAAATAATAAGTGGCAGTGTTATTTTTTGATTTCCTAATTTTACAAGGGATACTCTTCTCTTTCTCTTTCGTTCCGGTTTCTTTTTCATTTGATATTATTGAACAGGACCTATTTAGCTCAAATTATGTTGTTTAATCAATAAATATAGCAGAAATTATTATTTATATTTTAATTATTTATTTGATTTATATTTTATAATATGATCATATAATATAAAATAAATAGATTTATTCTTCAAGTTATGTAATGCTGATACAGTTTTATGTTGATTATAATTTATTTTTAAGAAAAAATCTATTGGATTCACAATTAATTTTATGTAAGGAATCAAGACTTCCAAGGTTTCTAATCCTTTTAAAGAGTAAAATTAGATTTTAGCGAATATTCAAAACTAAAGTTTTATATATTTAACTTTGTTTAAAAACTCTTGGTTAGTAACATAAATTTATCATTTTTAAAATGAAAAATAATAATGAATTTTATCTTTATTTTTTATGAAAATTGTCATTAACAGTATTTTTTCGTTATATAATTTTTATATTTTTTGAATATCTTAATATATTTTATATTTATCTTAATAATATAATTATCTTAATGTTTATTAAATTGTAGGTTGGTTAACTATTTTTATAATATTCAAAATATGGATGATATAAATGAAGTTATTAAAGAGAAATCTATTTTAAAAATTCAACGTTTTTGGCGTAGTTATATTGTAAACGTTTTTTCATTTTATATTTAATTTTCAATTTAATAGGATAAACAAGTTTTTAAATATTATTGTAAATTAATAAATTTTAAGAATAAAGGTGATCCTGCAATGATGTTAAGATGTATAAATCCGAAAGAAATAGAATTATTTGATTCAGCTTTCGGTGCTAGAGTTAAATTCCGTTTAGGCGGTGTAAGTTCTTTTTTTTATTTAATTAATGTATCATGTATTTACAATCTTGTTTTTCATTTTAAGAATATTGTTTTCTATTTCTATTTTATTATTTAAATCTAATATTTACCACTCTAACATTGATCAATTATACACATCATTCTGTATAATTAACAATAATTTTTTTAAAATAATAAAAATTTTTTTATTATTATTTTTCATTTCAAATATTTTGTTAGTTTTATTTCTAGTAAATAATTTTTAATTTTTATTATTTCAATCTAATTAATTAAATTAACTTTTCTGTTTTAATTTCCATTATTAGTTTTATGTTCTTTTATGTTTAATTATTTTATAAACTACTGATAAATTTTTTTTAAAATTTATACAAATTTTTTAAACATTTTTCAAAATATTGTTTAAATTTTCTTTTTTTTAAAAAAAATATTACTGTTTCATTTTTGAATAAATTCTATTGAATTACTATTTAATTTTAATAAAAGAAAAAAAAGAAAAATGAGAAAAATTAAAAAATCGATATTTTTATTTTATTTGAGCTGTATTTTTTATGTTTTTATTAATAATTTTTAAATTAAATTATAATCTTTTAAAAAATTAATTTCCAATATAAAATTCAATTTTTATTATAAAAAAAAATTAAAGTTGTTCAAAAATCACCTGAAAAAGCCCATTGAAAATTCTTGCAAAATCGTTAATACTATTGATCTATAGCAGGGGCCAGCAACCTATAGCAAACGCGCTAAATGTGGCACGCGGTGGATTTATCAATGGTACTCTATACACCACTATAAAATGGTCTCTTATACTGCTCTCTTAATACCTCTCTTAATATCTTAATGGTCTCTTAATACCACATATATTCACAAATTTGTATTGGTATTGAAATGGTTTTTTGCTTTATTAAACACCAATTTTCCATACAACGTCAAATAATATCACAAGCATCTCTTGTGTTGACACGTGGCATTAAAAAGCTGTAGATCAAACATGTGTTACTGTGGGGCTTTCAACGAGAAGGCAAATTTAACCCTGTAACTTTCTTCGAACTCTCGTTGTGGAATTGAGCGGGTCTTTTTAAAATGCATTTCGTTCAGTTGTGATACCAGTTGAAACGTGTACTTTTTCAGTGTTGGTTTTTACCATTGATTTATAAAACAAGTCAGATTGCCGCCTGGTCTACCATAATTACTTTGAAAATTGTTCAGTTTTAGCTGAGTTAAACGATAAATAATGATTATGCAAACTGATGTTTCTTACAGATATAAATAAACATCTCAATGAACTTAACATAAGATTTCAAGAACAAAGCCAAACAATGCTTGAACTTGTTGAATATTGGAAGGGGTTTGACATAAAATTGAGTATATTTTTATCAGAAATTAATACTAGTACCTACAAATACTTCCCAAATATTAAAGCGATTGCAAATAAATCGACCATCGACAAAAATGAACTTGTGACCTACGTTGAAGCGCTTAAAGAGAAATCTTTCAAAATACGCAGAGACGTTGAAGCTTATATACCTACATTTTCCTTCCTCACAAAAAACAGATTTAATAGATTCTTTAATATTCCAATTTAATTTCTCGATTTTCGACTGGGTGGAAGCATATCATTTCTAAATGGAACTTATCGAGGTAACATCTTCTGAATTATGGTTAGCAAAATTGGACTTACAAGAATATCTGGTCCTTAAGGATCAATCTACTGATATATTAAAATGTTGGATGTCATTTAATTGTTTAAACAAAGATGCATTTGCTCTCCTTTCAGCTTTTGGTTTTACTTATCTCCGTGAACAGAATTTTTCTCAAATGAAACATATTTTGAGTCCACAAAGAAGTCGTTTAACGGATGAGCAGTCAGAATATTGTGCGAAATTAAGACTGACAAAATATACCCCTGATATTGAAATATTGACTAAAGCAGTGCAGAGACAAGGTTCGCATTAAAATGTTTAAAATTCTGTTGGAATTTTATGTTGTTTGTTTTAAATTAAATGTATTAAAAAGATAATTTTGCGATCAAATTATTTTCATAAAGAACTGTGTTATTTAATGTGACAGACATATACCATTACTTATTTGTAAAAAAATAAGGGGGTACCCTGAATTAATTGGCAGTGTGGCTTAGTACACCACAGCTAAAAGGTTTCCGACCCATGCCACATATATCAGAGTAAGCTTTTTAAGTACTTATTCATACAAATTGAAATATCCAGCATTAACTAGGCTATTGAAAACAAGAAGCAAAAAAGATATCTCTCTGTTGAGTAGAATAGTAATTTTTTTTTCGGAGAATAGTTAAATATTTGTGTTATAATGACAAGATTATTTTTACCATTAATAATTAAATTTTATTTGTTGAGTCGCTATTACTTTTCGGCAGGACAGAGCTTATTATCTAAATTTTTGTTTTCTCAATACGGATAAGAAACGGAACAGAAAAAGTTTTATTTGTACCACAATATCACACTTCTTCTGATTTTATTGACAAAATAAAAATCCTTTCACTTGATACTAGGAGCATCTGACCCTAAAAGAAATTGACTCAAGTCTAAAGAATCTGAATTAACCTCTGAAAATACTTCTCTGAACCTTATTTGTCTAATTTTCACTTTTCATTTAATTTTTTTGACTGCTCTTTTTCTTCGAAGTTACATCAACTCGAATCAGTTTTTGCACCTTTTACAGGGCTTTCTCCTCGCAATCAATTACAAATTAAATTAACCGTTCACGAACAACTGAAAAAACTAAATAAAATAATTTTATCATGACAGGCTTCCATCACTCATGTTGAGCTCCAGGGATTTTGTTTAGTAATTAAAGTTATCCGTTTTTATCAAATAATTAGTTAATCAGTTTGTATTTCTTAAATATCATTGTCTACAGGCCACCAATCTATTTAAAATTAAAATATCCTTTTTAATCTTTTAATTTACTATCAACCCAAAAAATCAATTTTTTTATTAAATTTTGTATTTGCTTCGCAAACAATTCTCTGTGCCTCTTACATTAATGTATGCAACCCAAACAATAACGAACAATGAAGTCTTTATTAAATACGTTAAGAATTCCTTATAAAGTACAATCCTAGTGATAGAATTTTTTCAAAAATTGTACTTTATATACATCGTATTTTATCTATTCTTAATACAAATAATTACATAATGAACTCAAAAACCTAGCTACAGAAAACAAAAATAACTGTAAATAAAGTTTGTAAAATAATATTCCATTGATATACTAGATCCGAGCTTATTTAGCTTTGACCATTACAATTTAAGAAACTCGATCACACTCATAATCGAACACACTAACTTTGAGACCAATTCAAAGAATGTAATCACTTCACCACATATCCACATCTAATATGTGATCGATATTTTTACATGGTGTTGATGAGAGCAAAATAATCTCGAAGATAATTTTCCATTAAAAATTGTATTAAATGCCACATCTTACATTATAATATTAATTCTTTAACTTATTTACATTTTCCTTTTATTTGAACATTTTCTCCTGAAACATAAATTTGATTTAATCTTCCAGCAAGTATTTCCCCCAAATATATATTACAAAATATTCACTCACAGACCGATTCAAGATCTGTGTGCTAACAGCCCTAAAAATTATAACCAAGTTAGAAGAAAAGACCCAAGACAACTTCATAATAAATATCAGATCAGTATTTCTAATTCCACAGAAGACTGGTATAAAAGAATCGAAAACAATGGATGGCGACAGATTTCAGACCGAATGTTGACTAAAATTTTCTCCGACCCTATAACATATGAATCCTCGTATAAACCGGTGACTTTTGAATATGATCCAGTAATTTTTATCCCCATAATCTGCACTGGTTTAAGTTACTATATTTCAGCGTCGAAAAATTGAAAACAAAAGAGCTCAGAGAAAGAAAATAAAATTGAAATGGTTGAGGAAAATGTATAACCTAAATTTGTTAGATATTAAAGAAAATACACAGACAAAGGAGGTTGAAGATTCTACTCAAGAGCTGGATTATAATCAAACCAAAGTTCTTGTTAAAAAAGCCACAGAAAGCATGATCGAAACTTTGGAAAAGAAAGGTGAAAAATTTATTGAAGATTGGGCAGTCGATGAATTGCTTAATTGGACTTCGGGACTGAGCTATGAAAGGTTTGAAATACTAATCATAAACATGATAAATAAAAATGGTTTCAGTTATCTCAATGATTGGAGCACTTTGGCAACTTCTCTCGTTTCTGATTGGAAATTAGGTAATTTATATACTGGTAAATTTTGAACGGGTCTTGCATACTGATCCACTGAATCATTAACCCTGCCATTAAGAGCTTGAATGATGTTGAGGTAGCAAACACTACAAACGATTGTTAAACACAGCATTAATCCTATATTTCACAGAGTTACCTCAACTCTCCCATGGGACCAATTTGAATCTCATAAAACATTTTCATTAATAAAAAATAAATTTTTTTCAAAAATCACATGAAAAAACTGTATGGAAAATTCTCGCTATATCAACAAATAAAAAAAGAATCAAAAAAAAGCGAATCGATATATATATATTTAGGTTTTATCCTGAATAATTTCGAAGCATTCAAAATTTGTCAGGGAGTTCTTTATAATTTCAAAAATTAAAACTTTCTAAATACATTTCTTAATCATCGATTTAAATCCAAATTTTTCAATGAATACAATTTAGATAATTAAATTTTGATTATGAATGATCAGAATCTATTTTAGGTCGAAATATTTCATATTTCATTTTATCATTAAATATTACGGAAATTGACTTACAGTTATTTATCTAAATTATATTTATATAAATGATTAAGCTATCGACAAAGAAAAGATGATAAAATTTTCTACGACTTACAATTACAAACCTTTCTCTACTTACATCAAAAGTCGTCTGGATAAAGAGTAAATGACACAGACCTAGAAGCAAAATACGATGGGTCGATAACAACGTAGCAATTTGCACCATTGATGGAAAAAACCCTACAATTAGTGTATCTCGACTAAAACCAACCACTGGCATTCACAACGATACCATCACAAATTATTTTACCACCAAAATTTCCTAGAATTTAATTACCATCGATACATTCCAGAAAACAAATAAAACATAATTCCCTGTGTATTTCATTAGAGATTGACGTGGTTATATGATACTTTTCTTGATATGTTTTTTAGGTTTTAATGAGGCGAAAACCGCAAATAAAAATTTAGCAATAATTAGTTAATACAAAACAAATTATTGATTAAATAAGTCTTATTTCGATTTATCGAAATATACGTGGTGCGCCCAAAATGGACGTGCAAAAACTAGGAAAGCAATTGAATAGAAACACCAAATTTTTACACAATAACATATAACATGTATAGATATCAATTTTGAACATAAGAGCCATTTATATTCATACACTTTTTCCAGCGCTGGATCAGTTCATAGAATCCATTTTTGAAGAAATCCGAGGACTGATCACTCAGGAAACTCTTCATCTCTTCCCTCAGATCTTCAACGTTTGTGAACTGTTTGCCACGCAAATGTTTATTGATATACATGAAGAGATAAAAGTCACTGGGGCAAGATTTGTACTGTATGGAGGATGGTCCAATAGGTCAAATCCACTTTTCTCAAGAACTCGCATGGATGCTGCACTTTTGTGGATTGTACGTTGTCCTGGAGAAACCACACGGGAATGCTCCGTTCTTTTCGTCGACCATTTTGGAATTTATACACAAGATCAGAGTAGTATGCAGAGTTAAGCCTGGTGTTTTAGCA
Organism: Schmidtea mediterranea; assembly: GCA_022537955.1. NCBI lineage: Eukaryota > Metazoa > Platyhelminthes > Tricladida > Dugesiidae > Schmidtea > Schmidtea mediterranea. The sequence continues at coordinate 242,740,479 of CM039680.1, read as the reverse complement.
AAATTGACAAAGATAACACCACGGGCATCCCAAAAAATGCTCAGTATGAGGCATTTTCAGAGGGAAGTTCCAGATCTCATCTTCTTGGAACTTGATTATCTTGGAAATTTCCACTCACTTGACTCACGTTTAGACTCTTGCTGATACAGACTGAAAGTGGTTTCATCTTGCGTGATGATATTACACAGGAACGCCTCACCATGCTGTTGGATATGAATTTCATAATATAATATAATATTTCCTTCCTACATATTGCACTGACTTATTGGGCGCACCACGTATGAAAGTTATAATATACCAAAGCAAGGAAAAAATACCGACTTTTACAGTCTATTTTTGGTTTAGTTTTAAGTTTTACATAAAAAATTGTTTTTGTATTTTATGCATAATCCAAAATGATATAAAATTGATAATTATAATTGAAATCAATTACAATGGAGCCCCGCTATAACGCGCCCCGCCATAACGCGAATTCGGATTTAACGCGGTCGTAGAATGGCACCCAAAATTTTTATATTCATTTACATTTAGAAAAATTTTTTATAAAAATAAAAGAACCAAAACATGAAATTAAATTCATTTTTACCATAAAAAACTGTTCTTGAAAAAAATAACAAAACTTAATAAATATAGCGTGATAAAATTGTCAAAATGTATGCCGTGATCAAACTTGTAGTTAAAAGCAAATAAATTTAATATATATATTTTTTGAAATAAAAATAATTGTAATTGTAGATTATTTTTAATACCTTTATTATTAAAAATGATTCGTAATATTTAAGTCTATTAATTTAAATCCTTTATAAGTGTATATTGTTTGTTTATATTGAAAATAATTATATGTTATGGAAAAGCAAGTTCATAAACGATCAACTAAAAAATGGCAAACAACAAACCCAGCTTGCGAGAGATTTGGGAATCAGCAAGTCTACTTTGAGAGGTTGGAAAACAAACGAAGTAAAGATCCGTAGCCTACCCAACATTCTAGAAGATGAACTTGGTTTACAGCGTAAAAGAGTTAAGTCAGCAAATGACAATGTGTTAGATTCAGCTTTATATCAATGGTTTGTACAAGCTCGGTCTGAAGGTGTTCCAATTTCAGGCCCAATTCTAAAAGCACAAGCAGAAAAATTTAATCGCCTTATAAATGGAGAAGATTCCAAATTTAAGGCGAGTAATGGCTGGCTAGACAGATTCAAGAAAAGGCACGCTATCAGCCAAGTTCTTGTTTTAGGAGAAATTCCCGGCGCTGACAAAGAGGCTGCCAATTCCTACCCATTTTGGCTTAAAAAGTTTCTGGAAGAGGGTTGTTACACAGCCGACCAAGTTTACAATTGTGATGAAACGGGTTTATGCTATAAAATGTTACCCAAATCGCACCCTCGAAACTAAGACTGACAATCATAAACGAGAAGGTTTTAAGAAGAGGAAAAACAGGGTGACTCTCTTATTTTGTGTTAACAAATCTGGTAGCCACAAATTAAGACCTTTGATGATTGGAAAATCGAAAGTACCCAGATGATTCCATCATGTAAATATGAAGTCACTTCCATTTCAGTATATTAACAGTAATAATGCTTGGATGAATACGACCGTATTTTATGACTGGTTTCAAAAAACATTCGTTCCTGACGTTCGGGCTCATATAAAAAAAATCAAGCTAGAGGAAAAATCACTCTTCCTTCTGGATAATTGCCCTGCTCATCCCCCAGCGGAAAATCTTGTCAGTATTGATGGCAAGATAAAAGTTTCTTACCTCCCGTAAAACACAACAACAGAAATCCAGTCACTTTAAAAAGGCGTAATTTCCGTATTTAAACAAAATTATCGCCGTGAAATGATAAAGGAAATGGTATTAGATAATAACGGTTCCGTCGATCAATCATTGGTATTACTTACTTTAAAAGAAGTATGCCACCTTGGAGGTAAAGCCTGGGAAGCTATTACAGAAAATTGTATTGAACGATGCTGGATGAAGGGACTTGGGGCAGCTTTTATGTCATATATACAAAATACTAGTGACGATGAGTTAGGTTTTACAGGATTCACTAAAGAAGACGTCCATTTAGCAGAAGGCATACTCAAAAAATACGAACCCAGTCATCATAATATTCTTAATTGGTATTCAGTAGATGAAATCTGCCCTATATATGAGCATATATCAGATGAGGAAATTGTTATAAATGTCGGCATGAAGAATGAAGCTGCACAATCAGTTCCGGTAAAAACAGAAGATAGTGATAACCATGACAATGCTCTACAATTCCTCCCACAAAAGTTTCTGAAGCAGTAGTACATATAGAAGCTAGTTTAAGGTGGCTGGAAACACAAGATGTTGATAGTTTAAAAGTACTTCAATTAAGAAACATTCTTGAATTTGTGAAAAACAAACAGTCTGCTGCAAAGAAGCAAACGAAATTGGATGTATTTTTCAACAAATTATAAAATTTAATTTTTTTATTTTTACAAATTTATTAATTGTTTTTGCGCGCTGAAATCAGCCCTTGATTGCTAATTATTCTTGCAGTTGTCGCATAACATAAAATTTTAGCGTTATGAAATGAGTGTTTAAATATACATAATAATAAACTTTTCGGGCGGCATGCAATGAATATAATATATTAACGCCGTAAAAGGTTTTATAATTCGATTTATGTTATGTTTTACGGAGCGAATTCAGATATAAAAATTATAAAATGTTTTAAATATTTAAAATTTTTATAAAATAAAATCTTTATTTGACAAAACGAAACCAATACGGCACAGTAACCTTCTATGTTGATACACTTTTTATAATTTTATGATATTTTGATATTTTTGGTCAATCCGTATTATAACACAAACAAAAAATTAATAAATGTTATATTCCGGATCAGCTCGGAGTTTTAAAATGGATGCCATCATTATTAAGTTATTTGAAAACATTTCATCTCACAGAGTCGATGGGTTGCCATATCTCACGATATTCACTGTACTTGAGATATAAATATAAAAGAATATTACGGAATGATTACTTAGCCATGCGAATGTATAAGGCTGGAGTAGAACATATATACCTATTTGTTATAAATCATAAACTGATGAGAAAAGCCAATTAATGAAATTTCGAAATTTGTTTCATATCTATTTGAAACATCTACAATATTATTCCAGACCTTGGAGATTCTTGTATGCATTTTTTGTCACAATACTACAATTTTACATGGACTACAATTTGCTGTCATTTTCAAAAGCCTTTAATACAATTATCCATATGACGACTTATAAAGAACAGCTTCATTTACTTTCTCTTTTATTTCTTGACTTTCCATTCATAAAATCACAAATTACACTTCATTATTTGAAATTTAGAAACAAATGCACTAACATTGAAATCGATTTATATATCTTCTATAAAAACAAATTAATCTTTTTATTTTCTATCAGTCTCCATTTAAAATTCAAAGTTTTCCAACCTTATTGGGTAATTAAAATTGTTTTGATAGGAAAATAGTTTGTAGTCTAACTCCACGTGCTCTTTATTAAAACAATGAAACCCAGCACAGTAAGATTTATTATCAAACAAAATTAGGAAATGTTCAAGTTTTTTTATTAACAATAGTCATATTTATTATTCTATTGTTTGAACTAACAGCTTGAAATTCTATGGGCAATTGCCTCAAACAAATGCAAATACAAGTTGGTACCAAACAATAAAAATATATCAATTCTCTTTATATATAGGTTAAACGCCAATTCTTGTTTAATACTTATTGATTTTTTTATTACCATTTGGCCAATGCTTATAGAATTACTTTCCTCTTTATAGAGCGCTTCTCCATCAATAACTCCTCACTAATTTGATTTTCTGAAGCAAATTAAATTATTATTCTAATAATTTTTCGAGTTCCGTGGTATCGATCATTTGAAATTAAACTAAGGTTCTATAATCTTTTACTTCATGTAAAGCTAGGGAACCCGCTATCTTGATTAATTAATTAATTTGTAATTTTTAAAATAACGTGTTCTAGGAACTCATAATCAATTAAAACTGATCCAATAATTATTCTTTATCTCATTTCGTTGTGCACTCAGAAATAATATTTTTTTCTATTTTTTGCATTTAAAATTTTTTTTGAAATGTGACTTAACAAGTATTTTTTGTGCATTTAGTTTTCTATTTTTCATTTCTCCATACAACTTCAACAATATTATTTTCATTAATTGCATATTTAAAATGCTACATTATTTGTATAATTTTTTTTTGTTTTATTAGATTTGTTGAAATCAAAACCGAACAATGATACTGATCGGTCTATGTTTTATACAGATTGCATTAATCCATCAATTGTTGATTTTCAATCACAATAAATTGTTTTATTTTGTTTTAATGATTTCCAGAAAAATAAATAAAATGATGTATTTATTATGATTAGCTGTTATACATAAATAAATCACGGTGATTTTGTTAAATATAAATAAACAATATTATATTATATCACAATATAATTCTTCATTGTTCATTTTAATAATTTTCTTTTCAAATTCAATGTCTTTTGATTTCATTAACTTTCGGCGATTTCCAGCCTAAAAATAATATAAAAAAGTTAGAATATTTCTTATTTTTTAACAGTTATTATTATGATCGAGTTTTTAAAGTGTTTTAAAACATTTGCGCAATAATATTTTTATTTATATTTAAAATGTCATAATATCTAGAACCAGGGGTGTGTAAACGGTAGATTGCGAACAGTTCAATAGTCTATCGCGGGCATTTAAAATAGTATACTAGGTTAATTTCAATTTTTTAATTTAAAATATGTACTAAAAATTTAGCAGATGATGAAACATTGATTTAAAATGAAACACGTATCTATAGTATAACTGACGTGACTAATTTCCTGAATACACCTTCTGGTGAACTGCTCAACAGCCTTATCGAAATATTATATTAAGACATGGTTTTGGAAATATAGAATCTTCCGATCAAATATCGAAATGCTCTAGTAATCGTACTATCGATCTGTATTACCTTCTTATTCAATTTCTACATCAGTCAAGACAATCTTTAAATTTCAAATCAACAACATAAATGTAACCAGTCGTTTCGACATGCAAAACCAAATATCAGTTTCAAACATACAGAGAAGATCACTTTCCTTATGATTTCGTAGATTTATCATTGTCTCAAATTTTTACGTTACAACTCGCCATAACAACTCACTTAATTTACAATTACAAGAAAAAGGAAAAAATATTATTGAGTTGGTCAGTTCAATAAATGATTTTAGAGCAAAATTAAAACTTTTTTCTTCGCAATATAAAAAAGGCAAAATTTTAAACATTTTACATATTTCGAAAAACATATTAAACTTATTGATGAATGTAATATTGAAATATTTTGTTCTGAACTGGAAAATTTTAATGCAAAATTCGAGAAACGATTTGCGAATCTCAATAATCTTCAACACATTTTTGAATTTATTTCATTTCCTTTTGGAGAAATCGATAACGAGAATATTTTATCAAATATTGCTCAATTGAATTCATCGAATCTAGAGTTAGAAATTTTAGCATTTTAATCAGATATAATTCTGAAATCACGTGAAAATGAAAATAGTTTTGGAATTTATTACTGAAAGAAAAATATTCATTAATGAGGATATTAGCATTTTTTTGTTTCACTTATCTATGTGAAGCAGCGATTTCTCAAATGAAAAACATCAAATCGCAATTTAGGAATTCCCTGACTGTTGAGCACTTAATGGCATCTATTCGATTGTGTATCAGTGATTACAAACCTAATTTTACAAAACTCGTTGATGAAATGGAATGTCACACATTTACATCAAAAAATTAATGCAAAGTTTTTATCAATAAAGTATGCTGCACAAAATATTTATCAATAAAGTATGGTTATATTCCATAAAATAGTAAACACAATTTTTCTATTTAATATATTATTATTAATAAAAACGTTAATTAAATTTTTGTTTGTTTTTAATTCAAACCATTTTTGGAGGCAGATCACACATAAATAATAAAAATTAAAGTCGACCATACCAGTAATCAGTTTTTCCACCCCTGATTTTTAAAATTAAATTATTATATTATCCTGTTTGCCTGACGTGCCAAAATATTGAGCCATTCCATAAAAGCAATACTGTTGGATGGAGCAGGCTTATTTATGAAGTGTATGTATAAAATTGTATGCATTACAGTGTCTTGAAGTTTACTGCAAGTGAAACAATAAATTAAACTATAAAATCTATTTTTACTCGGTGGCGTAATCATTTTTATAATTTATATAAATTACTATTTAAGCGAATTTCCGCAACGTTTATTCATAAAATTAGATATGAAATATTTCGACCTAAAATAAATCCTGATCATTCAAAAACGAAATTTAACACGACTTTCGTTATCTGCTACTTCTCTGATCGATCTTTTATTTAACACAACTGTTTCTAAATCTTAAATAATTATACATCGCTAGCTATATATATTTTCAAGCTTTCATAAAACAATGTTTCACGTTTAAGACTAAAAGTATTGTTGATAAAATTAATCACCAAAACTAGTCAATCCAGTAAAATGTATTAATCAATTTTTATTTATTAAAAAGTAAAGTGAAAATAAATATAATACGGAAACATTTAACTGACGCTCACCAATACTATGTATTAAAATCCATTATAAATTAAACCTAAACCAACCACATAATATTTAGTACCGAAAAACAATTACTGCACTTTGAATTAAAGTGTAATTTTTAACATTTGTTTATGTAAACCTTACTTAAGAAAGTAAATTATTTGAGGTATTTTTATGTCAATTTAAGAACTATTTCGTTTAAAATAACAGGATACGTAGATCTGATCGACTAATTAACACAGAAGCCAATAAGTGCATTTTAAATAGCCTCAAACCCAGGGCTAATTATTCATTTGTAAATTATTCATTTGTAAATATAACACAAAAAAGCAAATTTGTAATAAAAAAATTACCTCAAACAGTAATCATAATTAAATAAAAAAATAAAAAAATAAGGAATAATAATAGTATCAACAACTTTAAATTTTGTGGGTTTGTTTTAAATCGATGACTGAGGCTCAGTCATAACGTATTGGAAATTTTATCTGTTTTTTACAGACCATTAAGGCTCATTTAAAAAAACATAAATTTTAATTAGAAAATCAAATCGTCTCTATGTGCGGTACAAGTACAAAATCAATGTACATTTACATCCATGTGACCGGAACTTTCATAAATACTACAGTTATGCAGTATAGTTTATCAATTAGCTATATCGTACTGTGAGCGTTTAAGCAAATTCCCTTTTTCCCGTCCACACTAAATAAGCGCGAACAAGCCTCCTCTAGTCCTTTTTGATGTTCCGAGATTATTCTTTTCATTATTTTTTCACACGATATTTTTTTTAAAATTCGAATATTGTTTTACAATTTTTACATGCAAATATTAAAATTACGAGGGACGCATTCGGCCGCCTCATAAAACGGCCGCCTGCTCTGCCTGTACGTAAAGCCGGTCCTGCTCAAACCTTTTAAAACCAAATATATAATCAGACATTATTAATCGTTATTAAACGTTAATTATAAATTGGATAACAGAGTAAGATAATCCGAATTAACTTAACCTTATAGTTTCAATATAAAATAAAGTTTGAAAAAATGTTTAGAAAACATTTGACATATTTATCAATCAATAAATATTTTCCATAAGCACTCCTCAAAATATGAAGATGTTTTACTATTTATTATTAATCTTATTATTAATATTATTCTTATTCTTATTCTTATTCTTATTATTATTTTTATTTTTATTATTATTATTATTATTATTATTATTAATATTATTATTATTATTATTATTATTATTAGTTATCATTTACTTGGGTGCTATGGTTAAGTAAAAATGACATATATATATACACACACACACACACACACACACATATATATATATATATCTTTTAGATTAAAATGCAAAAGGATCTTTTCATAGAAAATGATTTCATTTATAAATTTTTAACTTATAGTAGTGAAGTTTTTAGACAATTTATAGAATGCAAAACTTATTTTAATAAATAACTTAATTGGCATTTATAGGATTTGTTCGGACATTAATAATCAAAATTATTATTTAGTTACCCAGCTTTAATCTTCATGTATTCAAATTTTGTTCATTAAACCACTTTCTTTAAATTTCTGATTAATTTATCTTATTACACTTAACTCGACTTTATTAACTGGTGATTTGATGGTTTAGCACAATTAATTAATTTTTCTATCTCTCCCATACAGATATCCATTTGCCTTATGCTGTTCCTCAGTATCTATTGAATCATTCATTACTTTTTCTCTTTAAAATTCTCTTTTTATTTCATTTAAATTATTTGAATTACCTTTAATTATGCAAAAAGATATTTAATTTAATAACTTCGCAGAATTATGATATTTCAAAAAGTAAGATTTTTTATTTTTATTGTTCTATATCTGTAAAGTACATAAAAGATTTTTTTATCTTCATTGCTCTCTAGATCAGTGGTCGGCAGCCTAGGTCATCTAGGGACCTATTGTGAAATTTTAGTGACTCATTGCACATTCTCAAACCTTAGAAGGAAATTGAAACAGCATAAATTAAGTCATTGAAATGGTCAAATGCTCTTAATTAAATAAAGGTTCATTTTTTTACCAGTGTGTTTAATTTTCTGCTAACATTTTATTATTTCATTCAAGTTCTTAATATAGATTTAATGATAATAAATTTGAAATTCTCTATTAAATGTATCATAATGATAACATAATCTAAATTTGGACTCACTTGTAAAAAATGAAGCCGACCACTGCTCTAGATTATAGATCAGTAGTATGTTTTATATCCGACATGAGTTTTCAACACTACATTTCTCAAAAATCCGTGTTCATTAAAAATAACATAATATTGAAAGAAATGAAGCCAAAAAATTTAGATAAATTATGAAAAAGATAAAATATTTAGTTTATTGCATTTAAATTTCTTTCATAATTAAAACAAACTTACATCAAAATATATAATTAATCCAAATATGAATATTGAAAATAGATAAAACACTAGCAAACTCGGAATCAGAATCATTTCTATTTTTCGTATGACTTCTAGCACTCGGTTTTCGGTGATATAATTTAGAGTTTTGAAGTCGTAAAAAAATATTGATGTTGCTGCATGCCACATGCAAAGGCACATTATCATGAAAATATTTCCAAGAACCGCTTTATCCTAAATAAAATAATGGGATTTTATTTTTACAATTTAAAAAAGAAAGCCAATAATACATTTTAGCCGTATTTTTCGCCTACGTGAATAAAATGTAGTTTATTGAATAAATTTGCGTAAAATAGTAGCAAAGCAATTTTTTAGTCCAAATTGATCGAATAACTACAAATCATAACAATTGTTGGTGAATAAAGGTAAAAAGACCAGTGCAGAAATACTAATAAACCTCGCTTGCAGAAAAAGGACTTAAAGAAGTCAAGAAATATGCATATATCATGGAATTTGATTGTCGATTTGAGACTGGGATTATATAGTTGAGAATTATCGAGGCTATTACGTTTAAACCCCATATTCTCAAACTAACTGAAAATTACTAAAATATATTTCACATTGCCTAAAATACTTATTATTATTCTGTAATATTATACAGCCATACACACTTATATATGTATATATGAAGATTTAGAAAAATATAACTTATTGTAGCAAGCAATTGTTTATTTGATGGGATATAATGTAAGAATGACATTATGTCATAAATGAAAGAATGAAAGTTATTAAAACAATTCTAAAATTAACAATTGTCATTTATTTCACTGATTGAAAAAAATATTACACTTCTTTAGAAATAACTACAAAATATGTGAAGAATTTAAATTTATCACTAATATTTATTAAAAGTTTAAAATTTTATAAAAGGTTTTTTTAAATTTAACCCTCAATCGACCGAAATAATTTTGTAACAAGTTTAACTGAAAATTTCTCAATGGACACTTAAGAATTTTTGTCACAAATCCCGAAAAAATACACATATTTACTATTATTTATTTACTAATATTTTATTATAATTAATAATATTTACCAAATATTCTACAACTATTATAAACAAATTTAATGAAAAATGTGTCAACTGAATGCATCAGTCGTTTGATGGTTAAAAATATAAAAGCCTTTTAAAAGACGTTAAAATTTTTTGAAAAAGCAGAAGAAAAATAAAATATATTTATTCTAAACAAATTTTCTTACTTTTTTCAAATTTCATTAAAATTAGATCAATAAATTGAAATTATACACAAATGTTTGTGTTTTTATTATTACTTAATTGCTAATGAATAGTCATGGAAAGTTATATTCATAAAGAAACATTTATAAAGTTAACTCATTTGCATCATTTGATGGAATAATCAGTAAACAAATACTGTAGCTTATCGCCAAGAGTATGAGGAAAATAAATAGTTTTAATAACCCTGCAACATTATTTAAATAAATTTTATTTCATGAAAACTGACTCCAAAGAGTCAGTGCATCCTTTTAAGGGGACTAGTCCGACCATTAGTAGGTCAGACTCGATCAAGTTTTCTTTTGTTTTTTATCTTAAATTCTTCTCATCTGTCCGGTTGAAATAACCAGGCAAGTACGGTCCGCTTTCCATCTCGGGTTCCTTCCTCAGCTCAGGTCCAGCTCCATCGCCATCGCCATCTCCGTATTGTTATTGGGATTCATCCACATTATACCAAAAATTTGGCATATTGGCCTTTGATTCATTTTTCTTGGCATCATTAGTTATAATTGGTTTCAATATTCGAGTTTTAGGCAGCGTTTTTTTTTCAGCATAAGTATTTCAGCAACATTTATTATTGGATAGTAGAAACAATATCAGAATAACATACAACACCCCAATAAAATATTCTATCAGTAAAATATTAAGAACACATCGTTCTAATAAAACACACTAATAAAACACTCAAAATAAAAAATAAAAAGGGAATCTCATTTTAAAATCATTTCAAAAAACATAAAATTAGTCATAAACATAATACTCAAAAAAAAAGAAAAAAAACATACTATCATAAAATTAATGATAAAAATACTCATTAAAGATAATCGACATAAAAATTAGTCATAAACATAATACTCAAAAAAACATACTAAAATAATAAAAAAAATAAAATAAACATAATACTCAAAAACCAAAATCAACATAAAAATTAATCCTAAACATAATACTCAAAAGACATAACCAACAGTAAATATGAAGCCACTCTAGCAATAAAAATATAACTTTTTATAATTAATATAGATAATAGATATAATAGTAGTTATTTGTTATTAGTTACATGATTCATAAAGATCATGTAACTTGCCTCTATAGCCGCTTTAATGCACATTCTCGCCATCACTCCTATATCATTCACTCCTAATCCTAACTTTTGAAGATCCTTATTATTCTCTTTATCCCAGGATCCCAACGATCCAACTATAATAGTGTATACTGCTGCTTTGCAGTTGATAACTTTACCAGTTTCAATTGCAAGGTTCCTATATTTGTCAAGATTCTAGTTAGAACAGATAGTAAAAGTCTTGCCGTCGCATGTTGTATGAGCAGACTTTCAGTTGAGTATCAAATTTTTGAAGTACTTCGCGCATTTAGAATGATGATGAAAATGAGTTAATTTAAATATTGTGGTATATTAAAAACATTAAATAAATAAATCAGGTTTATCTGATTGATATTTTCTTCAATAGAAAACTTTTTCGTACGAAATGATTTATATTAAGTTAATTAAATAATATTGGTAATAAATTTGGTTCTAGATAAAAATAAAATTCGTAAAAGAAATAATAAATTAATCATTTATAATAATTATATTTTTTTTAACGTTTTCAGATTGTACAATGCATATCTCACAGTTTCAATTCTTCATTGTTAGTAGCTTTCAAGGCACTGTAATTAAAACAAGGAAAACCTTGCCACAGATGTGATTCTTCATTAAATAATTTATATCTGTTATATTTAATAAATATTTGAAAAGTTAATGTTTTGTTTAAATAGACAAAACGTTTAAAATGCAAAGAGAATAATTACCAAATAAGTTAAGTAAGGAATTTTTGGTAGATTTTCACTGACTGCAACTTTGAATGTAACACTTGTTAAAAGTATAATCATACATAATTGTAGACGGCCATGTGTATTGTTGGATATAACTGCAAAGCTGCAAAAGGTTAATAAAACAAACATTGAACTGATAAGCATATGATTCAGAATAAAATATCCAAAACGCCGGCTAGCTCGACAGGTAAAAGTTATCGTATACCGTTTTTCTGGACCAATGTTGCAATCACTGATAACTTCTTTAATTTCCACCTGTGCTTAAATGTAACATATAATTAATAATTAATTTGCATAATAAACATATTTAACTAATTATCTAATTATTCAGTAAATATTTAAACCACATAAATCAAAAATTGGCACTGCAAAATTATTTTAGGATAAGCCACTAAATACCTAGGAAATTGCATTGCTCACAAAGATTCTCTGAGATTGTCATGCCTAAATTGATGTTCATGCTGTCACGATTTCATAAATGATAAAATAATGTTTTTTTTCGATAGCAAAAATGAGTAAAACGTATTATACAGATGTCTTTGATTCGAAATGAAGGTTATTATTTTTTATTTATTTACTTGATTTGTATAATTTTTTCATTTTTATTTAAACTATTGGTAAGTTCAAAGAAGATAATGAAGGGCTTATGTATAAAGAATTAGTGTCTCTTAGACCTAAATACTTCAGTCTTTTTGGCGATAAATAGAGCAACAAGGCTAAAAAGATTACATTGTCATCATAATAATTCAATGATTTCTGTAGCCTTGTTTTGAGTAAAAAAATCAATTATGTACAGTTAAAAGTATAAAAATATCCCTACAAATAATGGCTACAAGATGAATTAGGTAAATAAAATTAATGGTTTAGCCTATGAACATTTTAGAGTGGATAATGGGTATAGTCACATTGGATTAAGCGGCTGATATAACTCAAATATATATTTAGAGTTTCCGGAAAAGAAGATTATCAATATTTTCATCCTGGGCAAGGGTATATTGAAATAATAATTTTTGTTTAAAAATTTATAATTTTATTTGTGCAATTACTATTTTAGGCTTTAAATAGCGAATCAGCCTTTTATTTGTATACTGAATTAAACTTTAAGCTTTTTACTAAGAATTTAAGGATTTTACTACACTTTAGTTGACGCAATCGATGTGAAAATTTAATCTTTATATTGGTTATTATTATTATTATTATTATTATTATTATTATTATTATTATTATTATTATTATTATTATTATTTAAACTTAAAAAAAACCCCATTTTTTGTCAAAATATTTCATTTTTTGAATAAACACTGTGGAAATTACCTTACATAGTTATTTATTTAAATTATAATGGTGAACTAAATTATCAGATATGTAAATAATAAAATAAGTCCTTGCTGCAAAGTAACTATTATTTTGATGAAAAAATGTTCGAATTGAAAAGGATTATTTGATAATAAATAATATTTTATAATAATTACTTTATAATCATAAAATTTTTACTTTACAGCAAGGGCTTATTTTATAACTTACTTATCTGATATTATTATTATTATTATTATTATTATTATTATTATTATTATTATTATTATTATTATTATTATTATTATTATTATTACCATAGTATTATTATAATTATTTCACTTAATACTTCATTTACAACTTAAAAACGATTACATAAGACTAAAATACTACATAATATTATAGTTACATTTAACATAAGCCTTTAACTTTGAAATAAATACAATGTCAGTATTAAGTTGAATACATAGTTAACTTGATTAATTTATGTATCATTTGACAAAGAAAAGTCGATTTTTAGATAACATTGAAATAAAAATGTTATCCTGCACATTTAATTAAAATAATTTTTAATATTTAATACTTTTTTGCAGTATTTGAAGAAATACTTATATAAATTTAACAAATACAGCATTATTCAAAAGAGAAAAGTTGAATTTTAAATATTGAAATAAAAATATTAGATGCATAAAAATCATACTGATTAGTTACATAATTGTGCAATTTACTTTGTTACACATTTATATAATTATAATTATAATCATGCAATTAAGTGTTGCACTTGATAAAAACAAAATTTGCAATCGGAAGAGTTATGGTTTTCAAAAGTTTTTAAATTGACATGAACTTGATGAATGTATATACTAAAGCAATATTAAAGACAACGATTAAAATAAAAAATATTTTACTGCAAAAAATTAGTAAACTAATATATTTAATAAATTTATTTAATAAATAATTATATATAAATCATACATCAACATGTGAATGTAAATCCCATTCTTGTGAATCTATTGCGTCAGATAAATTGAGTTTGCTAATATCATTGGGATATTCAACAAATATCATTTCATCAGCTGACAATTCTGTAGAAACCACAATTGACAAGTCCTGAAATCACTCACATTTTATGTAAAATAATATTTTACTTTATGATATAGTTTCATTGTAAAGTATTTTATTTAAAATTTTTTTAGAAACAATTCGAATATGTAATGGAAAATAAAAGTATTTTCAATCAGTGACAATAGCTAATATTAAAATGCTCTCAAAAAATGTGAATTGAAGACATGTATATATGTATATTAAAAAAATAACATTTGAATAATAATTACCGAAAAAAGTGAGAAATCATCGAAAAGATTATTAAATCAATAAAACCAAAAATATATATATCATTTTTATTTATACTTTATCTTCATTTTTTTAATAATTTATTTTAATATATATATATATATATATGATTTTACGATGGTAAAAAATTAAAATAAAATAAATCATTATTATCGTTTTAAATTACTATTCACAAACTAACAACAACATATAGTTTTATTATCTTAGTAATTAAAATTATAGCAATTAATAAAACAATCTTATATTTAATCAGTAAGATATTTAATTTTCTTTTCTTTCACTCAGGTTATTGAAATCGATCTCAATACCTGTATTTGATCATTGCAGTTGATGCTTCTAGCTTTTGTCACAATTACACTTCATATCAAATAATTTTGTAAAACCTTATTGAATCTTGCAAACAGCAAAAATTTTACATGGTGCCCCACATATGACCGAAAGATAGTGGGTTGTTTATCCATGATTTAGATCATCAACAAGTAAACTTTTAAAAAGCACTAATCAAAACCAAAAATCTTAACCCTCTCAGTACTTCTCAGCAAGTACATCAGTTTTGGATAAGTTCAGAAAAAACCTTGAGTCGAGATATATTAGATTTTAATTTTATACAATTTTCACTTACACAATGAAGCATCTGAACGGTTCAACCTTCTAAAGTTCTTTAACAAGGCGCATTCAAGAACGAACTGAACGAAAAGAAAAGCCTTCTGATCAATACTTCACGGAGATCACTGTTACGAACTATGTTCCACAAGTAAATTGTGTTCCAAAAAGTTATCTTCATAATCATATAACCTTTATTCATCGAGGTCAGTCATTTTATTCTTAGTGTATAGCAATAAAACTGAAGTAAAAATTATTACATATTAAATCGATTCAATCTCTGAAACTTAGTTTTTATCGTGATTTTCTGCACATTAAAACAAAATTTGTAACCGATGTAAATTATTATGTATAAAATGTATAAAATGTCCGGAAAAGGTATCATATCACCACATATGTGTCCTGAGTGTAACAAAGGAAACAGATAAATAATGTTTTCATCGTCCTTTATGCGGAAAAGATTCATTATAAGCTTTCGATTTAAATATTCTTTTGTATTTTATTGAATAAAATGGTTTCAATTTCCACAAAAATATGAAAATTTTCTAACGTTAATTACATCGTTTCAAACTATGGGAAATATTTTTTCCTTTTCCTTACGTAACGATATATGGTTTACAATAAAATATAAAAAAGCTTGGAACTACTTTTATTTTTAAGATATATTTGTTAAATTTAATAAAAATTTTCAAAAATATATATTATCCAAGGAATAAACGCAAAATTATTTCCAATTTTTTAAAGAAACAATTTATTGAGTTCAAACGAAAAAATATCCTCGATTTTCTTTACATTTTTAAAATTATTTTTCTTGGACCACTTTGTCTCTTTATAGTGATAAATTCTTTCATAAATACAAATATTGCATGGACATAGAACTCCTCTCACCATCTTGACCATCTTAGATTTATATATCTCACATTTACATTCTGTATTTATTTGTTGAACTTTATTAATTTTATTAATGAAGAAATGGCCGTATTTAAAGAGCTCAGATTTAACAGTCTTAAAAGTAAAATTAATGTGATCATTCAAAACTGATACAAAATTAATGATAGAACTACTTGACAATCAAATGGGAATTGTTTCAACTCTAAAGTTTCGTGAAAAATTGCATTTATTCTTCTCTTTTCAATCATATATGCTGACCCCTTTTTGTCTGGATAATGAACTTCACGTACAACTGTTTGCTTATTTTCTTTGTAAATGTTTTCAATATGAATTTTCGGATTCCATAATTTAGAAATTTCTTTACTCTAAAATGTTTCAAAATAATTCATTCGAAAAAAGAATTTTTCATAATTTAAAATTTTTGTTTTTATTATCGTAATTCAATTTTATTTTGATTTAAACCAAATTTAAAACATGATTTTATGAAATAAATTTACAAATAAGATTTCATTACCATACATATTTTATATAATCAAAGGCTTTATTTCGGTATTTAAGGGTTTATTAAATTTATATTATTCATTGGAAAGTCAGAGCGATAAAGTGAAATTTAAAACAATTTTAAAAAATAAATGTTTTAAAATAATAATTAATATTCGCATCCTTTTTTAAAAATTAATAATAATTTTTGATTGACATTTTAAGTGATACTAAAAAATAAAATGATTTTGTTTGTTTGCAGTATCACAATATTTTACTGACTTTTATAGTTAGATCATTTTTAAAATTACGGAATAAAGTTGTTTTGAGAAAGAAACATTTTATTAAAAAATTATCTAATATTATATTAATTTTTAAAATAAAGCCTAAATACTCCTTATTAAATTTTTTATTCATAGGAAAATAAAAATGAAAAGTTTCGTGTAGATTTTCAAGGTAATTTTTAATACTCTAAAAAACTGATTTAGATTATTCAGATTAAAACTAAAAATAAAATATTTTTTTGGCATTTGTGTTCTTATGAAATTTTTAGTGAATAATATATGATAAAAGCATGGTTGAATTGTGCATCAGCTCTCTTTGAAAATTTTGAAAATAAAGAAAAACATATTCAAAGAATAAAAGAAATGACTCTGCCCAGAAACGCAGTGAAAAATAGAATTTTAAAATTGGCTCAAAATATAACTAATCTACAAAAAACAGAAATATAATCTCTGTGTTTAATCTTGAATTGGGCTTATTTTTTAAAATTTTTTATATGTAAAATTTACTTTTAGTTTGTATGTTGTTTATTCGAGTTAGCGTGTATTGGTTTTTTTTGGCGGAATTGTAAATTTAAAATTTGATTTGAATTGTGGTCAAGGTGGAGGATTTGTAGTTTGAATTATTTTTATAATAAATTAAATTGCTAACAATAAAACAAATTTGTCTTATAAAGAAAAAATATTTTAATAATGTTTCATATGATCGATGATGATTTATCTAGTAGTGATTCGGAATCAGAAGATTTTTCAGCGGAAATTATGAAAATTGATATGTATAGAGAAAAGGTTTTAAAAAATCCTCTTGATTATGATACTCATTGGAAGTTAATTAATGCACTAAAACATTCAGAAAAGATGATTGAAGCAAGAGAATCAAGAGAAACTATGCATATTTATCATCCATTGTCCCCTGAAATGTGGATTGATTGGATAAATGATGAAAAGTCTATTAATTCAGACAAAGATTTCATACGTGCTCTATTCATTCGTGCAATTGAAGATTATAGAAGTGTCGATGTATGGTTTGAATATTGCCAATTTATTTTAGGATAGTTAACTGATAAAGAAGAAATTAGACAATGTTTTGAAGTTGCTATTGCTCAAGTTGGGACTCATTTAAACGAAGGATACTTAATATGGGGGACTTATCTTAATTATGAAAAGTCACTTTTTGAAGATGATGGTAGTAATGAACAAAAGGAACGAATATATAAATTATATTTAAGACAATTATCTCTCTCTTTACAAAGTAATGATGAAACATTAAAATAATTTCTTGAGTGTAATCAAGAGAATAAGGAATGGGAAAATCAAATCCAACACTCTGTATTGATGAAAGTAATGACATAACAGAATCAGCTCGCTTAAAAATGTTTGTTCGTTCTTATGTTGCAAATAAGATTAAGAAAGACTTGATCAGCTTAACATCGTTAGCCACAACAGCAAAAGCAACCAATATTTGCTAAGCATTAGTGAATGCACTCGCTCAAAAAAATAAATATACACAAAATTCTATCAGTAACTGGAGAATTGGAGAACACAATTTGTTTCATAAAAGTATTCACTGAATGTGTTGGACATCCGATTCTGGGTTATCATTGTATCATATACCAACAAGTTTTATGCGCAAACGCTGGTTTAAAGTCATTAGTAAAATCACTTATAAGGAAACTAGTTAAATTGATATCTGCTAGAGCTTTAAATAAACGAAAGTTTCTTTAATTATTAAAAGAGGTACGCTCAGTGTACAACGGTTTGCTCATGTTCAACCACGTTAGATGGTTAAGTCGCGTAAAAGTACTTGAAAGATTCGTTCAGTGTTTAGATGTGATTCGAACTTTTTTTACATAATGATCAGTTCATGAAGAAATAAATCAGTTGAATGACTTTGAAAGTTAATGTTTTTCACAGATTTGCGCCTACATTTAAATAAATTCAATGAGACATTTGATTTAATATTTTCCATAGTAAAGAATTTGTTTTCAGATTTAGATTCAAATGAAAAGCTACACCAAGCCAATTTTACACAGGAATTTTCTACAGTTATTCAGTGAATAAGCAATGAATTTTCTTCAAGGTTTTAACAGTTTCGACAATTGGCAGAAACAACAAAACTTATTTTATATTCACACACAATATCAGTAGAAAAATTTAATTTAGATAATTTTGAGTGGTTGAATTAAAAAAAAATATAGAGATTTTCAAACTAGTTCTTTTTGGAAGCAAAAGTTTGTCAAATTGAGGAACAACTTGCAAAAAATTGAAAACGATCGATTACTGGGCGCAATAAAAATAAGATGAAATAGTGCAAACTTGGAATGTCATTCCCAAAACTTTCAGCTGTATTTAAAAAAAATGCAGAAGACTTTATTATCAATTTGTTCATGCTTGTAAATCCTTATTTTCAGAAATTAATTTTGTAAAAAACAAATTCAGGAACAGAATGACAGATGAAAGTGCAGCTTGCCTGTTATTGAAAGTGACAAAATATGATATAAAGCTTTTGGCATCTAATATACAGTAGCATCCATCAAATTAATTAAAAATAAATTGGATTTGTATGGTTCTTGTTTTTAATTTTTATATATTTTTATTATTTATATATTTTGGAAATATTAATGTTATTTTAAATTGTGGAATATGTCTCTTTTTATTTTTTATAAATTAAAATTTTTTTATTAATTAATTTTGATTAATTTATAAGTTTACTTTTTCTTTTAAACATTATCTGGCACTCCAAATATTTTTGAAGTTTTGATACGTGAACAAAAATAAATTCGCCATCGCTGATTTAAAATATTATACGGGAAAGGCACGCTGTAAGAAAAATTCGCTATAACAATTCTAATGAAATAACAAAATTAAAAATTAGAAAAACTTTGAATATTGAATTTTTAAGATTTTTTATACATATTCTGATGGCAATCTTTTATTAAGTACAGCTAGCACAATGGATACAAAGGCGTTCATTACGCCTCCAACGTATAACCTACATTTAATGAAAAAAATAACAATAAGAAAATAAAAAAAAATTTAAAAAGCGATTTGAGAAAGAAAAAATAATTACTTTGAAATTATTAGTAGAAATTGTTCGCAATTATATGTGAATAAAATGAAAACTGTTTTTAAAGATATTGTCGAAAATATATGAATATTATTTTATAATAAGAAACAAATAAATATTAATTGAAAGTCATTAGAACGAAATTTTAGACAAAAATTTGAGGTTAATAAGTAAAAGAAAAATAGAAATAATTATTCATAAATTAAAAAAAAACACCAAATTAGAATTGCTATGGAAAAGTATCATCTAAAACGTTACAGAAAAATTGGAATAAATTTAAAGAAAGTAAGTAAAAATTAAGAAAAATTGAAGTAAATGAAAATTGTGTCGTGATTAAAAAAATATATAAAAATTAAAATACAAAACTAGAAAATTGAAGGAAAATAGATTTAAAAATGTAAATTCTCATTTCAAATAATATTTCAAGAAAATAATAAAATTAATTTAAAGACAAAAATAGAAATTGCTCCAGACAATACTATCTGAAGAAAATCCTTGAGTTAATATTTAAAGAAAATCACCATTCCGAAAAATTGAAACTAAACGAAAATAATTATACAGAAAAATAGAACTGATTGAAATCGATAAAAATAAAGTTTAGTTAATTAATATTCAGAAAAATAATAAAATTTATATTGCGATTATCATTCAACTTAAGAAGAATCATTCATAATTGGAGATGTTTCTAGGGTTTCCCGAAGAAAAAGCGTTTAATTCAATAAGCAAATCCCATTTTATTCTATGAATGCCGAATTCGATCATAAGATTATTCAAAACTTCTGTTTTAATGATTGATGAGATCAATACTTTTTAATTAATCAATTAATTACTTTGTAATCTGAGATCTACATTTTTTAAGGACTCCTTCAATTTGTAAATATTTCAAATCCATTTATTATTTCTTAATAATATTACTTAAGTTAATAAGACAACGAAAGTGAAATAACATTATTTTATAAAGGATACCGTCAGTATTCATAGAATAGACAATAAGGACTTTAATTCTAAGTTGTGACTGTTAAATGGTACAGTAAAAACGAAGAATAAAACAATACATTATGTGCATTTAATAGCAATATAATACGCTAATTATTCACTGCAAGAATACGCATTGGACATTTTATGACACTATGAAAACTTTTTTAGAACATTCCAAATAGGTTTAAATTTCTAAAAAATGCAATAGAATATAATTTTTATTTTTAATTACACATTTAACCTTATAATGCGCTATTTTTGTAAGAAATTTAAAAACATATTTTATTCAAATACTTAAAAATAATTTCAAAGCCTTCACAAACAATTTTTTATCAAATTTAAAACAACACATTTGAGATATGCCAGTATTTAATGGCAAAATAAAATGACATCTTAAATTTGATACAATGTTATTTTTAGGGTTAATTATTCTATTTCCATAAATTTTAAGTTACTATTTTTAAAAATAATATATTTACTAAAAAATTATTTACTATTTCAATCCATGAACTCGAAATTCAGCTCTTACATTGGATTCATCATGACTGAGGTTTGTATTATTTGAACAAAATGTGAGTTATGGACGATAATTGCTGATTGAGATTGAATGTGACTCAAAAGACAACAGAAAATGTTTATCAGATAATTTAAATCTATATATAAATCTTACATAAACATTTATGTAAATATTTACAATTTGCTGACTACAAGTGGAAGTTTATTGAAATTAATGTAAATTTACTCTTTTTTTTAATTTTTGATTAATTTCAAATTCGAAAATGAGCAAATTTCAAATATTGCTTAAATTTATTTATTTTCAAAATTTTCTTTAAAAGTATTATTTCCTGTTTCAATCTCCATATCTTTCCAATCCAAACTCAAAGGTAATTTTCTGAAGTTTCGAACTATTTTTGTTTCAGCTTTGGATTTTGGCTTGAATTTTTTTTACTTCCCTAACTTACTTATTTAAACTATTTTATATTTAATAAAATAATTTTTTTAAGTTTTTGTTTGTTCATTTTTCCGGTTAACTATTTAATTTCTTTTTTCATATTTTGTTAATATGTAATATTTATTTTGTAAATTTTTCTCGCTATTCTATGCACTGTCAAAATGTTACTTCACGCAATTTTTTTTATTTTTACTTCCATTCTTAATTAAGTTTTCAAGTTCTAGTTATTGTAATTTTTCTATAATTCAGTTTTAATTTTTTTACTACTTGTTTTAATTCACATAATAAACAAATTCTAATAAATAATTCTATAAATTCACAGAGGACATTTAAATGTTGCTTTGAATAAATTACTAAAAGTATGTATAAATATATAAATAATTTTCAAATTTTATTATTATTGACAAGGAAATTATTTTCGAATAGAATAAAATCTACTCCATCAAAAACAAAATTTATTTTGAGCGATATTTACATTTCTAAATTAATTCGTTCTGACTGTTGAAAATTTTATAAATTTATTCTGTAGTTCTTATTAAAAATTATAACACATTATAAATTTATGGAAAATAAATAAATGAAATTGAAAATAGGATTTAAAATAAACAGAAATTTCATTAATTTTTTTTGTTAACTAAATTGTATAAAAATAAAATATTGCAATGTATATTAATTATATTCGGTACTGAATTTTCTGAAATATTATACACAACTGTATAAAATAAAGAGTATTGGATTTTGATATATTATTTATTTTGCATCATTTATTTTTTATTATTTATTTTTATGTTTTGGGAATTCCGAGTTCCTCCTTTGACCCTCACTACCTGAAACCTAACTGTTATCTTGATAACATTTTTGATAGAATTACTATTAAAAGTAGTGATTCAGTAGTGAATTAGATTTAAGAAAGGCCTATAAAGTTCTAAAATTAATATTAATAAATCGACATAAACTAAGAGATAAAATTTATAAAATGTATAATGTTATCTATATTTTATATAAAAATGACAATACAGTATTTAATATATTAATGAACTTACATATTTGTTGGGTTATTATTATTGAAAGTCGGTTCCCTCTGACTCCTCGTATCCTTTTCAAATTAAATAAGTAAACCCACACAGAATAATTTTAATTGCACTTTAACACAGTTACAACTCAATCCAATTTATTTAAATGTTTTGTAATCACAATTTGTGATTTATTTGGACATTTCAACCACCGAATAAATTTGATTACCTTAAGGTAGGTTATCCAATGGATAATCACCTTTTCTGATAGATAACTTTGACTTTACTTGGTTTAGACTCGTTTGACCTGAATAGACTACTCGTTTGCTTCGACCACTGGCCCTTTTGTGTTTTTCCATTTTCCTTTTATACTCCTGCTCAGACTGTTTTCAGACAATTGTCAACAACATTTGCTGCCATACTAAATTATTAAAAATAATTACTTCCCACAGACCAACTTAGCCGACATTTGTCAACAACGTTTGCTACATTACTAATTTAGAAAATTATGAAATAATTACATCCCCATAAATCAGTGGCGCACATTTAATATTGTTTAGACCAGGGCTTCTTAAACCATGGGTCGCTACCTCATTTGGGGTCGCGTAGCAAAATTCTGGGGTCGCGAGAGATAAAAATACAATTTAACAGAAAATGTTTTTAACTTGTAAAATTATTGTTATAAAGATAAAATAACAATTATTCTAGATAAATATATCATAAAATCTTCTAGTTCGGAAAGATTGTTTGTACCTGCATTTCTATTAAGAGTATTGTAATAACTTGAATAATATTTACTATGAATTAGAAGATGTTATAAGAATTTTAAAAAAATATAAATTTATTTTTCTTTTATATTTGTATGGGGTCGTCAAGAAACTCGCAATCATAAATGGGGTAGTGAATTACAAAAGTTTAAGAAGCTCTGGTTTAGACCAATTCACCCTTTTATATTATTCCGTCTACACGCCGGGTTTTCCTCATCTCTCGGGTTTCTTATTGCCTCGGACTTCCCATTAGTAATTAGTTTTTTTAATTAATTTGTTTTTTGTCTTATATTATTTTCTAGGAACCCTTCACTCAACTTTTATTATTATTTCTGGACTTGTCTCTCAATTTGGCGTTCAACCATACCAATTTCCCCCGATCAATACTACTTTCGAATTTTTGTAAATTTTTTAATTAATGTTGCACTTTTATCATTTTGGTGTTTTATTAATTTACTGTGCTTTTTTCGTAATACCTCAACATATTATATTTAATTATTTCGGATATATGTAAAACGCCAACTAAGTGTATTCAACAACTTCTCACTATAGATTTTGACCGATTTTCAGTTTAAAAATTAGTAACCACTAACTGAAATATGGTGTATTTAAACAAATTAATTGATATTATTTTTATTTAAATACCATTTTCAAATCATATACAATAAACTAATCTACTCATCATAATTCGCAGGTATGAGAATTCACAAAAGTTGTCAGGCTTAGTATTTGGTATAATGTTTTTGCTTTTTTTATATATGAAAATTTACTTTTATTTTCAGTTAAATGCTGTTAAAGTAATTTTTAGCCAAAAGAAAACTGATGAACATAATTAATACATTTTATCAAAAATTTTTAAAAATAGAGTAAACATATAGTTAAGACATGCTATTAATTAATTAAAATCATATTTATTTTATTTTTAGATTGTGTGAAAAATAAATATAATAAATTAATTAATAAAATAATTTATTCAAGCTTTTCATGAGAGTTTTCTGCTGGTAATTCATGTTGTTTAGAATTTTCTTTATCATTTATTTTTCAAAAGAATTTTTTCGTGAATTAAAAAAAATACTTTGAAGAAAAACATAAATGCTGCTACTAAAAACTAAATAATTTACAATTTCTACTAAAATTTTACAAATAAAATATTTTATAAGATTTATTGATCAAAACAGTAAAAATGCAAAATTTAATTTGATGATTCTTATTTACTTATTACTTGTCTGTGTAACAATTAAAATAATATGTATTTGCGAATAAAAGGAGAAGAGTGTGAAATAAGTTTAGAGTTAATAAAGTTATTATCCTATAAAAAAGGCCAATTTTCTTTATTCAAATCATATCACAAGGGTTTAGTACCGCTTTATAAATTTCAATAAGTTAAAGTTTCGAAGATTCTAAAACGAATCTTCAAGAGACCTTTACAGCATTGCAAATATTATATCATCCGTACAACATGGAAGATGTTGTTCCATGTCGTCTAGAGTTTTATATTGTCACTAAATTCACGAGTAAAGTATCCGAAATTTTAGTCTGGTCTATAGTTACGACATTTACCTATGTCTGAATTTCTTTGTTTTCAAAAATAATAATATATTTTAGCTACAACTTCTTTAAACGGACAACATAATCTTGTTAATGAACACTGTTGACAAGTGCTTGATAAGAAAGGTACACGTTCAAATCACATGAGCTCGATTTCCATGGCTCTAGGAGCTATAGGTAATTATTATTTCATCGTGATACAATATCCGATTTCTTCTATCTCCCCCTGATTGTGATAATACTACTCTGATTGTGTCAAAACCTGCGTCCGTATAAAGAATAAATGACTTGTTTAAATTAGGATATATTAAACTGTTGGAGATACCAATGCTATGTCTTTTTTACTGAATGCTTCTTCACATTCATTTTTCTGCACCAATCTGTATTATTTTCACACAATGATTTCTATTGTCTTGAAAACTTTGAATAATTTCCTTCTATAAAGTTTTTATAATAATTACAAGTTTCAACGAAACCTCGCTTTTAATTATGCTTTAATGTTTTTGTATTCTTTCTGAGTTAACTATATTACCTAAGAAATTTGATTCTTCCTTCATGAATACTCAATTATTGTAATTTGTCTTTAAATCCGCCTATTTAATTATTTTAAATACATTTTCTATTCTTCTAAGATGTTCTTCTTTAGTTTCTTTCCACACGAGATCAACTTAGACCACTATAAAAATTATTAGGATAGTTCCTGATGATGAATCAATGCTAAAGATCATTCAAAACAAACGAAATTGACATGTATTAGCTAAAAATGTCGTTTTCTCTTTCTATGTTACTTCTAGTTCCATCTGACTCCCAAATCTACTGAGCTAAAATATTTAGATCCACTCAAGATATCTAAAATTACTTCAATATTCGGAAATAAAAATAAGTGATAATACTCCAAGAGCTGTGTCTCCATCAACTGTTGGTTGATAAAGACATGAAAGTGTTATTATTATAATGGGTCATAAGGATAGCTATATTGATAAAGAAGATCCGTCTAGAATAGGTATCTTAACTTTAAAATATCCAATTGAACACGGTATTGAGACAACTTGTGATAACATGGAAAATGTGTAGTATCACTCAATTTACAATAAGCCTATAACAACATCGTTTACGGAAACACCAGTGGACCCCTAGGCGTATCGAGAAGAAAAAATTAGTTTTACAACTACAGCTGAAGGTGATTTTATAAAGTCGACAAAAATTAATATTAATAACTGTCATGCTTTTAATTAAAACGTTAGTTATCAACTTTAATCAAATGCTAATTCTTCATTACAAAAAAACAATTATTTTTAATTATAAATAATTATAACTCACGACAAACAATTATGATTAAAGTGCTGTTTATTTATATATTTTCAAAAATTAAAATAACCATTATTAAAATATTTTAGCACCACTTACTTTAAAATCCTTAACATTATCCAACGAGGGTTCTCTCCATTTGGACTGCAAAAATATTTCGGCTGAAAAATGTTCATTTACTGTATCAACGTGGAAAATCTTCACAAAAACACATCTGATATAGACTCGAATCTATTGAAATATACATTATTTCTACATTATATTTAATTATCAATAAATCCTTTGAACACGTAAGTCGACTAAAGTCGTCCAGAACCAATACTATATTTCATTTAACACGTCCAAAGGATTTAACCAATATTTACAGATTTAAAGATATGATCCTAAATTAAACAGGTCTCAGTGCCGTATTTACCCCTAAACCGACATGGCCATGACCTTTGGGCGGCAAAAATAAGAATAACATTTTTTTATAATAAATATTGTGAAAAATCATGAACATTCAGGCAATGTTTATTTATTATGTTATTAAAGTTTAAACTAATAGACTCACATATGTAACTAATGCTTTAATTACTTTCATTTTAGATAAAAACATACTGGTGCTGGATTTCTTTTCCAAATATAAATTATGTATATAAGGAAGTAGCATCGAAGTGCGAATCTACACAGGAATTGATTCATAGAGACAATCTTCTTGTTTTATAATAAAAGACAGCATAAATATAAACAGTTTATAAAACTGATTGTTGTGACATGTTTCAGAATTTTGCTGATACTATAAACGGTGTAAAGAATGGCTTAAATATAATTTTTTTGTGTAATGCAACCAGTAATCATTTGAAAAATATATAAAAATGATTAAGTATCAGTTATTTAACAAACTGGTGGTTCTAGCCTACAGTAAACAATCTATCTTTTAGATTATCTATCTATCTATCTATCTATCTATCTATCTATCTATGTTTAGATTTTGTCATTCATAAAATATTCAATTGCCGTTGGCGTGCCGAGTACCAGTTTAGTAGTTACCCATAAAAGGTTAAACATAAACTCAGCAAAAATGATTTAACTTTAATATAATGTTTTTTGTTTCATTTAAATTGTATTTAGGTATTAAATAAGATATGCCTGAAAATTTATTAAAATAAAATAATGTTTTGAGACCCGCAAGTACACTTTTATATAACTATGTGAAGAACCTTTCTAATTATGCAAAGTAATTTTTTTTTTCTATTGTCGTCTTGATAAAAGCAGGTAAACGAATCTTCAACACATTGTAAATATCGTTATGAAAAATGACAGACATATTTATTTGACTATGATTTAGTACGTTGGGTGACTGGCATTTAAATAAATCCGTACAAACTCTAAAATAACCAGTTTAAATCCCAATAGTATACTAGTTTCGAGCTTTTGGGTTTCATCAGGACTATATAAGAGACTCAAATATTTCTCTGAGCATCAAGTAAGTACACAATAAAATTGAATCAACTCTAGTGCAAACTTTCCCGGTTTATGCGGATTTTCTTTTGTCTTAAGCAAAATTGAAAATGATGTGATTTTCAATTTATCAGGAAAAGAATGCATTAAGACCATATTGATACATAGAAATGCACAAAATGATTTCAATAACACTTTAAATTATACTTATATTAATTACAGATGAAAAGAATTATTTTTAAAATTTACTAGCAACCGATTTGAGAAAAAGTGAATATTTTTTCAATGTATAAAATGTAAATTTTAACTACATTAAAAACCGAAGTTTCATCGAGTTAAACATAAATTTCTGCTATGAATTGAATTTTAATGTAAATCGGAAATACGAGGGAAAATAATTCTTTTGTTTTAATTTTTAAGAGCCAGTTAAACTGTCATTAAAGGTTTAATAATTTTGTATTAAATTTATGTTTTATTCTTGACAGTAAAAATGTTACCTAAGTATTGACTGGAAAAGTTAATAATTTCTATCAAAATTATTTTTTATTCAGTGTAAAAAGCTTATAAAAAACTATTATTCATAATATAGAAGTATTTTCAATTTACTTTCCTCGTCCAGTTCAACTTTTTTATAAGCATTTACTAAATCTACTGATAAAATATATTTTCCTCCATTCAGAGAATCTAGTATTTCATCAACATTAAATTTGGAAAAGCTGGTATAACCTATTTCAATTTAAAACTCTAAAATCTATACAAATTTGTATATCAGAAGTTCCCTTTTTAACCCACATACAAGTAAAGAGTTCCAAGATGATTCAAATTTTTCTATTATTTTATTTTATTCCAAATCTTTAACAATTTATTCTAACTTTTCTTTATAATGAATTGTTTGTCGACGGGGTTTAATTGTTATTAAGCCACTACTCGTTTCAATTCGGTGTTTTAAAATATTTGTTGCTATATCCCTTTTTGTACACATAAAAATATCGAAAAACAGAATGACAATTTCATATACTGGATTACAACCTCCAATTTTTATTATTTCATCTAGAGTTTTAATATTTTTCTTATAATTGCAAACAAAGATAAACAAATTTAATAAACCTATTCTATTACCTATTCTATTCAGCATTATTTTTATCAAGTGCTATTCGCATTAAAACAAGTATTTAATATAACTTTTTGATTCATCATAAAAATGAAAATAAATATAAAAAATCATTAATGTTGAAAAAATAAAGGATTTCACTAATTTTGCAATTTTTAAAGAAATAAAGACAATGAAAAAACGATTACGAATATTTCATTATATTTATCAAAACTCTACTGTAATTAGTGTGTAAAATGATTTATGGAAAATCACAAACATTCCTTCATAAAATTTATTTTTTGTTCTTATAAATCTTACAATGAAAATAGAAAGATGTTTTCTCAAGATAAATATTGAACAATGTGTCAAAAATTGCATTATTTATTGTATTATTTACATTATTCTTGGATTAAAAAAAAATTAACATTAGGTTAAAAAACTTTACATAATAATGAATGCAAACCAAAATATAGAGTTAACAGTAAAATATATATATAAGAAACTTAGTGACGAACAAAACCTTACCAGCACTACTTATTTTTGATTAAAATAAATAATGTATTAAAACACTTTTAGTAGATATTTATCAAAAGTTTGTGATGCCATATAATCTTAATATAGAACTTGGTCGAAAACAATAACTTTCACAAATTTTAATTTCTTAATTAGTGATCTTGCAGATGGAAAAATATTCTGAGAGACAAATATCATCTAGATTAGTACGTAAGGTTCTAGATTTAATTATTTTGGAAGTCATCCATCAAAAGATTGCTATGAAAGGCTCCTGTTAATACCGAACGCGATGATACTATTATTAGCAGGTGTGCCATCCGAAATCAATTGATATCAGCTCGTCATTTTCTTGGAGAATTATCTGGTAATTGCAATCCTAGCCTTCTTACCATTCATAGACGACTTACTCACAAATTCATGGTTGCTGCCTATTGTCCAAAATCAAAATAATGTCTCTCCAAAAAGAACATTGCATATCAAGTAGATTTCTGTCATCACTACAACGGCTATACATCTGTTAGCTGACATAATTTCATGTTTGCTGATGAGGCCAGTGTACAATAGTTCAACGTTTTCATTCTCGATTTACTATCAATACTCTCAAACATTCACCGTCCGTGATGATTTGGTCTGCTATTAGCAGTACTGAAATAGGTGAAATTTAGTCCATATCTGCAGGAACAACAAATAACTTCACTGTTTATGTTGACATACAATAATATGTTTATAAAATTTTAAATTGATTGTTAACTGTTATTTATTAACTTTCTATATTGCAATAAGTGCAGCTAAACGTTTGCCCCCCACTGTATGGTGTACAATATAAATAAATAATATTTAGCAGCGACATAAAGAATTTTTTATTGATTGACTATTAATCAGATGTTTTATTGATATTCACAAATTTTCGCCAGTCTTTTTAAATGACTTTTAGTAACTCGGCTCGTTAAACCCAAAAAGGACATCAATTCAGATTCAATTATTTAAATACATTCAAAATACCTGTAGACTGAGCATTTTGAACATTATTTATAGGATTTAAAGATCTTATCAACAACACCTCACAAGTTATTCGTTCCCAATAATTTTTTTGCAATTATCATTGAAATCAGACATACCTATTTTCTTACTCGTACATTTCCAAAAAATGATCCCTAATGTGAATCAATCTATTCAGTCAAGAGAGCACAAGAACTGGAGTCAGGAGATGACGGACAGTCTCGTCTCTTTAATGTATGTGGCATTACATGAAAATTTATAAACGAGTTCAGAACACAGACCAACTGGAGTTGAAGACTTATCAGTGAACATACTACTAACTTTGCAAGACGTTGAAACAATCCTAAACTGCATTTTATCTACATATTTGAGGATTTTATGCTTAAATTTTCTGAAACTCTCGGAGTAAGGCAATACCAACTTATGTTTCGGTTTAATATGTTTAGATCGAATTTGTTCCCCTTTCAAACTTGACAACTTACTAATTACAGAATCAATAAGAACATAACCAGCAAACAAATAAGTACAAAAATCATGAGAGTTCAACATGCATCTATCCACACTTACCTTTGTCACACACACACACACACACACACACACATATATATATATATATATATATATATATATATATATATCGAAATAGAATGAATAATCAAACCGAATGCAATTATATTGGAACTAACAAACACAAAACAAATTACTCGTATTTACTTATTTTTGCCCATTATGGGCTTTAACAACTCATTTGAAAAAAATGTATTTTTATTTAGGTAAGGTTTAGCCTAAACTTAGTTTTTTTATTTTTAATTATTTTTCTTTAAAATTTCTCCATCTGTTAATATATTTAATGATAATGAAAACATTGCAACATAAATGCTTCTTGAGATAACTGGGATTAAATATCCTGAAGTAAATTTTCATCTTTATATTTATATATATATATATATATATATATATATATATTTGAAAAGCTAAAACGAGTTGATATCTCAAAATAATATTGACATTGAACACTAATGCGATGCTTTTAAAATCAACAAATTAAACATTTATGCCAAGAAGGTAGATAGTACTACGTTACACCGTACTTCCTACATTTAGCGATATATTCTTTTTACGGTAAAGAGGGCTAAATGAGTTTTCGTAGTATTTTTAGCCTAATCATTCACAGATCTAAACGAACCTTGGCGCTGAGGGCTAAAGTGTATATTAACTAGGGCCAGTTTATTTTTTTTAATTCAGTTGATATTTTCTGTGTTTTGTGGATATTTCTTCTCCTTAGTGGTTATCTCTGGCTTTCACACTTTTAAATAAATCATTCTTTTTTCAACCATTTTTTTCACACTTAATGTTATTTTCGATCAATATTTCTATCAGAATTTCCACTTTTTTCACTAAAAATTTGCTTCAGTGACTACACTATTATCTAATAAATATTCTACCATTTTTAAATTCTTATTTCATTACCACTTATTAAGTGGTTGGTCAATAGTTTTTTGACTTTTGGTTGTTAATTTAGTAATATGGTAGATGTAAATTGTATTTGGCATATTTATGTAATTATTTGTAGAAGTCTACTAATTCTAAATAAAGATATGAAAATGTATTCTAAATAATATAAAACTATTATAGTTTATTTTAATTTTTGACATGTTGATTAAATAATTTGAAAATATTTTCCAAATCTTCATTATCTTGTCATTTCTTTTCATCTTACAACGCAATTAGCTATCCATCACTTATACACACTACACAACTAACTACTAACAAATTTTACATATGCTTAAATACTTACAAAGAAAAATCGCAATGAAAAAAATAAAAAATCAATTTCTTATAATAAACCTTTATAAATATTATTAATTAATTTGGTAGAAGTGATAAAAATTGAATACATCTTTTTTAATAAATAATACAATTTTGTCAAATTTTAGAAGTGTCATGTATGTAGTACAACTTTAACAAATGTTTTGACATTTATTATTGAAAAGTAAAAGTTTTAAATCTTCAATGGAAATAGCATCTACTAGAAGAATAAATGTTAAAAGGTGGATGCAATGACAAATACGGAAATAGGCAAAAGTTTATTCAATTCAATAAAAAAGAGGGTGCTCTAAGATAGAAATATTAATTTAGTATCTTTGGCACAATATTTGAAAGATTCAAATACAAAAGCCAAATCACTCATTCAACCGGAAGTTTTTCTGCCATATTCGTCAAAAACGTAAATCCTTAATTTTGGAAAACGATTTTGTAGATTGTTTCAAATAGAATCAGAACCAGAAAGTTTTGTGGGTGGTGAGTATAGTGAGCTTAACACAACAAATGTGAATGATAGTGTTGAAATATCGCTTATGATGAACTTAACATGGCTATAGAAAAAGAGTGTGTGCAAAAATCACAAGAAGTCGTTTATGTCAACACATTCTCTTAGCAACCGGGAAAAGAACAAACAATTTAGAATTACTTTTCAATTCCTTGCTTACATTTAAATTAATTTCAACTAACTCAAAAAAAACATTTTCTGTATAATGGAATTTTTGCAATAAAATTAGAAGTTGTGTAGGTTATGAGTCGATAAATGCTTTAATATTACTAAAATACTATTTTCTTTCGAAAAAAGAGTAAAATCTTTCATTAAATCTTTTTTTATTTAGCTATATTTGTGCTATTTTAATAAATTGTACCTAGTTTTATTAATTTTTGTAATACGATAATGAATTTTTACATCTGAATTGGAATTAAAAATAAAATTTATGAAAAAACCTTTAATTAAAGCAATACTATAAGAGCGATTTTATTACATATTTAATGTTTTCATGTAAAAAGCAGAAGCAATAAATTTTTTTTCAGAAAAACATATACTTTCTTCTTTGAATTTGGTAGATAACAGCTTGTTAACAATTAATTACTAACCAACTAAGTTACTGTTAAGATGAGAATTATATATTACAAGAAGAAAACGAAGACTTTGATGAAGGCGATAAAGATTTTTATTTAAATGTTTGGCGATCTGTAACCAAATGTTAATATGCATCCTTTTGTTGTTACTGTTTAGTGTAGCGCCCAGTTATTAGTAACCATTTGTTGATACTTAGTTATCCCGCATCCAATTGGTGATATCTATTATCTCAGTACCGATTTATTGGTAACCAGTTTTTGACACCTAGTAAGGCGGTTTCTAGTAACTCAGTTGCTAGTTATTGGTAATCAAGTATTGATATATATTTGTTCAGTACCTAATTATCGATAATTGATATATTGATATCGTTGTTAGTAACCATTTATTGATACTTTTATGTATATAGTTAGTAATCGGTTGTTGATATTTAGTTATTCAGTACTTAGTAGGTCTGTAAATAGTTATTATATGTTGAAACCTAGTTATTCAGTTATTAGTAACCAAGTGTATATATCAAGTTATTGATGCCTAGTAAGTATCCAGTTGTTGATGAATAGTTTGTTAAACGTTTATGCTTATTTGGTTTTAGGTGAATTTATTATTATTCATTTATTTTACCATTTATTTCAAATTAATTTTTGTTTATTTTAAAATTTTTCGTATTACATTAACTGGTTGACTTGGATTTCACTTATTCTTATTAACTTTAAAAGATCTTGACTTTTGGAATCTGATTGATTCTGGCTTTAGCTGTTCTTATTTACTATTTTAAAACTTTAACTTGTGATTTCTAACCTTCGACTTGTAATTTACTCTTTTAAAATTTAAATTAGTCACTTTAGAAACTTTGCTTTACATTAATTATTTTAATTTAAGACTATAAAATCCTATTCTATCCAAAATATCCAGAGAACATAATTACCTCAGTTTCATTTTACAGTTCTTTTAGAACATCAAGCAATTAATTTATGAAAACAGTGAAGTAAATATTATAAAATAACAGTGAACTGATTAAAGATGGTTTGTTTTACCTAAGAATTAAATAAAGGATAAAAGTCTAAAATGCAAATTATTTGATTTTTTTAAAATTTCTTATTTTTCTATTTCTTCATTTAATAAAGTTATGGTTTAGCGTCTTCAATTAAATCAAAAAGCATTGCTTGACTTGAAACTTAAAAATCACTCATCTCAAATTACAAAAAAAAGAAAATAAGGTTATTATATAGAATATACAAATAGAAAGCAAAATAAATAAATTGAAAATGATTTAAACACTAAATATCCTTATTTTATATTTCTAAATAATTTTAAAGGAAGCAATATAATTTTTGAAATTTATCTCAAAAAATAATTCACTTAAATGATAAAATTTTAAATTAAATTTAAATAATTTAAATAAAATGAAGTTCATTCAAAAAAGAGATCTTACTTGTCTTTTCTTATCCATTTATTTGGAAATAGTTTGTTTAAATCACCTTCGAATAAATTCGAAATTCGTTTATATTTACTAATAATTAATTATTGAATTTCTATTGGTTGACAATCTGAATGAAAAAATTGAAATTTTCAAAATATTTCAGTCAGGAAAATAATAACAATTAAAAACAAAGGGTCCAGTGTTTAATATAAAATTATATTTAAAAATATAAGTATTAGATTATAAATCAAAATAAAAACCTTACCGTTTTGTATTTTATTAACGTACAATTTCATTTTCAATGTCAATTTGTTATTGTTAATTTCAAACTTACTTTTGTTATAATAAAAATTATTAATAAGTATTTCTTATTTACTTTAACCAGAACAAAAATTTATAGCAAGGAGAAATAAAATTAAAATTTTATTGTGTTAAAATTCCAAATTAAGTTTCCAAAATATCGAAATGTAAATTTACAGAAAATCAATAAATAATTAATTGCTCAAATTAAAATTTGAAAATGAATTAATAGAAAAGATGATAATGAATAAGGGCTGAGAATAAATTATTGAAAAGTGAATGGAATTGAGCAAAAAATAAAAGGAACAATAAGAACAGAAAATCGTAAGTTAATTAAAACAAATTCAATAGGTAAAAAATGAAAAAAGTAACCAACTACAATTTTGAAAACAACATAATTAATTTTAGTTTTCAGAAAGTGAGAAAATTTAGATAAAAATTTATTAGCGTTTTAGTTCCAAAATAGAATGAAACTTTAAAAATGACAGTTGGAATCAGACCTAGAATAATAATTTAGTATAGGAACCGGTTTAGAAAGCC
The DNA here is from genome assembly GCA_022537955.1 of Schmidtea mediterranea. Classification (NCBI taxonomy): domain Eukaryota; kingdom Metazoa; phylum Platyhelminthes; order Tricladida; family Dugesiidae; genus Schmidtea; species Schmidtea mediterranea. The sequence continues at coordinate 242,704,590 of CM039680.1, read as the reverse complement.
GAATATCAGTATTATATTATGCGAAGTCTTTGCATTTTGTAGTATATATTGAAGTCTAATTTTATTTATCTAATTTTATTTAGATGTAATACTTATATATGGTAAAGAACTCAGAGTCTGTGCTTAAACTAATATATTTTTTTATTAATCGAAACCCTAAAAAATTATTAAAAACACCTTCTATTAAATTTGGAGTTCCCAAATCTCTATAAACCGAGATCAAACGACGAAAATGGAAATTATTTAATTCATACTCGTTTTAAAAGCAATATTTTATAAAAATGATTTTGAATAAATTTATTGTTTTAATACTTCTAAATTTCACCCAAAACATATTCATAATTTATTTGTTTTACACAATTTTATATTCTTCACTATAATAATAATTATAATAACCTTCTATATTTGTTTATGTATTCTGATTCAGAAATAACCTTCCACAACTTTCTGTTTTTTAGCAGTAACAGAGAATAACTCCATACAACATTCCAAAAAGCATAAGGATTTTTTGTTTAAATAAAATGTATTTTTGCTTATAAATTTTTCAATATAAATCAACCTTTTCAAGGTATTGTTTTTTGATTTTGACATTTGTGATGATATTATACTCTATAAATATTATATAAAATTTTAAATTACATTTATATGATACAACTTCATTATTGTGTTTTAAATTACTAATTAAAATATGTTATATAAATAGTTAGATATTAAAGGCTTTTCATTAAAAAAGTAAAATTAAAAATATAAATACGGTGTTAAAAATTCCATCAAATTGAAAATACGTCAAAAATCTGCACGAAAAAACGTACCTTGTTTCGTCTTTTAAATTGTTAAGTTAACATTTTATTACTAATCTCTGCCATCGAAAGAATCTAATTATAGTAGAAATAATTTTAATATTAGAACGAAGATATATGCTACAATTTGTCTGCGAATGACAAATAATTATTATACGAATATTTCTTCATAAAGCTTCTTTTATAGAATATTTGCCATACGCTTCTATTAACTTACTTTAATATGTTACTAATTTTCCATATATATCATACACATTTCGAAATTTGCATAATTTGTTAAGACCAAAAACCAATTCAAACTTGTATTAAAAATTTTATTAAAAAACAAAAAAAATAATACGATTAAAAATTTAAACATCTCGCTAAGGAGTCCAAAAATATATATGAAAAAAAAGTTTCTCAAGCAAAATTCATATATTGTAGACATTCAAAACTCACGTTCGAAATAGTTATAATTGTTTATTATTTGCATACAAGCAGTATTTGCATAAAACTGATGTGTCTAATAAATTTTTGCAGCACCAATATTTCTAGAAAATAAATCGCACCAGTTAGAGAAAAAATATTACCTAGCAACTGATTGCCATACAACCTATATGATGGGTAAATATTTGATATGGTGTTATTGCATACCAGAAATAATGAGAATGAAATTCATTAAAACTGATTCCTGCAATAACTATTTTTCTTTTAACTCAAAAAAGCACTTTAAAATATATAGGAAAAATTCATCAACATTTATGAAGTCTACGAATCACACAAATTATAACAGAACAACTTGTTTCATGCGAATTTCTTTTAAAAATGAATAAGGTGGAAAAAGAATTGTCCAATTCTGGAAAAATGTTGAAAACCTTTACAAAAACATGAATATTTTCATAGGCAAATTAGAAAAACGACGAAAAATGAATTATAGGATTATTGTAAAAAAATTATTGATTTTTAATTGCTTACATTCGTTACTGGTCTTTATAGCTAAACTAATTCAACAAAAAAAAATCAACAAGGACAATTTAACTAAAAACAATTTAAAATAAAGCATCTGAATATTTATCTCATTTAATTGACAATTTTGATAAAATGGATCCTTTCGATTATATGAAACAAATAGCTGTTGTAACAAACATTGATGCTATTGATTAAAATTTATAATTGTTTTGTTATTTTCATTTTAACGTGTTACTGTTCATGTTGTTTAGATAAATAAACCTAATATTTTTATTTTATTTGAATATTTTATTTCATTATACTCTTTACAATGATAATGAGTTAAACAGATAAATTCAAAATTTGTGGATAAACTGATTCAGTTAAATTATAATTAGTTTAATTGTCTCAATTGAATTGAGTTTTAGTCAAATTGTTTTTAGTTCAATTGTTTTAGTTGAATGGGCCTAAAATCACTTTCATTCAGTCCAACATAACTATTCGGTGTTATAAAATTTTTAAGTCAAACTCTTTCCAGAATAATTTTTTTCAAAATTCAAAAAACATATCTTTCCCTTTATTATTTAAATATTGCTTTTTTCAAAAGACTAAATTTTCTTCACCATAAATTGATATAAACATACTTAATTTATTGTTTTTAAACATTTGTGTCATTTTGAAAATACTATTTTAAAAATATTTAAATAATTAATACTTCTGAATTCTCTGTCACTGATGTTAGTAGCTTTGTTTTTAATTTATTCGTTTTTGATCTTTTGTCGATAGGTTGGCAATAAGGACTTGTTGTACATTTGCTTCTTGACAATACGCCTGCATAGAAATGTTGTTCTTTTTTTCGATATTGAAGGTCTATTTTCTGGCTAATTAAATGATTGACAGTAGTATGATGTGCCACATCCAGCACACCCTTCTCCCAGGGTGTAAAAAAAATCTAAATCTAAAAGTAAAAGGTCAAATTTTAAAAAATGACTCATTCAAAGTCATTCGATGAGAAGCACAATTTCTCAAGGTCATTCAAAATTTTCGCAAGGTCTTAGGGTGAGTCAACATATTTTTTCAAGGTCATTTACACAAAGAATATGACTCATTCAAATTTTCTCAAGTTCATTCAAAATTTCTCAAGGTCAAATTATTTTTAAAATTTTTAAAATATAATTTACTACTTAATATTATAAGTAGTCTTATTATTATTATTTTTTTTATATTACTTATTATTATATATAGTATTTATATTATTAATATTACTTATTATTATTATTATTACAACTTTTTATTATTTTTTATTATTACAAGTTATATAATAAAATTATAATGATAGATTACATGATAGATAAGCCGAGTCTTTAGCAAACTCCAGTGAAAAAATTATCTGAAAGAATGAGTGATTTAGAAATCCGATTTGAACTGACCTATGAAACTTTAAAAAGAGCTCGGAACGAATTATCTAAATAAGACCGTTGGTATTATCAAAAATGAATTAACAAAATCAATATTCAAATTAAATGAAAATCTTAAACTCAATCAAAAATAGATAAATCAAGTTCAATATAATATAAAACTTTATTCCAATAAAACAAATGATCAGTTCAATCGTATAATGAGAGAAATCCAAAAACCGATGAAACCAATGAAGCCGGTTCTGCAAAGAAGTGGCAACAAATCATCAAAATTCACATTACCATTATTTATTTTTTACCTATTTTCTTAAATAAATGTATTATGGATGTTACTTATTTTGATGATTAGCTATGAAATGAGATTTTATTAATAATATTAATTGCTAGTTATTTTAAAGTGATTAATGCAAAGAAGTCAATTATTATAACTGTGGAAGGTCGAAATAAAACTCAATGTATGTGTCTAGATATCGCAATGTTGAAGGATATATTACAAAGGATAGATAGGCCAATAAATACAAAATATCTCGTAAAAAGATTAGCGGAAAGAATTGAAAATTTAGATTACAGGTTTCAAGTGAAATATGAGACTTTTAAAAGCGCTCGAAAATGAATTAAATAAACCATTATTCAAATTGGATGAACATGGAAAGCTTTATGAAGAATTGAATAATGAACTTCAATATAATATAAAAGATTATTCCAATAAAACAAATGACCAGTTCAATCGTACAATGAAAGAAGTTCGCTAAAGAAATCCTCAATATTTCCATTTTAAACTATTTTTCTTAAACAAAGACATGTATGATTTGACCGTGTATGATTCTGACTTGTCGAATATAGTATAAATGAGCCTACACTTCTAAAACACACACACACACATATATATATATATATATATATATATAAATGAAATAAAAAAGAAAAATGTACCATAACGAATGTTATCCGACATTGGTTTAACGATATTTTCAATTTTAAAAATGAAATAAAATGAATAAACAAAACGTTTTAATCGAGTATCAGCCAATAGGGTATCGGCCAATCCCGTGATTTCATTATGCATATCTGTAATAATATTTTTGTACTCTAGATTTCGCAACCATAATGTGAATATTTTTCCACTGACAAATACGTTAACACACGTGGGTTGTATTTTAAAAGCCTCAGTGCAGGAAATAATTCAGGTACAAACATACAAAGACATTTTCTTGACATGTTGTATAGATTGATAAAATGTCCCATAATTGACTGGATTTTAATATCCTTTATTCTATCGTGCAATATATTAACGTCTTAAGCTTTCTCGCAGCCCATGATTCTGCATTTGCCGGATTTGAAAAATCAAAAGTTCCTTTATAATTTATATTTGATAACATAATTAAGTAATTATGAAATATTAATCTTTATATACGATTTTAGAAAGAGTTCATTAAAATGTATAATATAAAGAAAAACTATATTTATACAAATTAATAATAGAATTAAGAAATGATGCGGTATATCAAATTGTTGGTCCAAGTGGTAGCGGTAAAACTATGTTTGTATGTAAATTACTGAAATCTAATTTATTCAAAATAAAATTCAACAAGATTTATTGGCATAAGGGTGCAGATGAAGAGCATGGATTAACTCAAGATAATTTTTGTAAATTGAAAAACATGAAAATAGTAAAGAGATTTAAGGATTAAAGGATTAAAGAAAAGGTGATGTCATCATTATTGATGATTTGTATCAGGAAGCTAATAAAGAAAAGGATTTCAATAATTTATTTACAAAAATCAATCGACATGTTGATGTTACTGTGATTTTTATTACTCAAAATCTATTTCATCTGGGTGGTGTACATCGAACATGGAATTTAAATGTTCAATATTTAGTTATTTTCAAGAATCCTAGAGATGCAACAGTTATTGATTTTTTTGCTCGACAAGCATACCTTTATAATCGTAATTTTCTTATCATCATTTCAAGATGCTACAAAATCACCAGATGGATATATTTTTCTTTATTTCACACAACAATACAATGATGATTTACAAGTAAAAACAAATATTTTTAATAAAGAAGGTGACATGGTTTATAAACAAAGTTAAAAACATAAACATGTAGACATATTTATGAAATCCAGGCTTAAAAATGTCAGAAAACATAGAAAAAGTATTAAAAAGAAAATAAAGACCGAAAAAGTTCCACAAAAACTAGTTATACACCGGGTGTTGCGGGTATGTTTCAAAAACAGGAACCGGCACCAGCTCAAAAACGTAGAAAACATCATAAACAAATGGATGAAAGGACATGGAACTATATTTCAAAAATGATTTGCGGTAAATCTGAATTGTGTTTATTTGATAGACCTTATCCCCATGCCGTAATTGAAATTGGGGCCTTTGAAGAAGTATTTCCGATGAATTCTATTATGGAAAGTAGAACTGATATTGAACTTTATATTAACGGTTCACAAACTGAATATTTAGATTTGAACGATACATTGCTAACTGTTCAGATCAAAGTTGTAGATAAAGATAGAAAACCTTTGGGTGAACCTTGTGATGTAATACCAAGATTGAGGGTGGTAACAGTACATATATTTACAAAGCTCTAATAGAAACTATTATAAATTACAATAGCGATACTAAAAATACATGTTTAACTCCTATGGGTAATGGTAGTGATGACGATAGGAAAAAGTGGATTAAGGGTTCGAAATTATTTACCATGTGCTCATCATTGCAACTCAATTTTATGGATCAACCGAAAAATTTACTTCCAGGTGTCAATGTACACATTAGATTAAAAAGATGTTAGTCAGCATTATTACTAAGTACTACTGCTACTACCGCCAATAAAGAACAAATATTTGGAGATAGAAGAATGCCCAACTTTATAGAGGTAACATTTCAAAGTGAATCTCAATATAATGGATCATACACTTCATCGAGCTCAATTTTCAAAATTTATCGAAAAATAGCGATTATAGAGAAACATATACTCAGAATTTCGATAATGATAATTATTGTGCTACTTATATGCAGAGTATTGTGAGAAATATGGATTATTTTGATAAAAACCTTAATTATGGTATAACTCTTGATAATTTTGAAAGCAAATATCCATTCTTTACATTTGTTTTGGCTCACAATTTTGATTTAAATCAGAGTCAATTACCTCAAAATGGAAATTTACAATTAGATATAAAGTTTGCTAAAGCTATTTTGAAAATGAGGTTCAAATAACTGCAAACAGAACAGTGTTAGTTTGAACGAGCATTGTTGTATAAATGTATAGATAATTTATGATAATTTGTCATGGAGTAAGTTTTACATGTATTATTAATATTATTGACGTAGTTCTGTTCAGGTCTATCGAATCGGAAAACAAATACTTGTACATGAATTTTTATGGGTTTTTCCTCTTGATAAATTCCATATTTACATAATAACCAAGCCATAATAGTCAATACTCAATCATCTCATCTCGGTGGAGAACATTGGTTAGCAATATATATGAAACCTAACAAGATATTTGTATTTGATCTTATGGGTTTCTATTATCCGGCTTTAATTGTTTCGAAACTGAAAACAATGGGCAAACCTATTGTGTATAATAAAACTATGTTTCAAAAACCATGAACCTTAACATGTGGTCAACACTGTTTAGCTTGGTTATTATCCAATGGATTTGATGTTTAGCTTTAATAAATGTATTAATGTATTGTGTTTTATTATTTTTATTATTATTTTTATGTGTTGTATTTTTAATTAATATCAATAAAGACAGTACATGATCAGTGCGTGATTAACAAAGAACACATACATAGACTCTCTAGACTGCATGTGTTTTACAAAGAATACATGTCTACAGAGCCGTAACTGCATACGTAAAAATGTCTCACCTATATGTGTGTATTACTATAATGTGATTGGGTAAATCCTGAAAATGATATTCTTTTTATAAACATCGACAATTTCCAAATTTGTCACAATTATTTAAAAAATTTAGAAGAGCAAAATATGAATTCAACAAGTATTTTAAAAAATTTGCTAACCTTGGAATCCGGTAAGGATTATTAATATTAATTTATTATTTTAGATTGGGTTTTGATAACTGAATTGCAAGATCAGTTAAATGTTGCAAATGATGAAACATTTCAAAATGATTTTAATAAGGAAGTTATCATTATTGATGATGATATAGGTAAATTTTAAATTAATTTTGATTTATTTAACAATTAGTTTAGAAAATGAAGTCATTATTATTGAGAATGATGAAATTATTTCAAATTAGTTTAATTATGAAGTTATTGAAATTTTATTTTATGAAGTTATTTTAATTTTATTTTTTCAATATAATTAAAAAAACGTTTTAGATAATACAGTAGATTGGGATAATATCCACAATTCTATGGAAGATTTTAATGTATCCACTTCTATGAATGCTCACATTTTGGTGGAAGATCAAATTTCTATAGATTATATGGATGCTCTCTCTTCTATATGAGATGATGATTCAAAATAAGCCTAAAAATAAACAACAAAATAAAACAAAAAATAAATCAAATAAAAGGCCTGCTGAAAATAATAATATTAATATACCCAATAAAATTATTTAAAAAGAAGTCATCGAAATCAGTGATGATGACACTATAAGTATTGTAAATAATGAAAATATTATAAATAAAGTAAATAATGAAGATATTATTAATGAAAATATTATTCCTTTTATAAATAATATAAATATTTTACTTATTATAAATAATGATATTATACAATTCGGAGGTTCTTCATTAGAGAATAAGCCGAAAATATCTGTAAATTTAAATGGCTCTATCAAAACTTTATATTTTGATATATCTGATGCGCAACTAATTAAAATAACTTTAACTCAACGAATCAGTAATAAATTAATTTTTGAAATAAATAAAATGGGGAGCGTTAAAATTCAATTCGCGATATTAATTAAATTTGAAAAAGATGGCGAGATCCGTGACAATTATTTTTCGAATAATGCGGAGACATTTTTAGACAAAATTTTAAGCAAAGAGGTTCATAAACTTAACGAAAAATTGAAAAATTTACCCATTTAGGCAGTGGATGGCGTGTTATTAATATTTTGAAAATACATTTTATTCTGACTAAATATGCTTCCATTAGTCGTCTGTCCGGACATAAATACATTAAAACCCCTTATGCATTGAAAAATAAAGGAGCTATAGTAAACATAAAAAATAATGATGATAAATGCTTTCTTTACTTCAATCTTTATTTATTAAAGAAAGATATAATTGGTGAAAATCCCCAAAGAGTTTCTAAATATACAGAGTTTTTAGATGAGTCACGGATTGTCTCATGAAGCTTTACAAAATCTTAAAGTTTGAAAAGAAAAACTCTAATTTAAACTTAGCAATAAACGTGTTTTCGTACACACGAACTGTGATAATTGATGACAATGAGGTTCCAGATAATTATGTCTTTCACCATCCTCATTTAAGTTTAATACATAGAACCAAGGTCACTGACAGTAACTCTATTCATTTATTATTGCTGGAAAATAAGGAAAGATACCATCATACCACAGTAACCAATATCAACTGGTTAATGAATTGTCATCAAAACCCTGACTGTAATATACAAATCAGATGCCATTGGTGTGCACGTTGCCTTAATGGGTTTTGATTAGATAATGCATTCAATGCACATGTTGCATTATGTGCCAAAAATAAGACTGGCACAACTATTTTCACATTATCCGAAAATAAAAACTTAGAATTACTAAATTATTCCAAACATATCACCCCACCTTTTGTGATTTATGCCGATTTTGAATCGGTTTTACCTCCTTATGATAGACATCAACAAATTCATATGCCTATTGCAGCAGGCCTATTGCAGCGGCTGATACCGATAGTTTATTTTTAGAAATAAAAAATTTAAAATTAGACGTATTATTACCAGCGATGATTTCAGATGACCTATTAGACACATCAAATTATGATCCCTCTCATCCTTTATATTCTAGGTGACTTGACTCAGTTATAGGCAAGTTCAAGGATGAGAGTAAAGGGTTCGGATACAGTTAGTAGGTTTTCTAATCACGCGTATCTGAAACTCTGATGTATTAGAATTCTTGTTGCCAATTCGTACTTTTGGTAAATCTTTTTTCCAAAACGATAATTATTGAAATAGTTCGTAAAATAATAAAATTCCTTGAAGTCTCTTGTTTGTAATACAGTTACCAACGTCATGCCTTTATTTTGCAAGTGACCCATGTACTATAATATTTTCTTTTTCTGCAGCACCTACTTAAGATAGAACCGTCCAGATACGCTTAAAACTAGCATAAAAATCTAGAATAAACGATTTTTAGAAATCTAGAAATTTTAATATTTGGGCTTTGATTAGCTTACTTTTGAGCTTTAAATGTTTGATAATAATTTTCGATAATTTATTCTCACAATAACAAACTGTCTGTGCAACGTACACATATTGTTTGTATTTATCCCGATAAAAATGCAAATGAATATTAACTTTTTAATATATTGTAGTTGTAACCCATGGGCACATTAATGGCAATCGAACAAAATGGTGACATCACGTGTCAGACGATAAAGTGAAGCCTCTGAGTTCAATTCACTTGTTGATCTGTGTTTGTACACTTGCATTAATAGAAGGTTTTCTTTTTATTTATTCATTCAGCGAACAAAAGCAGGTATGTTAGTTATTTATAATTGTTTTTAATGTTAATATTATTTAATCCTGTTATTTTAGAATGAATAATACAATTGCAGTCTGGTAAAAAAGAAAACCCTTTCATTATCACAGTGAATGGGAAGAGGAGTATTCCTTTATTATGATGCAAGATAAATGTGTGTTTTATTTGCAATGCAACAGTAGGTTTGCCTAACAAAGTAAACGTTGAAAGAAATTTTCTAACAGTACATAAAAACTATGAAGAAGATTATCTATGTGGTACTGCGTTAAGAAAGGTCAACATGGAAAAACTGAATACACAATTAACTTCGCAATAAAATCATTTCTTCGAATACAACACGAACTCGAAGACTGCTACAGTTGCCTCATTCAAAGTTAATGACTCTTTAATCAAACACAATAAACCGTTTCAAGATGTGGAAATATGGAAAGAGGCTTTTATTAAAGCTGGAGAAGTTTTGTTTCAAAATTTTAAAAATAAATAGAAAATAATGACATCCATCAAAAATATGTCGCGATCACCAAATATAATTATGCGTAGAACAGAAGGAATTAGCTGAAATCTTAAAGATATTTTACATGAAAACAATAAAAAATAGATGAATGTATATTTTTATCATCTATATTAGATAGATGAATAAATTTTAAATGAAAATACTGAGGAAATATATTTTTATGACGGGATAAAGATGAAATGAACTATAAAATGGATGCTAATGGTAAATTAATTTAAATAAAAATTATGACAAAGGGGATGCAAGTGAATTGAAAAAGGCTGTGCCGAAAATTCACGAATACCATAAATACATCTGATTTATAGTCAAATTTTGTAGAAAATACGATGTCCTATATGTATATATATATGTGTGTAAACAATAAATTAAGACACATTTAAAATAAAGTTTGAAAAAAATTTGTAATCCTCCCACAGAAAATAGAGAAAATTTAAATGAAAATTTTCCTCACATTTGTATTTAATTAGATTCAAACACTATTTAAAAGATGCCTGCCATCATTAAAATTTTTATACTTAAAATAAATTACTTAATAAATTTAATAAATATAGCTTTGCAAAATATTTATATTCCAGTATTTTAAATATTAAAATAAAAACATTCTCAAATGACACTTTCTATGAATAAATGTTAAGATAAAAGATTATTCTGTTGCAACAAAAGCACTTAAATCCAAATTAATTGAAAAACATGAAAGATATTCAAAATATAAAATTTCATTCAATATGCGAAAATTCGACATAATCAGAAAAAAAGATTCCAAAGGCAAATTGCGATTTTCTGGAGTTTTGAGTAGGCTAATCGAGAACGCTGTATGAAATCTGTTTCAGCTTTTCCTGGAATTCAAGATCCTTTGACTCCATTTCTCGTCGGCGACTTCCAGCCTAATATTTGTGTTCATCACAAATGACACAAAATATATTTTTATTAAACTTACATCAAAATATATTATCATTCCAAATGTGAGAATTGCTAATGCATAAAATACAAATAACGAGGGAATGAGAATAATTTCAATGTTCCAAATCTTTATTTTTACTGCATTTATTGCACTGTCACTAGTGTCAGTATTTTTGTTATAGTAAACTTGCATTGAAGCATGCCAAAAGCACAGACACATTATCAAAAATATATTTCCAAGAACAGTTTTATCCTGAAAAAATGCATCAAAAGATAAACATTTATGATGAGAAAGAAAATAATAATAATAATAATAATAATAATAATAATAATAACAATAATAATAATAATAACAATAATAATAATAATAATAATAATAATAATAATAATAATAATAATAATAATAATAATTATAATAATAATAATAATAATAATATTTATAATAACTTTAATGTAAATAATAAATTGCATATGAAATCATTTTTGGTGAAGATATCAAATAAAATTAAATAAAAGAAAATTTCAAAATACTATGAATATATAATATGCATCAAAATATTAAAATGTTAAAGAAGACAAAATAAGGCGAGTTTATACAAAGGTTTTTTAAAGTTATTCCTTGTGGGTAGGAAACCGTTACTTATGCTAGCGCTATTTTCACATCAATTTTTAGATAAACAAATGACTGATTGAGAAAGAATTACTTTTGATTTTTCTATCTAATATCAACATCACAACATACTTCGTTAATAATATTAGTTCACGATGCAAACAGTTGTGAAAAAAAGAAAAACAGAATTGACAAACAGAAAACATATGTGATCTGTTCAGTGAGACATACTGATCATAAAAATGCTCTATCATGAAGAAACTTACACACTGTCTCAAATAAACCAAAAAGACATACATTGTTGAAAGGTGAAATTCAACAATTTTCATACTCTTTCATTTCCTATGAAATCGGTGCTTTGAAACTAAAACTCTACAAAATAATATGAGATATCAACGGTCAGTTAAGTTGAAGTGACTCCCATTACCCAAAACAACCTTAATAAAGAGGAAGAAATGAAATGTACTAAAATCAGAAAATACGTCCCTACGAAATGTGTAATAATGAATATTAATATATATATATATATATATATATATATATATATATATATATATATATATAAGTTAAAAGATTTAAAAATTTAAAAATTACTAAATAAGTCAAATATGGAACTTTAGGCAAATTATTACTGGCAGCTACTTTGAAAGTAACACTTGTCAGCAATGTTGTCATGCACAGCTGGAGACGACCAAAAGTATTATTAGTTACAGCAAAACTGCAGAATGTCAACAAGAAAAACATTGAACTGATCATGAAATAATTGACAAGAAAATATCCAAATTTCCGACTGGCTCGACATGTAAATGTGATTGCTTGTCTTGATTTCGGACCGATATTGCAGTCATTGACAAGATCTTTTAATTCTACCTAAAATAATTGACACATCAAACCGTAAAAAGTTTTTGTATTAAATAATTTCAACTAAATTTAGTTATTTCATTACAAATAGATCAGTCAAATTATAAAGAATGATTATAACAAACAAATCTTAGTTTATTTATTCCACAAAAGAACAAAAATACTTCATTATTATATTTTATTATTATTATTTTATTCTTGTTAATTTAAACAATTTAATTAAAAATATTATTCTAAATATTTTGTCACAAAGGAAAATAGAATTATTTAATAGATGAACTTATAATATATTGCAGACTAAATTTGCAAACTGCCTTAGGACAAATTTGGTTACATCTAAAATTTAGTAATAAGTACACAAGGATACCTAAAAAAACTTATTTTTAATTTTATTCAAAATTATTTTAATATTATTTTTATAAAACCTTTGTATCCTTAGTAATCGTGTTTTAAAGAAAATTTCACTTATAAAAGAAAAATTAATAAACGAAAAGCGATTAATATATATATTTATAATATTGAAAGATTGTCTGCAACGATGACTTTTTACGGGTTTAGCCACTGAATATATTTGAAAAAAAAATCAAAAAAACACTTGTGTAAAATTTAAATTATTGATTTCTCAAAGGTTAATTTAAAAATAATGAATTTAAAAATAATTTCAAATTTTATGAATTAACAGTATATTGAACAGCATCGCGCTATATATTTCAAATGTTTTTTTAAACTATATCTTTACAAAAACACTTTCTAAAAGCATCACTAATATGAGTCAATTCATTCAACCGACAATGGTCAAGAACTCGAGTTCAGAGATGACGGGTAATCTCACCAGTGTTTGTGGCATTACACACCTCACATGAAAATTGTTACACGAATTTAGAACATATACCAAATAAAATTAGAGATTTATTAATGATCATAATGCTAACTTTGCAAGACATCAAAACAATCTTAAACAGAGTCTTAAACACGTTTGAGGATCTTATGGTTAAACACTGTCAATAAGGCAATAGCAAAACATATTTTGGTTTTTTATCATATTTAGTCATATATTTTTTTTAATGTTGTTTAATTGTTAAAATTGCCTTTTTTGTTATTATCCTAGCTACTAAATAACAATGAAATGTTGTTTACTTCAACATGATTATGAACAGACCATTCTTGAGATTCCATTGCGTTTATTAGATTTATTTTGCTGGGATCATTTGGATTTTCTATTAGCACTACTTCATCGGAAGACAATTCTGTCGATACCGTTACTGACAGATCCTGTAGAAAATGTTAAATATTAATAACATATTATAAATAAATTTCTGTTTTAGTAAATAAATATTTTTTAAGTAGTATATTTATCATTAAATTGTAATATCAAGAATCCAGGCCCTTCTGTAAATTATTATTAGAGTTCTATTTCACACACACTTACACACATATATACACCAAGCCCCATTGAGATAAATTCCGCTATAATTCAAGTTGATACATAAATCAACTTGTCGGAATTTATTTTGTGAAAAAATAAATGCATTTCAGCCATTTTTTAAATGGCTGCTAAGTAAGTTATTTTTTATAGCTATAAAACTTAAAGTTAAAAAATTTTAAGAGTTGAATTATGATTTCATAAGGAAATATGATCATAATTCAAGCTCTTAAATATAACTTTGATCAACTATTTCATATATATTATTATAAGTAATATTTAGGAAATCAAGTAACAATAGCTAATCTCCAAAAATATGTATTTCTTAAAAAATTGAGTTAAATTATTTTTGAAGTTATAAAAATTATTAATTGCATTAAATAATTATATTTTTTATATATATTTTGAAAAAAATCTCCGATTATATACACAAAATAATTTGGTTTATGATTATTTTTTAAAACTTACCAATATAATTTAAAAATTTAAGCTTTTTTTCGGATTTCAGGTTTTGCTTTTTTCGACAGAAATATCTGAAATATTAAATTACTTTTAGTTTTAAGGATAAATCTTATGAAGATACATCCTCATTTACTCGAAATTTCCTAGCAAAAACCTCAAAATTTAAATTAAAAATTTTTTCCGCCATTTTTCTTTCTAAAATTATCTCAAAAATGTCTATAAAATTATTTGTTATAGGGGTATTTTCAACTTCGGATGGCTACATGTTAAAAGTTTACATGCATGTTTTATTATTGGTTGTGTTAATGTGCATTATTTTATTTCTCTCTCGCTTTTTGTGTTTCTATAGTGTAGGGTTTGTCTCAGTGACTATTTTACAAGCAACCTCAATATGTGTTGGTGTGTTTATATGCTATAAATTTATTGATTTTTGTTTTATATTATAGGTGATTTATCTCAACTTCGCTTGGTGTATGTATGATTGTGTGTGTGTGTGTGGATTGTGCCTATTAATAAAATATCGAATGAAATTTGAATGAAACAAATAAAAATGTGATAAATTGAAATAATAAACTGGATTTTTTCAAATGATCTAGCCAAGCTCAACTAACTTGACATATATCATAATAGCCAAGAGAGCATTGTCCTCTTGCAATAGTTTCTTTTTCTAGGTTTATCTGTAAAATAATTTAAAGACAGTTTACGATTTATATTCTACCCAATTCAAGTAAATAAAATGGTCTTTTATTTTTAGGTAATGTAAATTAAAAAGTTTCCTTTGTAAATTTTTGTATTAGGAATTTCTACCTCACCTTTAAAATACTTATTATTATTAGTTGTTGAATCTAATCTTATAATATTTTGAGTTTTCATTTGAAGTCCCTATAATCTCCAAAAAACTGTTTTTTTCTTATTTCACTTAAGAATAAAGCGATGCCTTATTCACTGAAAATCAGGTCAGAGTTTACTTTGAAAGTAACATTTTATGATCTTTTGAGTTTTTCCTATGCCTGACAACTGAGCTTTTCGATTATCGAGGTTTCATGTAAAATAAGTCCCACATATTGCTTTCATAACTTCCATAAACTGAATAAAAAATATCTTTAAATCAAAATTTGAACACAAAAAAGTTTTAAAGAAATTATTAATTAATTACACTTGATGTGCCAAATCAATTAAAACAGATTTAACTAAAATTTAAGAAAGAATAAATATTATTATTATTATTGATTAAAAGAATCACACAACATTAGCCTCGAATAAAATAATAGAAAGCGCCAATCCAAAATATATATTACACTACAATATATTTCAACAGAATCACTTTCATCGCCAGTTAAATTTGAATTTGAAACTAAATTGATTTAAAAAACTTTATTTAAACAAGTTTCTTCATTTAAATTTTAAAAATTAATAATATTAGAAATATCAAATTCTGTTTAAAAAATCCAATTATTTACTTGGTTATAAATATTATATCTCATGGGTGCAATGCCACATACATTGGAATGAATAGAAATTGAAGAAATTTGTTTGAATAAAGCGTTTGAAATTAAATTAGTTTCAAATTTGTCAAAATATATATTATTATTATTATTATTATTATTATTATCTTTATTATTATTATTATTATTTATATTATTAAAAATAATCAATTAAAACAATAGTCATTCATATTGCATTTAATAAATTCTACATTTTAATACATGCACTAACGTTGTAAATATAATTTTACCTGCTTTATTAAATAAGATATTTAAATTCATTTTGAAATTTTATTATTTTTCCAGATTTCACTTATTATCAGTGCAATATTGATTATTCGTATCAAATTCCCTAATTCAATTTCATCATCTAAAAAGTTTCCTTTAAAAAATATAAGAAATATTATGGAATTCCATTTTGAGTCAGAATTATAAAATTAAAATTTATTTAATTTAAATGTCTTTTATAAAATATTTAGTTAGATTTGTTTTAATTATTAATGCTTAGTAATTACATCCATTAACTACTATAGAATTTTTGGCATTTGCTTATACAAAATAATTATAAGTTAAAACTAACAATTATTGAATTCGTATTATATTATCGCAATATTTTGTTAACAATGATTATTGAAATTTATTTATTTCAGTTAAATCTTACAAATCAAATAATTTAAAAAATGATAAACAAATTAATATGCAAAAAATTGAAATGTTCATTTGAATTTTAATAATAATAAGGCTGTTCTTTTGATATTATACAGAAGCATATTTTTAAAAATTAACTTTTTTAATTTTTGACAAATGTTAGTTAACATAAGTGTAACTCACAAATGAATTAGAATCTAATTAATGAAATGTTTAAAGGGTCTAAATTGAACAATTTATAAAAAATAAAAAGTCCTATGCATTATTTACTTTGGGAACTGATATTAATCTTTAGAACATATTTACCTTTATTAGCTTCTATGTTAATATTACCACAATAAAGTTCTATGTGGTTTATAACACTAATTGCAATTATTATTACAAATATTACTGATATGATAATCTTCTTGGAATATAATATAAAATCATAATAATTATCTACATGAAAAATTTTACTAAGTTTTATAAAATAAATAAACATTTCAAATAAATAAATATTTCAAATAAATAAATATTATAAAATTAATTCAAAAAAATGACTTTTCAACAATAGTTATCGACAAATCTATTTAGTAAATTTATTTCAATTTAAAAATCTTTTTTTTTAAGTACTCAAAGTATTTATCTATAGTAGATATGGATAAATCTTTTAGATGTAAATGCACATTAGAAAGTGAAATAGGAAGACAGACTTAATAAATAATGATTTTACATAATTTTTTGAAAACAAAAATAATTTAATATAATAATTTAATAATTTAATATAAATAAAAATTATTGCATTTCATATAAATATATAGCATAAACATAATTTAGTAAATAAGTAAATGTGTGCTTAGCTCCACAAAGCCCACGTACTATCAATTAAAAGTCAGGAGCTAATAAAATATAATTTCCTGTTTTCACACTTTTGACTAAAGTTTACAAATGTCATTTGTTTAAGTTACATTTTAATATTTTTAAAAAAATTTATTTTTATTTTTATAAAAATAAAGATAATAATATTTACAAAGTAGTGGAATATTGAGGATCGGTGAATTATATAAATGCAATAATACAATTCAATTATGATTAAAATTACATACCTGACAATCAAATGGAAATTGCATCAACTCTAATGTTTCATGAAATATTGCCTTTAGTCGTCTTGTTTGCACTAAGTAGGCTACTCCATTATTATCTGGATAAATCACCTCTAATAAGATTGAGTCCTTGTTTTCTTTAAAAAGATTTTCTATGCAAAGTTTTGGATTCCAGAATGTTTTGAGGTCAAAATTCTGTAATTTTAATGTATAAAAATATTTAATTTGTTGTAATAACTTTTAAGAACATTGTAAATTATTATTAGATAATGTAACCATCCCAAATTGACTAAATAAAATATAATAAATGATATGATAATAACAAGATTTACTCCGTGAAAAATAATGTTATGAACTGATACAACTTATAATAACAGTTATCATGAAAATTTAGGTTTTCAACATATCCACATCAATATGTGTCTGTAATAGTATTTCTTTACATAACTATACCAACACCATCAAAGGTTAAGGTCCCCTTATAAAAAAATTATACATATACTTATATATACAAATTTAATGCGAAACTTGTTGTTGTTTCTTTTCTGATAATTTTTGTAAATTTGATTCATTCTTAGAATTCATTACTTTTACACACTCGGCAGTCATTTCATTACCAAGTGAATTTTTCAAAATTCATTGATGAAAACAAAGTTTTGCATACTTATATTGAATCAAACATTGTTAAAAGAGCGTTTTCCAGATTTTTCATTGCATTGAATATATCTTGTAAAGAATCCCACTCTTTTAATATTAAGTTATCAGTTCTTTGTTCGTATACCTTTTTGTCAGAAATATTTTGTGAATCTTGTTTCTAAAAATCGGTTATTTTCAAATTCATTTTTCCATATAACACTATTATGGAATTCTTATACAATATAAATTGTAATATTTTTTCCAAATACTTAAATTGATTAAATCTATCCAGAAAACCTTTTTTTACCTAATTCAACAACACCTTATTTTCCAAACCATTCGGTTTGATATGGTCTTGAACTCGTATCAATAATCTTAAGTTTCTTAACCGTTGACATACTAAATATATATAAAGTATTATTATTTATAATTAGAAAATATTAAACTTGAATTGAAATAGAAATAATAATACACAATTCAGATTCAGTTATTTAAATACATTCAAAATACATGTAGACTGAGCATTTTGAACATTAATTACAATGCTCAAGAACTAGAGTGCGGAGATCATGGAACTATCTCTACAGTGTATGCTATTATTGTTGTTATTATTATTATTATTATTATTATTATTATTATTATTATTATTATTATTATTATTATTACTATTATTATTATTATTATCATTATTATTATTATTATTATTATTATTATTATTATTATTATTATTATTATTATTATTATTATTATTATTATTATTATTATTATTATTTTGTTCCAAAATGGATTCATTAGTTTTATCAAAAATATCCCAAATCTCAACACAGCCATCTTGTCTGGTAATAAGAAATACTGAAAAACTTCTTGGAGACCACGTACCATCTGTGAGACTTTGGACTAGTACAAATTTCACAATGATTAAGTGCTGCAAGTCTCATGGTAGGAATATCAGGGGTGGCCAATCCAAAATATCTTGCGGCCACTTTGAAAATGCATCATTACTCTGTGGGCCGCTTATAAAATTATATATCATCATATTAGGTTTAAATAAACTAAAGACATTTTCGAGGAATTAAAAATTGAAACATAAATAGTCAAGGTAAATCACATGCAGATCGCAAGCCGCAGTTTGGCCGCCCCTGATTTATATTATCTTACCAGTTTTTTGTACATTTTGATAGATAGATTATTGAAAATAATAATAAAATTTCAAATAAAGTTATTAAATTGAAACAATAAATAAAATGAAAATGGTAAACTAGATTTTTAAGAAAATTTAGAAGTCAAGATTCCCAAAAATGCACTTGTTCTATTCAAGAGTTAAATTATATATTTTTATTAATAAACTTATTTGTTGGTAATATTTGTTATTATTTTTTTGTTATTTTTAAAATACAGAAACATACAATCACACACAATACAAAAATTACTTTGGTTTTGTTTAAATTATCTAACTGGGGCTCTCTCCATGTAGACTGAATGAATACTTCTGCATAATATTGTTCATTCACGGTATCAATGCTATATATTTTTAAGAAAACGCATCTGAGATAAACTCGAACCTAATAAATTAGCAGTATAAATTTTCATAACATAATAAAAAAAATCGTGAACCTTACTAAACAATTTAAATAAATATGTTTCAATGAAATATTTTTATTATAAACGCTTCCGATTTTCAAAGAAATACCAGGAACCTATTCAAATAAATTTTTAAACCTTTCAATGTTGAGAAAACCCTATTCCTGATTTTGTTGGTAATTCAAATTGCAAGTTTTTCTTCCCTTATTTTGCAGTTTTTGTTCTGTTTTTTAAATTAAAAATATTTGGATGCAATTTAATGTCTAATTGTTAGAATTTTTATAACGACACACACACAAATATATATATATATATATATATATATATATATATATATATATATATATATATAATGATCTAGTATTTTGATTTATTATTAAAGATGCAATATATTTTACTATACTGAAAGATTCACTATTTATTAAATAAATATTCATAATATCAATATTATAAGTGTAAACATAATTCTAACAAAATTTAAAAATGAAAATTTATCCATAGAAATTTAAACAAAAGGATCACATTATTTTAAATAATTCAAAGGATATTAGAATTTGAAAAAAAACTTTCGTAAATTGTTCCACTTCCTGCTTACTGACATAGGTTATTCATTACTCAATTGAATGAAAGAGTTATAGTTTGATAAAACAAGTAAATGTAAACTGTAGTAATAAAGTAAATTTGAAGTAATTATATTAAACTTGTAAAATTATAATTCACTTTATTATTATATATATATATATATATATATATATATATATATATATATATATATATATATATATATATATATATATACAATAAAAATAAATTATTAAAATACCTTTGAACTTCTAGTTATGGCTGCTGGAACATGTTCTGGTTGATTTTCCGGCACCACTTTCGGTGATAAAAATATTATTTTAACATTTGTCAATTGATCCTGATATTCAATGGAATGTGCGTTACAATTATCCAGCAACAATGCAATTTTTTTGTTTATTGACAACATTTGGCTTTCCAGCTAAAATTCAAATCATATTTTATTCAACTATAATTAACTTTTCCCGTTAATTTTAATATTGGAACTAAAATTTTTTTTCTTTTATAAAACTTTTTTATCCGAATTTAAAAAAAATTTCTTTTTTGTGATGTATATATATATATATATATTAAAATAATTAATAATAAAATAAAATTACTTAATTTTTAAATGTCCTGTAATACTTTGAATTCAATTTATGCTTATTTTTTAAATAAATATTTTATAACAGAACTTAAAAATTGCAGTTATAATTTCAAAAATTTAAAAACAATGTCAAATTTGGTAACGTGATAGCTACCAAATATTAGATTGCCGAGTAATTTATGATGAAACCTTAAATACTTTATTTTAAAAGAATTTTCAGCATCTGTTCAAAACTATGATATATGCTTTAAAAACAGCGAAATATGTTTTGCATTTGAAATAATTTAATAAGAATGAAAATGGATGATCTTTAAAGCTTTTCACAAATATCTCATAACCCAGTAGTTCCAAACTTGTGGGTTGCAACCAAAACACAGATCACCTGAAAATTTATTTTTTAAATAAAAATTTTATAAAGCTTCAACATTAAAGTTAGTAGATATGTGTGACAGATATGTAGATAGATTGTGTGCGACACTTTATTTTGCAATGAACATTGCACAATTTACACTTAAAATGTATACGTTTTATTCCTTTATAAGATCCTTTCCAATTATATAACATTTTTTAACAAAAAAACAAGATGCCTATAAGTTATCATATATTTTAGAACTCAAATACATAAAGGTTTTCAGTTAAAAATTAGTTTGAATAACATTGTATTTAAAAAGATTGGAAATTTGAAAAATGTTTAAGAATGAATTCCTTATTGCAATTTTAGGCAAAGTTAATTTAGATGTTCAAGCCTTATGTATTAAAGAATTAACTCGTGTTGAGTTTATTGTTTCTGAAAAGAGTTCTCCGAAATTAATTGGCGGAATTAAATTTTTAAAAATATATATTTTTAATATATTTGATATAAGTTAAAATTTAGAAGATAATTATTTAATAGAGGGTTAGAAATAAATTAATTTAAAGAAGTTGCATTATTAAAACATTTGAATGAAAATAGGAGTGGTCAAAATAATAATTAGACCCTTAATGAATTATTAGTTAAATAGGATGACATATTTATGAAGCACAAGTGGGATGTAGGGAAAACTGATTTATTAACTAATGCATTTTTAACCTCCGGTAAACCTACTCTTATTAATCAAATGTAGCAACCAGCTCATTTTTTAAGTAGGAAAAATTGATGAATATATAATTGAAAAATAAAAGAGAGATTATGTATAATAAAAAAATTTAATTAACTACGGAACACTATGTGTAAAAAGAAGGATAAAATAATACATTGATATGTTTTGACTAAAGAGGTTTTACAATGTAACCAATACTTACGATTCTCAAATCTAATAAACTACTGAAAAAGTTAGAAAGACTTTTAAATGTAAATATTAATTGTTTTTTTAATATTTTTGTTATTTTAATATTGAAATTAGCAAATAAAATGTTGAAGTTGTTTTAATTATCTTTTGTTAAATATACGAAACATTCTAAAAAGTTCATTTTAATAGCTGTGTTTTAAAAATAATAGAACAATCTATGTCAGCTATTGAATAAAAAAAGACATTTCTCACATAAACCTTTATGTTTTTCTGAAGTAAGTCAAAAGAATTGAAGACGAGATCAAAAAGATTATAATTACAAATTCAATTAGCCAATTATTTTTCAAGCCAAATATTCCTGAATTTTTTTTATAGGGAGTTTAAAAATTTTTCTTTTTAATTATTTGTTTAAATTAATGAAAATATTTTTGTTAAATTTTCAAATTGAAAATTTTTTAAAATTTTTAAGTTCATGATTAAAAAGCCTAAATATTTTTTTCGATTAAAAAGCTAAAAAATAAAAATTGGCTTAAATCGCCTTTGACTGGTCACACTACAGTGAGGGGGTATTTTCGAATAAAATTGGCTCAAATTGCCTACTTACTAGAAAGCCTAAAATTATTTCCTCGAATAAAAAGCCTAAATATATTTTCTCGATTAAAAAGCCTAAAATATATTTCCTCAATAAAAAAGTCAAAGTATTTTTTTCATACTTTAAAAAGCCTAAATACTTTTTATCGATTAAAAAGCCTGAAAAAAATTGACTCAATTGGCCTACCGAAATAAAATCCTAAAAAATATTTCCTCGAATAAAAAGCCTAAATAGTTTTCCTCAATTAAAATGCCTAAAATATATTTCTTCAATAAAAAAGCCAAAGTATTTTTTTATCATACTTTAAAAGCCATAAAAATAAAATTGGCTCAATCGTCTACCGATTAAACGGCCTAAAAAATATTTCATCGATTAAAAAGCCTAAAATATATTTCTTCAATAAAAAAAAGTATGTTTTTCAATTTTAATTATTTGTTTTAATCAAGTCAATAATCATATATTTATTTTTATTAATATTAAATTTTATGGTTTGGTTTAATGAAGTGAATTAAATATTTTTAAAAATTGATATTTTCAATATGCAAATTTTGCCTTTGAATACTTTTTTAAATTTAAAACACGTGTTCAATTGAAAGTATTTAAAATAAATTAAAGTAAAATTAAATAAACAAAAGTAAATTAAATTAGATTCTATAAAAGGCAATAATTGCCAATAATAAGTTAATTGCATAAGTTGAAACAAAGGTTTGAATCGACATAATTTTATTAGTTAAAGGTTTTTAATATGAAATCTTTTAAAGTAATTAATTTTACACTTTAAAAGAAAAATTAAATGATAATAAATTCATCTACAATCATATAAACATTAAACGTTAACCAATTAACTATCAACTTAACAAATAGAAATCAAAATTATGTTACTGACTAGATTTTCTATGAATTGAACATTTAAAATTACATGAAAATCAAACACATAAAACATGAAAAATAATTCAAAAATTTATTTAATAAAAATCTTCATTGTCTTTTTCAATGATTCTAACTAAGCTAAACAAGTTGTTGTTATCAGATAACGATTGTATTCAATTGATCCTAGTTTGACAATTATTTAAATATTATAAAACCCATTGAATCGCAAATACGTATATTTTATCAAATAAAATGCTAGTCAACATTAAGATGATTTAGTAATTGAATTATAATATATATATTTATTAAATTTTTATAATATTTTTAATATTGAAATATTTTAATATTTTTTTTTCAATTCAAATATCCAACGGGGCATAACCCTCATATGTCACTATGAATGAATTTCTTTGAATTAAATATTTAAAATTATTTTTTTACACGTGACTTTTATTAAAGTAATTTAAAACCTTTACAAACACAGAAATGAAATTTCCATTTCAATAGTAAATTAGTTATTTATTAAATGTTTTGTTATTTTGAAATTAAATGACAGTTTACTGACAAAATCTCTCATCAAGTTACCACTGAAAATAATAGTTTGTTTTTGTTTTTGACTACAAAATAAATAAATTTATTTATTCTTAACAAACAAATTTTATTTAAGATATTATATTAAAATTCATAAAATTGAGCTTTTAATTAAATTTTAAAATATTTTTAAGGTTTTTGTTATTGAATCTATAAAGAAACAAGCACTAATTAGATTTTATTTTGAAATATTTATTTAAATATTCTGAATAAAACATTTCTAAAAATAAACTGTGAGATACTAAATTTAAAAATATTAAAATGTACATAGATAAATAATTAAAAAAAATTGAAAATTGAAACAAAAATTATAAATTTCAAATGAAAATTAATTGAATCCAATTTAAAATTATAAAATAGAATTTAAAGTAAATATTATTTAACGATTTCATGAAAGTCAATAAATATTTTTTAATATTTAAATATTAATAAATGAAATCAGTATGTTGTGTTGAATGAATGAAATATTTGCTGTTACGAAACTTGATGAAAATGTCTGAAACTATTGAACATAAATGTAATAGCGGACTGAGAATAAGGCAAACACTTATAAAACCTGTATGACAATGTGATGATGTACAATTTCAAAATAAAATTTTTAAATTCCTTAGAATAAATAAGAAACAGAATGGAAAAGCTCAAGAAAGCTGAAGAAGAATTTGACGAAAATAAAATATTAATCGTTATAATAACCAAAACGTCATATGTAGAGACTATTAAATTTCAAAATAATTGAAATCCAATGTTGAACAAAAGTAATCGGTCAAACGGAAAATCTCGTTGAGAAAAAAAAGATTATAACAATACAAATTTTAAAAGTAGACCAATGACCAACAAAATTCCTGGAACACGATGAATACAGTACAATAACAGTAGACATTCAATATATAAGTTTATTAAAAGAGGTTAACAGTTTTGAATATACAATGAAAATATTTAATAAAAAAAGATTGCTATTAATTTATTCCAACTTATGTTTGAGAAATTTATTTAAATTCAATTATCAGAAGACTGAGTCTTAACTTCAATATTAATGGTAAATGCTTAATCTGCTTACTAGATAGACAAGCAAAGTTCAAGGTCTTTGACCTTAGCATAATTGAGCAACATGAAATTAAAAATATCAAATCGAGTAATATAAAAGAAAGGTGTACAAATGATAGCCCCCCAGTATCGTCACAATTTTATTATTATTATACGTTAAAATCCAATCAGTAATGGAAAGACATTCAATTTTATATAGATAAAGAAATTCAACTAAATATTATTGGTGGAATGAATTTTTTAAATACATTCAGAATTCGTTTATATATTAATGATTGTAATTATAACAATAATATAATGAATCAAACCATAAAATATGCCGGTAAACTTAATAGAAAAAGCTCCCAGAGCTAAGGAAATTTAAAGTCATTCACTTAGATATTGTTGGGTCTTTACCACCGGTAAACAACAAAAAGTATATTCTCACTATTATTTACAGATAATCGTCCTGGCAGAAAGCTATTCCAATTTCTAAAATAACAAGCAATTTAGTAACTATAACTGTTGAAACTGAATGAAGATGCTGCTACGGAGTTTCAGAAATCATCATCACCGATAACAGTAAGCCGCTTACCTAGACTACATTCAGAGAAATGTGTCAGAGGTTCAATGCTGATCATAGACATACAACTCCAAATCACCAACAATGGAATGATAAAGTTAAAAGGTTCCAAAGAATTCTTAAAACTGCCATGAGGGCACATTCAGATAATGACTCAAAAAATTGGGCAAATAAGCTTCCATCAATTCCACTGGGTCGTCTTCGCGATGTCATATATGAAGAAACAAATTTTGCACTAAGTCAAAGTGGTTTTGGAACTGAAGAGCAGCTACTTGGTTATATCATAACTAGAAGCAAACCAAATTCAAAACGAGAAATCATTCTTACCAGGTGAGCTGAAGAAATTGACTAACATGTAACTCAGAGGTGAATTAAGAACCACCCTTAGCCGAAGTAAAGACTTCAAAAAATTTTCAATTCAATTACTAATTGTGATCTTACGAGTATAGGTGGACAAATTCAAAGCAGCCCATCTTGACAAAACTAGTACATCACTCCATAATATTAGTGGAGGGCTATGTTGACAAATCAATTAAATAAATATTAAAAACTATCTAAATACTTTGTTTAAATATTATATTATTTTGTTAAATTTGAAAATCTAGTGTTTATCGATATTATGCCTAATAATCTAGAACAGTGTTTCTCAACCTTTTTGACTTTCAGTCCCACATTTTTTGTCCACAAAAATTCCAGGCCTACTTTGACATTAAAATACAGGATTTTTAAGATATGTAACTTTATTTAACGTTCAATGACTTGCTTGATCTTGATATTGCCAAACCAAAGTGCTCAGTTTAACCTTAAAAGATCGGTTTAGTCTAAGGCATAGATCTATCAATGCACAATGTTTAACAAATTTCTTCGTTTTGATAGTACATCAGAAACGACAGAAAATCCGTCTTCAACCAACCATTTAGTTTGGAATGCAAGCAAGAAAGGCAGCACTTCTTTATAAAGCAACGGGTGCTTGGATTTTACTTGTTACCAAGCGGTTAAACATTTTTTATTTATTTTTTCCTTTTGCATATGACTATCCTTCAAATCAATGATTTCAACAACAACAAAGCGGTTCAGATTTGTCCAATGAATACATGAATACTAGATTCTAGCAGACAACATTATGTCATTCAATCAATCCTTGTTTAACTAAATCATTTTTACCTTTTAAAATTCATATTATGCCATCTAATTGACTCAGACTTTACTAGATCTTACAATCTTTTAAATTTTCTTATTTAATTTACTTATAAATAAATAATTAAATAAATTTGGCAACGATTTAATTAAAAGATAACGCCAATAAAAAACTTTTCGTACGATATATTTTGATAGCATAGCTATCGTCTTCAAGTACTCAAAACCAACTAAAAATATTATGAATTAACATTTAATTTAAACAAATTATTTTTTATTAATTTAATTTTTTAATAAATAAATATTTTTAAAAATATATTTTAAATTAATTTAAAATTTAAAAATTTTTTTTTACTTATATTCTAATTTTTTAAAAATTAATGTAATTTAAAATTTTCAATTATTTTAATAATATTAAAAAAACAAACATGATTTAACATACGTAAACTATTTAAAAACATTCAAAACATTCGTAGTCACAGCAATTTTTACATTAATCTTTGGATCCAATGACCTTATCAGCAATGCTTCACATATCACTCGTTCCCAATAATTATTAAAACTTTTCAACAAAATTCTAACATCAGACATTCCTATTTCACTTTTGCAGCCTCTATTGTGTTCACTAATATTGGTCAAACCCTTCAATCGACAATGCTCTAGAACTCGAGTACAGAGATGACGGGAAGTCTCTCCAATGTATGTGGCATTACACCCATTACATGTAAATTGATAAACGAGATCAGAACACAATCCAACCGGAATTTTTGATTTATTAATAAACATATTGCGTACCTTACACGAATTAGAGACGATCTTATACTCTAAATTTCCCATCTGTTTACTTAACTTCCTTTTATAATTTGTAAAACCTTCAGAGTACGGCAATACTAACACATATTTAGGCTCAACTTTTTTATATAATATTTTTCATAATATTTTTAGTTGGTTTTGAGTACCTGAAGATGATAGCTATGCTATCGAAATATATCGTACGAAAAGTTTTTTATTGGCGTTATCTTTTAATTTACTTATAAAATTTAATAATTTTCTAATCGAAATCATAAAATTCAAATGAAATATTATTCAACCGCAAAATCATAAGATAATTATTCAAAAAACGTCTTCAATATAGTCTATATATAATAAATAATTACACGTGATTTTCATTGAGACAAAAATTCTTATTGAAATTGACCTAAATAATTCAGTGACCGAATTTTCATATATAGAAAATTTTCTTACTAATTATTTTTTAAAATCATTACACGCACTTTTTATTGAGATTATTGAAATTCCATAAAAATTCAACTAAAGAACCTTGATAACATAATTCTAATCAAGTAATCCTAATACTTAGCAAACTTAAAAACTTCCTAACTATATTGTTTTAAATTTAAATAACCACCATAGCCAACGGCACCCGCATCACAAAATGCTTTAACCATAATGTGGTCCTCACAGTTAATTTCAATATATCGCTAAAGAAACTTAAAAACTCTCTTACATAGCGTTTGCTTTACATCGACTTACCCCTTTACATTCATTTGCATTTTACATCCTTCAAAAATTCTAGTGAGGTGTAAGGAGTCTCGGATAAATGACTTGGTTGCACAGGGTCACTAAATACTTAATAACTTTAAATACAAGGAATATTGAGAGAAATAATAAGAAAAAAGATTTTCTCATTAGATTTTTCTTAACATCAAAACTTATTTTAAACTAAATGTGAAACATTAAATCCCATCATTAATCTCATTGTTTTAAATTTTACTCATTTAAATTTTAAAATGAAAGATCTTTATCTCAATTAAAATTTGCATTAAAAATAGATTTTGTTTAACGACAATAGCCAAATAAAGTTTTATTATATCAAATTTGTGGCATAATAAAATAAAACAAAAGCTTTAATATTTCACAGCATGAAATTGTATCAGAAAATAAATCATTACCAAATATATGAAGTCTAAATTATTTAATTCAAATATATAGATTTTAATTATATTTTTTTTGTTTTAACTTATTAAAAATTTACAATTATAATATATTAACAAACATTTATTAAATCATAAATATTTATCATTTTAAACAAATTTAAATTATTTATAAAATTTTTACCTGTTTCTTTTTCTCTTGATCTTTCTGATTCGGTTTCATGCTTAGAAGAATTAAAGAATCTTTAGAGATTTCTTTTCAATGTATCAAAAGTTAGGATTTACCAATTATAAACTAAACTACTTTCATTGGTTGTATAACTTCCATTGTATTTGCAGTAGGACTATTGTGTGAACTCGATACAATTATTAATTATTAATTATTGTTTAAGCTAACTGAAAATGATAGATTTCTTCAAAATTTATTTTATTATATTTCAAATAAGAATTTTTTGTAATAACTTCCAGTATTTTAAGGGTGTTGTTGGAATCAATTTGTGAATTTTGATATTGTTTTAAGTTTTATAATTAAAACAAAATATTAAAAATATTATTTTTGATAATTTCACATGTTAACAAATGATATAAATAATAGCAGAAGGAGGATGTGAATATAATGCTTCAGCTTTCCAATCGGAATTTTGTTCTTTGTATTTTTCCTTATTTGAAATAAAAAAGTTCAAATATAAAAATAGATTAAACAATAATATATAAAATAATAATTTGTTAGAAAAATATCTGCATTGATTGTAGATTTATTATTTTTTTAGAATAAACAATATCTACAACAAAAAAATCTACTTATAAAGGCTGTAAGCATCACCTTTTTCACCGACATCTTTTCCTTTACTGTTAGCAGTTTGCGATGCTCTTTTAAAAAATTTTAAATTAAGTCGTTCATGATTTTAGCTTGTAATTCTAAATTTAATAGTTCTATAACAATTTTTGTACGAAATGTGTCCTATGTCAGTACTCTACTATATGCTGAGTAGATAATTTAAAAATAAGAAAAATTAATAATTTTGAATATCAAGCGCAATACACAACTTAACAAATATTTGATAATATTTTCATTAAAAAATATTTTACACCTTTTGCTTCATTTTCTTGATTTTCCTTGATTTTGTGCACTCAAAACTCAACACTATGATGTACCATGCTTCAATCTTTATCAAAAATCTTTTTGCACTATATTAGACAATATTTCACTAAATAGTCAATAATATTATTCAATGTTATGTAATGTATATATATATATTTCTTTTCATCGAGATGACATTTTTCTATTGCTTTATTTTTTTACTAAACTTTTTTTCATAATACAAGGATTAATACAGATTTAAATAAATTTTGTATTTAAAAATTGTTTAAGAATAAACAAAAATCGTTGTAATAAATAATGTGTTTAACATGTAAAGTCAAATCATATATGATTTTCTTTTTATGATTTTCCAATAAATAATTAATGGAATACGACAAATCTTAAATACCCTCTGACTCTTGTAGATTCATATTGAATTATAGCTTTGTAGCTCACAGTCCTCGTTCATTTTTACTAGAGCCTGAAGGATTATCTGACTATAGGGTTTAACATTGACATGTTGTATATAGTTAATTTTTAATTAAAGTATGTAATTCAGAATAAAGTACTTTTTTCTTAGGGAAAGAGTTTGTAGTGAAAGTGACCACACAGGACCGAGAACAACTTTCTACATACTATATATGCTGTGTTTGTGTGTTCAATGTATTTTTTATCACTTTCTCACATCCTATATTAAACGCGTTTGTTCATTTCAACATTAATATTCAAGATATTGCCGATCAAATAATAGGAAAACATTAAAATTTAATAAAATTTTATTTAAAAAGATCTTCATATTTTAAATGCAATCTTTTCTAAAATATTATAATTCTAAAAAAATTTTCAAAATTATGGAAACATGAAGTTTATAAAAATGTAGAAACTACAATAATAAAAACCTATAATGTGCATTGCTTACATTAACCAGAGAAAATAAAATGGATGAAATTTAATTTATCTATTGAGTTTCATAAAAAAATTTTCCTTCTCCTTAAGAAAAGGAAAAAATATAACCGAAGAGAATTATCAAATGCGTGCAATATTAATGGAAGTCGTTACTGATTATTCAAGAGAAATATATTTAAAAAATGAAATTCTATGTAAAATCTAATTCAAATTCACTGTTAAGTAGAAACTTAATTATAATTTAATGAATTAATTTATCAAATATTTTTGATATAATTTTACTTTTTCCTTCAATTAAATACTAATAAACAAATCAATTAAGAAAATTAAAATTAAAAAATATAAATTACAAATATTTTTTGTTATTTAGTTTCAATGGAAACTTTACTATGCATCAAAGATTCAGAAGATTAATAAAATATTCATAAAATAAATAAAGGCTTATAATATGTCTTTACAAAAAATGTTTGTAAATGTACATCGAAAATAAAAATTGTAGTTCTTCAGACACTGAAAATTCTTTTTTGTAAAATTAGTTTTATCAAAAGTTCTATATTATATTAATTAAAAATTATTAACGACATGTTTTTGTTTAAATATCTAAATAGCCATTTTTACATAGTCGCTTGAATGCTGCTATAGTAAAATATATTTCTCAAGATAAAAGAATATAAAATATAAACTATAGTTTCATATTATATATAACAACGTTGAGATGTTAAAATGATTGATAAATTATAATGTTAAAATTAAACGAGGAGTTTTTTTATGAAAATAAATGTATTGGAAACTAATATTTTTCCGAATGTTTTAACACTTCGTTTTATCAGTAAAATATTTTAACTAAGTCATAATTATTAATTTTTTATACCTTCTGTTATATAGTATATAATTGGGTTATTTATATTCATGTGTAGAAATATCATGGTTGTGTCGAAAGAAATCTTGCCTGGACTCAGCCGAGCCCCCTGTAAAAATGTGTCGGGACGGTATGGGGTGACTGCTATATTAAATACATTTAGTGATTTGCTACACAAAAAAAGTAAAAACAATAAATATTGTCACTTGTTTATTTTCTTTATCCTTGACAAGGGGATATTCTTTATTTTTACGGATTTGTTGTTTTCCTTTTCTTGATAAGAAAAGGCTCTTTATCTTAGTGGATTGGTTGTTTCTTATTTATTTAGTGGATTGGTTGTTTTCTTTTTCTTGGCAAGTGGGTGTTCTTTAATTTTATGAATTTGTTATATTTGATCGAATACAAATTCTTCAGCAAAATTATTGTTAGGATTCTAATAAACACTTTTGCTGATAGTTAAACAAACGAACCTCTGTGGACAATAAGAAGGTTTGTTCGGTATTCGGAAATCTTCTGGGTTTTATGGATCGTTCTTTTTTAAATAATTTCCTCTAGAATTCGTAAAGTACTTGGTTAGTTTTCTTAGTTTTTTCCTTGTTGTCTTGTTAATTTTCTTATTTTACTAATTTTGGGTTTTTACATTTTTTTATTTATTTATTTTAGAAAGTTTTACCCATAGTAAGTTGTTTAGTTACTTACTATTGAGTATTTATTAATTAACAAAATAATTATAAAATATAAATAAGGGCACATTCATAAAAGGTTTGGGAAAATATTCAAAATATCTAAAAGTTCAAAAGACGCATTATGTTAAAGGATGGATTTCTAAAGAAAATAAAATTGGCAATATGTGTTAGTTTGAAAAGAAAATTATCAGGGTATCATTTTAAAATATAACGGCTCTTTTCAAATTGAAAATGTCATTACTATATGGGCATTGCTAGTATGAAGTAAAAATGGAAGAACGCTTCAGAGAGATTAAAATTAAGTAAAAAATATAAATGTCTCAGAGTGTTAGATCACTGGAAACAAGTATGTGAACTTGAGAACCTATGACAAGATATCCTATCGAATCCATAAAAATTGCCAACATTATTTACCGCTGATTTCTAAAAGAGTGTGATGTATAAATTATAATTGAAAGTTAAATATACATTGTTTAAATATTGTAGTAAATTAATAGATTTTTGAATTACTTTTAATTTGTAAATATAACAAAATATAAATCTGGCTTGGATTTCATTGTGCCCTTTTATAAAAAATCTCAGTGGAAATATGTTTTAAATATTAGAGTCACGGATAGCGATGGTTGGAAACGGTTGTAATAGACCACTTAAAATTGGAGCAAACTATTTTCTCTATATAACAATACTTCTGCAATTCAATTCCTCAGAAAGATACGACAGCTGAACACAAAATGTTTCTAGACTTTATGATATTAGAGTGAAATTGACATGTTTCAGCAAAGGTCTCTTACTACTACGAGAAATGTCTTGATAAGTTTTGTATTTCCCTTCGAATAGCATTGATACTCAAGCACCTCATTGCCAAGATTGTTTAAAAGTTCTGCTATACATGTTGATTAATTCAAATAATAATATTATTAAAATCGAAATAGAAATAAAAGTTGCAAATTTATTATAAATCAAAATCCTGAATATTTAAACAATTTTTTATAAGTTACCATTTCCAGCATTTCTAATTATAATACATACAGCTCCCAACAAAAGAAGTGGAACGTAATAGTTCATAATTACATCATGTATTTGTGATGTCCTCAATGTGAAAACTTTACAAAGAATTACAGTTTCATGTCGGTCGTCTCCTAAATGTGCTATGGTGTTATTCTCTTGGCCGATTGTTAGCACTTTGAAATGTCCACATTACCGAGGTTGAAGAAAAGTTGGAAATTCTATTAAGAACCAGACATATGATGCGTCGAGAAGGTTATTCGAAATATGAATCACTACATTTTCTGAAAACTCGGCATGGTATTAAGAATTTGAAAGTAAATTCGTGCTGCGTCGAGGAGTACGTTTGGGTAAAACAGATCATTCACTAACGCGTGAAAGTCAATCAGACACTATATTATTTATATCTGCAATATATTCAAAATTTATGTCAAAATCTTTGAAGTAACTGATGGATCTTTAATGTCTAATATATGGGTTAATATATGTTCAAAATGTTTTACAGAGAGATGGACTCCTAAGAGTTCCCTGTTAAAAGTAAAATATCTGGTTTGTGCAGAGCTCATTGTTTGGTAATAGAATTCTAGTGGCTAGAGTGTACCGTTCTTTAGTTGTGAAACCTCTGCACCAATTCCTATATTAAAAGCATTGGTGGTTAAAGCTAGAGGTAATTTTGGATTATGCAAGTCAAGTGAAATAAATTTTTCAAGACTAGTTTTTTTTGAATAGAAAGCTTTATCAGCTTTGTTCGTACAAATTATATTCGCACTGTTAGGACCTTGGGCTAGTAAGGTCAATTGGGCACTGATTGATGACAGATTTGTAATAAATTTTTCGCAAAAGTGGACTGTTTATAGGAAGCTTCGTAGTGCAGTGATTATAGTTGGTCTGGAAAAGTATTTAATCTATTTTAGATGCGTTATAATATCGAATGAGACAACAATGATATCATCCACGTATGCAATCGAATGTTAAAGGCCTTCTAGAACATGTGTCGTTGAAATGCCTGTGAAGCATTTCGTAGTCCAAAAAGCATGTCAAACATCCCAAAAAAGGTTATCGTGAATGTTTTTGGAGTTGATATTTGTTCTATAGAGATCTGATCTTACGCTTTAGCTAAATCTAATGTTGAGAATATTGAACAGCTAGCACATCTTTGAAAAATATCAGAAATTAGAAGCATTGAGTTTGACTCATCTGGATGGAGAATCCCAAGGATAAGAGAAACGTTGTATAATTACCAGTTTTTTTAATCCTGAAAATTTTTTCACTGCAGCTATCTTATCTTAGTCTAACTCTAAGCGACGATGTTTCACTGGCTCATTGTCGGTTGTTACAATGATGTGATTAGTGTTATTCGAAATTTCATCTTTAATGTTGCATTAAGATAAAAATAGGAAGGTTATTACTTAAGAATGGTGAGGTGATTTCTGTAGGCATGTTTTTAAGGGGTATATTAGAGTATATTAGAGTAAATTTAAATAAATTAAGGTGAATATTTTTTCGGCTGAATATTGATATGTCGGTGATTTTTATGAAATATATTGAATATAGTTTGGAATATTGTCATTTAAAGAGAAATAATTGATTGAGAGTAAATTTTATATAATTTTAGGGCGAAACAATTGACTAAGAAGAGAATTTATGATTTTTTAGGGGAAATAATCGAT
The DNA here is from genome assembly GCA_022537955.1 of Schmidtea mediterranea. Taxonomy (NCBI): domain Eukaryota; kingdom Metazoa; phylum Platyhelminthes; order Tricladida; family Dugesiidae; genus Schmidtea; species Schmidtea mediterranea. Next base: position 242,669,160 of record CM039680.1, on the reverse strand, counting down.
TAAGAACAGGTTTGTTGATATTTTTAAGGAGTTGAGTTGTTTAAATATTGTTCTTTAATAGGTGATTTTTATATTAAAAAAATGATTATAGTTGAAAGAGTGAGAGAAAGTGTTATTTGATGGCAAATGATTGGTCAAGAGTGGAATTTATTTTAGTGAAAAATAGTCGATTAAAAACAAGTTTGTTGTCATTTTTAAGGTGGATGAGTTGGTTAAATATTGTTATTTAAAGGGTAAATATTATCTAAATGGGTATTTTTATGATTTTTATGAAAAATATTGAATACGGCTGGAAATATTGTTATTTGAAGAAAAATGATTGGTCAAGAGAGGAATTTTATAATATTTTTAAAGGAATTTATTTGGATGAATATCGATGTTCAAAGGAAAAAAATAGTACAAATTGTACAATTAAATACTATGAGCAGTCGATAACATATATTAATTTTTATTCAACAAGTACCTAAAAATCTTATAAAATTTTAAAAAATGATCTAACAAATTTTTTCAAATATTTTACAACTTAGTTAATTTAATTAATTTTTTAATTGATAAGTACTATTTTCTTTACAATTTGCTACTATGTTGAAGCTTTCTTTAAATATTTTTATTTTAAAAACTAACAAATTTATTTAAAATTTACATCTTTCCAACTACTTTAATCAAATTATATTCACCAGCTAACCACAATTTAATAAAAGTAATTTCTACAAAAACTAATAGACAATCATATACCTTTGTCTTATAAATTTGGGTTTTAGTAAAAAATATCAGTACACAAGAACCTATGTATATATTGAAGCATGGTATCAGAAATTTAACATATTGGTTAGTAGTTGATAATTATTTAATTTTAATAATGCCGTAGATATTAATTGTATGTGTATTTTTTTTCTATCAGTTTTATTCAAACCTTTAGCATCTTTGAGTTAACAATTTTTAGAGTCAAATCATTTTCAATAAATATATGAAAATTTATTCCAAGTACAATTGAATGTAATATATGTTTTGAGAAATTCATTTATGAATACTTTTCTAATCAAGTTTCATTTTACCAGCAATTAGATTAACCACTACTTGTACTTACTAATTAATTTATCATTAAGTAAACAATAAGATTTGGAGTGAAAAGATAAGAAAATGTATAAAAATAAATTTAAGTAATTTTTTGACGTGTTAGCAATTAATCGATTTATTTTAGACTTAGGGGCATGTGAAATTTAATGAAAAGGTTGACAGTCATCTTTGAAAATAACTTTTAATAATTGTTCATTGTCGGATGCAATTAAAAATATTACAAAAATAGTAGAAAAATTTCAAAACTATTAAGTTTTACAAAATAATTTCAATAAATCACATAAAAGAATGTAAACAAAGCAACAAATTTTTATTCAGAGAGAATACAACAAAAGATTGGGCTTCAATGAATTTGATTAAGAGTTGATTGGTAGCAATCAGGTAACTAAGCAACCAAACAATTTACCAATTTGGAAACATCAATGATCAATAAAAAGAGTGAAGAATATTTTCATTAATAAAATTTGTAATTGAAACTGTATTTCTTTTGATTGTTCAAATTTTTATGTGCTTTTATTTAAAGATTTCTTTGTCAGTAAACAATTTTTGATATTGATTTGCTCAGAAACTAGTTATTGAAAACATATTGTGAGTGTGTGTATATTGAATAATCAAGTATTTTAAGGGGAAATGATTGAGAGAAAATTTTATTTTACTTTTAAGTGGGTTAAGTTGGTTGAATATCGGTGTTCAAAGGGTAAATATAATTTAAATATGGAATATTAATGAATACGATACTCAATTATTCAATGCCTAGTATGTATATAGTGAGTTGTACAGTACTCAGTCATTTGTATACAGGACCTAGTGACTGTTTTTCCGTTATTAATTAATGAATTGTTCAATGTGTATGGGTTATCATTATTCAGAAGTTGATACCAAGTAAGTTAACTTTTTCATTGATTGTTGATGAATTTGTTATTATTATTATTATTATTTTGAAGATTTCATGTTAATTTATTTTTCACATCTTACTTTGAAATATTTTATCGTTATTAACATGTATAAAAAATTCATTGTAAAAATTATACTAAAAATGTCATTGTAAAGTGATATATAAAATTTCTTTGTAAGATTACATTCAAGATTTTATTAAGTAAAAACAAGTATAAAAATTTCATCTTTAAAAATCATATAAAAAATTAATAGATAAAATTACACTAAAAATACATTTTAAAATTCATGTGTAAAAAATCTCATGTGTAAAATTATGTTAAAAATTTAATCATTTAAAAATATGTATAAATATTGATCGATGAAACTATACTAAAAATTTTATTTAAAAAACTTTATCATGTAATATTGTCGACTCTTTAACTTTAAAATTCTTACCTTATGTAACTTACCTTTTGACCCTCTATTTACTTTTAAAAAATTATAACCTTATGTAATTTTCCAACTATAACTTCTTTTAAAATTTCCAGCTTTAAAAATAACCTTTATGTAACTTTACTGTTGGCCCTCTTTTTAATTTTAAAAAATTCTTACCTAACTTACCATATTTTACTGTAGTTACCTTAATTTACTTAAATGTACTCTAATGTATCTTAATTTACTTAAATGTACTCTAATGTACTTAAATTTACTTTAATATACTCTAATGTACCATAATGTAATTTAATTTACTTCAGACCCTTTAATTTACTTTAATTTACCTTAATGTACTCTAATGTATCTTAATTTACGTTAAGAACTTTGATTTATTTAAATGTATTCTAATGTACTTTAATTTGCCTTAATTTACCTAAATTTATTTTAATTTACTTTAATATACTCTAATGTACTTTAATTTACCTTATTTAAAGAAGCCTTTTTAATCGATAAAATATTTCTATGCTTTTTTATTGATAGGTGATTCAAGCCAATTTTTATCCTAGACTATTGTGTGATTGAAAAAAATATTTTATGGATGAAAAAAAAATATATTTTTCTGTGACCATCGTAGGCGATTAGAGCCAATTTTAATTTTAGGCTTTTTTATTGAGAGTCAAAACTACCCCCTGACAATTTGGCGACCAAAAGAATTTTGTGGATGAAAAAAAAATTTATTCAAAAAAAATGTTTTAAACAATTTTAATTCTAAACATTCGCCAAAAATTTGATTTCAAAAAACTCGCCAAAATTTGAATTAAAAAAAATGCTTCAAAAATTTTAATTTGAAAAAATGCGCAAAAAAATTAATACACACAAAATTAATTATCAAATTAATTTTTTTAAATTTTTGGCGCATTTTTTAAAAATTCAAATCTTGGCGAATTTTTTGAATTTAAATTGTTTGAAATATTTTTTTAAATAAATTTTTTTCATCCACAAAATTAATTTTTTTCGGTCGCACTATAGTCAGAGGGTATTAGTTCGGGATTAAGCTACGTCATTACGTAATTTAATATGTTGCAAACCCCCCCCCCCCCTCCCCTTCTATTTTTATTATGCAATGGTGTGTGGGCGCAGAAAGCAAATAACTACCTACTCTTAGAACATATCACTAATATACGTGTGGAAAAAGAGAAAAAAGACATAAGACTTTGTCTGAATTTGATACAGTTAAACGTAATAATGTATAAGCAGGCATTTCCAATGCCAAATATAGACGAGATGTTGAATTTTTAAAAGGATGCAGTGTTTTCAAGCTCGATTGACCTAGGTAATGCGTATTACCAAGTAGAATTAAAAGAATGGTCGTAAGAAAGAACAGCTTTTTTTTAACAAAGAATGGAAAGTATTGTTTCAACAAAATGCTGTTCGGAATCGCTGTAACACCAGATACGTTCCAATAGATGATGGCAAAGTTAATCCGTAACATTGGAGAGCAATTGTATATTCGGACGATATACTGATTTATTCAAACATTAAGGAAAAATATTATGCAATAATCGGCATAATACTAACGACTATTGGGAAAGCTGGATTAACCCAGAAAAGTGCCAACTAATACAAAGACAAATTAAATTCTTAGGACACATAATCAGCAAAGACGGAGTACGGACAGATCCTTCTAAGATTAAAGCCATTCAAAACTTTGAAAAACCAAATTGTGTAAAAAAACATCGTAGCTTTTGAGGTATTTGCAATTATTATAGAAGATTTATCATAGAGTATGCAAAGAAGGCCAAAATGTTAGAACAACTATGTAGTGGTCAGAGTAGCAAGAAGTTGTAATGGACAGAGGTAACAAATAGTGTATTCGGGGGATTGAAGGTAGCAATCACGACGGCACCTATTTTATGTTTTCCAGATCTAAAAAAGGAGTTCATCTTTGATACGGATGCCAGTTTCAATACCATTGCAGCGGTACTTTAACAACGAAGAAAAGAAAGGGTAATTGTGTACGGATTACATTTGATCGACGAGAAAGGGTACACTCTATGAGAAAGGGTATTGTTTTACAATGAAGGAGCTACTAGCAGTATATTACTTTTGCATGCATTTTAAACACTAACTGTAAGGAAGAAAATTTACACTTAGAACAAAAAACCCAATTACATCACAACAATAACAATGAAAGAACCAGTAAAAAACTAAAATCGACAGAAATTTTCGAAATTATATTTGTGGGTGTAAAAAGATACTGATATTTGTTAATGGGTTTTGTATTTTTCATTATAGGGTCGTCATCGGGTTTATTGGTCTTGCTTAGATAGTATTGGGATTTTGGTTATGAACATTTTCATTATGATTCCAAAATTATTTATCTAAAAATAAATATTAAATTATAGTTGGTGCAATAATAATTTCATTCAAATAATCATCACATTCAACTTTCAAATTTCTTAACATATTATGATTGATTACATGCAAATAATCGCGTCTAGTATATGCGTTACTTAAAGCCTTCACATTTCTCAAACTATGCAGTCTTTCGGCTCATTGTCATAATGCACAAAAGTCATACAGTCTCTGTCATAGTGATTAATAGGTGAATTAAAATTACCACTATATAAAATTATATTGTATTAATTTTAATTTCTGTCGAATCTATTTTCATTGTAATTGTGCTTCTGAAATTACCTAAAACCTAAATGACTACTTGTATTGCTACAAATAAATCAAATAATTGAGAATTTATAGCAAATATGCGGTATACGTAACACTGAACCTTTGAATGCTATTTATTTTTGACGTTTATTCCCTATCGATACAACACACATTGTGTTCACTTTGGCACAGTGCCTTGTGTTATTAATATATGATGATAAATGTTATTTTTTTCGATAAATAAACAAATAATATATATATATAGATATATTGGTTTGTGTCAAAAGACAATCTAAGTCTTTTCCTATAACTCTTTTTATCTCTGAAATTTTGAAATATTTGCTGTATAAATTTTTTAAAAACATGTCTAGAAATAAACTTTTTGTTAATTGATATTCTATAGAGATTTTGAGAAATATTTTTAAATCTTTTTGAAAAATTCATCTTTATTCTTTTGAGTCGAATAAGGTTTTCGTCTGTTGGAGAATTCGACATAATTACCAATTGAAGAGTGGTCATCAATTAACAAAATTACTTAACAATTACATAAAGAATTTGTTCATTACAAGTAGATACAACATGTGTATCCATGAAATAAGAATTCAGATATTCCAGATTTTTCAAGCAAACATACAAGTAATCATATGCAATAAGTATATTGGTTTGCTGAACATATCATAAAAAATTCATGGAAAACAATTATCAAAATAAAATTACATCATAACTTCCAAAATGTCATTTGGAATGAAAAAAAGAAGGATTTGGAAAGAGTGTAGATTATGTAATCAACAACTTAATAAAAAAAGTGATTTTATGATTTTAATATAATAATAATTTCAACAGAGAATCTTTAAATACATTAATTATTATTTATGAATTTGAATGGACATGAATTTAAATTTAAAACATTTCTCGATCATGTCGACATTAATAATTTTTTTATGACTTTTCAAAAGTGCAATATATAGCAAATTATTGTGCTAAACTATTCATTCTTAAATATATGAAAATAATGAAATAATATACAAAATATAAATTTTATTAAAACAACTATGATTCATAAATTTTAATAAATTAGAATCAAAATAATTTTTCTCTGATTTAAATTTTTTAGTAATAAAACACTAAAAATTAAAACTTTTATTCTACATCTATTGATATGTGTTTTAATTATGAAATTCACAAAATAATGAGTTTCAAAACTTATGTAAAGTAAAATAAATAAATGAAAGTGTTGAATGGCTAATTTTTGACATTCTCCAAAAGGCATTGAATTTGGATATGTATTTAATAAGGTAAATCGCAAAATCTTTCTTCGTTCTTAAGACGCTTTATTTTTTGTTCAAATTCAATGTCTTTTAAATGCATTTCTCTTCTTCTGCTTCCAGCCTATTTAATAATAATAATAATAATAATAATAATAATAATAATAATAATAATAATAATAATAATAATAATAATAATAATAATAATAATAATAATAATAATAATAATAATAATAATAATAATAATAATAATAATAATAATAATAATAATAATAATAATAATAATATAATAATAATAATAATAATAATAATAATAAAATAATAATAATAATAATAATAATAATAATAATAATAATAATAATAATAATAATAATAATAATAATAATAATAATAATAATAATAATAATAATAATAATAATAATAATAATAATAATAATAATAATAATAATAATAATAATAATAATAATAATAATAATATAATAATAATAATAATAATAATAATAAATAATAATAATAATAATAATAATAATAATAATAATAAAATGATAAACAATAAAACTAATTAAATGTTAATTGTTGTATAAAAATGTATAAAACTAATTATGATATAATTGGATAAAAAAGTTATTGTAAAATTTATCATTTTAAAAAAAGATATTAATTTTATTATATTTCAATTTCTAAAAATGTTTTTCTTTCGATCTATGGCGTCAATTAAAGGCTTATATCACTTTCATATATAAATATTTCATTAAATTATTATGGTAACAGTTTCAGTTTCTATGGTAGTGAATTGTATTCAATTTATTATATATTCATTGGGTAATTTTATTTTTAATGAATCAATTCTACTGTCACATTTTCTCAATTTTTTTGATTTAATAATTATAGTAATTGTTAAATAATTAATAATTATTTCAATCAATTAGTTATTTATTTAAATAATTTTTATTGTTATTTTTAATGCTTTTTTTTTGAAACGGTAAAATAGCCGGGGGTGAGATTATTAATTCTACTGAAATTCTTTTAATAATGACGCGTTTAAATAAATTACGGGAAAATACGTAAAAGCGAATGAACTAGTGATACAGAAAATATTTTTTATTGCTGCACACAATTATTTTTAATTAAATTTAGTATGCTTTAAATGATTGACTTTTCTAAAGTAGCGTGTTATATTTCCCAATTTCGTAATTATTATATAAATAATTGAACAAACAAATTCAAATGAAAACTGTAGCCATGAAATACTATGTACTGTTATTATAATTAAACTATTAAAAAAACTGGTAAATTATTAATTTAAATATTAATAAAACGACATTTAAAAATTTGTTTCTTTAAAACCTTTAGATAACACTTTTAAATTAAAAATATCTATTTTTAACTTTTATGTTTTATAATATGATCAATAATATTAATGTTTCCACTGAATCGGAAAATCTCTAAAATATAGTGTCATTACACCCATTACGAATAAAACGATATACGACAACATAACATATTTAGTACTGAGCATATCACAAACTTTGCAAGACTTTGAAATAATGCTTACATTAAAACTTCGAATATTTTTTAAAATAGCTTTTCTATTGTTATTAAAACCCTTAAAAACGGTAATCGTATAACAGAATCGATACCAGCAAACAAATTATTTTTATGAATTTCATCAAATTTATTCAATTGCACACTATAAGCCATATTCATTACATTATTTTCCGTGTTAATCAAAGGATCAGATTCAATAGAATTAAACGGACATAAAATTGCTCAAGCCTCTCAATCGCCTATGTTCCTGAATCCGAATGCGAAGATGACGGGAAATCTCTGCAATGTATGTGACATTGGAATCATTACATGAAAATTTATACACTTGATCAGAGACTAAACCTATTGTAGTTTGAGTTTATTAGTAAATATACTTAATGATTTTGATACAGAAAATTTAAAATTTCTAAAACCTTCCGAATATGGAACTACAAAAACATTTAATCTGACCATACCAATATCACACTTTAGTGCTTTCATAATGCTGTAGGTAAAAGTCATCCATGATAGCGCCGTTTTATAAATAATATTATTAGTAGCATAAATTGTAAATCAGCTGTGTTTGATATTTATTAAAATTTTTTTAACATATTAAGTGTAAGGATCAAATAAAATTAGGTATACAATTTAATAAATTCATTAATTAATTTATCAATTGATAAATGTGTAATAATAGAATGTTTATAGAACGAAGTATTTGGTGTTTTCTTGCTTAAGATATTGTTGACGTAAAATAATCCTATTGTCAATAATAATACATTTTGAGAAAAGTTTTAACTTAACGAACACCGTCAATAATCATGTCATACATTCTAACAATAACATTATTATTATTATTTTTAACACAGTTTCATATCTTAAAAAGTTACATATTGCCTCGTGGCAGTCAGCCAAAAATCTCAGGTTCTAGATGTTCTTTTTCTTTTATTAGATATATTTGACAACCAGAATAATCCCAAATTTAGTTCTAAATTTTCAGCAGGCTCAACGTATAAAATCATTACCATATGTCTACGGAATATTGTTGACACTTTGTCAACATTCAAGGATAGTTTCAGATATATTTTAATTATTTTACTAAATATTTCTGTCTTACTCAATATCCAATACATTTTCTATTTGCTATTCAATTTCATCTTCTATATCAAATTACCTTCTGTCTGTTATTACCAGGCTATAAATTGTATCAAATACTTTACATATAATATTTACATGTATATCGAGTTTATATTAAATATAAATAAATTAACATAATTTTGACAAAAAATGTCTTTTTATCTTTTTCATATGAAAGCTTGTAGAACCTTTTTATTTTTTTCATTTTTGAGAAACAGACACTTTTTGTTACAGAATTACCGAATGTTTTACAATATTCACAGCTCAATCTTTTGTTTGATATTTCTAATCCATTGTATTTTTCTTTAAAGTTTTTACTTTGCTGTTTAGTCAAACAATCAGATAGATTATCAGTGTTTTCATTGTTTTTATTTTTTTTCGGACTGTGACAGTAATTTATTTTAATTATTTACATTGAAATTCCCGTTGTTTAGTGACTTGAGTTTTATTTGCAATATTTAGGTTTTCCAAGATACTCTCAGACTCATACTTTCACCTCTTTGTTGTCTATTCATTTTAAAAATCGACTAATGCTATTAAATTAACTAATTTTTAAAAATTTATCTTGTTCTAGTCTAAAATTAAAATTGAGCTATTAAATTGTACTACTTTATAAATTTTTATAATAAAATTTTAACAGAATTATCTGAATACCTAGAACATGTCAATGTCAACCATGACGATGACGAATTACGGTTTTTCTGTTCCATGACGCATTTTGTCATGGTCTATTATACTGTTTCATGTTGTATGTTTATACTATATAACAGGGATGGTTAAACTTTTTACTGACTGGAGCAAAAATTATAAATTAAAAGATTTCAAGAGCCACGGTTACACAATAAAAAATATTTTCCGGTTTTTTAAGGTAAAATTTATTTCATTTATTCTTTTTTATATATAATTATTTGCTGGTAGATGCAGTATGTGTCTGCATTATGACCACAAATTTTTTAAAATCGGATTCATATAGCTTGTTAATGCAGTTCGAATTAGCTCTGTTAAATGCTCATATGTTAGCTGCGAACGGTGCTTCGATTTAATAAATCTAATTGTTGAATACAGCGATTCACAGCAATAAGGAGTACCAAATATTGAAATGAATTTACAAACTGCATTTTTCAATCGTGGGTATTTTGATTCTGCAACAAATTTCCAGAATTCTATTGGTGATTGTGATGTTTTATGGTGCATCTTTAGACCTAGGTCTTCCTGAATATCTATTAATTCTATTTGTCCGGCAGATGTTTCAGAAATCAGATACTTAGGAATAGTGAAGCCATTATTGATTACGACAACTTCAAAGGGATTTACGAGAAAATTGATGCAAGTTTTAAAAATTTCTAAATCTATGTAGTATATAATGTCCATTCAAGTTGAATATGTTGAACATGAAAGTTTGTTAAAAAGATTAATTTTCTCAGTATATAATATTATAATATATGCTACTTTCTCATTTTACAGCATTATAAGGATAATATGACGGGGGTCACTAACTGATACACTAAAAGGTTGAATTAGTTATAAAACTTCATATAACTAAAAAATTGATACCTCAAATATCAGATTCTACGCTGCACCTCTCTATAAGCAGTATTCAGATTTTTCAGTAAAATAATAAATTTAATCAGTGTATATTATTAAAATATAATATAGTATAATATGATAATTTATTATAATATATTATAATTAATCATATACGCCGCATTGGTAAATTAGCTTCAGTATGATTTTTAATTAATAATTTTGTAAAAAAATTGGGGCTTATAATTTGAGATTTACGTTATTTAATTACTACTTTTTATAAATTTTTAATTTTAATTATTTTTATAAGTTTGATTTATATTCATCAAAAACATAATTAAAATTTAAAATAATATCAAATATTTATCATTAATAGAACCTGTGTTGCAAATATAAACTTTCAAAATATTAATAATGTGTATAAAAAATTATGACTGAGGTTTACTTTGAAAACAAAATTATATTAACTTAAAATCTCACAATGCTAACTCATACTGAAACTAGCATTTAAACAAACTATGTTATCTAATTCAAACTATGCTATGATATTAAAATCCTTTTAAAAGTATTACTCATTAATAAGAGTAACATTACATCATTCGATAAAGAATACGGAATCGCGTGCCAAATATTAATATAACTCTCGAAATTTTTTAAACATCATTTTAAATGACGAATTCACGTAAAGTGTTAAAATTAAATTCAATTTAAACAATAAACAATAAACAATACTTAACATTAGGAAATTTAATGTTATTAGTTATTACATAGCTATTTTGTGGAAATAGTTTGGCGCTTGTTTAGAATTGTCCCGCATTTTTTAAATAAATTTTATTTTAAATAATAAACTTTTAATACTAGCTTTTATTATTAAAGATAGCTAACATGAGTGTAAAAGCAGTTATCTAACTCGATCATTGGGCAGGTGGCCAGTATTCACGGATATCATGTAAAATCTTTTCAAATGGATTTGCACCATTTAATCTTCGTTGCCACATATACTCACATAAATAACTATCTAACATGCAACGATGCGTCCCAAAATGACGCTTATTTCTTTGTTTCGCAAAACTTCAATATCCTTCAATCATTTGTGTGTTTGCACCGGTAATGGGATTAATGAAATTTACTGAATGGTTGACTGTTTCATGCACGTAACCAAATTCCAGGTTTGGAATTTGACTATATGTCCGCCATTCATCAAATATTATAATTGACCCTGGTCTTATGGATTGCTGTATGATGGGCATTAAGGTGTTTGCCGAGCGATCAGGAACGACATAAAGAAAGCAATCCCCAGTTTCTCTACAAATGCCGCCGAACACCCACTGTTGTGGATAAACACGTCCAACGTTGTTTTTTCTCCTGGTAAATAGAGATTCATCAATCTCTACATGTAAACCAGGACCACCGATGATCAAGGGATTTCGTAACAGACTACTGGCACAAACCTCTCAGAGATAATTGTTCCAGTCAATGATGGTTGCGTTTGATGAAATACTTAACTCCCTTTGGCAAAATTTAATCGAAGTTAATTCAAAACTCCAAGAATATATAAACAAAACAACTTCGGTATAAGAGAGGTTAATGTTTTCCAGCCAAGTTCCAGACTTCAAAGAAACATCTCCATCTTTCTCTTTAATCTGTGATCGATAAAATCATTTCGTGGTTGTTTAGGTATGCTTTGTGTCGATTTAATATACATATATCTTGCAGAAATCTAATGGCACCTTCCTTGGTTCGAACAATGTCATAAAGTGAAAATAAGTTCAAATTAATCATTGATTTTTTGTTTTGTTGATAATCCATCTTTAAAAGTATTAAATGCCATATAATAAAATTTATTTAAAAAATGCGGGGTAATTCTAAACAAGCGCCAATAGTTTTCTACATTATAATCTTTTTTACTATTATATTAATCATTTGTCATATTTTGGAGTTATATTAGAAGAAATCCACATAAGGATTTTGATTAATTTGATTTGAATATTATAAATTTAATATTAAAAATAATCCGATTATTTATTTATTTTCAACCAAACAAGTTTAAATCTTGTAATTCTTAAAAAATAAAAAAATACAATTTAAATACTTTGTTTGAATATTAATTTGCAGTTTCCTAATAGTGAATACACAAATAATTATTGTTGAAATTAAATATTAGAAAACGATATAAAAATTAACCTTATTTAATGTAATATTAAAAAATTTGTTTTTTTGTTATTTATGTAATAATTTTAACACTATTAGTAAATTGAATTTTGGGGGAGCAATAATTGTTTATATGAAGTGACTGGGGGTTGTCAAGATTTAAAGTGAGATTTTGATGATATCTGCGAAAGAAAATTTTGATAATTAAATAAAGTTGTCACTATATAAGTACGACGCGGATAGTTTAGTTTCTTAAGTAGGTAGTTAGGAGCACTCTGTAATACAAAAAAATAGGGGGGGGGGTTATTTACAGATTAATTTCGGATTATCTTGATTACATAATGATGTAATCAACTTAATTAATTTTGTGTGTATTAATTTTTTTTTCGAAATTTTTGTGTGTATTTTTTTTCGAGTTTTTGGCGCGATTTTTTTTTAATTCAAATTTTTGGAACATTTTTTTTAAATTCAAATTTTTGGTGAATTTTTGAAATAAAATTGAAATATTTTTTTTGAATAAATTTGTTTTTCAATCACACTATAGTCAGGGGGTATTTTTGAAAAAGACTAAAATAAATTGGCTTGAATCGCCTAACGATAAAAAAAAGCATAAAATTAAAATTGGCTTGAATCGCCTAACGATAAAAAAGCATAAAATTAAAATTGGCTCAAATCGCCTAAGATGAACACACTATAGTCAGGGATATTTTTAATTCGTAATAAAAACTAATGCAATATTTGGTCTCAATACTTTCTATAGGTAAATATAGGCATAAAATAAAAATGGCTTGAAACGCCTACTGATAAAAAAATTAACAGGGGTATTTTATAGGCTTGTTAAAAAAACAAACACTTGAAATATTTGTTCATACAATTTTCATAGGCAAATTTAGGCTCTAGATAAAAATAATTTAAAATACCTAAAGTAAATTAAGATAAATTAAAGTACATTAGAATACATTTAAGTATATTAGAGTAAATTAAGGTTCCTCTAGTAAATTAAGATACATTAGAGTACATTAAGGTAAATTAATGTAAATTAAAGGGTCGAAAGTCAATTTAAGTACATAAGGGTACATTTAAGTAAATTATGGTTCATAAAGTAAATTAAGGTACATCAGAGTAATTTAAAGTACGTTAGAATAAATTTAAGTAAATTAAGGTTCTTAAAGTAATATAAGGTGCCTAGAGTAAAGTATGGTAAGTTAGGTAAGAATTTTTTAAAATTAAATAGAGTCAACAGTTAAGTTACATAAGGGTAATTTTTAAAGCTGAAAATTTTAAAAGCAGTTATAGTAGACAAATTACATAAGGTAAGAATTTTTTTAAAGTAAATAGAGGGTCAAAAGGTAAATTACATAAGGTAAGAATTTTTAAAGTTAAAGAGTCGACAATATTGCATGATAAAATTTATTAAATAAAATTTTTAGGATAATTTTATCGATATATTTTTATACATATTTTTAAATGATAAAATTTCTAACATAATTTTACAATGAAATTTTTTATACATGATTTTTAAATAGAATTTTTAGTATAATTTTATCGATGAATTTTTTATATATAATTTTTAAGATGAAATTTTTAGGATAATTTTACAATGAAATTTTTATACATGTTTTTAATTGAAAAAATTTTTAATGTAATCTTACAATCAAATTTTTAGTATTATTTTTACTATGACTTTTTTATACATGTTGATAACGATCAAATTTTCAAAGAAATTTTTCAAAAACTTTTTTCAAAGAACTTTATTAAATTAAATTTTTGAGTTTCAGTGTTACATAGTATTGCCTAAGGTAGGCAGTAGTCATTCGCTAGAGCAACCCATCTCCTCCACTCTGCAGCAAACCATCCTTAATAATTAATAATAATATTAATAAAATAATAATAATAATAATAATAATAATAATAATAACAATAATACTTTCAGAAAACATAAAAAGTTAACTTACTTGGTATCAAATTCTGAACACTGATAACCCATACACAGTGAATAATTCATTAATAACTGAACAAAAATCACTAGGTACTGTGTACAAATAACTGAGTACTGTACAACTCTCTATACATACTATGCATTCAATAATTTACTTATTCATTAAAATGACATATTTAAATAATATTTACTCTTGAACACCGATATTCAACCAACTTAACCCATTTAAAAAATAAAATTTTCTCTCAATCATTTCCCTTTAAAATACTTGGTTATTCACACACTTACAATATGTTATCAATAACTAGTTACTGAACAAATCAATATCAAAAAAGGTTTACTTATCAAGAAATCTTTCAATAAAAGCACATAAAAATTTGAACAATCAAAAGAAATACAAGTTGAAATTTTATTAACTTCTCGACTCTTTTATCGATAATTGATGTCCCAAATTGTTTGGTTGTTTAGTTACCTGATTGCTATAAAGAAACTATTAATCATTGAAGCTCAATCAATTGTTGTATTTTCTCTGAATAAAAATTTATTTCTTTACAGTTTTGTATGTGATTTATTGAAATTATTTTGTAAAACTTAGTTAAAAAACTTTGAAATTTTTCTACTATTTTTGTAATATTTTTAATTGCGTCCAACAATGAACAATTACTAAAAGTTATTTTCAAAGATTAATGTCAACCTTTTCATTTAATTTTCACACGTCCCTAAATAAATTAATTGCTAACTCATCAAATAATTACTTAAATTTATTTTTATAGATTTTCTTTTCACCCCCAACTCTTATTGTTTACTGAATGATAAATTAATTTGTAAGTACAACTAGTGGTTAATCTAATTGCTAATGAAAAGAAACTTGATTAGAAAAATATTCTTAAATTAATTTCTCAAAACATATATTACTTTCATTGTACATGGAATACATTTTCATATATTTATTGAAAATGATTAAACTCTTTAAATTTTTAACTCAAAGATGCTAAAGGTTTGAATAAAACTGATAGAAAAAAAAATTAATATCTACCGCATTACTAAAATCAAATAACTATAATTTCTGATACCATGCTTCAATACATACATAGGTTCTTGTGTACTGATATCACTTACTGAAAACCCAAAATTATAAGACAAATGTATGTGATTGTCTATTAGTCTTTGTAGAAATTAATTTTATTAAATTTTGGTCAGCTGGTGAATAGAATTTGATTAAAGTAGTGGGAAAGAGGTAAATTTTAAATAAATTTGATTAATTTTGTTACTTCTTTAAATAATATTTTTTAAAGAAAGCTTCAACATAGTAGCAAATTTTAAAGAGAATAGTACTTATCAATCGTAAATATTTAAATTATTCAGAAAATTGTCAATAACAACATAAGTAATGGGTAACAAAAAAGTTTTAAATACTAGTCAATTTAGTTTTTAATTTAATTGAATTACAAATATTTTAATAAAATCAAATAAATAGTAACATGAAACAAACAATTTCTTAGAACTGAAATCTTATCGATATATCCTGATTAACCTTTAATCAATGAAATAAGTATCAATTTTCCTAATTATCTTATAAATTTAACCAACTCAATCCCCTTAAAAATACTATAAATTCGCCTCTCAACCAATCATTTCTCTTCAAATGTCATTTTCACTCCATTATATCAACTATATTCATAATTTTCATAAAAACCTATCAAGTAGATAATATTTACCCTTTGAATACTAATATTCATTCCAGTAAATTCCTTTAAAAATATTATAAATTCCTCTCTTGACAAATTATTTCCCAACAAAAAACAATATTTCAAGCCATATTCAATATTTTTCATAAAAATCTTAACAATACACATTTCTATAATATTTACCCTTTTAATAACAATATTTAAATAACTCAAACCCCTTAAAAATGACAACAAACTTGTTCTTAATCGACTATTTTTCACTAAAATAAATTCCACTCTTGACCAATCTTTTCCCATCAAATAACACTTTCCTCTACTCTATCAACTATATTCATTATTTTTATAAAAATAACGATACTTAACCGACTCAACACCTTAAAAATATCAATAAATCTGTTGTTAATCGATTATTTCCCTTTAAAAGATCATAAATTCTTCTTAGCCAATTGTTTTCCCTAAAATAAAATTTACTCCTAACCAATCATTTCTCTTTAAATGACATTAATCCCAGCTATATTCATTATTTTCATCAAAAATCACCGACATATCGATATTCAACCGAATAAATTTCTTGAAATCACCTTAAAATAAAATTCCTCTCTTGACCAATCAAATTACCTTAAAATTATCATAAATTCTCGCTTAACCAATCATTTCTCTTTAAATAACAATAATCCCGGCTATATGCATTATTTTCATAAAAATCACCAACATATCGATTTTCAACAGAATAAATTTCTTGAAATCCACCTCGTGACCAATTATTTCCCCTTAAAAGATCATAAATTCTCTTCTTAAACAATAATTTCTCTTTAAATGACAATATTTCCACTCTCAAAAGATTTACACACATATTGATATCTATCTGAACAAAACCCCCTAAAAATATTATAAATTACTCGTCTATATTCTCGACTAAGAAAATATTTATTCTTTGAATACAGATATTCATCCAACTCAACCCCCTTAAAAATGACAACAAACTTGTTCTTAATAGATTATTTCCCCTCAAAATATCACAAAATTTCATCTTAACCAATCATTTCCCTTGAAATCACCAACAATACACATATTTTTGGTAATAACCTACAAGGTAAAATTTCTTTAGAAATCTATATTTAACCGAATAAGATCTTTAAAAATTCATCATTTGTATCATATTTACTATATGTTTTCAATCAATCAAATTCCCTTAAAATAAAAATTTTACCAATAAAAATAAATTTTCTTTAAAGTATTGCAAAATTGTTATCGATACCCAACATTTTCCGTCGAAAATCACCACAATTTGATTCTGACAAAAAATTCTATCAAATAAAAAATTCATCAAAAATAACTAAAATTGAATAAAGTTTATGTTTCCCACATAAATTAAATTTCACTAAATTATTGTAAAATCATAAAATATATATCATGTTGCTCAAATAATTAAAAATTAATCATTAAGTCAAGTATAAATTCAATAAAAATTACCAGTCAACCCATAGATATAATTCATCGATTTTCATATGATAACCATACTGAGTATCCTCTTAAAAATCTCTAAATTTTACTACTTTTGTGATTGATATCAACGAAATCAATAAAATGGAAAATGCAAATAATTAATTGACCATCCGTTTTTTTACTGTAAAATCAATAAAAATTTTAGGTTTCATTAAAATATTTTTAAAAATCAACTGATTTAATCAACTTTTTAAATAGAACATAAAATTAAAAAATCATTTACTATTCAAAATTTATCAGTCAAATTGGATTCTAATTGGTAAATAATTATCTAAAATATATGTTTCATAAACATTTTGTTCCTAAAATAAACTTTTATTTAAAATAATCCTAAAATCAAGTAAAGTTTATTAAATTATCAAGAAATTAAGTGCTTCTAAAATTATAGATTTACCCTCATTTCTTCAATATTTTCTACAAAAACATAATAGTCCCAAAATCCATTAAAATTCAACAAAAAACCATAAAGTTCACAAAGATGATTAAAATTTACTAAAATAAATTAGATATTATTAAATATCATAAAATTTCCCTAAAATCTCTAATTGATTTACATAGCCTAAAAATATTTTATTTTTGTCGAGTACAACCTAATCTATTGAAGTGTGTAATTAAATTTATTAAAAGTTAATTAAATTTTCATTGAAAATGACAAGTCAATAACAAGTCAACAAATGGAATTTTAATTAGTAGAGATTATATTCTATAAAGAAAATTTCCAGTGAAGAAGTAATATTGGTGGGAGAGTACATTAAGTGACTAAAATTGTTGAAGTTACTGGAAAAAGTGGGATAGTTAAAGATATCTACTAAATAGATGAAATATCAATTGATATATTAAAACCTTACAATAGTAATATACTTTTAATAAAGAAAATATACATCAAAGAGGAAAAATATTCATTAAAGTGAGAAATTATTCATTGAAGAGGAAAATATTCATTAAGAGAAATTATTCATTGGAGAGAAAAAATATTTTTTGAAGAGGGAAAACAATCATTGAATAACGTAAAATATTGATTGAAGCTAAAAAATATTCAGTGAATCGAGAATTGCATATAATAAATTAGACGGTAAAATTTCTCAATGATGAGATGAAATATCAATGAAATATTGGAAAATACTTGAAATAAATGGAGTCTGTATTATTCACTGTTCAAAAAATATACTTAAAAGATGAAAATATTCACTGAAAATGAATTGTACTTTACGAGTGGATGAATTACTATTATATTCAATTAAAAATTATTAACAATTGAGTAGTTTTAGTCGGTTAATTATATTTAAATAGGGATATATATTGTTGATAGACACTTATGCGCAGATGAATAGTTATTTTAAAAAACGCATAGTATGTATAAAGAGTTGTACAGTACTCAGTTATTTGTACACAGTACCTAGTGATTGTTGTTCAGTTATTAATGAATTATTCACTGTGTATGGGTTATCAGTGTTCAGAAGTTGATACCAAGTAAATATAACAATGGATTTGGTTTCAATGAATTTGATTAATTATCGCCTGATAACGACAAGGTAACTAAGCAACCAAAAAATTTCGAGACATCAATGATGCGAAAGAGAGTGAAGAAGTTAGTAAAATTTCAACTTGTATTTCTTTTGTTCAACCTTTTATGTGTTTTATTTCAAAACTTGTTGGTCAGTAACCGATCATTAATATTTATTGGTTAAGTAACTAGTTATTGATATTGATTTGTTCAGTAACTAGTTATTGAGTGTGTGAATAACCATGTATTTTAAAGGGAAATGATTGAGAGAAAATTTATTTTTAAGTGAGTTAAGTTGGTTGAATATCGGTATTCAAAGAGTAAATATTATTTAAATATGTCATTTTAATGAATAAGTAAATTATTCAATGCCTAGTATGTATATAGAGAGTTGTACAGTACTCGGTTATTTGTATACAGTACCTAGTGATTGTTGTTCAGTTATTAATGAATTATTCACTGTGTATGGGTTATCAGTGTTCAGAATTTGATACCAAGTAAGTTAACTTTTTATGTTTTATGTTAAGTATTATTGTTATTATTATTATTATTATTATTATTATTATTATTATTATTATTATTATTATTATTTTATTAATATTATTATTAATTATTAAGGATGGTTTGCTGCAGAGTGGAGGACATGGGTTGCTCTAGCGAATGACTACTGCCTACCTTAGGCAATACTATGTAACACTGAAACTCAAAAATTTAATTTAATAAAGTTCTTTGAAAAAAGTTTTTGAAAAATTTCTTTGAAAATTTGATTGTTATCAACATGTATAAAAAAGTCATAGTAAAAATAATACTAAAAATTTGATTGTAAGATTACATTAAAAAATTTTTCAATTAAAAACATGTATAAAAATTTCATTGTAAAATTATCCTAAAAATTTCATCTTTAAAAATTATATATAAAAAATTCATCGATAAAATTATACTAAAAATTCTATTTAAAAATCATGTATAAAAAATTTCACTGTCAAATTATCCTAAAAATTTTATCTTTAAAAATCATGTATAAAAAATTCCATTGTAAAATTATGTTAAAAATTTTATCATTTAAAAATATGTATAAAAATTGATCGATAAAACTATACTAAAAATTTTATTTAATAAATTTTATCATGCAATATTGTCGACTTAAAAATTCTTACCTTATGTAATTTACCTTTTGACCTTCTATTTACTTTTAAAAAATTCTTACTTTATGTAATTTGTCTACTATAACTGCTTTTAAAATTTTCAGCTTTAAAAATTACCCTTATGTAACTTAACTGTTGACTCTATTTAATTTTAAAAAATTCTTACCTAACTTACCATACTTTACTCTAGGCACCTTATATTACTTTAAGAACCTTAATTTACTTAAATTTATTCTAACGTACTTTAAATTACTCTGATGTACCTTAATTTACTTTATGAACCATAATTTACTTAAATGTACCCTTATGTACTTAAATTGACTTTCGACCCTTTAATTTACATTAATTTACCTTAATGTACTCTAACGTATCTTAATTTACTAGAGGAACCTTAATTTACTCTAATATACTTAAATGTATTCTAATGTACTTTAATTTATCTTAATTTACTTTAGGTATTTTAAATTATTTTTATCTAGAGCCTAAATTTGCCTATGAAAATTGTATGAACAAATATTTCAAGTGTTTGTTTTTTTTAACAAGCCTATAAAATACCCCTGTTAATTTTTTTATCAGTAGGCGTTTCAAGCCATTTTTATTTTATGCCTATATTTACCTATAGAAAGTATTGAGACCAAATATTGCATTAGTTTTTATTACGAATTAAAAATATCCCTGACTATAGTGTGTTCATCTTAGGCGATTTGAGCCAATTTTAATTTTATGCTTTTTTATCGTTAGGCGATTCAAGCCAATTTTAATTTTATGCTTTTTTTATCGTTAGGCGATTCAAGCGAATTTATTTTAGTCTTTTTCAAAAATACCCCTTGACTGTAGTGTGATTAAAAAAAAAATTTTGTGAATGAAAATACCCTCTCTGACTATCTTATGCGATTTGAGCCAATTTTAATTTTATGCTTTTTTTATCGTTACGATTCAAGCCAATTTATTTTAGTCTTTTTCAAAAATACCCCCTGACTATAGTGTGATTGAAAAACAAATTTATTCAAAAAAAATATTTCAATTTTATTTCAAAAATTCACCAAAATTTGAATTTTAAAAAAATGTTCCAAAAATTTGAATTAAAAAAAAATCGCGCCAAAAACTCGAAAAAAATACACACAAAAATTTCGAAAAAAAAAATTAATACACACAAAATTAATTAAGTTGATTACATCATTATGTAATCAAGATAATCCGAAATTAATCTGTAAATAACCCCCCCCTATTTTTTTGTATTACAGAGTGCTCCTAACTACCTACTTTCTAAAATCTCAAAATATCTTTCCGCTGGCATCTTTCCATAAACTTTAACTAGCCCAATGCTCCTAAATGTCATGTTTTCATAAACATTATCGGTGGTTTGTTTTTGATGTCCATTTAACTAAAATCATGCAAAATCTCGAACAGTATCTATAAACATAATACTATTTCTTGCGTTAGTTACTTGCTTTAGGGTATTTTCTACATCATTTAGAACTATTTAGTTTAGGGTACCGTCAAATTTCTGGAGGTTTGTATACTCTCTAAATTCAAACAGACTGAGAAAATTATACGATGCACAGATTTTTACAAATGATAGGCCATTCTTGGCTAGCAAATGCAAAATAACTGCCTGATAAGATTTATATACAGTCGTTATTTTCTACGAAAGGCAAAATCTTCTTTTTAATAAATTTAACTCGTGTCAATATTGAAATATGTATTTTATGATTGTACAATGGAGGTATCATGTTTTTTGAAAAATTTTAGTGCAACTATTTGCAAATCTCTCATTTCTTTAGAATCCAATTTGGTAAAGTAAATTTAAATGCTTTTCCATAGTAGGTGGATAGGAGCCCATTAACTTAAAGGCTCGCTGATGTAGTACCGCTCCGGAGAATAAATATTTTTACTCAAGGTGAAAGTCGCTTTAAGGTCATCTTTCTCCTGCTTCATCTCCTGTTTTTTTTAAAATTCCAAACAATTTTCAAATCTATAACAATAAAGAACTATAATTCATAAAATTATAATAAATTTGAAGATTCAAAATATATATATTCCAAAAATTTCCCAAAATTTCCCAAAAGTTTGATTCTAATTTCGATTCAAGAATGGGTATTTGAAATCATTTTTATTTCTGATGATAAAAGAGACTGTTGACAAATTGATTAAAAATCCAAAGGATCCATGTTTTCGAAAGTTTGACTGTAATTTGACATATGGGTGTGAATTGAGTGTTAAGCTAAAAAATAGTAAAATTGTTTATAAAAAGAATGAGCCTAAATTTGTGTTAAGAGGAAGTTAAGTAAACTGATGGGAAATTTAGAGTATAAGATCGTCTCTTATTAATAAATCATTATTAATAATTAATAAATCATTATATACCTCAAACCAAAATCAGATAACATTCAAAGGCACGTGGTTCGAACCCGGCAGTGTAAATGAGTTGAAAACACATTTCAAGGACTAAATCGGTGTTGTGATGACCATATCATCG
Source organism: Schmidtea mediterranea (assembly GCA_022537955.1). Taxonomy (NCBI): domain Eukaryota; kingdom Metazoa; phylum Platyhelminthes; order Tricladida; family Dugesiidae; genus Schmidtea; species Schmidtea mediterranea. The sequence goes on along the minus strand of CM039680.1, from coordinate 242,646,243 downwards.
GAAATCGAAAACAGCAAATCAGGTCAACAACCAAACCGAATTACAAGAACGAATCGTGAAACGAAACCTGACTGAGAGTGCAAAATTAATACCAGAACATCACTTCCAGTTCCAGTAATTATAAAAATCTTTAGTTTCAGCTTTAATTAAAAAATTAGTAATTGAGTACACTCATTAGTAATTTTAAGCCTAAATCAGATAAACCTTATAAAGAAATAAAGTGAAGTAACCTTTTCCAGTACACATGTAAGATTCCAATGAGAAACACATACTGCAGGCGAGAAAAAGTTAAGATAAAATGAAACGTAAATCCTTCTATCAGCAGCATGTTAAAAAGAGGAAGTACATAATTTAGTATCACTATGTGGGGTCACCTCCATATGTAATTCTTCCTACTTTATACTGTACCAATTTTGGGCATCAAACCACTCGCGTTCACTGGATTAATGATGAAAAATAATTGGTGTGTTTTTTTAATGAGTAAAAATTATTTTTTAATTAATATCAATTAATTCATCAATAAAATACTGTTTCCGTATAAAAAAATTAATGTTTTATTATATATAATAATATAATATCTATTTTCCATTAATTAAGAACTAATAAAAAATGTCGAGTTTTAATTATTGTCTCTCATTGAATCATTTGTGAAATGGTAACCTTATTCTAAAGCTAATAAGCAAGCAATTTGTAGTCAAATTCATGTAAAACTTTTGTGTTTTCATACGTCTGTTAATCTGTTAAAATAGTTGGAAATTAAATGAATTATGAATGCAATTGTGGTAATAATACGCATTAAAACAATAAAATCCCTATTGTTTATTATCAATTAAATTAAAATCAATAAAAAATTTAGAGGTTAAATTTTATGCTTAAATAAATAATTGTATGTTTACAAATTACAAAATTTTAGGTTAAATATTTTACAACTATATTTTGTCTATTATTTTTGTTTGTTTCCAAGGCAATCCACAATTAATACCAAACCTTCTGCTAGCAGACTACTTTCAATCAATTGCTTTTTTTCACTGATCTAAATTCATTCAACAAAACAATAAGCAATGATTATTATCATTAACAAAATAACACCTTCATAAGTGTTTGCGACATTATTCTTTAATTATAAAATTTGTTTTATTTGGTATATTTGAAAATATTTTTCAAAATTTAGAAACATCTTAATGAATATATCCGAAACTAATATATTAAAACGAGACAATAGATAAACAAACAAATCAAAAACTTACATCAAAATAAATGACCAATGCAAACACAACGACAGCTGTTACGTAGAAAATGAGCAATGCAGGTATTAAATATTTTTCTACTTGTTTAACTTTTTCTATGGCAATGCTGTCATTTATAGACTGTAGCGTTGTACTATCGTAGAAGTACACTGACGTCGCCGCATGCCACAAGCATAAGCACATTATCATGAAAATATTTCCGAGAATTGCTTTATCCTAAAGAAATATTCCAGGCTCCAATTTAGCATGAAAGTAAAAGGATAAATTTGAAAGAAAACGGTAATAGTTAATGTTAGAATTATTATTTATAACTATTTCTCGAGTTCACTGGGTTCATTTATTTAATAAAAATATTCTTTTAATAGATGTTAGTAATTAATTTTGATTAATAATTAAAGTTAATAGGAATATTAATTTTGATTGAAATCCTAAATATAATTTTGAATTGAAAAAATGTATTAAAATAATATTAAGTTGTCGAAATAATAAATTTAAGTACTTTAATTCAAGCACTCAAGTATAATTTCTATTTAACTTTAAATAATATCATCACTATCTTTATATTATCCATTACTTAACTGATTAAAAATATAAGTCGTTTTAAAAATTAAAACAAAAGTGAAAATTTCGTTAATTATTAATTTATATTTATTGAATTCTAAAAATAATTAAAATAAAAATTACCAGATATGTTAAATATGGAACCTTCGGCAAGTTATTACTGACAGCAACCTTAAATGTTACACTGGTAAGTAAAGTGATCATACACAGCTGCAATCGTCCAAATGTATTTGATGATATTACTGAAAAACTGCAAAACGTCAAGAAAAAGAACATACAGCTGATTAGAAAGTGATTAACAAGAAAATAGCCAAAACGACGACCAGCACGGCAAGTAAAAGTTATTGAAGTTCTTTCTTTTGGACCTATGTTACAGTCCGTAATTATTCGTTTAATTTCAACCTGAATTTGAAAGAAAGTTTTAAATTAAATATAAAATTAAATAATTTATATCAAACAGTTATTCCAAAAGTAAAACGTACACAAACATTTTCTATTTTTTCTAACTTTTTATTATTTGTCAAACTAAAAGAAATGATATTATTGTATTTGTACTTTAGTAAATGAGAAAGGCAGTATTTATTATTGCTTTTTGAAAATTATATTTTATTAAAATAAATTTTTCTATAAATTCATAAATGATAATATTTTTTTGATAATTTTTAATGACAACGAAGAAAACTCAATAATATATTATTATTATATTTTATCAAAAATAAATTTAATTATTTGACAACATTTTGTATTCAATTGGTCCTGTACAATTTAAGCTTTATTTGAACTATTTGTTGAGGATATCTAAAGAATAAAAATATTGTTAAATTGAATAAAACTGTTGAGTGTGTGCAAATAATAAAAAAAAATCAAATAAATATCGTTTAACTTATAAAATGATTCTGAAATGGTAATAAACAATATGCGTGTTGTTCCACAATTTTGGGAAGCAGAAGTGAATGGAAAAAGTGAAAAACAATATAGAAATGGCAAAGGATCAAGAAAATCGAACAATCAAATACTAAAAGAAAATTACATCATATTAATTTTTAAAAAAATCAAAATTTATTTAACATATCTCAAAAGCTGGTTAGAGATAAGGCAAATAGATCACAGGGAAAAGCCGAGAGATGGCGTCTTCAAAATATTACGTATCTCAACAGCTGGCAGAGAATATAGGCGGTTAAAAGAAATGCAACGAAAAAAACGACAGAATGTGTTAAAATAAAAATATTAAAACAAAAGTATGAAGAAGTTAAATAGGACTTTTAATATGATTTTTTAAAATGTTTTATTAAGTTAAGATTTTCTTTGTTTAAGTAAAAGTTTATATTTAATCATAATTTAAATATAAATTTCTTAATTTCTTAACTTATGAGTTTTGGAAATCAAAAATTCTGTCAGAATTTATTGTTTGGATACAAGATCTCACATTTTGAAAAGATATTAATTTTTTGTACAGAAATCTTCAAATTGTTTTGGCAGATAATTGAATATTCTGAATTTTCTGCAAATATCGTTTAGTTGGTGAAATGTTGAACAATAATGTTTGAGAGCGTACTCCAATAATTTGTCACCAACCAATTGATTGATAATTGGGGATAGATTTCCATCTTTTCTTCCCATTGGTCGGTTTCCAAGCCTTTTCTAGTGTCTATCGATGATTTTCACCGTTTCTGGTTTTATTCCAAGATGAATTAATTCATAAAAGTCGCGTCTATCTTTTATAGCTTTAATAACTCTTTATTTATCAGAATTTGATATTCTGTGATAATTTTTAATTTTTATTTAAATTTTATAAAAATAAATAAATTTAAAGATAAACTAGCATATTTTGATTGTCTTCCCTGTACGAAATTGTCGATGATGTTGAAGCATCAAATATATTTTCTTAAACATTCATTATTTTTGAAAGAAATTATAAAAATTGGAACAATATTATGAGTATTTTTATTATAGAAATTTTGTGAACCAAGCTCAAATACATTAATATCTTTGTTTCAATATTTCTAATTAAATATTAGATATTCAAAATTTTAGTTTTAACTTCACAATATTTTAGCAATTTCTAACTATAAAAATAATCAATAAACCATGGTTTTTTCAATAATGTTATTTTAATAGTATTATGTTGCAAAAATATATTAAAATGACTTCAATATACATTAGTCCAGCGGTTTTCAACTGGTGGTACGCGTACCAGTGGTGGTACATTAGATGTCGCTAAGAAGTACGCGAAAAAAATAGAAATTATTTATAAATTGTATATCTTAAGATTTAACATTTTTACTATATTAATTTCAAAGATTATAATCGTCCATCATGTCTCTTGCTGTTTTAAAATGAGTAATGTCCACTAACAGTGACTAACAATAAATAATTATAAGTCAAAGATTCAAGTCAGTAATAATCAATAGTGGGTATTATAATTATAAATTATGTTGTTTTTGATTTGATGTTGGCTGGTGGTACGCTGACATTAAAATTTGTTACCTGGCGATACAATGAAAATAAAGGTTGAAAACCGCTGCATTAGTCAATATTGAATGAAATAAATTTGATGTTATAATGTTATTGTAAATTTTTATTACTTTTAAAACTTAGTAACTGCAATGATTGTAAAGAGCTATTTAAAAATAAATATTATGGATTTTGTTTTATAATTTGATTTTTTTCTGTAATTTTAATTGTCGTCAAATTATGAGGTCAGTATTTATAATAGTTTGGTTAGTTTTAAAGTTAAAAAGTACCAGTAAAAGTCAAATAAGTGATCAGTATTTATTTAACATATATCAGTATTTTTAAAAAATTAAGTATTTACTAATTAATAAATTTATAAAAACATTATTTATTTCAAAAAACTGACTCTTCAATATTATTTAAACAAATAATATTTTTGAGTTTTCTTAAATGTTAAAAAATGGTATTTTCAGAAGGACTGATTTTATTTCTTGTATATTTTGTTTATATTAACATATCAATTTATGATTTTAAATTTATAAAACGTTTAACATTTAACATTAAATGTGTTAATTGAAAAATACTGTCTTAAAAACATTTTAAATAATTATTTTTTGAAGTTAGCATTTAATATATACTTAAATTTTGTTGAATGATGAAGTATTATTGGTTGATCAAAATGTAAGCGCTGTACCTTCATACCATTTTAAATTGTCTTATTGAACAACAATCAAATTAGTTGACTGATCAAATAATTTTACTAAATGACCAATTAATTTAATTTACCTAGAAAAATTTACTGATAGCAATATTCTGACAGCTTTTGAAAATTGAAAAACTCATTTTTAATTGTGTTATTAGTTAGAATTAAAAATGGTTAATTTTACAATGGATAAAATAAGAGGTCTGTGGAAAAAAACGAAGCATCCAAAACTTGAGTGTCATGAACTCATGTTTATTATGAAAAGTTTAGAATATATAGCTGGTGCTATAGATAATGATATTAAATTTACAGATATTAAAATTGATGAGTAAGAAAAGTGTAGGATATTTAAATCGACGTCTATATCCATGTATAATAAAATGAATAAAGATAGTTTAGCAGGTGCCAAATTCGTTCACTATGTAGTTTTTAGTGATAATGGTAAAGCCGAAAAAAAATATTTCGAATGAATTTAATTTATTCTCCTAGCCACGAATATTTTAGCCATGAAGTGACAGCAGCATTAAAAGTTACTGATGGAACACTAGATGTAACTGATTATGTTTCAGGAGAATGCATTCCAACAGATACTGTATTGCAACAAGCTATTTCTTAACGTATCAAGCTCTGTAAAATTTATGATTTAAATTTGTCGAATTAAACAGACACTATTAAATAAACACTATAAAAAATATTATTTTCCAGTTTTAAAATAGAAAAAGTCAGATAATTTTACTAGATTTGACGGTACTTGAAGTGCATCCGTATTCATATAACGTTCAGATTAACTACTAATAAAATAAATATAAATTAAAATTTTTAATTTCAATTATACAAATATTAAAATTATAAAGTGTTATTTTTCCAAATTCGGACGAATTATAAAAAATATTATTTTTTTAGTAAAAGTTTCATTAGCTTTAATTGAGAATCCTAGTTAAAAAGTTCAAATGAAAGGAAAACGCTGCGGTTCAAAAATAATTATTATTTGACGCCATTTTTGATTGTTAAAATTTTCATTAATTGGCCTATTTGAGAACCAAGCGTCATTGAAAATCGAATTGAAGAAAAAAAATATTTCTGACTTACATTATACTTATAAGTTAAACAATTATAATTTATATATTGTAAGGTTTATTAAAAACAAGTCGGTTTTTTTTTCTCTGACTTTTTGTGATATTATTTTGCAACAAAATTAATAATACCCAATACAATAACTTTTATTTAAACTTAACAAAATAATTACACTTATTAATACAATCCTATTATATCTGCATTCTTAGGTTAAACAATTTGTTTCCACTACCATAATTGAACAGGCGACCTCTTGCCTTTCAGTTATTAACGAATGAAACTAATCTTCTAATTTGATTTTAGATAGAAAATTAATCTCACTATCTTCTCGGGTTCTTCACATTCCTATGAGTTTCCTATGTAACTAATAAATTGTTCAATTGTTAAACACTTAAAAAATATTTAAATACTTTTAACTAATTTTAAAATGTTATTTATATAAATATTATAATTTTTTATCTATATTATAATTTTTTAAAAAATGTAATATTTTATAAATTAAATTATTTTAATAATATTAAAATTAAAATTTTTTTTAAAAATAATACACAGACATGATTAAACATTAAACTATTTAAAAACATTCAAAACATTTGTAGTCATAGCACTCTGCACATTAATCATTGGATCCAATGATCTTACCAGCAATGCTTCACACATCACACGTTCCCAATAATTATTAAAACTTTTCACCAAAATTCTAAAATCAGACGTTCTATTAGTCCATTAGAATCACAGCCAGCAAAACTATATGAACTTCCAAAAATCCATAAAGATGGTGTACCTATGAGACCAGTTTTGTCGATTGTTGGAACTGCCCAGTATAGCGATCAGAGTTTGAATGTAAGGATAGCTTTGAGTTTGTGTCTTGTATCGTACAGTTACAAAAACGAAGAACGAATGATGTTATGGTTTCGTTTGATGTTTGCAGTTTGTTTACGAATGTACCACTGGTTGATATAATTGACTTATGCTGTGCGTTGTGGGATGAAAATGATTCTGAACATCACATTTTAAATAGAAGGGCATTTCTTAAACTTCTTAAATTTGCTACTTCAAATGTCAATTTTCTTTTGAACAATGAATGGTATCAAAAAATAAATGGAGTCGCTATGAATTACCTTTAAGCACCAACGATAGCATCAATATTTTTAGCTAATTTGGAAAAGGAAATGGCTTCCTTCCAATTTGAAAAACCCATAGTTTATAAAAGGTATGTGGATGATATTTTTCTTGTATTTGAAAATCAGAAACATGTAGAGCCGTTTTTGCATTTTATGAACAGTTTACATAAAAACATTGTATTCACATGTGAAACGGAGAGAAAGTCATCAATTGCGTTTTTAGATTTGTTAATTCAACGCAAAGATAAACATTATGAGACAGAAATTTATAGAAAACCAACTGATACTGGTCTTTATACTTCTCCAGAAAGCTTTTGTGAATTTAAGTATAAGAGAAATATGGTGAAGGGATTGATTTATCGTTCATGGTCTTTATCTTTTACTTTTGTTAATTCCGTAAAAAGTGTTGATAAATTGGTTGAGTTTTTGATAAAGAATGGGTTTTCTAAATAATTTTTTATTATTGATGATAAAAGAGACTTTTGATAAATTGATTGAAAATCCTAAGGATCCATGTTTTAGAAAGTATCAGTGTAATTCGACAAATGAGTGTGAATCGAGTGTGTGTCTGGGTGATGGTAAAAATGGATATAAAAAAGTTGAGCCTAAATATGTGTTAGTATTGCTGTACTCTGAAGGCTTTACAATTTATAAAAGGAAGTTAAATAAACAGATAGGAAATGTAGAATATAAGATCGGCTGTAATTTGTGTAAGGTACGCAATATGTTTATTAATAAATCAAAAACTCCGGTTGGATTGTGTTTTGATCTTGTTTATCAATTTACAGGTAATGGATGAGTTCTAGAGCATTGTTGATTGAAGGGTTTGACCAATATTGGTAAATACAATAGAGGCTGTAAAAGTGAAATAGGAATGTCTGATTTTAGAATCTTGGTGAAAAGTTTTAATGATTATTGGAAACTTGTGATATGTGAAGCATTGCTGGTAAGGGCATTAGATTCAGAGATTAAGAGTGCTATGAATAAGAATGTTTTGAATGTTTTTAAACAGTTTAATGTTTAATCATGTTTGGGTATTGTTTTAAAAAACTTTTAAATTTTAATATTATAATAATAATTTAATTTATAAAATATTACATTTTTTTCAAAATTATAATATAGATAAAAAATTATAATATTTATGTAAATAACATTTTAAAATTAGTTAAAAGTATTAGAATATTTTTTAACTGTTTATTTTTTACAAAATAATTTGTTTAAATTATAAGTTAATTCATAATATTTTTAGTTGGTTTTTGTACCCGAGTTTTTATTGGAGTTATCTTTTAATTAAATCGTTGCCAAATTTATTTAATTATTTATTTTTAAATTATTCTTAATATAAAACATAAAAACTGCTGTATATATGAAAGTTTCCTTTATTTTAGTTCTGTTGAAAAGGTTTGAGGGTTGATTACATGTTTGTGTTTGTAACGTTTGCATTGGAGGTTTTGATGTCCATAGACATTATGTAATCCTTACAAATGTAAAAGATAAAAAAATGATTTAAAAGTCATTTATGTGGAGTGTATTTGCTTAATCTGTTTCTTTTTATTAATATAGCATCTGGGGTTATTGCTAATTTAAGAAATTCTATAAAATTATATCCACAAATATCAGCCAATTTATTTTTAAAAGTTTTGAAAAAAGAACAGCAGTGTGAAAATAGATCGAAAACATTAAATAAAATTTTAGTATCATTGGTGGCCACATTTTACAGTAAGTGTTTATTGATAAGGTTTGTTTTAAGTTCTTAAAGATTCAATAGACCAAGGTATTAGATATTTAGTTATTTGCTTGTTTGTGCCTTGCATCAAGTACATGATGATTTTGATAGGTATGAAGGGGAAGATTACTTCTAACTAATAGGTACTTCTATATATGTCGATGTAAATGCGATTTTTTACGTTTCTAATCAAGAAAACTTAGAGTATGGAAGAAATATTTCGACAATTTGATATTAATTAAATACTGAATGAAGGAAGCTCAACATTTACCTGGCAATATATCATACCTTTTTCTTGATCATTCTAATTGTGCAAATAGAAAAAGTTTACTTGGTATATTAGATTATTTGAGACGTTAATAAATATTTGTAATAACTTAATTATGTATTAAAACAATATTAAATTCATGATTTTTATTGGTTGGTTTGCGCGTGTCTCTTCTCTATGGTTTATTAAGTATGCCTGTGTCTGAATAATATAACTTATATGTATCTACATAGATAAGTATTACAATATTTCTGTAGCACAGGAATCATCAATTACCCACTAAATATAATAAAATTATCTCAGGACCCAATTTACCCAGCTAGTAGTACCCAAATTATCATTTAAATAAAAAAAATAAATTATCAGTAAATATTCTTAATATTCTGGATTAAGGATGAAAGATATTGAAGGAAGCTATCACGTTTTTATGGGTTGATATGATTGGAATTTATATTGTAAGAAAGCATTTATTTTAAGTTTATAAATTTAAAGATTGTATGTAGAATGCTTAATTCTTATGTTTATTGAAGAGAAATGTTTAGAAAAGTGCAGGAAAAAAATTATCTATTTATTTAGGAGAAAGTACAAGATTATATGGTTAATTGGTTGAGTGTTGAAACCGTTTTAGTAAGAAAATATTATGTTTAAAATGAATAGATCAGCTAATAAACATTTTGTTTCCCACAAGGAAAAGATTTTTAGTTTTAGTTTACTTATGAGAATGACATTGAACTTTATGTTTATAATCCATCATAGTACTATCAACATTTTTGGCATACATTTTTTATATAAAATTTATATTAATTTTATAGGGTATGATTATTTTACCTATATAATTATTTTTAAATAAAAATCAATTGATAAAATTAAAGAAATTTTAATTTTAAATATCAATGAATTTAATAATATCATGTCTTTTAAAAATTTGCAATATATTTTTTCTATTAAAATTTATTACGTAAGACTATTTTAATATTATGATCAATAGGAAATTTATGTATTAATTAATATAAAATTTTTAAATAAGTAACTACATTCCCACCCAATATAATCAATATCAATTAATACCGATTACACTTTAAATGATTTTTTTCAAAATAATTTACTAACTTTTTCATGAAGCTCTTTAAATCGATGATGTTTATAATGTTAATATTTATTATCATCATTATTTATTGTAAGGTTTTTATTTTTTTATTATTATTTAATATTTATTTATAAATAAATAATTAAATAAATTTGGCAACGATTTAATTTAAAAGATAACGCCAATAAAAAACTTTTCGTACGATATATTTCGATACCATAATTATCATCTTCAAGTACTCAAAACCAACTAAAAATATTATGAATTAACATTTAACTTAAACAAATTATTTTTTATTAATTTAATTTTGTAATAAATAAATATTTAAATAACTTTTAATTAATTTAAAATTTCATTTATATTATAACTTTTTAAAAAAAATTAATGTAATTTAAAATTTCAATTATTTTAATAATATTAAAAAAAGTTTTTTTTATTTTTAAAAAACAATACATAAACATGATTTAACATACGTAAACTATTTAAAAACATTCGTAGTCACAGCACTTTGCACATTAATCTTTGGATCCAATGACCAATAAAATAATTTAATAAAAAATAATTTGTTTAAATTAAATGTTAATTCATAATATTTTTAGTTGGTTTTGAGTACCTGAAGATGATTGTTATGTTATCGAAATATTATTTATTTACTATTATTTTTTAATTTTTGGCTGATAGTAATATAATTATTATAATGTCAAAATCGTATCAATAAACTATAGAAAATTGCTGATGATTTATTATAATGATGATAAATGAATTGCGAAATTCAAAAAAATTTAAAAAAGTTTAAAAATATTTTCAAATTAATAAAAGAAACTTAATTGTAAATTTGTATATATTTATGTTATCAACGAAGAGTTTAAAGACGGATTAATTATTTTACTTGTTCTATTAATAAAAGTTCTGTTTAAATTAAAATTGATATGTTTATTGTTCTTTGTAAGTATTAATATATAAATAAAAACATTTACACCAGTAATATTTAACAATTAATACAAATATCAAATAAAATATCAAATAAATTATACTAACTTTAATACAAGAATGATTTTAAAATTTTCGTAATAAAGGAAAGATTGAATAAAAATAAAATTATTTTAAGTATTATCATATTTTCATATTTATTCTATATTATATCTATATTTAACTTTTTAATTCTCCGTTGTCAACAATATCCCTTATTGTTATTTCCTAGCAATTGTTTACAAATAATATTTAAACATAAAAGGCTACGAATTTATTATCAAACGAAAACTTTGCTGAAAATAAATGTTAAAGCTGAATTATATGTAATTAACAATAATTTTCATTACTAAAACATTAATTGATGTCTTTGATAATTTCTAATTATTTTTGTATTTTGAATAACCTCTAAGATAAATGTAATAGAACTAATTGAATTTCAAATCGCACTAACTGGATTGATAAATTAATCCAATTCTTTAGTATAAATTAGTCTTTTCCATATAATTCAAACAAATAATTCTCAAAATTATTATTATTATTATTATTATTATTATTATTATTATTATTATTATTATTATTATTATTATTATTATTATTATTATTATTATTATTATTATTATTATTATTATTATTATTATTATTATTATTATTATTATTATTATTATTATTATTATTATTATTATTATTATTATCAATCTTCATCATTCTTACGTCAACATGTGAATGTAAATCCCATTCTTGAGATTCAACAGCATCTGATGAATTTAATTTACTGATATCTGTAGGAAATTCTACAAGTTCAACCTCATCCGAAGAGTATTCTGATGAAACTGTAACTGATAAATCCTGAATTTAAATAAAATATATTACCATTTTTTTTACAAGTTTTAAAAGTTTTATTAAAATTTTTTTTGTATTTAAACATATTACAAGGAATAAATAAAATTAATTTTTTGATAATTTTATTATAATTCTAAAATATATGTAAATTTAAATATATATTAGTATAAATTATTCTTTGCCATATTAAAGCTGCTTAAAATAATTAAAATATTATAAATATTAGTGAAGAAATTAATTTTCTTATTTTTATTTTCATCTGGTTTCACACGGATACTTCTGACAAAAAATTTCACAGTTCTTTACAAGAAGTTGTATATTAAAAATTGTAATTATTGGACAGATTTATTGTAATCTTTCTATTTCAGTAAAACCTCGATTTTTTGAAATTAATAATATCTATCAAATTAAATAAAACAATTCGTGGAATATTTTGACCATGATAAATATTATTTATTAATTAGTAATAAACTGACGAATTGTAAGGCAAAAACAAATAAAATTTAATTTATTTTCAAATTCCAGAAAATAAATTCATCAATAAAACAACATTTAAAATTTATTATTGCGTCAAAGATTATTTAGCCAACATTAATAGAATTTATTATATTGACATTTACAAACATTTTTATTCAATAAGAACTTAACAAATTTAAATGTTACAATTAAATTGTTTTATAAATATTCAATATTGTTTACTATATGCCGATTGAATGACGCCAAAACTTTGTTTTGCTAGTATCAAATGTTCAATAAAAATTTATTTAAAATTTAAAAATTAAAAATATAAATAATTATAATATTTGATTTTCCTAAAAATAATAAAGATAATAATGAAAAATAGTAAGAATAATAAATCAAATCAAAATGAATTTAATAGTTTTAAAATAATTAATAATAAAATTGACCAAGGCAACTATTTGCGTATCGTTACTATATAAAGAAACAAAAAATGACATGATTCAACTTCAGAATAAAAAGTAACCGCTAAAGTCTTTGAAATATTATCATCTAGAATTTTCTTCATAATTTTAAATAATTGTATAACGCAATTATTTTTTATTTGATCTTTATTTCAGTTTATCTTTGCTATTGGATTTTTTACAGTTTTTGTGTTTTATATTATCTTTAGTATATGTTCTAAAGTGCCATAACATTGGTTAGATAATAATTATTTGCATTTTGAAAAATAATAACAAAAAATTCAGCTGCACTATATTGAATTTATATCAGATAACAGAGTTGACGTACCATTTCCAAAATAAATTTGCTTAAAGCAGACAATTCGTAAGGTTCTCATAATATTTTTTTAGTTGTTAATAAATACTACAAATTGTTATTAAGTCAAAATTGTGTGAAATGTTTTTAGTAATGAGTTTGGAATGAATTGGGTTTACTTTGCATTCATACTGGATGTCAATAATGAGTATGTCTGTATGCTTTGAGTATTGTATACATTTTACTGCTTATAACAAAATCAATTTGGAAATTATGTTTAGTGCAATTTACAAATTCTATCACTAATAAATAACTTGCAATTAGCACGTTTTTGATTTCAGTGTGCCTTGTTTAAAATATAAATATAAAATATAAATATAAAATATAAATATAAAATATAAATATAAAATATAAATATAAAATATAAATATAAAATATAAATATAAAATATAAATATAAAATATAAATATAAAATATAAATATAAAATATAAATATAAAATATAAATATAAATATAAATATAAAATATAAATATAAATATAAATATAAATATAAATATAAAATATAAATATAAAATATAAATATAAAATATAAATATAAAATATAAATATAAAATATAAATATAAAATATAAATATAAAATATAAATATAAAATATAAATATAAAATATAAATATAAAATATAAATATAAAATATAAATATAAAATATAAATATAAAATATAAATATAAAATATAAATATAAAATATAAATATAAATATAAAATATTTATATATTTTCAAAGTATTAAAAGTAATGTATTATAACAAGTAGTTTGTTTACTTGACAATCAAAAGGAAATTGATTAAGTTCCAATGTTTCGTGAAAAATTGCTTTCACACGCCTTTTTTGAACAACGAAAGCCACACCCTCTTTTTCCACATAGGAAACCTCTAACAAAACAGTTTCATTGTTTTCCTTGAAGAGATTTTCAATTACAAGTCTTGGATTCCAAAACTTAGACAAATCAATATTCTGTAAAATAATTAAAATATTAAATAATTTATAATATACAAAATATTTATTATATTTTTATGACAATTATGAAAATAACATATTTTAGGATGTTTATTTCTTACAATTATAATTATTTAATGATTAATTGTTAATTTTAAACTTGCTAACTTAAGTTTTAAAAATAATCAAATTTTTCAGAAGGATCAGGTTTTCGTTATTGCTATACTGCTAGATTACAAATAACTTTAATAAGGTGGAATTATATAGTTTTATTAACAATAAATAATTTTAATAATTTTTTCTGAATCAAAAACAACAACTTCACAACCAATATTTAAACAAATTGGTTAATATTTTTAAAACAAAATTAAAATCATAAACTTAATGTTGTGTAAAATTTCAAATTATTAAAACTGGCTAATTCATTACAACCAGTCAGAACGAAAACATTATTGCTAGGCTATTTAAAACAAATTTACTGTTATTTTGGTAATGCATAATCATAGTTCATTAATATTACCTATTTTCCTTTAATTTTGTATGTTTTGCAATTTGGAAAAGTTTTCAAAATTTTAAGAAAGTCAAAGACAAATTTGAAATTTTTGTCAGGATTAGTTTAATTATATTATTAAATATGTTATATATTGAATATTATTGCATAGCTTTTTTTCCAATTTAAATAACGATATATATATATATAAATGAACTCGTTTTTGACTATTATTTGTACAATATTCCAACCTAATCGTAAATAGTAATGTTCATCCGCTCGCCAAGAGATGAAAGAAATTACGTTTGCTATCAAATTTATATTTTATTATGTAATTTATTTACAAATAAATAGATTTGGACAATTATTTGTTTGTTTACTGAATAGAAATGTTATAGTTATATCTTATATTTTTTAACTTTTGATGTTTATTTATTTTATTTTAAATTCTATAGTCTTTATTATATATATGTTAAAGATTTTTCTGTATTTAGGTTAAATGAAATAAATAATTATTCTTATTGTCTAGCAATTCTCGTTTCAGATTTTTAGTCTGTTTACATTTTATATTTCTATTTATTTGCATTGATAAAATAATATTATATAAATGCGAAGTATGTTCATTCATAATATTCAATGATTTAGTACATTCTAAAATAAATCACTCAAAGTTTGTTTAAATTTTCTAACAATATGGATTGTAATTTTTAAAATTAAAACATTTATTCAATATCCGTCATTAAAGATATATTTAAATTGTTGTATTTCGGAAGCATTATTTACGTTTTTTTATAATGTTTTCTTATTATTTGGTTTATTTCATTAAACAAACCTTAAATTACATAAGACGCAAATCTTACTGTTTTCTGTGTTAAGTTGTTGAATAATGAATAAATTATTACGCGATCTATATACTATAAGAGTAATTAATATATATAGTATAAGTTATACTGTATAACATTACATTACATACAAACTGTATAATATTATATTACATACAAACTTAACATTTTCAAATGACATTAAAAAATATATTTGACTGTGAATCAGTAAAGATATCGATGGTTTTTGATATTCACATCGATATCATATATTTTTAAAAAATAATGCCATTTGAAAATGTAAAGAAATCAGTTGTGAAAATTAAAATAAATTATTATAAAACTATTAGTTATCTTTATAAAAAGTTTTTGTCTTTCTTGACATTTTCTGATGATATCTTAAATATTGCTATCCTGCAAATTAGAATAAAATGAATTTTATAAAAATAAAAGAGTTTTAATCTTATAAGAAAGCTTTGTAATATACTATTTAAAATATACTCTGGAAAGGATTTGTTACGTTAGACTTATTTTTAAAACAATTCAAACACGCATCGTACAATATATTTTGATAGTTTAACTGTCATCTTCAGGCACCAAAAACCAAATAAAATATTATGGATTAATTTATATAATTTAAACAAATTATTTTTTTATATTAATTAAATATTCTAAAAAATAAATATTTAAATAAATATTTAAATACTTTTACACTAATTTTTTAAAATATTTTTATATAAATATTAAAATTTTATCTCTATTATAATAAAATATTAAAATAATAATGTAATATTTTATAAATTAAATCATTTTAAAAATATTAAAAGTTAAAATTTTTAAACATAAAAAAATCAATTTATCACAATGTTACATAATCAATCTATTTAAAAATATTCAAAACTTTCGTAGTCATATCACTTTGGACATTAATCTTTGGATATATTGACCTTATCAACAATGCTTCACGTATAACACGTTCCCAATAATTATTAAAACCTTTCAACAACATTTTAAAATAAGTCATTCCTACTTTACTTTTACAGCTTCTACTGTGCTCACTAATATTGGTCAAACCCTTCAATTGGTAATGGTCTAGAACTCGAGTATAGAAATGACGGGAAGTCTCTCCAATGTATGTGACATTACTTCCATCGCATATAACTTTATAAACGATATCTAAGCACAATGCAACCGGATTCTTTGATATATTCCTCTTATAATTTGTAAAACCTTCCGAGTACGGCAATACTAACACAAATTTAGGCTCATTATTCTTATATACATTTTTACTATTTAAATCAATCCACATTCATTTGTCAAATTACACTCAGAATTTTATTAGGATTTTTAATCAATTTTTCAACAGTCTCTTTTTTTTCATCAATAATAAAATTATTTCGAATGCCCATTCTTTATAACTAACTAAACCAATTTATAGAAAACCAACTGATACTGATATTTATACTTCTCCACAAACATTTTATGTGCATATAAGATATTATTTAAATATAAGATAAATATATTGAAGAGATTGATTTATTGTTCATAGTCTTTATCTTTTACTTTTGCTAATTCAGTAAAAAGTGTTGATAAACTTTTATTTAAATATTTATTTATTAGAATATTTAATTAATATAAAAAAATAATTTGTTTAATTTATATAAATTAATCCATATTATTTTAGTTGGTTTAAGTGCTTGAAGATAACAGTTAAATTAAATAAAACTTTTTATTGTGCATTTATTTTCATTATTATTGATTTATTATTGATTTGTGCGCGTATTTCTTAACAATTTAATTTATATTGATTTTATTTAATATAACACATTCTAAAGAATGTCATTAAGTTAAAACTGGAATAATTAAATAATTAAATTATGTGTTGTAAATTGTTCATTTGAGAGGTTTCGTCTATAATTATTTGATAATTATATAACAATTAGTCCAGCCTAAAATAATTAGATAACAAATTGGATAAATTCATCACTAAAAACTAATTTAAAATGTTAACATTATCAAATAGTTAAATTTGAATAATTACTGTGAGATGTTTTAAAATATAAATTAAAATAATGTATGTTGCCTGAATGTTGAAATCCTTAATTAGCCGTTAATAGAAACTCTTTAAACAAATTATTATTATTACTTTCTTTAAATATTCTTGAGTTATAAAATAAACGTTGTATTCGAAATTTTGTTTTAAAATTAATTTAATTATTACCAGAATTTCTATGGTTAACAATTACGATGTTTAGACCTTTTGGTAATTTTGAAAGTTATTTATTTTTAAACAAAAATTAAGTTTTGTATTTTAATATTCAATTTCAAATTCTTAGTTTAGCATTATTAATTTTAGATTAAAAAATTAAATATAATAATTTGTATAGGAAAAGTTCCATTTAAAACGTACATTTATCGATTTCTTTCGACAGATTTAAGTTTTATATTATGAACAAATTATTACTTTTTAAATATTTTTTTAATATTAACTTTTAAAATTATATAAAATAACTTTAGTACTATAAAAAATCTCTATTAATATTTACGACCCTACCCATATAAACGTACGTGATACGACCACTATAATATCGTTAAAACGCAACAAGGTACAAATACCTGAAAGAATATTATTAATGAGATTATTCGGTTTTTTCTTATGTTGAGAGCATCTGACTTGCACAGGATACAAAAAAAAGGTCGTAAATAGTTCTATCGTGTAAATGTTTGTATATTATATTCTAAACAAGTATTGTTATTGCGAAATATTATGAAAAAAACCCTTTGATTTTTACCTACTTTTTAAATCATAACCCAAAGGTAAGGTGGTTAAAAATATTTTTTAGAAAGTAATATTACAAATGAATATATCATCAATGCTTCATATATAACACGTTCCAATAATTATTTAAAGTTTTTAATAAAATTTTAAAATTAGAAATGTCTATTTTACTCACACAGGCCCACATAGGCGTACGCAAAGAAAGAGAATTAGGGGATAAATTCCTTGCCGAAATTTCAAAAGGAACAAAAATTAAAAACTACTGAAGACTCCAGTGTATTGGGTGTTACACCTATTATATACAAGTTGAAAAACAAGATCCAAACACAATCCAACTAGAGGTTTTGACCTAATAATAAATATATTGCGATCCTAACATGGTTTAGAAACGATATTATAATATCTGTAATTTATAAAACCTTCCGAGTACGGTAATATCAACGCAAACTTAGGCTCATTATTCATACATTCCTAATTGATATTATTTACATCAACAATCTTATGAAAATTATCGATTATTTCGTTTGTTGTTAAATCAATTTTTTAAACTTTTTTGTGTTCGATTGGAATTAATAAAAAAATGTCTTATTAATTTTGTTAATATTTTCGTTTTATGTATTTTGTGTTTTAGAAATTTCATTTGAATTTGTGAAAAACTGTGGTACATATAATTTAAGATAAGTTGAAAATAAATCTTTAATTAGGAATTGAATTTTTGATCAAATAATTTATTCTTTTGACATAGATTTTATTAATTAACGAATCAAGTCACTATTTTACTAAAATTGATTGACTTTGCCGTCCATCAATCTGAAATTGGGAATTTAATAGAAACTATCAATAGCACTTAGACATTGGCTTTCAAGATGAAATTGTACAATGGTTGGATCTTATCATAGATACTTTCTTTTCCAACAAACTAATATTTTTCCTTCTTGGATTAATTCCAAATTTAAACGATGCTTTAGATAAAAGTTTAACAGATCGATCAGTTTTGGATATCGCAAAGGAGTTAATGATTAGAATTATTCCTGATAAACTCTGATTAAATCAACGGTTTTACCCTCTTAAGTGGCTATGACTGATATATGCGTCATCAAAATATTACAAAGCGCATTAGACGCACATATTTGCTTTAAGTTAAATTATGTATACCACTATGCATGAAACGAATATATTCGCTTGCGTATAATATACGTATAAATATATGTTTTTACGCTAGCGGGTAACAAACTTGCCGATGAGGAGCGCATTTCGTTTGACGAAATAAACCACTTAAGAGGTTAATAATCTATCCTGACATTCAAACTCTGATAAATTAATGGTTTTTATTTGTTGTTAATATATATTTTTATTTAAGTCACGGTATAAATAATTTAACATATCTGCATGCTTCTTATTTAATAACTAAATCCCGACCACTCTAATAACCTGGTTAATAAAAACGCTTTATAAAATTTTCGAAACAATTATTTATAAAGTTTGAAAATATTTTATAAAAAGGTATTTTACAAATGAATACATTTATTTTTAATACTTTAAAAAATACAGATAATACAGATAGAAACACAAACTTTTGTTCTCTAATAATAATCAATTTTTTAAGCTATTAATCTTTCAGAATTTGAGATCAGTTATATGAGATCAGTTATTGATGGTAGTTATGTCTATAAATGTGACATTGGACCAATGATATTTATATTCATAACCAACATCTGAATACTATCTAAACAGGGTTTGAAATCCTCTAATAAACACAAAGTACAAACACCACAATGTTAAAAAATAAAATTTAATAAAATATATGTTTTAATATTTAAATTTCAAATTTTTTTAAAAATGAAATTTATTTATTTTTAAAATATTTTTTAAAAATTAACAAAAAATTTTAACTGTTATTTATAATTAAAATTTGGATAATAATTTTTGAATAACTAATTTTAAATATATGGTATTTTGTTTATACTGGATGACAACAGAGAACCTTCGAAATATATCTTGGTGTTCGATTGGTGTTTTCTAATGTATTTTAATATAAGGATTACATTAAGTGGTTTGCACAAAATGACTCAATATTAAAAATAAATTATTATATTAAATAAAAATATAGTTAAATAATTTCAATTGTATTATTCATTTATTTTAAAATAATTTAAATGTATTTAAATTTACTAAATGTCAGTATTTACACTAAGTTTATCATCATTATTTTTCATTTTATTCAATAATCTTCATAATTATAGTTTACCCCTTAATACACACTTGATAAAGACTGTGCTGAAATATTGTGTACGTGAAAAAAGGTTTTTGATCTATTGTCTTAAAATTTATAAACACTCAAAATTAAGTTGCAGAAACCATTTCCATTTCACAATTGGTAATAAATTAGATTATCATAATTTTGTTTCTGATATTTAATTATTTTAAAAATATTCTACACAGAAATTGAGTTAATATAGCTTCAAGACAACACGCAAAAAATATATTATTTTAAATAAAATCTTCAATAAATAAGTGATGATAGTCAAGGTTTTTTGGGTAAAAATGATAAAGTGAATATTTCGAAGTATAATTTGCAATATTGCATTTTTATTATCTATTTTTCAAACATAAAGAAAAAATGGCTTGAATCGTCTATTGATAAAATATTGTGAGGGGTATTTTATAGGCTTGTTATAAAAAACACTTGTAATATTTGGTCACACAATATTCATAGCCAAATTTAGGCTCTAGATAAGTTAAAATACCTAAACTAAGTTTAGGTCAATTTAGAATCTAAAGCAAATTAAAGTACATTAGATAATATTAAAGTAAATTAAGATATGAAGAAGGGTAAATTAAAGTACATTAGAATACATTTAAGTAAACTAAGATTCCTAAAGTAAATTAAGATACATTAGAGTAAATTTAAGTATATTAGAGTAAATTTAAGTACATTTTAATACATTTAAGTAGATTAAGGTGACTAGAGTAAAGTATGGTAAGTTAGGTAAGAATTTTTAAAAATTAAATAGAGGGTCAACAGTTAAGTTACATAAGGGTAATTTTTAAAGCTGAAAATTTAAAAAGCAGTTATAGTTGGCAAATGACATAAGGTAATAATTGTTTAAAAGTAAATAGAGGGTCAAAAGATAAGTTACATAAGGTAAGAATATTTAAAGTTAAAGAGTCGAAAATATTACACTATAAAGTTTTTAGTATAGTTTTATCGATAAATTTTTATACATTTTTTAAAATGACAAAATTTTTAGCGTATATTTACAATAAGATATTAATACACGATTTTAAAATAGAATCTTTAATATAATTTTATCGATGAATTTTTTATATATGATTTTTAAAGATGAAACTTTTAGTATAATTCTACAATGAAATAGTTATACATTTGATAACGATCAAATTTTCAAAGAATTTTATTAAATGAAACTTTTGAGTTTCATTGCTACATAGTAATGCCTAAGGTAGGTAGTAGTCATTCGCAAGAGCAACCCATCTTTTCCTTAATAATAAAATAATAATAATAAAATAATAATAACAATAATAATAATAATAATAGTATTAATAATAATAAATTCACCAACAATCAAATCAAAAGTTACTGGATATCGGCATTAATACAACCAACCGAGTAGGTATTTATTAAAATTTGATAAAACACAAATAGATACTGAATAACAAACACAAAAAGCCATTTTCATAATTAAAAATTTATTTAATTCAAATCTTCACAGATCTGCTTATAATAAACTTTTCTTATTTCGTGCATCAGATAATGAACAACATTCTTCTTCTTGTAGTCCAAGCAATATATCCATATAAATATACAATATAATGAATTGATATTATCAAGTGAATAATTATTATATGCCCTCTATGCCAGACTCAAACCTTTGACTCATACCTTAAATTTTAAAATGATCATAAAAATCATGGATAAAAATAATTGTTTAAACGCAGTTTGAAACGAAAAAGCACTTAAAACCTGAAATACTTGAAAAAATATTTATTAAAGATGATTTATAAATTGGATTAGGGTTAGTGATATTATTGTTGAACCAGAAATTGAATATGATTTACTATACGATCACATAAAATTATAAAAGTGAACATCCTAAGATATAATGTTAAAAAAATAGTTCTTCTATCTTCTCTTTTGGAAAAATAAAAATAACATTAAATCAAATGAAACATTCAAAAGTTCAATCTGGAGTCCAAGTAGAATTTAAAAAAGATGTGGAACTCAAAGAAGTTAGTATATTAAATCGCGCTGCTTCAGTGACTGTGACTTTTCTTGATGAGGGTATAAAGAAAATTAATGAAAAGATTGTAGAGAGAACAGAATTAGTTGGAAAATAAACCGAATAATAGGAGTAAACCTCTAAATAACCAAAGTTTCGAAGATATCTAGATTATCTGGACATAGTATATTCAAACACACACAGGACTAGTAGGTAAAAAGATAATAGTTAACGTGCAAAATATTGATAATGCATCCGTACAATATCTTCAATGGTGATTCCAATCATTTGATGAATAAGTGTTGCCAAAAATTCAGGAGCACAATAGGACAGCTTATTCTTTATATTCGAAATGTTATTCATCAAGATTGTTGCAAACACGTATGCTTCTTACTCGTTGATCGTTTTGAATTTTTACAATCATCAGAAAACTACCTACTTAAATTTAATCTGAGTTAATAATAAATAATCTAGAATTTCTTCATAATTATATAATTATTAATTTTGAATTTTATAAAATTAAATATTTCTAAATTAAATTGTTATAACCCATTGTTTTATTCACCATGACAACAGCCTTTTCGTTAAAAATACAGTCACACAGAGTGGATTGTACTTAACAAGTTGTAATGTTGGAAAATAACTCTTATTCGAACGTGTTTTCTGTTTTAATTGACAGATCCTACAAGTAGAATTTCTGACAAAGCTTAAAAACCTACATAGGTTATGTACTGATAGATACTGATAATATGTAATGTCTATTTGTTTCTGTAAAAATAAGAAATTTCCTTAATTATGTAAGGATTTGATTAAAATTGTGAAAAAGTTGTTAAGTTAAAAATAAAACTAATTAATTTCTAAATTAAACGATAACGCCAATAAAAAACCTTTCGTACGATATATTTCGATAGCACAGCTATCATCTTCAGGTACTCAAAACCAACTAAAAATATTATGAATTAACATTATATTTAAACAAATTATTTTTTTATTAATTTAATTTTTTAATAAATAAATATTTTTAAAAATATATTTTAAATTAATTTTAAATTTTAAATTTTTTACTTATATTCTAATTTTTAAAAATTAATGTAATTTAAAATTTTAATTATTTTAATAATATTAAAAAAACAAACATGATTTAACATACGTAAACTATTTAAAAACATTCAAAACATTCGTAGTCACAGCACTCTGCACATTAATCTTTGGATCCAATGACCTTATCAGCAATGCTTCACATATCACTCGTTCCCAATAACTATTAAAACTTCTCAACAAAATTCTAAAATCAGACATTCCGATATCACTTTTACAGCCTCTATTGTGTTCACTAATATTGGTCAAACCCTTCAATCGACAATGCTCTAGAACTCGAGTACAGAGATGACGGGAAGTCTCTCCAATGTATGTGGCATTACACCCATTACATGTAAATTGATAAACGAGATCAGAACACAATCCAACCGGAGTTTTTGATTTATTAATAAACATATTGCGTACCTTACAAGAATTAGAGACGATCTTATACTCTAAATTTCCTATCAGTTTACCCAACTTCCTCTTATAATTTATAAAGCCTTCAGAGAATGCTCATATTAAAAAATTGATTAATTTGAGAAAAATATTTGGGATTTCTAAATTTAGTGTGGAGAATACTGTGATAAATTTGAGTAAAATAGTGTTGAATGATGATGAAGAGCGTGTTTTAAAATTTGGTCCAAATCACTGTATTAAGAATCGCTTGGATGAAACAAAATTGTGTGCAAAAATTGAAAGTTTATATTTTCATATAGCCCGATCGATGAAAGGCATTAATGGTAATTATGTGAAGAGCTCGTTAAGTGCAAGAACGATGGAGTATATCGATAAAAACAAAAAGCAGAATATTAGGGATTTTATGACTTTAAAAAACTTAGCTAATAAAAATATAAATATCTGTAAGTTTGACAAAGGAAATGGGATAGTCATTCTTGACCATGATGTGTATGTAAATAAGTTGAATGATTTGTTAAATTCTCCTCAGTTTGTGAAATTGCCAAAGGGTCGGAAGAATGGAAAATTACCTCCTCTTAAGGATGAAGAGTTTGTGCAAAAAATGTTAAATGGTTTTATTGAGAAGAAGCTTATTGATGAAGAGGTAGGTAAGTCTATTCGTCCAATAGGATCGCAGCCAGCTAAACTATATGGGCTACCAAAAATCCATAAAGATGGTGTACCTATGAGACCAGTTTTGTCGATGGTTGGTACTGCCCAGTATAAAATAGCAAAGTTTTTAGATGGATTATTAAAACCATTAATGCGATCAGAGTTTGAATGTAAGGATAGCTTTGAGTTTGTTTCTTGTATTGCAAAGCTACAAAAACGAAGTATGAATGATGTTATGGTTTCGTTTGATGTTTGTAGTTTGTTTACGAATGTGCCACTGGTTGAGACAATTGACTTATGCTGTGCGTTGTGGAATGAAAATGATTCGGAACATCACATTTTGGATAGAAGGGCATTTCGAAAACTTCTTGAATTTGCTACTTCAAATGTCAATTTTCTTTTCAATGATGAATGGTATCAACAAATAGATGGAGTCGCTATGGGTTCCCCTTTAGCACCAACGATGGCATCAATATTTTTGGCTAGTTTGGAAAAGAAAATTGCTTCTTTCCAATTTGAAAAACCTTTTGTTTATAAAAGGTATGTGGATGATATTTTTATTATATTTGAAAACCAGAAACATGTAGAACCGTTTTTGCAGTTTATGAACAGTTTACATAAAAACATTGTATTCACATGTGAAACGGAGAGAAAGTCATCAATTGCGTTTTTGGATTTGTTAATTCAACGCAAAGATAAACAGTATGAGACAGAGATTTATAGAAAACCAACTGACACTGGTCTTTATACTTCTCCAGAAAGCTTTTGTGAATTTAAGTATAAGAGAAATATGGTGAAGGGATTGATTTATCGTTCATGGGCTTTATCTTCTACTTTTGCTAATTCGGTAAAAAGTGTTGATAAATTGGTTGAGTTGTTGATAAAGAATGGATATTCTAAATCATTTTTATTGTTGATGATAAAAGAAACTGTTGATAAATTGATTAAAAATCCTAAGGATCCATGTTGTGGAAAGTCTGAATGTAATTTGTCGGATGGGTGTGAATTGAGTGTTGATCTGGGTGATTGTAAAAATGGATATAAAAAAATTGAGCCTAAATATGTGTTAGTATTGCCGTACTCTGAAGGCTTTATAAATTATAAGAGGAAGTTGGGTAAACTGATAGGAAATTTAGAGTATAAGATCGTCTCTAATTCTTGTAAGGTACGCAATATGTTTATTAATAAATCAAAAACTCCGGTTGGATTGTGTTCTGATCTCGTTTATCAATTTACATGTAATGGGTGTAATGCCACATACATTGGAGAGACTTCCCGTCATCTCTGTACTCGAGTTCTAGAGCATTGTCGATTGAAGGGTTTGACCAATATTAGTGAACACAATAGAGGCTGTAAAAGTGATATCGGAATGTCTGATTTTAGAATTTTGTTGAGAAGTTTTAATAGTTATTGGGAACGAGTGATATGTGAAGCATTGCTGATAAGGTCATTGGATCCAAAGATTAATGTGCAGAGTGCTGTGACTACGAATGTTTTGAATGTTTTTAAATAGTTTACGTATGTTAAATCATGTTTGTTTTTTTAATATTATTAAAATAATTAAAATTTTAAATTACATTAATTTTTAAAAATTAGAATATAAGTAAAAAATTTAAAATTTAAAATTAATTTAAAATATATTTTTAAAAATATTTATTTATTAAAAAAATTAAATTAATAAAAAAATAATTTGTTTAAATATAATGTTAATTTATAATATTTTTAGTTGGTTTTGAGTACCTGAAGATGATAGCTGTGCTATCGAAATATATCGTACGAAAGGTTTTTTATTGGCGTTATCGTTTAATTAAATCGTTGCCAAATTTATTTAATTATTTATTTATAATTTCTAAATATTGTTGTTAGTACTTTAAAGAAAGCTTCAACATAGTAGCAAAATATTAAGAAAAAATAACTTCCTAAATAAAAATTAACTTAGTTGTAAAATATTTGATAGGTAGTTGATTAAATTTTTTAGTACTTTGAATAAAAATTTTTAAAGAAAGTTTCAATAAATAGGTAAGAAAATATAGTTATTAAGTAATACATATTAAAATTACCAAAGTTTTATAATTTTTGACAAGTTTTGATAGATCTATAATAAAATTTATTAGTACTTTGAATAAAAATTTTAAAACAATTTCAACATAGTAGCAAATTGTAAAGAAAAAATAATACTTATCAATTAAAAAATTAATTAAATTAACTAAGTTGTAAAATAATTGAAAAAATTTGTTAGATCATTTTTTTAAAATTTTATTCGATTGTCAAGTAATAGTTGAATGAAAATTTATGTATGTTATCGAATGCTCATAGTATTAAATTGTACAATTACTCTTCATTTCTGGAAATAATCATAAATGTTTAAATTATTTAGGCAATTGTATTACTCAATGTATTACTCAATAACTACTATTTTTAAAAATTCTTAGCTAACTTAGCATACTTTACTCTAGTCACCTTAATTTACTTAAATGTATTCTAATGTACTTAAATTTACTCTAATGTATCTTAATTTACTTAAATCTACTCTAATGTACCTAAATTTACTTTAATATACTTAAATGTACTCTAATGTACTTTAATTTATTTTAGACCCTTAATTGACCTTAATTTACTTTAAGTATTTTAACTTATCTATAGCCTAAATTTACCTATGAAAATTGTGTGACCAAATATTACAAGTGTTTTTTATAACAAGCCTATAAAATACCCCTCACAATATTTTATCAATAGACGATTCAATCCATTTTTATTTTATGCCTATATTTACCTATAGAAAATATTGAGAACAAATATTGCATTGTTTTTTATTACGAGTTAAAAATATCCCTGACTATAGTGTGACCATCGTAGGCGATTTGAGCCAATTTTTATTTTATGCTTTTTTATCTAGAAAAATTACTTAGGCTTTTTAATTAAAGAAATATTTTTTTAGGTTTTTTATTCGATGAATTATTTTTTAGTCTTTTTAATCGAGAAAATATTTTTAGGCTTTTTAATCGATAAAATATTTCTATGCTTTTTTATTGATAGGTGATTCAAGCCAATTTTTATCTTAGGCTTTTTATCAAGAGTCAAAAAATATTCCCTGACTATATATTGTGATCGAAAAAAATATTTTGTGTAAGAAAAATATTTATTCAAAAAAATATTTGAAACAATTGTATTCAAAAAATCGCTAAAATTTGAATTTAAAATATATACACAAAAAAAAGATGCGCACACAAAATTAATTATATTGGTTACGTAATAATATAATCAAGCTAATTTGTGATTAGTTACGTCATTATGTAATTTAATCCGTCTCCGATATGGTGGGTATTTAATATTTGTGTGTGGCCGCAAAGTGCTACTAACTACCTACTAAATATTAATATAAGATCACTGCGGCGTCACACGTAGATAAATAACTGATAACCTTA
This sequence comes from Schmidtea mediterranea, assembly GCA_022537955.1. Lineage (NCBI taxonomy): Eukaryota > Metazoa > Platyhelminthes > Tricladida > Dugesiidae > Schmidtea > Schmidtea mediterranea. The sequence goes on along the minus strand of CM039680.1, from coordinate 242,618,074 downwards.
TCTAAAGTTCCGATGACAATCACAAATGCTAATTTTCCTACTTTCATTTATGACAAACCTTTATTTAAATTTACTTTTTCTCTCTATAATAAGACTTTCTTTCACAACTGTAAGTGTTATTTAATTTCTAAATTTTAGACAGATAGAATCATTTTTAAATTTAAAATAATTAATTTTCATAACAATTTTAATAATGATTTATAATGATTTATTTAATCGTCATCTATTAAAACAAAATATATAATGATTTAAATAACATTTATAAAACAATGTTTGCATCATTAAACATTTCTAATTCATTAAAAGCTCTGCAAGTAATTCAATTATTTCATTTACATTAAACAATTCATTTTAATGCAAAACAAAAAGCTTTCAATAGATAATATAAAGTTATTTAAACAACTTCAATATTACTATAGAAATGTTTTTAAAACGTTATTATTTTATAAACAAATAAAGACCATAATTTGAACGTAAACTTATATATTTACCTCAATTTCACTCAACATTATTTTCTTTAAAACCTGTGAAAACTGTGATATCTTTAAGTTATTTAAAAATTTTTGGACCACAATTGTTTACTTCAATTTCATTTTCTTCAATTTATAAAACATTCTCATCTTCACCAAAACAAACACGAAAGCCAGTTAAAATGAATGAAGGGTTAACCTCTTTTTCATATTAGTGCTGTCATATTTTTGTTAGCAGATTTTGTCTACATTGAAAATAAATGAAAATTGTTTTTTGTTTATTTTGTTCTTTGCCGTAAACTACTGTCCGTTGTCAATGCAAATATGGCAAAGAATACCCTCCAAAAACATGCTCTGCTGATAATATGTGTATATAATTGTATATAATTACACACACACACACACACACACACATATATATATATATATATATATATATATATATACGATATATTTCGACAGCATAACTGTCATCATGAGGTACGCAAAACTAACTAAAATATTATGAATTAACTTATAATTTAAACAAATTATTTTTTTAAATTACTTTTATTTTGTAAAAAATAAACAGTTTAAAAATATTGTAATACTTTTAACTAATTTTAAAATGTAATTTTTATAAATATTATAATTTTTTATCTATATTATACTTATCTATAATTAAAGTTTTTTATATTATAGTTTTAAAAATAATGTAATTTATAAATTAAATTATTTTAATAATATTAAAAAGTGTTTTTTTAAAAAACAATACACATACATGATTTAACATACTTAAACTATTTAAAAACACTTAAAACATTCGTAGTCACAGCACCTTGCACTTTAATCTTTGGATCCAATGATCAGCAATGCTTCACATATCACACGTTCCCAATCATTATTAAAACTTTTCACCAAAATTCTAAAATCAGACATTCCTATTTCAAGTGAAATAGCCTCTATTGTGCTCACTAATATTGGTCAAACCCTTCAATCGACAATGCTCTAGAACTCAAGTACAGAGATGGCGGGAAGTCTCTCCAATGTTTGTGGCATTACAACCATTACATGTAAATTGATAAACGAGATTAGAACACAATCCAATCGTTATCCAGGCGTTATCTTTTAATATATAATAGTCTAATAATTCTAAATCAAGAAATATATAGAATAAAGATTATATTTAAAACTAATAATTTTTTTAATTGTTTTTATATAAATTAGTATAAAAATTAAGATAGAATACTTTATAAACTTTGTAAAGTTTATCTCTGTTCTCAAGGCTTTAATAACGGAATTGATTATAATTCGTTAACGCAATTTTGTGCTGCAGGATAAAAATAAATGTAAAATAATTTTGTTTACAAATTTAAAATTATTTTTTTAAAGTTTATTAACATTTTGTTAATTTTTAATTTTATGATTTATAAAAGGAAATTTAAAATGTTTTAATATAATCTATTTTTAAAAAGATCAATCTAGAAATTTGTTTGAATATAGAAGTTTAAATCGATATAGTTTCGAATCCAATTGATGATGATCTTGTGTAATTCTTTTAATCAATTTGAAATATATTTGGTATATTTTTAATAAATGAACATCTAAAAATAAAACTTGATAAATATACTTTCATTCATTTTTATTTTTTATTAAAAAATTAGAATGATTAACAAATTTTATACATATAAGAATTTTAATATATAAGAATTTAGAATTAAATTTATATTAAAATTTAAATTGAAATTAAAATATTTATTATTTATAATTAATTTCATTCATTTTGATTTTATATTAAAACATTAGAATGATTAACAAATTTAATAAATGCTGAAAAATATGATTTTTTGTATTCTTTTAATGCTTACTTTCTAAAATTACATTCTTGAAACTGACAGCTAATAACATAAAGTTGAGCTTAAGATTATTAGATGTTGAATTAAAATTAAGAGCTCCATTAAAAGAAAGAAATCTCGTTATATTTTAATACAATTTAATGTATTAATTATTTATGCTTCAATTTTTTTTAAATCAATACAATATTTATTTTGATTGTAATTATTAATTGTAATTTTAAAATAATCTTGAAATAAATTTCTAATTTTTGAAATTTTGTCAAAATTATAATTTAATTATAAAAACACTCTGAATAAAATATCTAAAAAAATATTACTAATAATTTTAGGGTGATATAATATTTTCTACAAACTTTGACTATGAATCAGATTTATTTAAGGTATTCACTCATTTTCGGTACAGTGATTTCACTTGAAAAAGACTGTGCCGAAAATTCGTGAATACCTTAAATAAATCTGATTCATAGTCAAATTTTTTAGAAAATATTATGTCACTTATAAAGAAATTAGAGTTGAAAAACAAAAAAGTCCTTATAATATTAGGGTTATATGTTTTAATAAGAAACAATCTAAATAACACTAATTTGCCGATGCTGGTGTACTGGGTCGAATAAATATTTTGTTTAAATCGGCGCCTATCTCTTTCATGTTACCTTACTTCACTCATCCTCTTAGGGTCAATACCATCTCACCCAGACGCCCCACAATTTTGACCTTACCACTATATACCAATGAGCAAGCTCATGTTGGTACTATATATAGTAGCCGAGAGTCCACTAGCAGGTGAGCCCATTTCTAAGACTAATCCTCGTGATAATCTCGCTTTCGGGTTCCTGACTGCCGATAGAAGGACTTACGTCTACTTAACTCCTCTGACTCCTTCGACATGAATACACGCATTTCCTGACCTTTAATATCGATTTTATATATGCGTCCGTTAGATCATTTCCCGACCGATTTTCAAACTAATCGTTAAGTATCAGTCTAAATTCCAGTTTGAGGCGTTATAATCGAACTTGATTGTCTATTTGTCACTATTAATTACTTTTATACTATATTAGTTTACATATCTAATTAATAATTTTAAATATTAATACTTACAAGATTTTCGGAAGGGGAAATCTTAGTTGACAAGGGTTTTCTATCCTACTTTCTTTAATTACAAAAATTTAGGATTGAATTTCTTACTTTACTACAAAAGAATTAAATAATATTTTCAACCTCGAACTTTGTTTAAATTTGAAAAACTTTATCCTAAAATTTACCGAAACTATTTAATTAGCTGTTTGATCAGCTGTTTAATATTTTAAGAAATTTTATTTCTAATTTAATGGAAAACACGTTCATCTTGGGGTTTTTATCTTATTCTTAACCAAAATACATTTTCATTTTCTACCAAAGGTCCTCGCACAAACATTCAAAATTTATTTATTGAGAGTCATGATTTCACTCAATTTACCCTTTCCAGTTGAATTTACTTTTCTACCGACACTATTTACGTTGATCGGGTCCCTATCAACTTCTTATCATACATAAACATGACCATTAAGGTAAATTGAGTATTAATTATAGAAGAAAACTAAAAATCTTATTAAGCGAAAATTAAAAAAAAAACCCAAAATTTAATTGTCAACTAAAACTGAGAACACAAAACGCAAAAGAAAATAAATAATATAAATACAAATAAGCCATAAATCAGGGATAGTTCTGAAAACACTACATCCATTTTCATCGTGCTCTTTATTCTCATTCGTCAATATAGACGGGGAATTTTCATTTTCGGCCGAGATTTAATTCATTGGATCCGACTTGGGGAACCGAGTGGCATAGCTCGTCCCCGAAATCATCGGTCCAGTACCCGAAAAAAGTTGATGAGTTTCTCCTTTCTTCGATCATTGATGGGGGAATTGAGACTGGGAAAAGTTCATGCGAATCAACATGTCATTGCTTTGGTCGTCGCAAAGTTTAGGCGTTGGCTCTACGAGTTTTGCTGGTTCTGGTAGATTTTCGTCCGACTTGACAAATTCGGGGTATTGCTCGGCGACCAGTGCTGCGGCTTCCTCGAGCGCCTTTGCCACGTTATTCAGTAGTGTGACTCCTTCAGCTCGGCGTCTTTCCCGGCGACGCCGGTTATTACTCGGATTGTGCTTCTTGCTCGTTTGGGGCGTTTGTGCGGGACCAATTGTGTTTTTTCCAGAATGTTATTTGTAGGTATGAGATTTAATTTTACTGCTAGGTCACGGCCGGCTAACCGCTTGGTTAACTCGGTTTCGGTGAAGGATGCGATTAAAACGGCGCATCGCAATCTTGGGTCTTCAGTTCTATTGGTTTGACATAACCGTGATAAATACTATGGTTAACGTTCTACTCTTAAAATCACATTGTTGTCGACACAAAAAAAATTATTATTTTTCGTGATATTCTCAGCGAGTTGTACCTATACTTAATGATATCATGGTAAATTTTGCTGATCTAATAAATCGTCATAATAAAATGTTGCAGTGTTTTCCTTATTTGGGGTGCTGTATTATAGTGGTTGTCAGTTAATGCGGGTAGAAAAGATAAAATACTGATGCTCGGAATAGCGTTAGCTGGTTAAAATGATTCAATCGCTCAAAACAAAAATTTTCAATTACACTTGTAGAAGTGATTTTCATCGTTTACTAGCCCAAGTCGTTCCCCTCATTATGTCACTATCTGACAGGAGTTTCAAAAAATATACTGTTGCTACCTAAACATTCATATAAATGTTATCCCCCTAGCTATGGCGATCTTCCCTCATTTTACCCTCTTACCGCTCCAACTAACTCGCAATGGCCCGCCGCGGTAAATTACGACGGTGTCCTACCAGGTGATCAGTGCAACAAGGCCTGACCAGACTAAGCATACACCGAAGAGTGGTCAGTGATAAAGTAACACGTCAACGTCCTGCAAACTTAACTGCCGGAATTGAATGCTACTCCACCATCTTCCATGAATTAATATAAATATATATATATATAAAATACAATTTAAGGGGACCTGTCGCGGATACTAAAAAGTATCGCGGCCATCCATGATAAAAATTAATAAATCAAAACAAATTCATTAACATAGATAAAGAAAAGTATATTTGTAACACAAAATCAAAAAACTTACTATCGGATAAATTCACAAAGTTATGAAGTTCAAATTGAAAAATTTCAAAAGTTTTTTAAAGTTAACGTTAAAGTTACAGTTAGAAATTACGACAATGGCTGTTATATTTATAGTATTTCCGTGCATGTGTGCGACCAATCAGCGAATTTTAAATCTTTTTTGGCCATTTTCGGGTTTTTTAATGACTTTTATTTATTTTAATAATTTTTCCTTTTTCTATTTATTTTTCTTAATTTTTTAATATTAATTTTGTTAAATTTACATTTTTTATTTTTGCTGATTTTTATTTTTTCCTGGTCGCCTCTTACGCCTGTGTATTTTCTAAACCTTATTTTGCAAGGTTATAGGCGGTTTTGTGTTTTACTTTATTTTTTTATATGCCATTGTCTGCGGAATTTATTAATTATTTGTTTTTAATAATTTTATGTTATTTTTTTAATTTGTTTCAATTAGTGTTTTATTTTATTTTGTTTTCTGCTTGTGGTGTATGCTTATGTTATAGCAGCTATTCCGATAATTTTCAACATGACTCTACCTAGTCATTTTATTTTGTTTAAATGATGGCTTATAGCTCAACACCGAAATAAAGCAAATAAGTAGACCAGTGACAAAATTCACATAACCTGGGTTATTATGGGTAAGCAGAGATAGAAACAAACTCAAACCCGAGTGAACTCGGTAAGTATGTTAATCGGTTAAAGACGATGTGGTTTTAGAACAAAAATAAATAAATTATGAATATGCAAAAGTAGTCATCCAATAATTATTAACAGGTTTTGCTGAATATATGAGTCATTTTTAAAAGATAATTTTGGAATAAAGTCGCGTATACGCGTATTGTTTAATGAAAACCATTTCGAAAAATGTTACAACTTTTTTCTTCGCTAAAATGCATCATTGAATGAAATAGATTAAGCACACTAAAACCAGCTTTCAAAACATAATTAGTTCACAAATTGAATATGATACTTATTTACTTTATTTTTAATAATGATAATTATTATTACTTTTGTTTCTAATTTGTTGTCCAAAATTGGCTCACGCCATTTGGCTTGAAGAAAGATTTCTGCATTGTAATATTCATTTACCGTATCAACCTGAAATATTTTCAAGAAGACGCATCTGATGAATACACGGGTCTAAAAAAGTGAAAATTTTCTTAAAATCAGATAATAATAAATTTTTAATGAGAAATTAATAAAACACCAAGTATACAAATTTTTTTAATTTCAAAAAAATTATATGTATATATATAGTTTCGATGAAGCAAACTGACAAAAATTATAGACAAAAGATTTTATAATTCAACGATAAATATCGTTGTAAAAGACAAAAATCTAAACTTAATTGACTTCAATCTACATAAAATTTATCAAAAAATGTAATGATCAAAGATAATTAAAAATGTAAATAAATTTCAATTTTCATTTTGACTAGTATTAATTTTGCTAAATTTTCTTTTTAGTTAGTTGATATTATTGATACAAAAATGACTTATTTTATGTTCAAATTTAAAGAATTATAAAAGCCAAAACCTTTTCAGTAAACAAATTAATTTAATTCAATTTTGACATATACATTTGTTTAAATAAAAGATATGAAAAATAAGAAACCAACTAAAAATATTTTTAGTTGTTTTTTTGTGACTGAAGATGCCAGTTATGCTGTCGAAATATATTGTACGAAGAGTCTTTTATTATCGTTAATTTTTAATTAAGTCGTTGTCAAATTTATTTAATTATTTATTTGTAAAAAATAAAGATACAGAAATTATACAGACTTAAAGAATAATCTAAGTTAAGGAATAAAAAGGCAAAAATAGAGAATCAAATGATATCTGTAATAAACAAGTAATACTCAAAATCCAAAACAAAGTGAGCTTGAATTTGATGACTATAAAATCTTGAAGTGTTGAATCGGACTTGCTTTTGCAGCAGCTTGCTAAAAAAATAACTTATCTTGAAGTTTTTAAATTGGATTAATTTTTTTAATCCAAAATTTAAAGAAGCACAATTCTCTAAAACAATAATGTCAGAAACAGTTATAACCTTATTCCGAAACCTTGGGGTATGCCAATTTTGAAAATTCGTAATCCCTAATCAAATACTATCTTAAAATTTGCTTAATAAACTGAATTATACTTGGCGATAATTCTTTTGGAAGAATAAAACTTGTTTTAGTGTTTAAAATTTAGAAATTAAATTTATTGTCAATTTTTTTCAATTTAATTTTTGTTTATTTATTATAAATATTAATAATTACTTTTTTCAATTGTTTTAATACTTATTGACTATAAAGCATTTTATAAAATAAGAAATGAAGTCATATTAACTAAAGGTTATTAAGTGCGCATTTCAAACAAAATATTGTCACTTTTCGAAAATTTAATAAAATTTAAAATAAACAAGAAAATACTCAGCAAAATTAAAAGTAAGATTCTTTTTTTTTACGAAATAAGAAACATTCTCTGAGAATATTCTTTTTTTCCAAAATGCTTTGTATTGGTTGTCTGAAACATAAACTCGCTACTCTCCTAGAAAACAGAATTATTTATTATTATTAATCATGCGAATCTCAAAATTGAACGGAAACTTCTAATTTCTAGATTAAAGCAATTCAAGTGTAATTAATAAACGTAAGGAAAATAAATTATAAATTGTAATTTATATCTCTGTATACAAAACATCAAATATTATTATTCTATGAACGGACAAATTTAATAGATTTAATTATAATTTTTTCTAATTTTAATTTTAATTTTACTACATTCATTTTTTTGATTTAAATATTTTAAATGATTAATAATTTTTGATTATATTTTATTAATAAAATTGAGTTTTTTTTTCTTAAATAATTTATTATAAAATGAATGCATTTAATTTTCGTTGTTAAATACAATAAATTAATTTGGCCATTTTGTTTGAAAAATTTTAAATTTAAAAGGCTATAGTAGATATTTAAAAAATAAAATATAAATATCAAAAATCAAAATTATAAAAAGTAATTTTATTTGTCAAAAACATTTGTTTTAATTATTCTTTTTTGCATATATTCAACCTAAAATACTTTTATAATGATCAAAGATGACAGTATAAAATTAATCTTTTTTTCCTTGCTGATATTATTTATCTCTCTTTTTACAGCTACTTTTATATTAGATAAAGATATAAAAGATAATTTATTTAAATAAATAGAGCATGAAAAAATAATTTAGTGCTTTAGAGTAAAAGAGCTGTAACATTTTCTTTTTAATGTGTCATTAATTTATTTTAAATGATATCTTAACAATATTCCAACAGTATCCGTTTTTGGATTTTTCTTCAAATTGGGAGTAATTTTTTACTATAAGAGACATCTTCGAGATATGATAGGAAACTGGCATAATAATATTTTAAAAATCAGGTAGCCAACAATCATAAATTAAAAATTATTTGTGTTCTGTATGAAAATAGAAATTTTTCTTGAGGTTTAAATTTTATTTTCCATAAATATCAAAAGTCAATTTTCTCCAGATATAAACCTTCCTGCATTTCACACTCGTGTTAGATTGGTACATAATATGCTGCATGCAGGGCCCAATTACGGCTTATGAGTCGCATGCGGCTTTTAGTTTTAAACGTCCTAACTAACTAGAAAAAAGTGATCACAGCTCTTCAATCCTTGAGATTCTTGTATGTAACTCACAGTGGCATGAAGTTTAATCACCTATAGAATTGAAGCTGTTTTTAAGCTTTCTAATGTATTCTCGGAAAGTTATCGGACTCTCTAATTATATAAAACAATGAAAATTTATGGTCTAATATTTGATTATGATTTTTAATGTTCTACAATTTTTGTTGGAACGCAATCAAAAACAACAGTTTAATCAGTTTTTAGGTCTGTGGTTCTTAAATTATTTAGCTACGACACCCCTAAACCTGTCAAACAATATTCTCGCACCCCTTACCCAAAATCTTGGAATTATATAAATTGAAAAATTATAATGCATTACATATTTTATATTAATATTCTATGCCCAACAAATCTTGAACCACTATCATCTTAAATAATTTATTTTAAAATCTACTTTAAATGACTTTTTTTGTTGTTGCATTTGCTCAATTATTGCCTTTAACCTTTGCGAAATAGCTACACCTGTATCATAACTAGCGTAAAGTCTATTTCTGCTGTTTGTTTTGGAAGAAATGGAAGAAGATGCTGAAGCGCTATTTGTCCTTAGTTCAATAAAATCGTCTTATAACAAATCACTGTCATAAATTGAGTCAAGATTAAAAAGAAATGAATCTATTATCCATTTTTCTGACTTAAAAATATCTCCCGTAGCAAAATAAGACGCAAAAGATTGGCTATAATTTTGCAAATGATCTATAATGATGTTTCTTTCAATCCAAGACAAGAACTTTTTCAAGCAATGGAAAGTTAGCAAAGTTTTTCTTGTTAACACGAGTTATTCAAATAGAAAGTATTCGACTAAACCCAGTCAACTTCTCTTTCGCTTTTATGGTATTAACTGCAAATCCTTGCATTGAAATATTTAATTCATTAAGTGAGTGAATATGTGTCAAAAAATCACTCTATTGCCTTATTCATCCGCTATATTATTGCATTGATTATAAAGAAACTGGGTTATTTCGCTTTGCAATTTGATCACCCGATTTAACATACGTCTGCTCGATAGCCATCATACTTCCATGTGGAATAGAAAGACAGTATGCTCGACGTCAAGTTCTTCGCACAACACACGGAAGAGATGATGATTTAAATCTATCTCTGATAAAATTTACAACTTTGACTGTAGAGAGCAAGGTTTTCCTTAGTTTCTCAGGCAACGTCTTTATAGCTAGCGCATGTCGATGCAAAATACTCTGTGTAATTGTAACATGAGACACTTATACGTACGTTACAAATCCAGAATCTTTGCTTAACATGAAATGGGCTGCATTGGTGTAATTTCAGTTGTCGCGTCTGTGTGCGCGATAGTTGATTTTTGAATATGTGTTGATGCCCATACATACTTGATGCAACATATACATTTGTCTTTGGAATTAAATTTTATAATTAATTTCTAATTGTTTGTGAATTTTTCTCGCGATGATTTTCAATTTTTCTAGAACTTGATTGATTGAATATTTAAGATTTTTAAATTTAATCGGATTTTGGATTTAAATAAACATTTTGAGATTTCTTGGCTATTTCTTTTTATACTAAGATAAAATGGAACGAAAATAAAGATACGTACTTTTCAGCATTACAGAAGGAAATAAATTGATAGAAGCATCTTTATACGTTACAGATAAAAATGTTGTGGCTAATTTGAAAGAGGCTTGTTTGCGGAAAAATTGATAATATGAAATATCTGAATATGAAATATCCAAAAAGAATAGACAAATGAATTTTGTTGTCTGGAGTTTACATGTTATTCCAGTTAGAGTTAAAATGTTATATGCTGGCTCAAAAGAAGGTTTAAAGGAAACATTGCATTGAGTGTGAAAGCAAAATGTGAAGACATGATTTCAATGATGTTTAAGACAATGGATTCATCATTTATGTATGTGTCAGTTCTTTCGTTGTATGAATATCGTTTTGGAATCTGAATATAGAGTTGCGAATAATATACCAATTAACGAATTTTAATTCTTACCCCACGCAATTTCCAGAATGAATTTTGCTGGTAGAGACTTAGCTGATTATTTTATGAAAATCCTAATAGATCAAAGTAATAGTTTAATTACACCTTGAAATGAGGAAGGATGGACGAGGAATTATCACTAGGATTGTTAAGTTATTATAAACTGTAACTCGGACTATTCAAAGATAAAAATTCTTTACTTCACTCATTCTGTAAATTTTAATGTAGCTGTCACCTAAAACCATCCAACAGGAAACAAGCTGTTACAAGGGGCTTTCATCTTAAATTCATCAGTTATATTTTTTCATACCAGATCAGGTGAAGCTTTGATATCATTTAGTTTTAGATAAAATCTATAGCTTTTTTGAATGACTCGGTCTGTCTCGTAATAAATTCGTGAAAAATCTTTGTTTTAATTTAATTATTTTCAATATCATTTAAAATTAATTTTGAAAAGCTGAATATTATGAACCTTTAGAAGTTTTCAATATTTTTCCTGAATTTGGACAAGAAAAACCTTCTTTATTCAGGATTTACCTCGTATTTAGTAAAGTTATTTTGTCAGGTATGAATTTTTCTTTTCAGTGTTCTTTTACTTACATGAAATACCACAGTCAAACCTTTGTAATCTTTGCTTACTTGTTTGTAAATTGCCATTGACGCACGACAAAATCCGTCAAACTTAAGGGCTTGGAAAACAAACGAGACACTTCACGATGTTTAATTTTGTTATGATATGACTGCAACACATTTTAAGCATTTCCAAGAACTTTCAATTAAAGATCATTTCACTCTTAATCACAATGCTTGTTATTTCCTTTCTATATTGAATTCTTTGACTATCTACTGCAATCCAGTTTCTCCCATGATTTCGCTAGTAATAGACCACTTAAATAGACCACGGACAAATACCGTTTTCTTTTAGGTTGAGTATAACTCTCACCAACTCGGACATAGTGAAAAACTATTGGTACTCTAGTTTGACTGTTTATATTTCCATTCAAGTTTACTTTTCAATGTCGTAATAAATGCCCACACAACTTTCACACTTTTAGTTTTTCAGTGGGGAGAAAGAAGACGTGTTTAAAACGAAATAAATTGTTACATAATTTATTCACGATAAAAAATCATTTCTCTAGTTTTTACATTTTCTTTCCAAGTCTTTTAAACTAAATGTTATTTTTTTCAATAAAAGTAAGATGTAAATAATTGTAATTGTATTTAAATAATTTGATCATTTCTCTTATTTTTATTAATTTTGCATAAAAACCATATATAATATTATTTTTGGGCAAATATTTACACAAGCATTTGAGTATTATTAATGTCAAGCGATAGAATTTATTGCCCGAATTCTATTATTTTTATTATAGATATTTTGAGTGTAGTTATTATTCACGTGTTAAAGTGTTTTATTTTCCTATATTGTAGGTCATATTTAATGTCAATTTTGGTAATGACACACACATGAATTAATTTAAGTAATTTTTAAGTAGGTTTTATTAATATAAGAACAAAATAAATAAAAGGCTACCAATCAATCAAATAAGAGATTCATTGATGTAATTTCATATGAATTTCAGATTGCATTAATGGGACGTGTCCCATCCAGCTGCAGAGCAAATATATTCTTGATTACTCAATTAATTTATAATTTTTATTTATCTTAAACCATACATGTTCGTTCTAAATTTACTATTTCCTTAATAGATTTTACTGTGAAAATTTGATTATAAACGTATTTCTTAAACATTGCATCTGAATCAACAAGCTCTGAATCATTTAAAAATACATCCAACAAATATGTTTTGTTTGAAATAATTATTTTAAAAATTAGACAATACCAAATGTATTTATCAGGGTATTTACATAGGTATCCCTATATTCTTTGCTCTTTTTTAAATGAAACCATTTACCAACAAAAGCACACGATAGACTTTTTCGTGTTTAATCACAAGTTTAAACTTTTCATTCCACGACTAAATTCTTTCTACTTCAAAGCACCTCACTATCTTGTGTATTTCGAATATTTAAGTGCTAAATTTTGATTTGACGTTGTCGCGTCTGTGCTTACAAAATGTAATTTTAGATTATTTGTGCTTGTTTATTATTTCAATTTTTAGTGAAATTAACAACTAATTGAAGTTTTGTTAAGTCGAATCTTTAAGATGGCAAATTTGAAATTTGGATGTTCTCTTTGTGTTTTAATGAATTTTTTCTGGAAGTTTGAAATTGTGGGAATTATATATTTTTAAAGACTTATGTGTTATCTGAATTTGTGGATTGCTTTGTTCTATTTGAATTTAAAATAGACATTTTTTTGGAAGTACATTGTTAAAGTTTCTTGTTAAATGTCTGTTGTAATTTTTTGATCACCGAATTGTGCTGAAGCATATGAAGAAAAAGACATTGATCACACCATAATTAGCCAAGAGCAGTACTAGAAGAACATCTAGTTTTGTTGATTGAAGCGCAATTGAATAACAAGACAAACTATAAAAATATGGTTCAAATTATGTTTGTTACATTTAATGCACAAACTATGTATGATTCAATTTAAACAATTCTTTCTTTCTATGCGTTTTGGCGTATTACGGGTATCGTTCCGGATAACGGAAATGGTGTAACACATTCTGTTCAATTTATGAAGGTTATGCTCTATCTCATGCAATTTGCAGAATGGATCTACCTGACAGAGATTTGTCATATTATTTGATAAACATAAGAGTAAATTTTCACAACAATGAATTACAAAGAGAAATCAACACTTAAATATCTTTGAAAATAAGCTTTTCTATATTTATAACATTAACCTACACACATACAAATATCAACAGATTAAAATTAAAATAATTTATTTTTGTCATAATTATTTTAAATAATTTTTAAAAGCACCAATTAAAAACCATTGCTCCTTAAAGTTCCGAACGCGACGGACCGGTACTAAGATTTTTTGGACCGTTCACTTAAAGAGCGAGCGCTAAAATGAGTGCTTATATTTTATAGGAATAACTTGAGCCACGACTTTAAGAAATCCTGAATTAAACAACATATTTTGAAAATTAAAAATTATTTGTAAATTAAATGTTAGGGCATAATAATTAATTTAATTTTAATAAAATAATTTATAAAATAAATCATAAACTTTTGACTTCAACTTTGATCTTTTATTTAATGCAATAAATATTGTATAAATAGTTTTGAAATATTGGATTCTTTATTAATAATTGTTTTGATATAATGTCCTACAAATATTAATATGAAAATTATTGAATAAAATAAAACTAATTAAATACTAAACAATGTTGGTTAAATTACTCATTTTATCTTCATGAAGCAGAAATTTTAAAGCTTTTCAATATAATTTAAACTTATTTAAACAATTAAAATATTCTGCAATATTTATAAAAGAATATCAGAAATATTATTTATGATTTTGTTTAGCTTAACCTGTTTTGATTCGTTTCTAAATTCAATTATTTACATATTGAATTGAGATAAGTATTAATAATTTTTTAATTTATAAATTTTTGGTACTTCATTTTCAAGAGCTGGATAAAGCAATTGAGAATTAAGTGCTACACAGAATATTAAGTTGGAAAAATAAACAAAAATAAATAAAGATAAATGAATTTTTCATATCAATCGTATAAAAATATTTTTTTTAATAAATAAGAAACCTTTGATGCTTAATATTTTACAGTTTTCAACTTATTATTTCAACATTTCAAAAATAGTAGTTTTTTGGGTTTAATATTGCTGTAGTTTTATACGCTGATAATGACTATACGCGTGGAAAATATCCATTGGTAATAACATTGGTACATTTGCAATTTATGTTTGTTATTAATTTTAGTCAAACATAGACAGTAGAAATCTTCAATGGACAAAATATTTTAATAATGCTTTATAATGTAAAACAGTAAATAAAACTCGGAATTAAAGCATAATTTAGACAATGGGCTTTTTGGTAGATATAAAAGTATGAGCATGATGATAATAATAATATTAATATAAATTATCCAATTTATGTAATATTTATTTATAAAATGAAACATGACATATTTTCACCTAAAACGGGTCCTGACAAGTCTAAAACAAACTTTAAAAAGTTTTTTATTTTCTACTGGTGCTCTATTTGACATTTAATTTATTTAAAACATATTTTTATAAATTATTCCTCCATCGACAAGTATTTCTTATAAAGTTTAAATAATAGTAATAATAGTGATAATAGTAATAATAGTAATAATCATAATCATAATAATAATATTAATAATAATAATAATTTTTTATATTTATAATAATATTTTATTTTCAAACAATTATCTTATTTTGTAAAATCCGTTTTGTAGAAATTTCATAACATGTTTATAAATAATAGCTTTTTATATATCAAATTTAATTTTTATATTTAATATGTTAAATTAAAATAAATTTTAATATTCACCTTTTTCTTTTTTTGACTTTGTTTGTATTTAGAATCCATTAAGTAGAATTTAATTTTTCATCATGTATATTTTCATATATATTGTAATGATTATTATTTACCAATGACAAATTATTATGTTTTCATTGGTTGAACAATTTTAAAATTAATTTATCCATGAAGGGGATATTCTAATTTGTGAGACTTATTTAATTATAAAAATTATTATCTTATGTATATTTGTTTTCGGTTCATTTATTTTCTCGATTAAGCACATAAACAGCTAAATATTATGAAAAAATAAAAATATTTTAAACAATATAATTTGAACCTAAATTGTGAAAATAAAAATGATTTTTCATATGTAAGGATTCAAATAAATAATCTGAATGAAACTTAAGAAAAAATGAATCTTACCTTTTAATTGTTGATTTTATTTATGTTTTTCATAATGATAATTTTTCATAATAATAATGTTCGGTTTGTTCAGTTAAATGTTCATTATATGAAGGATGTGTTTTTATTTCTAAAGAGTTAAATCGCTGATAAATCTTTTTTATAAATGATATTTTATTACAAATATAACAAATTATTAATTAATTTCATGGCATTATTCTCATTATTATTATTATTATTATTATTATTATTATTATTATTATTATTATTATTATTATTATTATTATTATTATTATTATTATTATTATTATTATTATTATTATTATTATTATTATTATTATTATTATTATTATTATTATTATTATTATTATTATTATTATTATTATTATTATTAAAATTGTTCAATTATTTCAAATTATACATAAAATAGAAAATGAATTTAAAATGAAGACCAAAATAAACAATTAGAAAACAACTACGTTCCGCGAAATGAATAATAATTATTTTATAATCGAATTTTTTTAAATTTTATATATTCTTTTCAGCAAGAGATTATCTTATTATTTACTTTTTTGAAATATTTATTTATGTTTACAAGAATAATTGTTTTAATTATTTTAAATATAAATAAAAATTTAACAATAAATACATTTAAAAACACTAGTTTTTGTTGAATAGAAAAAGGTATAGGCTTTATTCATGAGAGAAGATTGCAATGATTAGTATTCTTTTTTGCTATAAGCTTTCTTTCCCACAATATTTGTTTATTCCTACATTCATTAAAAATATTTTTACATATATTTCAAAGTTATTTATGATATAAATTTTTTTTAAAATCTAAATAAATACATTTTTAAAAAATAAAGTATTATAATAATATACTGGTTTTAAGAAACAGAAATTATTATAAGTAAACAATAATGATTTGAAAAAATTATGCTTTCTTAATAACAGGTAATATTTTGATAGAGTTGCCAAATTAATAACTTATTAAACATATAATTTAAATAAATATGAAATATTTTGACCTTCTTTGGGATTGAATGTTTTTCTTTTCACATATATTACTGATAAGAAACTCTTACTTCATTAAATATTCATAATGAAGGTGTTAAATGATAATATGGGGGAAAAGTGAAAAATCTTTAAAGGATGAATATAAGTGTTGCTGTTGTCAGTAAAATATGAAGTTAACAATTTCTGATAACTATAACAAATTTCAGACAATATAAACTATTATAGGATAAGCAAAATTGATTACTAATTTACAGCGAAACAAATAATAATTCAAATAATATTAAAACAACAATTTTTCACGTGCTTATTACAACTCTTTAATAAACTTTGAATTCACAACTTTTTACTATTTCTTTGCTTTTTCTATTAATAAGTTTAAATATAATGCAATTTCAAGGTTGTTTCTCTAATTCAGTTATATTATTTCTCTATAAACATTTCTATCAAATTAATCTTTGTCCCGACTTTTATAGCTTGTTATCAAATTAGATTTATCGATAATTTTGTTGTTTTTACCCACCTTTCCATCTTTGACTTCAATTAATAAATAAAGTTCTGATTTATTTGGGAATATGTTTTATATTTCGGTTAAACTTTCCAGATTTTTCCAATTTGTTCTTTTTGTTTTAATATGATCGATTTGTTATTTTGTTGTTTTCAATTTCTTTTTCTAATTTCTGTTTATCAGTGCTCTTCAACAACAAATTCTCCATGATACTTTTATTCATTTAATTATCATTTAATTTTTATTTTTTAGATATCCTCAACATAAGCTCAGTTATTTATCTTAATAGTATTATATAATATGTTTGATCGATGTTGTATTTGATCATTTACGTATAATTAATTCGTTTAAAAAGGTTAAATACCTCTTAATAGTTTACTATATCCAAGACAGGGACTCGACAGGTGATTCTAAAGTGTATTTGGAAAGGAGGTTTTACATCGTGAATGTATATTTGGTATTGTGGTATGAAGTCATGAGGTTTGATCTCATAATCATACAATAAAATATAAAAAAAAGCTTTAAATATTGTAATATTTAATTGAAAAACCTTTCAACTACCATTTTCCATAGATTTATTTCATTAATAAAATGTTTGAAATGCAAATAATTTAAAGGTCTTTATGACATCGTCCTATTTATTATGAACTTATTAGCAACATCTGTCGAATAGAATGAAGGTCTTGTAATATAAAATATGTAATTATATTATTATTTTGAGCGAATTTCTAATTTATATAATATTACATTATAATCATATGATGTTAATTATAACAAATCGTTTATATAACAATATTAAATTTCAGAAGACATGAATATTTCTTCAATTTTATCAAAGCTTTATGTTCTACTTCAGAAACAGCCGATTACCATTTATATGATGATCCTAATGTCTATCCTTCCTAGCAATACTATTACTATATATTGGATATTTTTATAATATAACTTTATTCGATTTTCTTAAAGATTTGTTTTTAATAAATCGAATATATTTTATAAGATTTTTAATTATATTTATTAAAAATAATTAAAAATTGAAAAACAATTGATAAATATAATACATGTTTTTTTTAATTAATAAAATTTGATTAATTTGTTTAAAAGATCTACAATATCTATAGTTTATTTCTATCCTACCGTATAATGACAGAAAATTATCGAAACGTATCTTTAAAAGTATTTTTGAATTACTTTTTCTTTTTATTTAAGTTTTTTTAATTATTAACATTAAAAAATGGATTTTTTTTATTTTATCATGTTCTAATATACAATTCTGTGAAACCCAAAGGTGGCACAAAAATTTTGTAGCTTTGCGTTTTTTGTAGTTTATATTGATGTATGTCTTATAAATATGTTTAGTATTGGGTTAGTTTTAGTTTGAGAAACTAACAAATAACTACTTTAGGCGTTGTGAGTGGTTTGCCCTAAAAACACACTACTTGAAATTTATTTGATTAAATTTATACTTGATTAAATTTCAAAAGATTCGCTAGTTAAATGATTTCCTAATTCAAGAAATATAATTTTCTAAATTACGCAATTTTTGGGGTTTTCGGGTAGTGGAAAATGTGTTTACATAAAATTGTGATTGCATATAGTTTTTTATAAAAAATTAAGAGTACCCTGAAATAATAGTTTATTCTTCAAGTGACTCTTCTGAAATTTCTTCGGATGAAAATATGGTAATTGTTGAAAAACTAAAATGTTATGAATGTAATAAAACATTCAAAAACATTCAAGGTCTTAGATCTCACAATAAAAGTCAACAACATTTATTAAAATTAAATGGTTGAAATTGTAGAAATTTTAAAAACTGTCACAAATGTGGTGGAACATTTTTAAATTATGGTTATGATTCTCATTTTAGATCATGTAAAGGTTTACAGCGAAAAGAAAGAGAAAAATTCATAGTCAAAAACAAAGAATTTGAAGATCAAGAAAAAAACATCAAGAATTATTCAAAGACGAAATAAGAAAATACGGATTTTCTGCTGTTCGTTCAACTGTCAAAATTGAAACACCACAAGATTCAAAAGCTGGAGTTAAAGAATATATTTTATTGAGCAATAATAAAATTATTCAAGAAATAAATATTGCAATGACAAAATTTAAACATGTGAAATTTCGTGTAGATTTACATGTTTCATATAATAGAGTTCAAATACATGATAATCCTTTAAGCATTGCAGCAATTTCACCATTTTTCCATTTATTTAATAAACTTCGAGATGATACAATTAATAAAATTTAGAAAAGTTTAGAAAAAGAAGTTGTAATAAAATCAAATTGTATTTCTGGAAGTGACATGACTTTATTTTCTTTTGATTTTATTGAAATTCATTTTTGGAAAACAATTCCATTTCAACCAAAAGTTTATATTCCAACACCTGATATTCTCAAGAGTAAATATATGATAAATGTTGTTAACAGTGACAACAAATGTTTTCAATGGGCAATTCTTTCAGCTAAACATCCTCAATAAACTTATCAGTGAGAATCCTAATGAGTGTCTTGAAATTACAGATTATATTTTAGATCGAAATGTTGCCAAATTTGAAAAATTAAATAATTTAAGAATAAATATTTATCATCAACCAAATTCTAAGATTTTCTAAGAAAAATTTCTAATTGAAATTCTAAGAGATTTTGAAGCAATAAATGATCCATTGAATAAAGTTGATCAAATTGAAAATAAATTAAAAGAAGAAAATTATGAAAATTACAATTATGTTCTTAATGAATTTGAAACTAAAATTATAAAGAAAAAGAATTTCATGATAAATTTTTCACATGCAATACATCTTTCACATCAAATTCTATCAGCTTATAGACTTTATGTAAAAAGTATTTATCCTGAAATAATTGAATCTCGAGAATATTCTTTTAGAGGTGATAATGTTTTAAAATTTTAGAAAAACAATTAATGATTTTGAACAAGAATTCCATCAAATTTTAAAAAATACTGAATTTGAATTAAACATTACAGAAGAACAAGAATTAGAATTTCAAAAAGCTGATAAATGTTGAATGTCCAAAGAAGAGTTTAAACAAGAAAGTGATGAAAGTGATGAATCAAGTAATTCAAATAATTCAAATGAATCAAATATTTCCAACGAATCAAGTAATTCAAATAAACATTTAAAAATTCAAGATCACGATCATTTCATCGAGTTTAATAATTATCGTGGTGCAGTTCATAAATCTTGAAATTGCAAATGTAATTGTAAAAACCATTAAAAATTCCAGTTGTATTTCATAATCTTAGTAGTTATGATGTTCACATGTTTATAAAATTATTGGCTAAAAAAACAAAGAATAAATTTGAAATAATTGGAAAAACAAATGAAAATTATATAATTTTAAATTATGGATATTTTAGATTTATAGATTCTCTAAGATGTTTTGGAATTAGTCTTGATAAAATTGGAAATATTTTTTCACCAGATGATTTTAAAATAACAAACAATTTTTTAATTTCGAATAAAATAGAACCAGAACATTATTTTACATGTAGACAAAATGATTATGTTGATTCATTTGAAAAATATGAAGAAATTGAACTTCCTTCCATTGGAAAGTTTTATTCAATTATCAATCAATTAAATATTACCAATGAAGAATATAATCGAGCACAAATAATGTGGAAGACTTTTAATTGTAAAAATTTGGGTGATTATACAGATTTATATCTTAAATTATATGTATAAATTTTAGCAGATTGTTTTGAAAAATTCCGAGAAATATCAATTTTGGAACCTTCTAAATTTGTATCTCTTCCTTCAATGGCTTGGAATATTTTATTACATCAAACCAAAGAAAAATTAGAATTGTTTACATACATTGACATGCTTCTTTTAATAAAGAAAAACATTAGAGATTTTATTTTTTCAAACATGGGATCGAGAAAAATAACAACTAATAATATTCAACAATTTTTTAATTTTCAAGATCTGGATTGTAATCAACCATTTATATAAATTTCAAATAATGAATTACCTGATGTTCTTGAAAAATTAAACAATCCCATTCAAATAAAATATTTTGATGCAGCAGCTTTATCCTGGAATCATGACACAATATTTACCATTTTCAAATTTTAAATGGGAGACCCCAACAAGTGAATAAATAAATGAAATATTGTCAACTCCAAAAGATTCAAATATTGGATATTTTTTAGAAGTTGATTTAAAATATCCAAAAGAAATTCATGACAAAACAAAACATTTTCCATTTGCTCCACATAAAAGAATAGTAAAATATGAAGAATTATCACCATGGCAAAAAACAAGAAATCCACAACAAGATGATTCAAGTGAAAAATTAATATGTGATTAACATGATAAAAAGTTTTATCTTTTACATTATAAAATGTTACAATTTGATGTTACAAGATGATGGAATTACAATAGTTTCATATGAAAATCATTTAATAGAAATAATATCTCCAATTGATGAAAAGAGTAAAGAATATACAAATTTAGATTTAGAAAATTTTATAATTTAAATTTAGACATTATAAAAATTCAATTTTAGAAAATATAAACATCCAATGTGGAAAATGTCGGAAGTTTGTTTCATTTAGATATTTAAAAAAACATACATCATGAATAAAATAAATTTTTAAAAATTTATTTTTTTATCTTGTTATGTTATTAAAGAATAAAAAACCTGAAAGAATTAAAATAAAATGAAGATCAAGAATATCAAGATTACAAATTATTGAATTACAAATTATAAAATTATAAATTCTTGATCTTCATTTTATATTCTTGTTTTAATTTTTTAGTCATTTGTTTCTTAACTTCACGTTCAACTTCTTTGGAATACTTTATCTTGTTAATATTTTCATTTATCTCATCTATTATTTTATTACTTTCCTCTATATCAGTAGGTGATAATATTCCATCTTCAAAAGCTTTAACTTGATAAAAATATAACTTATTTATTCCATGACTTAATTCTTTGCATACTTCACGATAAATCTTTTTCTTTTTTGTGGTTAAACAGATTGAAATTCCTTCCCCTAAAAAAAGTAACAAAGCCTTTGATCCTCCAAATATTGAAGACATTATAATTTAAACAAAAGGAGCTACACCAATTAAACTTATACCAGAAAATATGATGGTGGAAACTGTCAAGATTCCAGTTATTGAAAGACAAGCAATTTTAATTCCTGTATCAGCTTTAGTCCATCGAGATTTTATTTTTTTATAATGTATTAATCTTTCATCTAGCTTTTTATTTTCTAATAGGAATTCATTTATTTTATTAATCGAAGGATTATTCATAGAATCTTTATTCATAGGAGCTTTTATTTTTTCAATATAATTAAAAAAATTTTGTTCATTCAAAGATGGATAAATCTTTCTTTCTTGAAAAGTTGGATAAATTATTTCTTCATTAATCTCGCGTTCCATTTTTAATTGTCTATTTTTACGGCTTCTATATTTTTATATATAAAATCTTCTAAATGTTTAAATCTCTTACCAGAAAGTATTGGATTTGATGCTGTGGTTGAAAATAAATCATCTAATTTTATATTATTCATACTTGCTAATTTTCTATATATAAATTCTATTTTTTCAAATTCCCTATAACCTTGATTTATTAAAAGATCTAAAATTATTCTACTCCCGCTTATAGTTAATTTAGACATTGGTTCAGAGACTGAAAATGAATTGTTTCTAAGATGTAAAGTTTTTCGTTTGTTTCCAATCATTGCTCTAATAAATGTTCCTTTTGAATCCATTATTCTAATTTTATTAATTTCAATATTTTGACCATTATAAACAAACATAACAAATAAATCATCATGCTGGCGGATAAATTAAAAGTATGATTCTTATCACCAAAAAGTGTAGTTGGATTTTATTATAAAAAACATCAAGGATGATTGTTCTTCAATAGCATAATAATCAAACGCTTTTTTATTATATTTTATATCCTTGAGGTTTGATGTTTGTATATTTTTAGCAAAATCTTTTTTGAATGTTTTGAAATAATTCAAGAGTTGGGAAGATTCAATTTTATAATGTTTTAATTCATTCTTGGGAGTATCAATTACCTTTATTCAGCTATTCATCTTGGATGATTGGTTAATTCACTTAATTCACTTATTTCACTTATTTCATTTATTTGTTTAGTATATTCCATCTCTAAAATTGTAATATATCTTTTGACTGAATCTTCCATAAATTTTTTATTAACAGCATCATTTTCATTTTTGGAGTTGGAAGATTTGAAATTGAATTATTATTCATGTTTAATTCTCCTCTCATCCTATCACCATTTTCATTTACAAATTTACTTTCAACTTGTTCCAAAATCACCTTAGTATTTAATGCTAGTGTTCCACCACCAATATTTTCCGGAATTACAATACTCATTTTTAAATTTTATTTTATTATAAAAGATCTAGAATAATTTCTTTGAAAGACAGTCGCTTGCGCTCTAAAGATAATAAAATAAAAATACATAATTGTCCACATATTTTTGTATTCTCTTTTTGAACTTGCAAAGTATTATAAATATAACCATCAGTTAGATACAATTTTATTTTTTGGATTGGAATAATTCCATATGAATCAAAATAAATTTTGAATTTTTTAGAACAAAGATCCCAATGAGATCCATTTTCTTTTGTTGTTTGAAGATTAAAAATAATATTATCAGAATTTAAATAATTTTTAATATCATCTCTCATAATTAATTTACATTTAAGATTTAAATCTTTTAAAATATCACGTAGATAAAAATTAGTTGTAGTATCTCGACCATATTTATTTAAAAATTAATTCAATTCACCGAAGGTAGTCGCTTGCGCTTCAACACATGTCATTTTTAAAGAATTAAAGATTAAAGAATTACAAAATCAAATTATACTTGTCGTAAATGTAAACAAAAAGAAATATTTGCATTATTAAAATTTATTAAATTATCATTTTGATCTACAATTTTAAAATTTATACTTGAAATAGTTTTTCTAATCAATGGAAAATATCTTGGGGTTGATATTTGTTGTACAATTCTAAATCCACGAGGAACAGTTCCATATGGAAAACTATATATACAATTTTTTCTTCTTCCATTGTGATATGTTCCTTCAAACAAATCACATAATAAACTTATAGAGGTTATATTTGAAATATCTACAATCTTTTCAGCAATAAATAATTCATCAGTTGTATTATTTTCATAAATTTTACCAGTGAATCCTAAAAATTCACCAAATTTATTTTTATCTAGAAATGAAATACTATATCCTTTTTTATTCAGCATGATTATTTAAAGTAACAATATTTTCTTCACCATATCTCTTTTAAATCAATTCAATTATTAATTTAAGTAAAACATCTAATTCATATGCTCCAGGTGGAATTGTTATCAAACCATATCCATTAACAACACCCATAGTATTTGGTTTTCTAATACCAAATTCATTATTATCTTTTGTAATATTAAAAATTGTGTTAAATGTTGTAAACCATGATAATCCAACTTCATAATTATAATCTTGATTTATTTCTAAAGGAATTGGAAAACTTTTCTCGATTTTAGACTAAAAATATTTAGGTTGAAGAACCGAAAAGAAAATTAATTTAGTTGAACAACTACAAAACCCGAACCTTCTTTTTCATCAACACTTGATTTTTGCAAAGCTTTTTTATATAAATTTAATATTTCTTCATACTCAGGAGTTCCAGGAATCAAAAATATTGTTTTGGATTTTGATAATTCCAACAATTTTTCAGGAGTATATAGTAAATCAGGATCATTTGATATCCATTGAACTTTTTCGTTTGATACAGGTTGGTTTTCATCCAGAAATGGCTAAGTAGAGATCTCCAGAAATTAAAAATTTTATTTCAATTTATCCATAACTATTTTAAACATGATAATTTATATTATTTTATATTTATATTATATTTATCATCTTTCCACTACCTGTTTCAATATTTAATTCTTTTTCAACCAAAACACAACAAAAATATTTTCCTTTAAAACCATAATCTTTTGTCATTTCTATTGTTACATTTGCTCCATTAATTGAAAGTTTATCATCTTGCTCACTAACATCAACGCAAAATATTGTATATAAATTTTTAAAATCTGAAAACTTTAATTGTGGTTCAACTAAAAATTTATGACACATTCAAATATAACTTTTATATAGCATTGATTGATAATTTTTTGCTTTATCAAATGTTATTGGTTTTCCAGGATAATAACTTGAATTTAATTGAACACTTAAAGATTTTAATTGTTTATCATTACCGCTTGTTTGAATAAATTTTGAATTATTAGTTGTTGAATCTTTAACTCCAATCAAAATAAATCTCGGTCAAGTTGGTTTCCATGAAAATGAACTTCCTTCTAAAATATCTACACAACCTGGTATTCTTTGAAGACAATTTACATTGATTGGTTTTAAAATCATGTTTAAGAATTTGAGTTTCTAAATGTGAGTTACAGGTTGTTGATGGAACCATCAACATCATTCTTTCAACTTTAATTTCTGGTTTAGATTCTGGTTTTAAAACTTTTCCATAAAAACATTTTTTATAATTTTCATTCCTTTCCATTTTCAATTCAAATGGTATTAAATAAATTATTCTATTATATTATTGAAAGAATCCAAATATATTTTTTAAAGGATATATTCCATCAAATGTTTTGGTTGAAAAAAAAACGTTTTTTTAATTTTATATCCTTTATTATTTTCATCACCAGTACCAGTATCTGGAATCCATCTACTTAGTTCACCATCTTGATTTTTAAAATTAGAATCAGTCATAACAAATTGTAATAATGAACTCATTTCACCAGGATATCTTATATTTTCAACTTCTGTTGATCCTAAAGTTATTGAAATTCAATTATGTTCAAGAGTTATATCATCAGTTGGATCAACACCTGTAATTTCAAATTTATAATATATGAATGTATTGCAAATATCAAGTGGATTTAATGATTGTTGAATTTGAAACAATAAATTTCTAGGTGAATTTAATGCTTCTACAGATGAAGTTGATGGTAAAACTTCTAAATAATCTTTTTTTTTAATAAATGATAAGATTTACTATTTTTATCCAAATTGAAAATCAACATTCTATTTATTTTTCAAAAATTTAAAAATTTAGAAAACTTTAGATATGGTTTTTTATCAATCAATATTTTAATTAATAATCTTGACAAAATTGCATTTATGTGATTTACAAATTATTATTTCCCGCTTTTCTAGAAGCTAAATATTTTCTTAATTCATAAAATAATTTACAAGGATTATCGGATAAAAAATAATATTTAAAGTCTCTACGCTCTAATCCCTCACCTGTTGTTTCTATTGATTCCTGGGGTAGTTGCTCGCGCTCCTTGATTAGTTTTTCTTTTGTTAATTTTTCATCACCAAATCCCTTAACTTTTTATCTTTTTCAACTTTAACTTTTTAAACTCCTTTAACTTTTTTAACTTCTTCTTCATATGTCGGTGGTTTTTGAACAAATGATTTCATTTTTTTAGAATTAATATCTTTTGTTATATTTTCATGTTTCAATACCACTTATTGTAACATTTAATTCTCCTTTAGAATTAAATGCATTTCCTTCAATTGTGTTTTTCAATCCGTCCATAAAATTTTTTCTCATTATTATTTGATGTTATGTATATGTTATTCCCTTCCTTGGTTAATGAAAATATTTTACCACCAATAGATAATATGGTTCCATCTTTTTCTAAAATATTTACAGTAGTTATATGGGGTGTGATTGTAACATCATAGTTTACTTTCAATTCTAATTTTATTGATGAATTTGTTTTATGGTTTCTTGATTAATCTGTGTTTCTTGATATTTAAAGAGCTTTCTATCTTGAAAAGCATTTTCATCCCATGCAAGATTTATATTTTTCCTTGAAAGGTCGACTGGAGATCTCCAAGGATTTTCTTCTTGGAAAATGTTTGCTTCCTGAAAAATGTTTAATTCTCTAGGTTTATTTTTATTTGAAATTAATTCAGTTTTTGCTTCTTTAGAACATCAATTATTGGTTTTTCAATTTTTGTAGCCATGAAATTTAAACTTTGATCTTGAAGTTTTCTAAACATTAAATCTTCATTTCAAATATTTTGTTGAACATTTAATAATTTACAATCTTGAATATATTTATTAATATTAAAATCATTTACATTTCTAACAATTTTTATTCAAGAAAATTAAATAATTCTCTAATTAAATAATTCTAAGGTAATTTTCAAAACTATTAAATTCTTCCTTGTCTAAAATATCACTAAACAAATCATTAAAAAATACTATCTTTATTTCTTTTTCCTAATTTAAAGAATATGAAAAAGTTAGAATTACCACGAATACTTCTAGATGGTAAATCATAGTAATTTTGAGCTAAATAAATTACATTACAATTATTATGTCTACCTCGAGTAAAATAAGATTCCATAATTTCTTGATTTTTCATGTTGACACAATCATCAAAAATTATTAAATTCTTCTTCGCTCGATCTAATTTTTCACATGGAATTATTTCATGATATTTATTATTTATTGATACACCAATTTTTTGAGGAGGCCTACAGCCAACCATTTCTGCAGAAAAAATTATTTAATTATCATAGTCTACAAAATTAGGAGTTAGAATCATTTTTAACAACAAAACTGTTTTCCCAGAACCAGAACTTCTAATTATCAACATTCTAAAAGAATTCGGTAAAATAGGGTTGTGACTGAATTTCATAATATTTTTATTCCAAATTGGTGTAAATGTAATAGACATTTTTAATAGTAAAATGTTCACTTGCTTTTTCTGAGGAATTAAGAATTTTCGTCTTTGAAGCATCAGCTAATTGCATTTGTTTAATATTTTTAACAGCAGTTGTTATTCCACCTGCTGTTCCTGTAATTCCTCCAAAGATTAATGGTAATAAAGCTGCTAAAGGTAAAATTCCACCTTCGGTAGTAGCTTGCGGTCCTCCAGAATGTTCAGCTTCTTTTTGTTTAATTTTTGCTATCTTCTTTTTACCAATGTATGATTTTTTACCATCATATTCAATAGCAGCAGGTTTGTTTTTTTCTATTATTATTCTTATTTTTTTTCTAAATTATCAACAGTCTGTGTATCAATAATTTTATCAACCATTTTTAATAGAAATTATTAAAACATAGTTTTCTGGAGTTCATTTTGATAGAATTTACTTAGAATTTCTTAACCAGTCAAGTCTTTACTGCCATAAGTTATTGGTTTTGTGCCAGCATGTATTTCAGAAATGATAAAAATTTCTTTAGACCATTTATGTGTTGAACATTTTTCAAAATTATTTTTCTATTTAAATATTCTAACTCGATCGCCAATATTAAATTTTTGTTTTTCTTGTAAATCTTCATTAGCATAATTGTTATCATGGGTAATTTCTTTGATTAGATCAGGATTCTCACTTCCTTTTGTTGGTGAAACTTCTATTGTTCTATGAATTTTATTATTATATTTATTAATTAATTCAGGTAATACATCTATCCAAATTCTATTTCCTTGTTCTGTAAATTTTTTATATATTCAATTTTTCAATGTTCTATTAAACCTTTTAATTATAGGATTATGTGAACCATAATTTGATCTATCATCAGGTGAATTAAAAGTTGAATAAATTTCAATATCATTTTCTTGTCTAAATTCTTCAAATATTTTATTATAAAATTCTTTACCATTATCAACATATAATTTTTTAGGAATTCTATTTGGGGTTTCTTCAAATTAAAACTCGAATCCATCTTAAATTGAATTTGCTGTTTTATTTTTTATTGTTAGAACCCTTAGCATATTGAGCATACAAATCAATAATTGTTAAAATATATCTATAATTTTTATTATTTTTAGGATTTACGGTTTCAATTAAATCTGCTGACCAAATATCATCTTTATTGAAAACTTTTATTTTTAAATATTTTTTAGGTTTTCTATATTCTTTGTGTAACTCTGTTGCAAAAGCTTTTCGCTGGTGTAACTAATTCGCTAGAGTAGTATCTTGATTGTCTGAATTTTTTGGTATTTCTCCGAAGACAGTCGCTTGCGCTCCACCTAACATTATCTTTGTTTTCATTTCTATTTTTCCTATTGCTCTTGAAAATCTTTCAGAAAATGTTGGATTTTGAATATCATTTAAATCTTGAATCAAATCAATATCTGCTTTTTGTCGAGAACGAATATCTTCTTGACGATACCCTATGTCATGTTTTAAAGCCGCTGCATCAACTCTATTTATTTGTTCTTCTCCAGGTTTAGGATTATCATTTTCATCAAGTCTTATATCTAAACGAGTTTTTAGTGGAACATCTCTCAAGTTTCCAAGAGAATCTGACTATATCTTAAGGAATCATTAAAGCTGATTAGACTTTTCATCCCCACCTACATTTAGTCTCTGAACAATCTCCATATTCTAATCATAACGAACTTGGGAGACGTGCTGCGGATTATCCATATATTCATTTTCGTTTTTATTATTGGGATCGGTCATTACCCGAGTTCCTTCATTAAATTTCTCTAATGAAGTGGTAGAAAAAACTTTAGGAGTTTCCCGCAATTTGAAGGTATTGCATTTACTAAATTCATAAAATAATGAGAATTTATTTCTTGTAATAAATATTATTTTAAAATTATTTGATTTGATTTTGATAAATTCTTCTTTGCTTTTAAAGGTTTTAAATTTATCCAATTAAAACATCTTTTTATTTGTTCTTCATCTTCAAAATTAAAACTAGAAACTTGTAATGTGTGATCTATATGCCAATAAGAGCCTTGATTTTCCCAAGTCATTCCGTCATAAAAATGAAATTCAATTCATTGATAAAAATCATTTATTGAGCATCCTAAATACTTCAATAATGTTCGACTTTCTTTGTTTTGTTTTAATGCTTTTCTAATACCTCATATAAATGATGAGTTAATTTAAATTTGGAATTTTCATTATATCGTTTTTATACCGTTCATTAACTTTTTGTTTATTATTTTGTGCATATTTTCGTTGACATTCTTTACACTCTGAATTATAAACATAATAATCCCTCTTTAATCTACTCCTATATCCACTTATAGTTGTTTTAGTATTACACTTTGTACATACTTTTATTGGTAAAGTAGTTTTCAAATTTCTTATTCCTAATAAACGTTTCACTTTATATTTTTGTTCTCTTATCTTATCATATATACTTTCTCATTCTTTACACATACCAAGAAAATAGGATTTTCCTTTTCTCTTAATAATTTTAAAAGATTCAATTGATTTTTCAATATTACATTTATTACAAAATTTTAAATCCATTTTTAGTTTAATTATTTTATTATGAATATAGCAAACACTAGCATGCTCTTTTTTAAAACAAACTTGAGTCCCCCGTCAACCCAAATAATTGTATTTTGGAAGATGATATTCTCCTGAATATTTTGCCAGTGGAAATTCTGGTAATTTAGAACTTACAGTTTGTAAATCTCTCCAGAAGTGTGAAGTGTGAGACATTATTTGGTAGATTTTAGTTTTTTCATGTTTTGCTTTGTGAGCTTTTGAAAGATATTTATTACAAGAATTACAAAAATATTTTTCTCGAATTACCATATTTTTAAAATTAAAAAATTAGAAATTAAAAAATTATAAAATTTAAGAAATTTAAGAAAATTGTTTTTATCATTCCATGTTAAGTAGTGTGCTTTTAAGCATTTTCGAGAAACTACTAAATACAAAATAGAATCTCAAAGATTGAAAAATCTGTAATTTAGAAAAAAATATTTCTTACATTAGGAAAGCATACAACTACCGAATCTTAAATTTTAATGAAATAAAAATGTAATCAAATATAAATTTAATCAAATAAATTTCAAGTAGTGTGTTTTTAGGGAAAAACAAGGCCCACCGCCTGAAGTAGTTATTTGTTAGTTTTTCAAACTAAAAGTTTCTCAAACTAAGAGTTCAACAGTTTAACGGTTACATAGTATGGAATTTTTTATACATAGTATGGAATTTTTTGAAATTTAAAAGGTTGAAAACGTCCATACTACGTATCCGAGGTGTTGGGGGTGGTTTGCTCTAAAAACAGCAAAGACAATTATAATAAAAATATCAAAAAAGAAGTTGTGGATCTTTTGCCTTTTGGTGAAAAACAAATATCTGTTATAACAGTAGAATTAGTAATTAGAATTAAAGGTATAATTTTGTCAATTCTCAATTTACGTTAAAAAACATCCAAAAACAAAGTTGAATATTGTTCAACTGAAAGATATTTAATTTCAATTTCAGTGGTATATGAGGGCTTCAAGAATTTAGGATAGCCAGGAAATTATCACATGAAGTACTTAATGAGCCAGACAAGATTTAGTGAAGAAAAACGAATTTAAAAATGATTTCACCATTTTTTTCTCTTTTAATTCGCATTTAAAGCGATCATTTGAGCGATCACGAAGGAGCACTAGTGCAATTGTAGGAGTTTCTAACATAAAGTGAAGATAAATTTCATAGATTGCAAGCATATCAATGATTGGTAATACACATTGATAAACCATCGCAGAAACAAGTGTCATAGAGGAGATCTTAGTGAAATTCTTTAGTGAGCTCTGCATTTATTCAAGAAATGTTATTCATATGCAAAAGTTTTGAGTTTCTAATTATTATTTGAATGTAAGATTACTATCAGATCTGATAATAAAGTAACCAAATACAATTACTTCTAATGGCAATGCTTGGTACTTTAATTATGCCTTAAGAAACATTATAAATTGTGTCACAGAGTTGACATATACTTATCCTTAAATACTTATCAACCTCTTTTTGATATGTTTCTTCAGACTTTTCCAAAAATGGTTTTCATTAAAGAATTGTTTTGAGAAATAAAATGTCTGATTTATTTAGTAATAAGTCTAAGAATCTGAAGTTCGTATATATTCTCGCTTTATAAATATTATTTAATTTATTATTTTTAAGTGTACCTTATATATTCCAAATCTCTGGGTTGAATGTCCCAAATGTGTACATTTTTAATTATAGCAAAAACACTTAATACACATTTTATTACTAATTTGAAGGTTTTCATGTTTTTTTCTTTTACAATATTTTTTGAGTCAACAAAAAATATTTTCATTTAATTAATTTAAAATATTTATAATTTGAGCATTTCAACATAATTAAATATGCATTATTTATTAGAAAAGAAAGAGCTTTGTGGGATTATTTGAGGAAAATAACCCTGAGAATATATATTAGTAAATTGAAAAATTGTATTTAGAGACATCTAAAATTGATACAGTTATGAAAGA
This sequence comes from Schmidtea mediterranea, assembly GCA_022537955.1. NCBI lineage: Eukaryota > Metazoa > Platyhelminthes > Tricladida > Dugesiidae > Schmidtea > Schmidtea mediterranea. Next base: position 242,585,352 of record CM039680.1, on the reverse strand, counting down.
AATTAAGGTGCATTTACTTTTATTCAAACAAAAGCACTTTTAAAACATTTTTGCCAATCAGTTCTTTTTGAAGGCAAAGTGTATTGAGACATATTAATTCCTACATAAAAAGTAATTGATTTTAAACTGCATAATTACACTATTAAATGTGGAATTTTGCCGTATTCTAGAAGCGAAGTTGATAAACGTCATTTAAGTAATATAAAAAATTTTAATAAAAATAATTATATATTAAATAAATTATTTCCATACACAAACTGAGAAAAATTGTCAATAAATTATATTTTCATTAGATATTCGATAGAACCATTTTCAGATAAAATCGGAATAATAGTGATAAGTTCTACATCAAAATACAAATAATGAAGTAGAAATAGGTAAAACACACCATTAGTTAAGCCTTTTATCAAAAGAAATAAATAATAATTTTTAATAATTATAATAATATTATTAATAATAATAATAATGTTAGTAATGACAATAGGATATTGTTAAGATAAAAATATTTAACATTTTTTTCTGAATAAACATTGCGGAAATTGGTTTACACAGTTATTTATTAAATTTATGTTTATATAAATGATTTTACTGTCCACAAAGAAAGAATTTTTAAGTTTATCTAAATCAGCCAAACCCACGCAAATATCGAAAAATTAAAATTCAACAAATAATGACTGATTTTATTCAAATTAAAATATTACTAAGTTAGATTTTAAATTTTTTAAATTGTGTTTAAAGCTGTATACAAATATTTTATTTGGATTTATTCATGTTTGAAGGTTGGAAAATTAAAATTTAAATTGTTTCAAAAATTTCTTTAAATTTTGTTATTTATTAAAAACATTCTTAGTGTTATAAGATAAGTGCGAGCTTTAAAGACTATAAATATAAAATAATTTATAATATGGCACAACAAATATATGATAAATGTACATGTGCAAGACAAGGAGTGACTATGGACTGTGGAAAGATCATATTCCAGTTCGAGATTTTGATTCCAATAACAATATATGTTTATCCTGTGATAAATTACTTGACTATTACATAAAAGATAACTATTTGTAATCTACGATTTGAAGTGTATAACTTTTTGTTTTGTTTTATGATTTTATGTGATTTTGTTATTTGATTTTTATGGTTCATGTAACTTATTTATATTTTTGTGTAATTTTACTGATTTAGATAACTTCTCATTGAGTTTGATGGAAATTATAAATATCTGACCAAAAACTTCATTTTCTTGAAAATATATTAATTTAAATGATTAAAATTTAAAAGATTAGTTTATTTACAAGACTTTAAACTTGATCTAACGTCAAAACTATTAAAATTTGTGATGACATTGCATATTATTATTAAAAATATTTTATTATTTCTCTTAATATTATTAAAGACATAAATTAAATATTCGATAGATTAAATTCAATTTAAAAATTAATTAATAAAACCATTGCTCGAAATAAAATTATTGTGCAATACGAATAAAGGGAGTTTTGTGTCCGTATTTCTATTTATATTTCATCTAAAAATTATTCAAATTAATATGACTTCAAAATATAATATAATGACACCCATGCAACAGTTATTTCAAAAAACTACATTTTGCTGTATAATTCCTGCAATATTCTGTATCCATTTCATACAATCTAACCTCATCAACAATATGAAATAGTAGAAAATACTATTTGAGAAAAACGCCTATTTTATGAGATGGTAAGCAAAATTTCAAAGAAATCTGCAATGATTTGATAAAACATGGAGAATGCATATATTTTAAAAAACTTTTATTTTGAAATATATTAATAATAAATAATGTCATAAATTAATATTTTCTACTGTTGATAAGATTAAAACAAATAAAGTTCTATTAGCTTTTATTGCTTGCATTAAATTTATTATAATAAAAATTTTAAATATTAAAAGTATAACTTTATTCGAATTTGTTTTCTTTGGTTTTACATTGGTTTGGTTTGGTTTTACATTGAAACTGCTAGTCGGTTAAATATTTGGTATGTTGGTCGTATTTAGTATTGAAATAAAAGTGAATAAATTAAAAAATAAAATTAAACGACATTAAAATATGATATCATTTGAGAAATTCCTATTCGTATATACATATGGAAAAAATAAACCAAAAAATGCCAAAAAAAAAACTTTATTTCGAAGAAACTATCCCTATAGATATTATAATCTACAATTATAATCTTTGTCAGATGATATATACAATAACAATATGAGTAGTGGAATGAAGGCCGCTTAGCCACAGGCCTGGGACCAAGACATATACACCCCCCCCGCCGGCAAAATAATTTTTTAAGTCTAAAAGTTAAAGTTTTTGTATGTCAAAGTCATTTAATCAAAGATAATAACTCATTAACAATTTTCAGGTTCATATAAACAAGGACCATGATTCATTCAAGGTCATTGAATGTGTCATCATAATTTTGAAGGTCACCCAAAAACTTTCAAAGTCATTTGAAAAAAGACCATGACTTAGCAAAATATTTCTCAAGGTCATTCTAAGTTTTTCGAGTTTTTTCATAATTTTTGAAGGTCATTCAAAATTTCTAAAAATCATCATATTTTTTCTAGGTCATATTATTTTATCAAAATTTTTAAAATAAAATTTACTACTTAATATTATAAGTAGTAAAGTTATAATTTTATTTTTTATTATTTTTATATTACTTATTGTTATGAGTAGTATTTATATTATTGATATTACTTTTTTTTTATTATTATTAATATTATTATTATTATTATTATTATTTCAATTATGTTGGGCCGAGGACATAGCCCAATCGCATTAGCTGGAAAAATACCAACAACCCCAGAAAATACTGCGTTAGCAAACGACTACATAAAGAATATCGAAATAATAAAAAATACTTAAAAGTAAAAGTCTTTGAAATAGACAAAATTTGGTATAATAGATACATATTGACTACTATCAATTTATACATTAGATATGTTTAGGCTATTCCATTACTAAATAAACAAAGCGAAACAATTACAGAGGCTTTTGAAAATTAATTTGAATCAAATCCAAATAGAATATTTAATAAATTATATGTTGAAAATGGTAAAGAATTCTACAATAAATTATTCCAAGAGTTTTTAGAGGAAAATGATATTAAAATCTATTCGACATTCAATCAGCTGGATTAAAGAACTCAAGGTCAATCACATACTCCTATTATCGAGCGATTCAACAGAACACTTAAAAATCTAACGTATAAAAATTTACAGAAAGAAGAAATAGAATATGGATTGATGTTCTAGAATCTAGATGATCTAATTTTTTTTATAAAACAACACCAACAAAAGCAAGTAATGCATCCAACAAATCTTACAAATTTTTTGTAATATTTTTTGTACAACCGTATATTTGAAATTCTTGTTCTAAATTTGTTTTTCGAATACCTTTTATTATTTAATGCTGCATTTATTTCATCATTTAGCCTTTCATTTATATCTGGAACTAAACAGTTTTGAGCTGCAGATGAATCTTCTTAACAAAGTATATCGTCATCAACACCAGTGCATTGATTTACTTTTTCGAATAACCGTATAAATATTTCGTTAGAACATCGAATAATTGTAGCCATTGATGATGAAGACAAGTCCAGTGTAGATTGTAAATCTAGTGTTTGAAGATATTTAATCAAAGTTTCAAAATTTTGATTTCTTCGTTCTCTAATACGAATTATTAGAATCGTCCAACAACTATTTTGAGATATTATTATTGTTTTCACACAAACAATCAAATAAAAATTTCAAAATCGAATCGGCTGTTACAAAATTTCCATCACGTCTACCTAATGCTTCAACAGCTAATTTAGCCTGCTGAAGTGCGCTGACAATATTGAAATGTTATTTAAGTTCAGCAAAGTAGGTGAACCTAATACATTCAATGCCTTATGAACTAAGTCAATAATTTTTAAAAATCTTTCTATCATGGTGACAATGCTGTTCCGTTTTGTCTTACAATCTAAAAGCAAACTCAGTTGTATCCCATGCTTTTCCTTGATATGTTCTTGAAGTATGGAATTTCGTTTTTGTTATCTTTTAAAGATTTTTACAATATTTCTTACTATTTGCAATGCCTTACTAATATCATCACGTTCACGATTTTGGGTTCTAGTATCATTTGGTTCAGCATCACCATCAGAAGCAGAAAGTTCATCGAAAATCGAGCTATATTCATTTTCACTGGTTTGACTTTGATCATCATCATTTATCGCTTTTTTATAAATGACATCAATAACAGCCAAATGTATGTCATGATTATAACATTACTGGTGGATATATTCAGATAATATTCCAAATCTGACCTTGACAGCAGAACCATCTGTGGTCGACGCGACTACGTTAGATAAATTGATACCAAAATCTAGTAGCTTTGAATTCACGAATTCATCTGATTTTTCAGATGTACAACTTCCTTCAATTGCCACTAATCCTAAGTTTATATATTTAGTATCAAAATGAAAAATTATATTGAGGCCGGTTTCGTAAACTAATTTATTCATCTAATGTAATACTGAATTTACCACAAAGATCTTTATGCTATTGAATTTTCGCTACCTCCTTACTTTTTGCAGACTTAAAAAAGTCATGAATTAATTTAATTACTTTAGTTTTACCCTTTGGTAAAATATATTGCCGATCATTACGTTGCTTGGACCAGCATCTTGATCGTCAACTGAATCTCGTTTCAACAGAATAATTTTATGAACATGTTGCAAATGTCTTATTAGGCTACTAGTTGACGATCCTTTACAACTTAACCATTTATTTGGACATTTCAAATATTTAGCTCTTTCACCTGCATTTTCTTTTGAAAATATTTCCACACAGAAAATTGTAAAGGAAAATCCAATCCATGATGAATTATTGTCTATAGCATCATTCTTGGAAAGTAGAATATATAATGGGGAATTACAAGGTAGTGGTTTGGTGTTTGAAAAGATATTACATACTTCTTTAACCATCTGTCAATTCAAATCTCCTCTAGGAGGGATTTATATCCCCTTCCGTTCAAGTCGAAATTTATTCTTAATATTCAGAATATTAATTACAGGTATTTCGTGTATAGTATTATGGCGTATTTATATCCTCCAGTTACTACCGAGCATGCTCATCTATACAAACAATATGAGAAATACGAGCATGAATTGAATTTCGAGGGAATATCTTTCTCTATGGAATGAAATAAAAGGTTCTCTAAGCAGAATCCAACTATAAAAATAAATGTATTTGCTATTAATGACAAGAAAAAGTTGGGGATTACATACAGAGATCAGAAATTTTCCATTTAAATCTTTCTACAAGCAACTATTTTTGCAATCTTTTTCTATTATTTCAAATGGACAACAATATCTATTTTCTTGTTTATTTCTAACATCTTCCTTGATGAGTACTAATTCTCCGAAACTAAAAGATCTATGAGTTCTATTTTCTTGATTATATTTATTTATACGATTAACTGATATGATATTATTTAATATTTCATATTTTCTTGTTTCTTTATTGTTAGCTTCTGTACCTTATGTAAAACACTCTTTGCACAATTTTCTTCCATAAATTATTTCAGCTGGACTAACTTTTATACTTGATTGCAATGTTGAATTAATAGCAAACTCTATGTGAGGTAATGCTTCTTCCCATGTCTTAAATTGTTTTTCTTCCAAACAACAAGAAATGCAGTATCTAAGTGTTCTAAATTGTCTTTCAATTTAGCCATTGGATTGATGATGATAATGACTTGAATAAACTATCTTCATTTGATATTTTAGTACCATGTTCTTAAAACTATTCGAACCGAAACATTTTCCTTTATCAACGTGAATTTCTTTCGGTGAACCAAATTTCAAAACCCATGAATTTAACACATTGTCGACTAATGTTTTTTCATCTTGTGTTCTTACTGCTTTTAGCACTATGTATTTACTGAAATGGTCAATTATAGTGAGAAAATATTTTATTCCAGATGATGTGGTTTTAAATGGACCACAAAAATCAATGAATATATTTTCAAATGGTTTACTAGTATTCAACTTTTCAATAAATTCATTTGTTTTATCGGTAAATGTTTTATGTTTCTGGCAAATCTCATAGGTTGTTTCAATATTTTTTATACTTTCATCCATTGGCTTAAAATAATAATAGTTCTTTAATTAGTTTGAAGTTTTGCAAATTCCACACAGTTCTCTATAAATTTCTAATATAAATTCATTTTTCACGTTTGATGGAATATAAATTTTATGTTTGTTAGTTATAATAATACCATTATCTATCTAAAAATATTCCGTGTTCTCTTTATCAATATCTTCTTTTAATTCATTTATTTCTTTCGAATTACTTTGCCACTTGAAAATTTGATCTTCTGTTGACATTGCTAATATTTTAGTTTTGATTTTCTCTGCTTTGGCATCTGTGTGATTCATTTGACAGTGTACAATTCCCAATATTAAGTCATGATAGTGCATCTGCATTATTATGTTTCTCACCTTTGTGATATTCTAATATCATATCCAAACTACTTAAAATATTTATCTAATTTTGAAATTGAGCTATAATTGGCTTTTTTGTTGTTAACATAAATGTGATTGCTTTATGATCAGTCCTCAAAATAAACTTCTTTTCATACAGATAATGTATAAAATGTTTAGAAAAATAGAAAATGAATAATAATTCTTTTCTCGTTATACAGTATCCATAGACGTTTTATTAAAATCCGGATAGCATAGTAATAGTACACTGGTCAAACTATGTTTTAATTTACCAACAGCTTCTTCAAATTGTGTAGCAGCTATTCCAAAAGGCATCCTATTAAAGCAAAATTGACCCAGTCTCGAAGAAAATGCGGTTTTCAATTTACTTTCCTCGTCCAATTCAAGTTGGTAATAAGCATTTCCTAAATCTATTGATGAAAACTATTTTGCCCCATTCAGAGAATCTAACATTTTGTTAACATTTGGAATTGGAAAAGCTGGTCTAACCGTATTTGAATTTAAAACTCTAAAATCTAAACACATTCGTATGCCAGAAGTTCCCTTTTTAGGCACACACATAATTGGAGAATTCCAAAGTGATTCACATTTCTCTATTGTTTTATTTTCCTCCAAACTTTTAACAATTTCTTCTAACTTTTCTTCATAGTACATTGGTTGTCTCCGAGGTTTAATTGATATCGGGCAACAATTCGTTTCAAATCTGTATTTTAAAATATCTATTTTCCCTATGTCCAATTTATTACACATAAAAATATCTGTAAACTTAATGGTAATTTTATATAATAGATTACAACTTTCAATTTTTATTACCTCATCTACAGTTTTATTATCATTTTTATTATTGCAGCCAAATTTTGCTTGTAAACTGAGGATATTATCATTGCTAATTTATTTAATAAATCTATTCCTATAATCACTTTTGGGTATATTTCTTTGGTTACAAAAAATTCGCCCATTATTTTGTTACTGTTAAATTCTATTTGTAAAGAAAATCCACTTAAAATTTCTAACAAAATACCGTTGGCGCATGATATTTTTTATCTCCTTCACTAATGTACCATTACATTCAATTTTTCAACAATCAGTTTAGAAATAACACTTATTTTTGCACCTGTGCCAAAAAGTGAATAAACATTTAAATTATTTAATTTAATATAATTAAAAGGTCTACCATCAACATTACAATATCCTATATCACATACATTTTTCAATACATTAACATTAGTTTTAAAATTATCATTAAATTGACCTATAGGCCAATCATTTTTTCATGTGACCAATTTCGTGACACACATTTAATATTTGAACGTGGTTATTATTATTTTTAATATTATTATTTTATTATTATTACAAGTGAATATTATTATTTTATTATTATTTTTATTAATAAAACTTTTTTATTATTATAACTATTATTATTATTATTATAATTATTATTATTATTTTTATTATTATTATTATTATTATTTCAAGTTAGTTTTTTTATTTCAAGTTATTTTTATTATTATTATTTATACTATTATTATTACTAAAATTATTATTATTATTACAATTTTTTATTACTATTATTATTACTATTATTATTATTATTACAATTTTTTTTATTATAATTTTTATTATTATTTTTATATAAAATAAAATACATTTTCAGCAAAGTATGGGATGCAAAGGTGATAAAATTATTTCAATATTGAATAGAAAAATGAATATGTGTGTATGTATATAATTTAATTAAAAATATTTTGTGCATGTGAGTTATCATTTACATGGTTTTCAATAGTTTTTTCGAAGGTTTACTAATATGATCCATAGAATGTAATGAATAGAAAAGTTGGTGTGTATATGAACAACTGTAAAGATAAAATCGATATTTTTAAGACAATATATTTGAATAACTATGATATTCAAGTTTATTGCTCAAAATATGTGTGTGTTAAATCAGCGATACGGAATATAGAAAAGGTTTAATGACAATATGTGTTATTTATGATACATTTGTGTTTCATGGTTGAAATATTTGTGTGTATAAAACTTAAGTAAAGATTTATGGAGCATGTGAGGTATCATTTTAAAGGGTTTTCAATGGAGTTTTCGAAGGTTTGCGATTGTGGTCCATTGTGACAGGTATAGAAAAATTGTAAATGTTTGTATAAAGTTAAAGAAAAATTCGATATTTTAAAGAAAATATGTTCAAATAAAAATCAAAACTAATTATGGCTCAAATGTGTGTCTTAAACTATCGATATGTTACAGTGTTTATGGAAAACTTTAATGCAAATATGTGTTATTTTTCAAAGATTTATGATACACATTGGTTTTTGATTGAAATATGTGTGTTTGTTTTACAGATAAAAGAAAGATTCTAGACAATTTTTAAGAAAATACATATAATAAGTGATATAATTTAAATACATTTATATTTAATATCTATCTAAATTAAATTTATTTTTGATAATAAGGGACTAAATTACTTATAATCAAATATTTAAAAACTTAGGGCCTTAGAGTCATAATAATAAAAATTTAACATAATATAGTTAAAAACAGAGAACAAGATGAAGTATATTCTTTATTTTTGACAGACTAGGTGGGGCCAAAAAGTACCTAGCTTGTCGCGGTAATTACACAACTTTCATGAGCGGAAACGACAAAGCGTCATAAGCACTAAATTAATTAATGTTTATTACTAACAAAATAATTATTTGCAGACTTCCTAGATTACAGCCACTAACGACCAGCTTATAGATAAAATTTAAGAAAGGGTAATGATATTATATTTAAAAATGCAAACAAATAATTTGTCCATTTAAACTCATCGAAATCGAATGATGGGATTTCAAAATAATATTATTATTTAGTCAAAACTTGATATATTAAATGCGCGCGGGTATAATTTTAATCAACATAATTTGTAAAGTATTTTTTCATAACTATATTTCTAAAATCAATTAATAAAACCATAGTTTTTAATATATATTCATTAGTCAAGTCTTTGTTAAACATGCACCTGTATTGCATCTACATTGTGGACTAACATAATCCGTGTATGTTGAAAATTTGCTATATTCATAAACACGTTAAAATTAAAGTGAAAAAATGGATACTCATAAAATATAATTGGTCTAAGTAATTTTGTGTTAACCAAATATAATAATATAATTATATTTCATAGTTATATTGTATAAGTGAAGAGTCTAAAAATATGTTGAAATTAAAAATGTGAAAACTGAAAAATTATAATTGATATACAGGGATAGGACAATTGTAAATATTTGTAAAAAGTTAAAGAAAAATTTTATATTTTTAAGAAAATATGTGCAAATAAATATCAAAACTAATTATGGCTCAAATGTGTGTGTTAAACCATCGATATGTTACAGTGTTTATGGAAAAACTTTAATGAAAATATGTGTAATTTTTCAACAATTTATGAAATATTTATTTTATGGCTAATAATGTGTATATGTTAAATAATAAAAATAGTTCAATATTTATGTAAAATTTGAGATTGTTTAGAAAATGTATATAATTTATGATACACACGTGTTTTTTGATTGAAACATAGGTGTTTGTTTTACCGATATAAGAAAAGCTATGGACAATTTTTAAGAAAATACACGTAATTTATGATTATCATGGGATTAGAATTTGATTAAAGTTGTGAGAAAGTTGTTAAATTTGAGATAAAATTGATTAATTTGTAAATAATGTTATTATTTTGAAGAAATTTTAAAATAAGACCTTCAGCAAATTGGTAAGAAAATAGTAGTTATTGAGTAATACTTATTAAAATTACCAAAGTTTTATAATTTTTGACAAGTCTTGATAGATCTTTAATAAAATTTGTTAGTACTTTGAATAAGAATTTAAAAAAAAAGTTTCAACACAGTAGTAAATCGTAAAGAAACTAGTACTTATCAGTTAATTAAATTAACTAAGTTGTAAAATAATTGAAAAAATTTGTTAGATTTTTTAAAATTTTAAGATTGTTAGGTAATTGTTCTAGGTACTTGTTGAATAAAAATTAATGTATTTTATCAACAGCTCATAGTTTTTAATCGTACAATTTCTCTTCATTCCTGGAAATAATCGTAAATATTTAAATTATTCAGAAAATTGTCAATAAAAAACATAAATAATAGGTAACCAAATATTTTTAAATACTAGTCAATTTTAGTTTTTAATTTAATTACAAATATAATAATAATAAAATAAATACTTGTATACAAATATTTATATGAATCAATCAATTTCTTAGAACTGAAATCTTATCGATATATTCTGATTAACCTTAAATCAATGAAAAAAGTAACAATTTTCCTAAGTATTTTATAAATTCAACCAACTCAATCCCCTTTAAAAAAATACTATAAATTCGACTCTCAACCAATCATTCCTCTTCAAATGTCATTTTCACTCCATTACACCAACTATATTCATAATTTTTATAAAAGCCTATCAAGTAGATAATATTAACCTTTTGAATACATATATTCATTCCAGTAAATTTCTTTAGAAATATTATAAATTCCTCTCTTGACCAATCATTATCCATCAAATAACAATATTTCCAAACATATTCAATATTTTTCATAAAAAAAAAATCATAAAAATACCAATTTAGATAATATTTACCCTTTAAATAACAATATTTAACCAACCAAACCCCCTTAAAAATGACAACAAACTTGTTAATTGACTATTTCTCACTAAAGTAAATTCCACTCTAGACCAATCATTTCCCATCAAATAACACTTACTCTTACCCTACCAACTATATTCATTATTTTTTTTATAGAAATCACCCTTTAAATAACGATATTAAACCGACTCAGTATCTTAAAAATATCAACAAATCTGTTCTTAATCGATTATTTCCCCTTAAAAGATTATAAATTTTGTTCTTAGCCAATTGTTTCTCACTAAAATAAAATAAAATTTACTCTCAACCAATCAATTCTCTTTAAATGACATTAATCCAAGCTATATTCATTATTTTCATAAAAAATCACCGACTTATATCGATATTCAACCGAATAAATTTCTTGAAATCCCCTTAAAATAGAATTCATCTCGTGACCAATTCTTTCCCCCTTAAAAGATCATAAATTTTCTTCTTAACTAATCATTTCTCTTTAAATGACAATATTCCCACTCTCTCAAAAGATTTACACACATAATAATATCTATTTGAATAAATACCCCCTAAAAATATTATAAATTCCTCCTCTATATTCTCCATTTAGAAAATATTTACCTTTGAACACAGATATTCAACCAACTCAATACCCTTAAAATGGCAACAAACTTGTTCTTAATCGATTGTTTCCTTAAAATATCATAAATTTCCTCTTAATCAATAATTTCAGTTGAAATGAGAATTTTCCTCACTACACCAACAATATACATATTTTTTTGTAAAAAACGTACAAGGTAAAATTTCTTTAGAAATCTATATTTAACCGAATAAGATCCTTAAAAATCCATCATTCGGATCATATTTACTATATGTATTCAACCAATCAAATTCCCACTTAAAATTATCATAAAAATCAAATTTTTACCAATAAAAATAAATTTTCCTTAAAGTATTACAAAATTGTTATCGATACCCAACATTTTCCGTTGACAATCACCACAATTTGATTCTGGCAACAATTTCAAGCAATTAAAAAATTCATCAAAAATGACTAAAATCGAATAAAGTCTATGTTTCCCACATAAATTAAATTATTGTAAAATATATATCATGTTGCTCAAATAATTAAAATTAATCAGTAAATCAAGTATAAATTCAATAAAAATTACCAGTCAACCCATAGAGATATATCAATGATTTTCATAAGTATACTGATAAACACACTGAGCATTGTCTTAAAAATCTCTAAATTATACTACTTTTGTGATTGATATCCATGAAATCAATAAAATTGAAAATGAAAGTAATTATCGATCTCTTTTTTACACTGTAAAATCAATTAAAATCTTAGGTTTCACTAAAATATTTTTAAAAATTAACAGATTTAATCAACTATATATATAGAACATAAAATTATAATTAAAATATCATTAAATCTATCAGTCAAATTTGATTCTAATTCTTAAATAATTATCTTAAATAGATGTTTCATAAACATTTTGATCCTAAATTTAACTTTTATTTAAAATAATCCTAAAATCAAGTCAAATCTAATAAATTTTCAAGAACTTACCCTAATTTCTTCAATAATTTCATTTAAAACATAATCAAACCCTAAATCCATTAAAATTCAAAAGAAAACCATAAATTCACAAAGATGATTAAAATTTACTAAAATAAATACATCGTAAAACTAGATATCACTTAAATTATCATAAAATTTCCCTAAAAGCTCTAATTGATTTACATAGCCTGAAATTATTTTATTTTTGTCGAATACAAATTTTCAGTGAAGAAGTAATATTGGTGAGAGAGTACATTAAGTGATTAAAATCGGTGAAATTACTGAAAAAAGTGGGATAGTTAAAGATATCTACTAAATAGATGAAATATCAATTGCTATATTAAACACTTACAAAGGTAATATACTTTGAATGGAGAAAATATACATCGAAGGGGAAAATATTCATTGTCGATTCCAAAATAATGGCCAAATGCTAGACTGGATTTTCTACCCACCCAATTACGCTTATCGATATATTTGTTGGATTTGTATATATTCGCCGGATTAAGAACAAGTTTGTTGCCATTTTTAAGGGTATTGTGTTGGTTGAATATCTGTGTTCAAAGGTAAATATTTTCTAAATGGAGAATATAGAGGAGGAATTTATAATATTTTTAGGGGGTATTTATTCAAATAGATATTAATATGTGTGAAAATCTTTTGAGAGAGTGGGAATATTGTCATTTAAAGAGAAATGATTAGTTAAGAAGAAAATTTATGATCTTTTAAGGGGGAAAGAATTGGTCACGAGATGAATTCTATTTTAAGGGGATTTCAAGAAATTTATTCGGTTGAATATCGATATAAGTCGGTGATCTTTTATGAAAATAATGAATATAGCTTGGATTAATGTCATTTAAAGAGAATTGATTGGTTGAGAGTAAATTTTATTTTATTTTAGTGAGAAACAATTGGCTAAGAACAAAATTTATAATCTTTTAAGGGGAAATAATCGATTAAGAACAGATTTGTTGATATTTTTAAGATACTGAGTCGGTTTAATATCGTTATTTAAAGGGTGATTTCTATAAAAAAAATAATGAATATAGTTGGTAGGGTAAGAGTAAGTGTTATTTGATGGGAAATTATTGGTCTAGAGTGGAATTTACTTTAGTGAGAAATAGTCAATTAACAAGTTTGTTGTCATTTTTAAGGGGGTTTGGTTGGTTAAATATTGTTATTTAAAGGGTAAATATTATCTAAATTGGTATTTTTATGATTTTTTTTTTTATGAAAAATATTGAATATGTTTGGAAATATTGTTATTTGATGGATAATGATTGGTCAAGAGAGGAATTTATAATATTTCTAAAGAAATTTACTGGAATGAATATATGTATTCAAAAGGTTAATATTATCTACTTGATAGGCTTTTATAAAAATTATGAATATAGTTGGTGTAATGGAGTGAAAATGACATTTGAAGAGGAATGATTGGTTGAGAGTCGAATTTATAGTATTTTTTTTAAAGGGGATTGAGTTGGTTGAATTTATAAAATACTTAGGAAAATTGTTACTTTTTTCATTGATTTAAGGTTAATCAGAATATATCGATAAGATTTCAGTTCTAAGAAATTGATTGATTCATATAAATATTTGTATACAAGTATTTATTTTATTATTATTATATTTGTAATTAAATTAAAAACTAAAATTGACTAGTATTTAAAAGTATTTGGTTACCTAATATTTATGTTGTTATTGACAATTTTCTGAATAATTTAAATATTTACGATTATTTCCAGGAATGAAGAGAAATTGTACGATTAAAAACTATGAGCTGTTGATAAAATACATTAATTTTTATTCAACAAGTACCTAGAACAATTACCTAACAATCTTAAAATTTTAAAAAATCTAACAAATTTTTTCAATTATTTTACAACTTAGTTAATTTAATTAACTGATAAGTACTAGTTTCTTTACGATTTACTACTGTGTTGAAACTTTTTTTTTAAATTCTTATTCAAAGTACTAACAAATTTTATTAAAGATCTATCAAGACTTGTCAAAAATTATAAAACTTTGGTAATTTTAATAAGTATTACTCAATAACTACTATTTTCTTACCAATTTGCTGAAGGTCTTATTTTAAAATTTCTTCAAAATAATAACATTATTTACAAATTAATCAATTTTATCTCAAATTTAACAACTTTCTCACAACTTTAATCAAATTCTAATCCCATGATAATCATAAATTACGTGTATTTTCTTAAAAAATGTCCATAGTTTTTCTTATATCGGTAAAACAAACACCTATGTTTCAATCAAAAAACACGTGTGTATCATAAATTATATACATTTTCTAAACAATCTCAAACTTTACATAAATATTGAACTATTTTTATTATTTAACATATACACATTATTAGCCATAAAAAAAATATTTCATAAATTGTTGAAAAATTACACATATTTTCATTAAAGTTTTTCCATAAACACTGTAACATATCGATGGTTTAACACACACATTTGAGCCATAATTAGTTTTGATATTTATTTGCACATATTTTCTTAAAAATATAGAATTTTTCTTTAACTTTTTACAAACATTTACAATTGTTCTATCCCCGTATACTATGATCCACAATTGAACAAACTTTTTCTATTCAATATTAATTTTATATACTTTGTTGAAAATTTATATAAAATAATAATGAAAATAATAATAATAAAAACTTGTAATATTAATAATAATAACAAAAATAACAATAATAATAATAATAATATTAATAATAATAATTATAAAGTTAAAATTAAAAAACATTAAAACACTACTTATAAGATAATAATAATAATAATAATAATAATAATAATAATAATAATAATAATAATAATAATACTAATAGAATAAAAATTAAAGAACATTAAAACACTACTTATAAAAAATAAGTAGTATATTAAAATTAAAAATGTTTAAAAATACTATGACATTGACCTACTTTTAAATGACCTTGAAATAATATTATGACTCATCAATAACCTTGAAAATAATAATAATAATAAATATTAAAACATTACTTATAAAAATAAGTAGTAAATTTATATTTAAAAATGACTAAAAATATGATGACTTTGAAAAAATTATAATAATAATAAAATTAAAATTAAAAAACATTGAAACATTACTTATAAAAATAAGTAGTAAATTTATATAAAAATGTTTTAAAATACTAAGACCTTGTGAAATTTTAAATGATTTTTACATACTTTAAAATGACCTTGAAATAATATTATGACTCATCCAATAAGATTGAAAATAATAATAATAATAATAATAATATAAAATTTTCAAAAATTACTTATAAAAATAAGTAGTAAATTTATATTTAAAAATGACTAAAAATATGATGACTTTGAAAAAATTATAATAATAATAAAATTAAAATAAAAACATTAAAACATTACTTATAAAAATAAGTAGTAAATTTATATAAAAATGTTTAAAAATACTAAGACCTTGTGAAATTTTAAATGACCTTGATAATAATAATAATAAAAACAATAATAATAAAAATAAAAATAATAATAATAATAATAATAATAATATTAATAATAATAATAATTAAAGTTTTTATAAGTATTAATAAATTTTTATAAGTAATAATAATTTTAATAATAATAATAATAGCAATAATAATAAAAATAAAAATAATAATAATAATAGAGTAATCAAAAGTAATAATAATATTAATAATAATAATAATAATTATAATAAAATAATTTACAAAATATATACTACTTATAAAAATAAGTTGTAAATTAAAATTGAAAAATGTTTAAAAATAATATGACCTTGAGAAATTTTGAATGACCTTGAAAATTTTTGAATGACCTTGAAATTTTTTTTGATGACTCATCCTATGACCTTGACCTTCTTTTCCGTGACCGTGAAAAATTTGATGAGTCATCCAATGACCTTGAATGAGTCATGGTCTTTGTTTAAATGACCTTGAAAAAATATGATGAGTCATCCAATGACCTTGAATGAGTCATTGTCTTTGTCTTAAAAATTTTTTGTACTTTTAGACTTAGAAAAAAAAAATTTTTACCCCCTGGGGGGGGAGTATATCCAGCGGTGACACGATCTAGCGGTGACACATCCCACTACTTAAGTAAAATAAAAATCTGTAATATTCAACAGATTTCTAATAATATTATTAATTAATATTATTATTATTATTTTTATAATACTTTAACTTTTTATTTTTGTTACCATTTCATTAATATTATTTTAGTCTATTATAATTTTATTATAAACCATTTGTATCATCAACATTTATATTTAAAGATCTAAAATTTTTAACTGAAGAATATTAAAATGTTTACTATTAAATTATCAAAAGTGGATAACATAAACTAATTAATGATAATATTAAGTTAATTTATAAAGTTTTTACTTAAATTTTGGACTCAAATATATTTTATAAGATAATTTTAACTTAAAGTATATATTTTATGTGTAAATATCTAATTGTGGTTCGAGTGAGTAAATTGATGTACTGTGTGTAAATTAGTAACATATGGGTATCAGGTGGGTATAATGTGAGTAAAGAGGGGGTCTACACACAATAAATCAATAAAAAGAAAACTAATTCCCCCAATAAATCAATAAAAAAGCAGACGAAAACTAATCTACACAATAAAACTCCAGATATTTTATGAAAATATTTATTAAAATGTGGTCCAGCGGTGACATGGTCTAGCGGGGACATAACCATCTACTTTCTGACAACAATAAATAGTGGTTATGGCTAGCACTTTCTTAGTAAATTATCATTATTACTTTGTTAAATACGCTTTTTTGTGACGGATTAATCAGCGGCTGGATTTTTCAAAAAGATGTTAAAATATAGCATTAATTTTTTAAAACTTTCAACAAAGTTTTACTGCTAAAGTTTGTCACACAATTAGTACCGAATTTTTAAAAAAGTTATTTTCCGTATTTGCTATCCTTATTCATTTCCGGAACAGAAGCATGTTGAATATTTAAATGGCTTTTGCGACAATCTTGATATTACGTTGACTACCATTTGCAATCCCAATAAGTAACTGAAATAAACAGTAATCACCAAAATTATTTCAATTCCCTTAAACAAAAATATCAAAAACAAAACCAAAACACTTTTCTAAACCATATTTAATACACCATACTTTTGGATCATTCACAGGAAAATTCGAATTTATTTTTACAACAAAGTCTCACTTTTTTTAAACATTATTGCTATATATTTGTAAAATTAAATTTGTTTAAAATATTGGGGGTTTTTGGAATGATAGTAGTAATTTTTTTACATAATCATTTTAATTTATCAAAATATGTAATTTTCTCGATAAATCTGGAATATATTTATTTATTTAATAATGTTCCCATTGCTGTCATTGTGTGATTTTCCGCAATAATTCATTAATATTCATCATTGATGAACAGTTGTTTATACAAACATATTTTACAGATTGTAACACAAAAATACATTTAGGAAATTGAAAATATTCCTCAACAAAATTATAAACTTTACTTAATTTTAAAACATGAATTATAAAACATTAACAAAAATCTAATTTATTTAGACTTTCATTCTATTTTAAAGTTTGTATTTTACTTTAATTTGATAGTAGTATATAATAAAATTTAATAATAATAATAATAATAATAATAATTTATAAAAAAATGTCATTTATAAATAAAAATAAAAAGAAATCAGAGGTGAAAAACAAAAACTCCTTATAATAAAAATTATAATAATAATAAGAAAAATAAAAATAATCATATTCATGATAAAAAGCAGGTATTAGGAATCGGAAATATTTCTTGTTCTGCTACAATGTTCGGCAATTAACTAACTATTTATTGATATTAGGGTCATTCCTTCAATAAGTTTGACTTTCATATACAAGTTTTACTTATGTATTTTCTTTATATTTATTTATTTATTTATAACTCATTAGGTAACATTTTTGTTCCACATTTAAAAAACTAATCAAATGTTCTTAAAAATATCAATTTCCATGCCTCATTATGGTTAAATAACAATTAATTTTATCTTCTATGGATATAAATTCATTTATTTTGAAATCTTATTAAAACTTATTGTCTTTTAATGCATCGAAATTTTTTCTATATAATGTCCTGATTAAATTTATATCTGATAATCTGCTTTGTTGATTTTTCTTTTTTATCACAAAAATCATTTCTTTTGACGACATTGATGAACTTAATATAAGTAATCTATCAAATTCGTAAATTCATAAAAATGTTTTTTATTTATTTATATCGGTTCTATTGCATTACACAATTTTTCTTCATCTGTTGATAAAAATATTTTTATATTTTTTCTTAATTTTTATAAAGTTAAAAGACCTTCTGCTTACTTTGACAAATATCCAACTTCTGCACTAGTTTCTTAATTTTTTAGGTTTCAAAAAAATTGCTTATCTGTCCATAAAAAGATGCATTCTAAAATGTAAATTTTTTTTTCTTAATATAAACAAAATAAATATCGATGTATAACAATAAACAAACAAGAAATTCAACAAACAACATCCTTCAACATTATACAGTATTGGATGTTTAAGACAATAATATGCCAAGTCTACTGCTCAACTGGTGTTGATGTGTAAATTTTTTTTAAATATCTTTTTATTATTGAAGATAAAAGAGACTACTTAATAAATTTTTAATAATTTTAATTTGAACAGTGAGTGTAAATAAGATTTAAATATTATTCAAAGAGTATGAAAGAATGAGAATTCTAAAATTGAGTTTGTTGTTAAGGTCTTAATAGAAAGAACATGAAGTAATTTAGAGAATTAAATTATAAAATCGCTTCTAATTCTTGTACGAAATATGTTAATTTATAAATCTAGTTTATCAATTTAAATGTAATGTTATATATAATTTGGTTTGTAAATTTTGGATATGTAGATTGTTTTCGTTGTCATCTTTAAGAAAATTGAATTATTACATTAATTAATTTGAAATTTTATTTTTTTTTAAATTTCTCATTATAATATTGTTTGTTTAAATTAATATGATAAAATCATACGAAATTAAAAAAATAAGATAAAATTAATATGAAATTTATCAAATGTTTGCAAAAATAGTCAAAATATTGCAGATTAAATTTTTTTTTAAATTAAATTATTAAAAAATATTTATTAATTAATACAATTTGCATAATTTATTTAAATAAACTGTAATAACCATAGTTATTTCAAACCTACCTGATGATATAAATAAAGCTATTGAAATATAACGTTAAACTTTGTTTTCTTCTAATTAAATCATTGAGAGCTTTATTTAAATTAAAGTTAAAATTATTTCCAGATCAAAAGATTATAAACCAATTCCATAAGTAGGTAGATGTGTCCCATCTGGCCCACTTTTTGGTACCCCCCCCCTCTAACAAAAACAAACTAAAATATAATGTAAACACAAAAAATTACAAAATAATGAATAAGAACAAGAACATATATAGGTATACATTTATTAATTCAATGAACAGTTGGCTGAGCTGTTGAATGATCTGTTTGATAGGCTGTTGGATGTACTGTTGGATGTGCTGTTGGATAATCACGTGGAAAATTATTATCTTTATTCATTGTCAGTCTCAATAATATAATGACCATATGCCAGGCTTACATTCTTTTCTACCCAAACCCTTTTATCCTCTTTGTTTGTTAGTGCAACCTTTGAAGTTTTAAAACTATAAAGTTGATGATTGTTTGTACCAATACGAAATTGAGGTACAGAAAAGGTGAAGTTTTTCTCATAACACTCTTTATAAGATTTATGAGTTAGATCGGTATTCTTTAACGATATACCCTTAGCTTTTAGACAAGAAGATTTACCTAACAAACTGTAACATTTGGGTCGAAGGAAAATCCATTCGTCATAACCTTCTCCCTTACTTTCGTCTTTAAATTTTCCAATGACTGAATCAAGTTTTTTAGAATAAAGTGGATGAGTAGAAGGGTAATTAGATGTATCCAAAAGATTATCCTTAACCATTTCAGACAAAAGAACATCTAGTTTACAATTTTTAATCTCCAAGAAGAAAGAGTCTGTATCTCCAGCAACTATATTAATATCACAATTAAATTGTTGTCGATATTTTTCCAAGTCCTTATACTGAAGCTCATACATTCGAAGTTTCGACAAGTCAAGCACTGATTGTCCTATATAACTTGGTCGATCTAAACATACTGAGTCAGGATTTAACAACGCAGCAATTAGATCATCAGCAATTTTGATACTTCTTTGAAAAGTTGGTTTAGAAGCATATGTAATCATCTTCTTTTCTGTATTACATAATCTTAAATTCATTCTTTTTTTCAGGTTTTCAACAGTTTTACCATACAAACTATTGTTTAACAACTTATAATAATTTTTATCTAGCGTGTTTGTACTTTTTGCTCTTAAATCTGTATTGGTATCAATGTAGTTTTTAAAAATAGGAGACTGTTTGAATCTTACAGCTCGATTCACATGAGTAACCTTAACACCAAGAGACAAGTATAATTTTAGTAAACGCCAATGAATCACATAATTCTTTTTTGGGTAATGAGTCAATAACAATTTTTCAACCTTAGATCCCTCAGGTTTCATTTTCTCAGCAGCAATAGGAAAGTCGTCTAACTTATCGTGAAGATCAGAAGGAATTTCAAGATTTACTTCAAGAGTATACCCATACGACAAAGATTCAAGATTTAAAGAAAAACAATCTGACAATATTGAATCAAAACCATCAAGTATCCAACTGAATTTGCCACAAGGTAAAGGTTGGCTTAAAGCCCAACCGTATAAATTATTAATATCTATATAAAGCAACTCAGTGGTTTCATCAGTTTTTACAAAGTGTTTATTAACAAAAGTAAGACCTCCACGAATACCACCCTCATAAAAATTATAAATTTCCATGTCTTGCAATAGTTCAATGGGTTTATCTAAAGTTATTAACGCAGAACTCCAAGACATTCCAGGAATACCAAAATAATTTAAAGGCTCTAAACTATTATGAGCTATAGATTTCGACCGAAATTATTGGAAAAAGTCAGCTAAAAGAAAGCAATCGAGTTTCAAGTATATCATCATATAGTCAAGTAAATTTACACATTTAGTTTCAGTCCAAATTAATTTAGCTTTCTTATATTAAACTTCACTCACTCCTTCCCAGATTGGAGGCAGTTCATAAGTATTTTCAAGGACCTCTAAACTAGTGGCAAAGTTGTACGGAAAAATACCTTTTTCATTAACAATGGTACCAGTAAAAACAGATTTTGTTAATGGTAAACTAGTCAAAGTTTTCACAGCCCTAGCTAATGAGTCATTAACAAACTGGTAAGAGTCGATAAAACGTATTCTAAGCTTACCAACATATACCATAAGGGATAAGAATTTTTCACTGCTAATTGGAATACATGATAAGTTCCAATTGGGAAATTGATTTATTCCATACTTAAGGATATGATGTAAGTCATACCCACGTAAATTATGAAAAACTACAGGTAATATTTCTTTGATGCTCCTATTAACATTACAACTTTTACATGCTGGACCAATATATTTTCCTGTAAAATGGTCATGGTCTCTAACCTTATCTACTATGTTCTTATTACACAAATAACAATATTCACAATTATCAAATGAATATTCTTCGTCAAAAGTAAGTGGTAACATTAGCTTTTTCCCATTTTCTTTATAATATGGTAGCACAATGTTTGTTCCTATATCTGAAACCTTCTTCAAAAATTCATAAACGCAGTTTTGACCAATGAAATGATGGTAACTTGTCATACCAGTGAAGTTGTTGATTAATAAGAGTCCAGCAGAAATTGGCAAATGTTTTTGAAAATAAATGTCATCTTTTGGTAAAATAGATTCAAAATCTGCATAGATAACGAAAGGAGGTGTTATCGTTTTTGACCAGTTTTTGAACTCCAAATATTTATCTTTATCTTTTGGTAATGTATATAGCGTAGTACCCAACTGATTTTTCTTACATAACTCTTGGTGTTTTTCAAAGGATTTTGGCTTACGAAATCCATTTAAACAATTTTCACACCATTTGCAACGAATTCGAACATTACAATCATTGTTTTTATGACAATTCATCAAGGATTGTAAATTAGTTACTGCTGTATAATGATATTTTTCACCCTCCTTTATCAATAATAAATAAATTGGATCCACTCCAGTTACTTTTGTTCTTTGAATTATATTTAAATATGGATGCTTCATTATAAGTTCTTCTCTATCCTCAAAATTTTCGTTATTATAAATCATTACATTAATTGCTAAACCAGAATTTTTCTTTTCAAAAGTTGAAATATCACACAGTTTCATTGGCATATCGTTAGGATCGTATACCAAGTCATTCATATACGGTAAATATTTTCTTGGTCTATCTCTATGTTTCTTGATTTTATCAGATTTCAATACAGCCAAAACACTATATATGAAACATAAATTATCGGTATTTTGTACGTTAACTATTGCCTTTTTACCTATTAGAGCTTTAGGTGTTGGAATATAACTATGTCCAGATAACCTAGATATATTCGAAACTTTGGTTACCTTGAAATTTACTTCTAGTATTCGGGTTATTTTCCAACTACTTCCTAATTCTGTTCGTTCAACAATCTTTTCATTTATTTTCTTCATACCCTCATCAAGAAAAGTTGTAGTCACTGAAGCAGCGCGATTTGATATACTA
Organism: Schmidtea mediterranea; assembly: GCA_022537955.1. Taxonomy (NCBI): domain Eukaryota; kingdom Metazoa; phylum Platyhelminthes; order Tricladida; family Dugesiidae; genus Schmidtea; species Schmidtea mediterranea. The sequence continues at coordinate 242,561,913 of CM039680.1, read as the reverse complement.
ACTACTTTGAGTTCCCCATCTTTTTCAAATTCTACTTGGACTCCAAATTGAACTTTTGAATGTTTCATTTCATTTAATGTAATTTTTAATTTTTCCAAAAGAGAAGATGGAAGAACTATTTTCTTAACATTATATCTTCCGATATTCACTTTTATAATTCGGTGTGAGCGTAGTAAATCATATTCAATTTCTGGTTCAACAATAATGTCACTTAACCCTAATCCAATTTGTAAATCATCTTTAATAAATATTTTTTCAAGTATTTCAGATTTTATGGTGCTTTTTCGTTTCAAACTGTGTTTAAACAATGATTTTTTATCCGTATAAAATTGAGTCAAGTGATTTTTATGGTCATTATAAAATTTAAGGTATGGGTATGAGGTTTGGGTCAGGCATACAGGACATATATAATAATTATTCACTTGATAATATCGATTCATTTTATTGTGGCAGTTGTTATCATGGCTTGTAGATTGACAATACTTCGGATAAAGATTACCTGAAACATGAAAAAGTTAAATAATTCTGATTGTAATAACAAAAAAAACTCACATTTAACATTTACAGTAGAGATATTTTCAAGTTCGGCATAATTTGTTTCGTAAAATATTCTATCATCTATGTTTTCAATGTGAACATTTAAATCATCTAAATTAAAATAATTAATAATTTAAATAAAAGTAAAAAAATTACCATTTTTATATTCATTTCTTTCATTACTCGATCTAGAATCTTGAATATTAAAAGTATCTAACAGTTAACAATTTAAAAATCATTAAAAATTATCAAAAGATTACTTGTATCATATTTATCAATATGCAAAGTGTCTTGAAGGGTTGTCCTCTTTGACAATACTAAAAAAAATTAATAGTTAGTTATATTATACATACACGTACTTTTGGCAACAATACTACTTTTCGATTCTCCGAATTGTCTGAGGTGATGTCCGTGTTGTTGTAAAAACATTGACCATCTACCAGATGTTATTATGAGACATTCTGGACACTCATAACCAGGGAAACCAGCATCATTTATCTTGAAATATGATGATGTAACAAGTTCACAGTAGTGAACATCTTCGTGACTGATAGCTACGCAAAATTTATATGTATAGCAATAATTCACTAAAAACAAATAGTTAATTAAATATATATAAAAAGTAAACTTACTTATGATAATATTTTAATAATAATTTAATTAATAATTGATTGTTTATACCTCAAAATCATTCGTTTATACTAATTAAAATCGATTGTTTATACTAAAAAATTACATCCAAATTGAAATTTTTAATAAATTTAAATTGAATAAATTATAAATATGATGTTTGAAAATGAAATTTAATAACATAGGTTGCTATAGTTTCATGAAAATCATTAATGTCAAGAAAATTACAAAATGAAAAATACTTATTGATTTATATCACATCGATTAATTTTTCAAAAAAAAATATATATATATTTATGCAATAAATTATTAGTTAATTCCTCACAGAGAAATAAAATATAACTAATAGGTTTGAAAACCAAATTTAATAACACAGGTTGCTATAGTTACATGGAAAAGATTAATATCATTATAAATCAATAATATATGATGGTCACATCGGGAAATTAACTTTTTAATAAATTATTTTGAGTTAAGTACAAAATTAAAATACTTATTGATTTATTTCTCATCGATTAATTTTTCAAAAATACATACATATGCAATAAGTTATTTGTTGATTCCCTACAAAGAAATTAATTGAATAACATGTAACTAAGATATTTGAAAACTAAATTTTTAAAATCAAATTTAATAACATAGGTTGCTATAGTTACGTGGAAAAGATTCATATCAAGTTAAATCAATAAAATATGATAGTCACATCATAAAAGTTATTATTATTATTATTTTTTTTTTTTAATAAATTAGTTTGAGTAAGTTACAAAATGAAAAATATAATTATTGTCTATTAATTTGTGTAAAGAATTTATAATTTATATTTAATTAAGTATTATATTAATAATTTGTATCACCACTAAAAATTAATTGATAAAATAAATTGAAATTTTCTTTGAAAAATAATAATAATTAAAAATTGTGTTACAAAGTAGTTAAAAGTAAAATAAACAATTATCATTTTGAAGTTTAATTACTATATTATTATAAAAAGAATTAATAATTAAATCCTGTCAAATAACTATATTTGATATTTCAATTTATAATGAAAATAATTTTGAATAATTACCTTATGTAAAAATAACCTTATTATACACAGAATAAAATTCGAAAGTACAAGTACTAATGTAAATATATTACTTACGTAATTGCTTATAAAAATTTTTTAATTTGAGAAAGTTCTTCATTGACAATAAAATAAGATGAATTCAACTGATTGAATTAAATAAATCACTTATGTACAACTACGAGAATTCAAATTTTCAATCATATACAATAATTATTTTAATTGTAAATTTTAGGTAATTTTATTAAGAATCTAAACAGATTATTTAAGTTAAACACTGGTTCATTGTGTAGAATTATGTTTACATGAAAATGTCTGTTTAATTTTAATCTGATACATTTTTGTTTCACGATGTCAATCAAATTTTTTAATTTTGCCCTATAATTCACGTATTTGTTCACTTAATGGCTTCAATAAATAATAATAATAATTTACGACTTAAGTAAATCAGATTTATATTTGTTGACCCTATATCTATTACCTTATTTTTAATACTTAAAACTCTGATAAAAAAAATGTTAAATTTAGAAGTCATTGATTTAATTTCATTTTCAAAAGTTATTATTTAATTGTCAAGTCTTAAAAATCTACTTTAAAATAAAGTTTCCAGTGTTAAACGTCTGTCAAATTTTAATAATTCTGTTCTAAAAATAAATTATACGAAGAGCTAATTTTAATTTTAAAAATAAATTATTATTTACAAATTATCAAAAATAAAATTTCAGCTTAAAGCATTTAATTTATAGTTCACGAAATATTTCTCAATAAATTCTTAGAATAAGTTCCAAAATTTTCTATTAAAAACAATGTTAAAATCAAATTGTTCGTTGGATTATTATTATTTAACAAGTCAGTTAATTTCTGACTCCTCGTGGTTCACTGTATTAAATAAAAGTACAAACCGGATGAAGTTTATTGATTTTCAACACAAAACTCAAACTATTTTCAGTTTTTTTTTCTCGTTAACTAATTACTTGATGGGTGTAAGTAACCCTGAGAGAAATTACCTTTTCCGAACTCAAATATTTTTATTTTAATATGTATGTTCTTTTCTTTTTATTATTACCAACCTTTAGATTGTTTGTTATTTGACTTGTACTCGTTAACGTTTCTTTGGCACAATGACAATTAGCTTCTACATAGCTCAGTTTTTATATATTCTCGAAAAAAAAATATTTCAATTAGTTTACACCAATGATCCCAAAGTTCTGATATAATCAATTCCAAAATAAAACAATTGTTCGGCATCGTACTCGACACTTTTCGAAAATTTAAATAAATTCATTTTAATATTTTCCTGGGCTTCCCGTACAACTCGATTGTGTACATGACTCAGATTTCACATTTATCCAAATAAATTAATTTTAATTAGAGAGTTTTTTCAATTTTAACTTTCTCTAGGGTTCTTCGCTAAAATTTTATTATTATATCAGTGTTAGTTTCAAGATTTATTGTTCACTTTTATACGTTTTCCCTGAAAATAATTTTATATTTTGATTAAGTTTCATTAATTTTACAATTCTATTAGGTTTTTTTTCGTTTTATTTTTTCATTGATTTTACTAGTTTTACTGTTTATTTTATTGATTTCATTTTGAATTATGTCAAGCCTTAATACTTAATATACGTGGAGTTTTTGTTAGTTTATTCAAATTTTAAAATGTATTGCTTAAATTAATTCAAATTTCGCATTTGACCGACTTTTGTTTGCTTGAGTTTATAAAATTTAATTTTAAATTTATTCAGTGTAAATTTATTTCTTAAAATTTTTCTTTCATTTTTATCTTTTCATAATTTAGTTTAAAAAAAATTACATTTAAATTTCAAAGAAAATAAATGTATAGATATAAAATAAACTGATGAGTAGGTAGTTAGGGGCACACTGCAACCTAAAAAAAACATAGGGGGAGGGGGGGGATTATTGCAGATTAAATTTCGGATTATCTTGGATACATAATGATGTAATCAAGATAATTAATTTTTGTGTGTATTTTAATTAATTTTTTTTTGTTCCAGTGTGCTCCTAACTACCTACTCATCAGTTTATTTTATATCTATACATTTATTTTCTTTGAAATTTAAATGTAATTTTTTTTAAACTAAATTATGAAAAGATAAAAATGAAAGAAAAATTTTAAGAAATAAATTTACACTGAATAAATTTAAAATTAAATTTTATAAACTCAAGCAAACAAAAGTCGGTCAAATGCGAAATTTGAATTAATTTAAGCAATACATTTTAAAATTTGAATAAACTAACAAAAACTCCACGTATATTAAGTATTAAGGCTTGACATAATTCAAAATGAAATCAATAAAATAAACAGTAAAACTAGTAAAATCAATGAAAAATAAAACGAAAAAAAACCTAATAGAATTGTAAAATTAATGAAACTTAATCAAAATATAAAATTATTTTCAGGGAAAACGTATAAAAGTGAACAATAAATCTTGAAACTAACACTGATATAATAATAAAATTTTAGCGAAGAACCCTAGAGAAAGTTAAAATTGAAAAAACTCTCTAATTAAAATTAATTTATTTGGATAAATGTGAAATCTGAGTCATGTACACAATCGAGTTGTACGGGAAGCCCAGGAAAATATTAAAATGAATTTATTTAAATTTTCGAAAAGTGTCGAGTACGATGCCGAACAATTGTTTTATTTTGGAATTGATTATATCAGAACTTTGGGATCATTGGTGTAAACTAATTGAAATATTTTTTTTTCGAGAATATATAAAAACTGAGCTATGTAGAAGCTAATTGTCATTGTGCCAAAGAAACGTTAACGAGTACAAGTCAAATAACAAACAATCTAAAGGTTGGTAATAATAAAAAGAAAAGAACATACATATTAAAATAAAAATATTTGAGTTCGGAAAAGGTAATTTCTCTCAGGGTTACTTACACCCATCAAGTAATTAGTTAACGAGAAAAAAAAACTGAAAATAGTTTGAGTTTTGTGTTGAAAATCAATAAACTTCATCCGGTTTGTACTTTTATTTAATACAGTGAACCACGAGGAGTCAGAAATTAACTGACTTGTTAAATAATAATAATCCAACGAACAATTTGATTTTAACATTGTTTTTAATAGAAAATTTTGGAACTTATTCTAAGAATTTATTGAGAAATATTTCGTGAACTATAAATTAAATGCTTTAAGCTGAAATTTTATTTTTGATAATTTGTAAATAATAATTTATTTTTAAAATTAAAATTAGCTCTTCGTATAATTTATTTTTAGAACAGAATTATTAAAATTTGACAGACGTTTAACACTGGAAACTTTATTTTAAAGTAGATTTTTAAGACTTGACAATTAAATAATAACTTTTGAAAATGAAATTAAATCAATGACTTCTAAATTTAACATTTTTTTTATCAGAGTTTTAAGTATTAAAAATAAGGTAATAGATATAGGGTCAACAAATATAAATCTGATTTACTTAAGTCGTAAATTATTATTATTATTTATTGAAGCCATTAAGTGAACAAATACGTGAATTATAGGGCAAAATTAAAAAATTTGATTGACATCGTGAAACAAAAATGTATCAGATTAAAATTAAACAGACATTTTCATGTAAACATAATTCTACACAATGAACCAGTGTTTAACTTAAATAATTCTGTTTAGATTCTTAATAAAATTACCTAAAATTTACAATTAAAATAATTATTGTATATGATTGAAAATTTGAATTCTCGTAGTTGTACATAAGTGATTTATTTAATTCAATCAGTTGAATTCATCTTATTTTATTGTCAATGAAGAACTTTCTCAAATTAAAAAATTTTTATAAGCAATTACGTAAGTAATATATTTACATTAGTACTTGTACTTTCGAATTTTATTCTGTGTATAATAAGGTTATTTTTACATAAGGTAATTATTCAAAATTATTTTCATTATAAATTGAAATATCAAATATAGTTATTTGACAGGATTTAATTATTAATTCTTTTTATAATAATATAGTAATTAAACTTCAAAATGATAATTGTTTATTTTACTTTTAACTACTTTGTAACACAATTTTTAATTATTATTATTTTTCAAAGAAAATTTCAATTTATTTTATCAATTAATTTTTAGTGGTGATACAAATTATTAATATAATACTTAATTAAATATAAATTATAAATTCTTTACACAAATTAATAGACAATAATTATATTTTTCATTTTGTAACTTACTCAAACTAATTTATTAAAAAAAAAAAAATAATAATAATAATAACTTTTATGATGTGACTATCATATTTTATTGATTTAACTTGATATGAATCTTTTCCACGTAACTATAGCAACCTATGTTATTAAATTTGATTTTAAAAATTTAGTTTTCAAATATCTTAGTTACATGTTATTCAATTAATTTCTTTGTAGGGAATCAACAAATAACTTATTGCATATGTATGTATTTTTGAAAAATTAATCGATGAGAAATAAATCAATAAGTATTTTAATTTTGTACTTAACTCAAAATAATTTATTAAAAAGTTAATTTCCCGATGTGACCATCATATATTATTGATTTATAATGATATTAATCTTTTCCATGTAACTATAGCAACCTGTGTTATTAAATTTGGTTTTCAAACCTATTAGTTATATTTTATTTCTCTGTGAGGAATTAACTAATAATTTATTGCATAAATATATATATATTTTTTTTTGAAAAATTAATCGATGTGATATAAATCAATAAGTATTTTTCATTTTGTAATTTTCTTGACATTAATGATTTTCATGAAACTATAGCAACCTATGTTATTAAATTTCATTTTCAAACATCATATTTATAATTTATTCAATTTAAATTTATTAAAAATTTCAATTTGGATGTAATTTTTTAGTATAAACAATCGATTTTAATTAGTATAAACGAATGATTTTGAGGTATAAACAATCAATTATTAATTAAATTATTATTAAAATATTATCATAAGTAAGTTTACTTTTTATATATATTTAATTAACTATTTGTTTTTTAGTGAATTATTGCTATACATATAAATTTTGCGTAGCTATCAGTCACGAAGATGTTCACTACTGTGAACTTGTTACATCATCATATTTCAAGATAAATGATGCTGGTTTCCCTGGTTATGAGTGTCCAGAATGTCTCATAATAACATCTGGTAGATGGTCAATGTTTTTACAACAACACGGACATCACCTCAGACAATTCGGAGAATCGAAAAGTAGTATTGTTGCCAAAAGTACGTGTATGTATAATATAACTAACTATTAATTTTTTTTAGTATTGTCAAAGAGGACAACCCTTCAAGACACTTTGCATATTGATAAATATGATACAAGTAATCTTTTGATAATTTTTAATGATTTTTAAATTGTTAACTGTTAGATACTTTTAATATTCAAGATTCTAGATCGAGTAATGAAAGAAATGAATATAAAAATGGTAATTTTTTTACTTTTATTTAAATTATTAATTATTTTTAATTTAGATGATTTAAATGTTCACATTGAAAACATAGATGATAGAATATTTTACGAAACAAATTATGCCGAACTTGAAAATATCTCTACTGTAAATGTTAAATGTGAGTTTTTTTTGTTATTACAATCAGAATTATTTAACTTTTTCATGTTTCAGGTAATCTTTATCCGAAGTATTGTCAATCTACAAGCCATGATAACAACTGCCACAATAAAATGAATCGATATTATCAAGTGAATAATTATTATATATGTCCTGTATGCCAGACCCAAACCTCATACCCATACCTTAAATTTTATAATGACCATAAAAATCACTTGACTCAATTTTATACGGATAAAAAATCATTGTTTAAACACAGTTTGAAACGAAAAAGCACCATAAAATCTGAAATACTTGAAAAAATATTTATTAAAGATGATTTACAAATTGGATTAGGGTTAAGTGACATTATTGTTGAACCAGAAATTGAATATGATTTACTACGCTCACACCGAATTATAAAAGTGAATATCGGAAGATATAATGTTAAGGAAATAGTTCTTCCATCTTCTCTTTTGGAAAAATTAAAAATTACATTAAATGAAATGAAACATTCAAAAGTTCAATTTGGAGTCCAAGTAGAATTTGAAAAAGATGGGGAACTCAAAGTAGTTAGTATATCAAATCGCGCTGCTTCAGTGACTACAACTTTTCTTGATGAGGGTATGAAGAAAATAAATGAAAAGATTGTTGAACGAACAGAATTAGGAAGTAGTTGGAAAATAACCCGAATACTAGAAGTAAATTTCAAGGTAACCAAAGTTTCGAATATATCTAGGTTATCTGGACATAGTTATATTCCAACACCTAAAGCTCTAATAGGTAAAAAGGCAATAGTTAACGTACAAAATACCGATAATTTATGTTTCATATATAGTGTTTTGGCTGTATTGAAATCTGATAAAATCAAGAAACATAGAGATAGACCAAGAAAATATTTACCGTATATGAATGACTTGGTATACGATCCTAACGATATGCCAATGAAACTGTGTGATATTTCAACTTTTGAAAAGAAAAATTCTGGTTTAGCAATTAATGTAATGATTTATAATAACGAAAATTTTGAGGATAGAGAAGAACTTATAATGAAGCATCCATATTTAAATATAATTCAAAGAACAAAAGTAACTGGAGTGGATCCAATTTATTTATTATTGATAAAGGAGGGTGAAAAATATCATTATACAGCAGTAACTAATTTACAATCCTTGATGAATTGTCATAAAAACAATGATTGTAATGTTCGAATTCGTTGCAAATGGTGTGAAAATTGTTTAAATGGATTTCGTAAGCCAAAATCCTTTGAAAAACACCAAGAGTTATGTAAGAAAAATCAGTTGGGTACTACGCTATATACATTACCAAAAGATAAAGATAAATATTTGGAGTTCAAAAACTGGTCAAAAACGATAACACCTCCTTTCGTTATCTATGCAGATTTTGAATCTATTTTACCAAAAGATGACATTTATTTTCAAAAACATTTGCCAATTTCTGCTGGACTCTTATTAATCAACAACTTCACTGGTATGACAAGTTACCATCATTTCATTGGTCAAAACTGCGTTTATGAATTTTTGAAGAAGGTTTCAGATATAGGAACAAACATTGTGCTACCATATTATAAAGAAAATGGGAAAAAGCTAATGTTACCACTTACTTTTTACGAAGAATATTCATTTGATAATTGTGAATATTGTTATTTGTGTAATAAGAACATAGTAGATAAGGTTAGAGACCATGACCATTTTACAGGAAAATATATTGGTCCAGCATGTAAAAGTTGTAATGTTAATAGGAGCATCAAAGAAATATTACCTGTAGTTTTTCATAATTTACGTGGGTATGACTTACATCATATCCTTAAGTATGGAATAAATCAATTTCCCAATTGGAACTTATCATGTATTCCAATTAGCAGTGAAAAATTCTTATCCCTTATGGTATATGTTGGTAAGCTTAGAATACGTTTTATCGACTCTTACCAGTTTGTTAATGACTCATTAGCTAGGGCTGTGAAAACTTTGACTAGTTTACCATTAACAAAATCTGTTTTTACTGGTACCATTGTTAATGAAAAAGGTATTTTTCCGTACAACTTTGCCACTAGTTTAGAGGTCCTTGAAAATACTTATGAACTGCCTCCAATCTGGGAAGGAGTGAGTGAAGTTGAATATAAGAAAGCTAAATTAATTTGGACTGAAACTAAATGTGTAAATTTACTTGACTATATGATGATATACTTGAAACTCGATTGCTTTCTTTTAGCTGACTTTTTCCAACAATTTCGGTCGAAATCTATAGCTCATAATAGTTTAGAGCCTTTAAATTATTTTGGTATTCCTGGAATGTCTTGGAGTTCTGCGTTAATAACTTTAGATAAACCCATTGAACTATTGCAAGACATGGAAATTTATAATTTTTATGAGGGTGGTATTCGTGGAGGTCTTACTTTTGTTAATAAACACTTTGTAAAAACTGATGAAACCACTGAGTTGCTTTATATAGATATTAATAATTTATACGGTTGGGCTTTAAGCCAACCTTTACCTTGTGGCAAATTCAGTTGGATACTTGATGGTTTTGATTCAATATTGTCAGATTGTTTTTCTTTAAATCTTGAATCTTTGTCGTATGGGTATACTCTTGAAGTAAATCTTGAAATTCCTTCTGATCTTCACGATAAGTTAGACGACTTTCCTATTGCTGCTGAGAAAATGAAACCTGAGGGATCTAAGGTTGAAAAATTGTTATTGACTCATTACCCAAAAAAGAATTATGTGATTCATTGGCGTTTACTAAAATTATACTTGTCTCTTGGTGTTAAGGTTACTCATGTGAATCGAGCTGTAAGATTCAAACAGTCTCCTATTTTTAAAAACTACATTGATACCAATACAGATTTAAGAGCAAAAAGTACAAACACGCTAGATAAAAATTATTATAAGTTGTTAAACAATAGTTTGTATGGTAAAACTGTTGAAAACCTGAAAAAAAGAATGAATTTAAGATTATGTAATACAGAAAAGAAGATGATTACATATGCTTCTAAACCAACTTTTCAAAGAAGTATCAAAATTGCTGATGATCTAATTGCTGCGTTGTTAAATCCTGACTCAGTATGTTTAGATCGACCAAGTTATATAGGACAATCAGTGCTTGACTTGTCGAAACTTCGAATGTATGAGCTTCAGTATAAGGACTTGGAAAAATATCGACAACAATTTAATTGTGATATTAATATAGTTGCTGGAGATACAGACTCTTTCTTCTTGGAGATTAAAAATTGTAAACTAGATGTTCTTTTGTCTGAAATGGTTAAGGATAATCTTTTGGATACATCTAATTACCCTTCTACTCATCCACTTTATTCTAAAAAACTTGATTCAGTCATTGGAAAATTTAAAGACGAAAGTAAGGGAGAAGGTTATGACGAATGGATTTTCCTTCGACCCAAATGTTACAGTTTGTTAGGTAAATCTTCTTGTCTAAAAGCTAAGGGTATATCGTTAAAGAATACCGATCTAACTCATAAATCTTATAAAGAGTGTTATGAGAAAAACTTCACCTTTTCTGTACCTCAATTTCGTATTGGTACAAACAATCATCAACTTTATAGTTTTAAAACTTCAAAGGTTGCACTAACAAACAAAGAGGATAAAAGGGTTTGGGTAGAAAAGAATGTAAGCCTGGCATATGGTCATTATATTATTGAGACTGACAATGAATAAAGATAATAATTTTCCACGTGATTATCCAACAGCACATCCAACAGTACATCCAACAGCCTATCAAACAGATCATTCAACAGCTCAGCCAACTGTTCATTGAATTAATAAATGTATACCTATATATGTTCTTGTTCTTATTCATTATTTTGTAATTTTTTGTGTTTACATTATATTTTAGTTTGTTTTTGTTAGAGGGGGGGGTACCAAAAAGTGGGCCAGGTGGGACACATCTACCTACTTCCATACAACGATTGTTATAAGCTCCGACAACTGCTTGTTAATAATTACTATCAATTTATCAACACCTTGGCATACCTTACCTCGATCTGGTAACCTTCAATGCCAACATGCCATGTCTTGAAGGCCAGGTTTACTATAATGACCCGTTGGTTTTTGAATCTTTTCTGTCAACGTTTTTACTGTTCGCGGCTTGATTTCGGGATTCATTATATAAATGTTAATTGTATTTTGATAATATAGTAATAGTACCCAAAATGTATTTCACTCTTACATGTTGTTCACAAATCACATCAATACTTTCAAGCGTTTTCAATGTTACCCATATCCACAGTTCACACAATCACTCATTTTGTAATCCTTAATATTCTACACTCATCCCTCTCTTCTCTCTCTGCTCTCACCAAGTTATGTTTCTTACGATTTTATCGTGAAACTCAATATGTAGTTTCTTTATATACATATTTCTATGATTTACTTGAAAAATAAATTACATTGATAGGTAAAACAAATTAAAGCAATAAAACCAATCAAATTAAATGATCTAATGAACTGATTTTTATGTTGTTCAAATGAGCAAATTATATAATTAATTTAATTAATTTAATGGTTTATTATCTTCGTGGCTTATAAACGATGGTTGCTACTGTAGTACTGGTTGTTTGTGTGTGTGTGTGTGTCTTATTTAATTTTTTTTAGCTGTGAGTTTGGTCATATTTTTATTTGGAGTAATAAAAAAATAAAGAAATTTGGCATAGTTAGTAGAATAACTAATAATTATGGTAAAAAGAAAAATCGACCAATAAAACAAAATTATGTGTAAAATGTTATACAAATCAAATTCCAAAATATGAAGAATTTATTCATTTTAAGGTCTTTATATGTATTAAATCATTTTAACGAATTACATCGAATAAACCTCTTTAACTGGAACATCTCAAAGACATATAAATACAAAAGAAAGCCAATCAAACTATTAAACCATTATTTTAAATGTCGATGCATATTTGGTGACAATATTTCAGAAAAAATTGTGACTTGTATTATTTTATTGGCGTTTTTATTCATTTTAATGTTTTATTATTATTTATATTGTAAGACTTTTAGAATTTAGTTTTTTTACAAACACACGCACAGAAACACCCAAAGGATTATTTGAAAATCGAAATAATTTTTTTTATCAATATAATAATTACTTTGAAAGCAATGGCTTATTTTATTATTTACTTATCTAAATTTATGCATATTTATAAATTTTCTTTTTTAAATATTTCCCAATTTTTAAATTGCTACAAAAAATATAATAAAAACTTTTTAAAATTTAAACAAATTATTTATTAAAGTAAAATATATCAAACTCTTCTAGATAAAAGTTAAAATCAAAATAAAGAATAAATTTTCTGTTAGTCTAATTCACAAAATAAACGTTCATTTTCCTTTTTTATAGACAGTGATTTGAATTCGTTATCCTTTTCAGTCATTTCTCTCCTTCTACTTCCAGCCTTAAATTACATTAAAATAATTACCAATGGTAAATATATTATAATTTTGAAAGTTTCATCTTAATACTTCTTGAATTTAAATTTTTTTAATTTATTTTTAGTATAAATATTTATCTTAATTTTATATTATACATTAATTATTACATGTATGGTTGCAGAATGTTAACATAGCTCAAAATATGAAAATTATTTAATTTTTATTTTCCAGTTCGTTTTAATAATAAATATTGGAAAAATCTTATGAATACTTTAATTATTATTATTATGAATAAAAATAAGAATTTTAATAAGTCACCAAAAATTCATTCAACATTCAAAAAAGCAGAAAAGTTCTTCAAGCTAAAGAATTTTTTTAAGTTTAGGCTAAAAGAAAATACGATGAGGAAATTACAAAAAAAATGTTGCTTTAACTATAAGAATAGAAACTGATTTGAATAATATTTTTTTAGAAAAAAAATAATGTATGTCAAAAATATTCTGATATATAATTTAAATGAAAAAATTAACTTATTTTAAAAAAACCAGCTAAAACATTGAAATGTTAAAGAAACATATAAAATTCTTAAGTCTAAAACTGCATATGAACTCAAAAAAGAATTATAAATATGACAAAGTAAATTTACAGATAGAATCGAATAACAATGCAAAGTGAAGTCTGGAACTAAAATAGACCACAGAATAACCAGCATATTTAACGGTAATAATAAAAACGTACAACAAAAATAAAAAAAGCAGGTGATGATCAATTAACAAATAAAATGAGCAGAATAATTATTTACAAAATAAGATATAAGAAAATATTTTAATGTTGAATGATGCAAAACCAAACAATTTCAAGAAAATACTCAAGTTAATCCAGATGTAACTTTGAATATAATATTAAAGACAATAAAAAATTTGTTAATGAAACATAATTAGAATGAATATATGAAAAAATATTTAGTAAAACATGAGACATTTATGAAATATAAAACTATTGTTATTAATCCTAGGCGCCAACCATGTCATCTAATTCAGTGGTTCTCAAACTTTTCCGTTTGGCGGACCGGTGGAAAATTTGTCGATAGCACCATTCTCTAATTTTACGTTTATAGTTTTGTTGTAATACTTCATATGATTTATTTTATTTATTTTATGAGGGGTAAACAGTTTAACAATATTCTAGAATTATTTACCTCCTATTCAACTCACGTTGCTGACCGGTAATTTATGGTTCTCGGACCGGTGCTGGTCCACGGACCACTACTTTGAGAACCACTGATCTAATTGAGAAAATTGAAAAAATATTAGAAATATGGAGAGAAACGGAAAATTAAACATAGCCTTAGAACTCACCTTTAGTTACCATAAAAAAAAATAAAGATAAGATCAAGATTGATTTAAATTATAGAGTGCTGATGTTTCCATTCTGAATACTCAAAAATATTTAGCTATTTTGTACGTACATCATGATAATTACCAAATTGAGTTACAAGATTAATCTAGATAAAAAATGGCATTTCTCACAAATAATACTTAATATTGTTTTAACCCAATGCAACATTTCAAAAGCTCATGAATAAAGAAATAGGGTCTTTGATTTGTAAAGTTGTTGTTTATCTTGACGACACAATAATATTTTTTTCTTCCCTACAAGAATATTATAAGAGGATAAGAAAAGTATATCAGAGAATAAGTGATTCCGAGTTAAAGATAAATCCAGAAAAATGTCAGTTTATTAAAAAACTAGATAAAAGTTTTAGGACATGGGATAAAGAAGGAAGGAATACATACTGATGACAATAAAATCATTTCGATTGGAAATTTAAAACGCCAAATTAAAAAATTAGGAAGCTTTTGTAAAGTTATAATAATTTATTATTTTATTTAAACAATGAATAGATTTTTAATTTTTGAGAAAATTAAAATTAAAATAAAGTTAACAATAAATTTTGAAATTTTAAAAGGAAATTAATATCCTAATTATAAATATATTATCATCAGTTCATTGCGATTGACGTTATTAACACCCCTGCATTATATAATATCTTTTAATCGTTGCTTATCTTAACTCATAAAAATATCTCGAAAAGTCTTGTTAAAGTAGACGTTAAGTTCAAAATTACTAAGGAATGGCAACAGCATATCAAGAGAAAAGTTAATAAAGACAGAATGGTAAAAGAAGTGCAAGAGCAGTAAAGAAATATCAAACATGAAAAGGATAATGACACTGTGGTGTTATTACGTAATGATTCTACGAATCCTTTAATCATATATGTGAGAAAGCAAATCATGAAACTACAACATCTTTCATTTCATCGGATTCAAAATATTATGCAAAATTTAGGGTAAGTTACGCTCGCGTTTGACACAGATACATCCATTAAGTGGTAAAACATGTACATAAGTATTAGTTGATTATTTAAGTTTTATATTATTTAAATGTGTACTGTTGTTTTATTAAATATGACAAGAGGAGATTTCGAATTTTAATAAATATTATATCAGCAAACTTTGTCTTATTCTTAAAACAGTCCATTCAAATCGACAATCAATTGTAAGAAATGTAAATTAGTCATTGAGAATTTTTTCAGTAGCTATATTTTATTAAATTCAGTATCAACACAGAATTAAATTATAATTGCTAATAGGTTTAGCAATAATTTACTAATAAGAATTATTGAAATTAATTTAGATTTTTTGTTTTTATTATTCATTTTTAGTAAAAAAACAAATTACCTGAAATGTTTAAATTGGAATCACATTTCTAGTAAAGTATGTGTTACATTATAACTTTAATTTAGGTGTAAATTTAAAACTCTGAAGTAATTAAGGGCCAACATCTGACTTACCTTATGCGGATAAATGCATATTTGATTTTGATACAATATAAAAATTAAAATATTTTACTTGAATTTATCTATTAGTTTTAAGGGTGAATTTTGTTTTAAAGACTTAATTTGGTATTTGTTGCACAATTTATAAAATTACGCGTGGCCTGGTAGCGGAGTGGTTATATTTTGAAGTTTAATAAGATGTAAATGTGTTTAATTTGTTCTTACATGGTACCAATATGAAATAAATGTATAAGTTTCAAATTGGACTGTTATTAGAAAAAGCATCAAATATCACATCTAAACAGTAACTAATCAGAAAACATAAATTATTTGAATTTACTTGCATGAACGTATAATAAATAATTAAATGTATTACTTTTTTAAAAATTTCCAATATTGTTTGACTTATGTATGGTTTTTTATAGTTTCAAATTATTTAAAAGTTATGTATGTAAAAGAAACTTACGTCATAGTAAATTATAAAAGCAAACGTCAAGATTGCTATCAAATAAAATCCCAAAAGTGTTGGTATGAGAATGTTTTCAATGTTCGTCAGCGAGCTCATGGCGACTGTTGTATTTGTAGAAGGGTCAATGAACCAAAAGGATGTAACAGCATGCCAGATACATAATAACATTATCATTAAAATGTTGCCTAGAATTGTTTTGTCCTAAACAAAATAAATGAAATTTCTTTATAAATGATTATGGAAGTATATGATAAAAAATATTATTTTTTAAATATTATTACATATTTATGAATGCCAAGCTGTAAATTTTAAAAAAGTTTTAAAATTTTTTTAAAAAGTTTTCACTATGGCCATTTATTCGCTGATACCATGTGGTGTTTTGCCTGTTTATTATGACGCAAGTAAATTATTTTTGAGCCAAAGTTATTAAATAATGTTTTAATTTATTTTCTATAGGAAAATTTAAAATATCTTACTAAAATGATAAAAATAAAATGTTGTATCAATTTGAAAATTTTAACTGAAATAAAAATAAAAGGAAACATGAAACAAGAAATTACGAATGTTTTAGACGTGACGATTTTTCTTTTGTTGTTTTATATGAAGTTTTTTAATTTTATTATATCATTATTTTGTTAATTATTATTGTTATTTTTATTGTGTTATACACTGCAAGCATTGGACCCAATAGATCAAGTAGTACTCTGGTGGTCCCGATACATTTTGTATGTAAAATGATTGTAAAAATTGAAAAGTATTATTAAAATTTCCAAGTGCATTTTGTATAGCAGAAATAATATTTCATGATTCAATCTAATAATTTCAGTAAATTACGAGAAATAATTTCAGAATTTGTTTTAATAAACCATATACTATCAATATTTGTAATTTAATGGGTCTCATTTGATCGTTATGGAAAGGCTTAGTTTACAAGTAACTGATATTTTGGGTCTGTACTTATTAATTTCAAACAACACTTTTATTCAGATTTTTTCAAGCAAATGTGAACAATAGCACAAATCATAAAACCTAATAAAGACGATTTATATAATAAAAAGTACACGCTTTTCTAGCATTTTTAATTCTATTAGAGCAAAAAAATTATTTTTTTGATTAGCCATTTTAATTTAAAATGGTATCCTTCAAAGTCTTTTGTTTGTATAAATTGCTAGTGCCTTCAACGTTTAACATATTTAATTAGATTATAAAGCATGTAGTTACTTGATACTATATCAGCCCCATCAGCTAAATCTTTATAATCTTTATCGTCAATCTTCAATCTAGTTGATCATAGTGTCTAAATATTATGGTGGTAAACTATTAATACAAAATTCAACATCCTTTCTCCAGTCAGTAATAAAATTCATAGGAAATTCATGTTCAAATATTCCATTTTCAATTACTACTTGAGATGACGGACGGTCAAAATATACAATTCAGTTTTTGCATAAATCATGATTGAAATATAATGCTTTTTATTTGTTTCTTTATAGAATAATTTTAAAGGTTTTAAATGGTGAATGCTAATTTTGGTATTATGTGCCATTTAATTTAAACATGTTTGCTGTACTAACTACCAGTTTACGAATTTCATTTATTGCATGTCTTTTCAAAGTTTGAATTATTTTCTTATAATTTATTATCAAACGTTTTACAGTTTCTATACCAAAAGAACCAATTCATTTAAGAATAGAAAGTGAAAATCATTCATTTTTAAGTAACTAATCAGGTCTTTATTTGCTTACCACCAAAATATGGCAAATCACCACCAAACTTTGACTATAACTGTAAAACAAAATAATATCATGATTAGACTTTTTGGAAGTGCAATGTCATAAAATAATATAATTTTCCAGTTATTTAATAGATTCAGATAAGTTTGTGTATAATGAAACTGGAGTTCGTTTTTTTTAATTAAAATATTTAAATTAATATTTTTAAAATTTAAGTTAGCAAATGCAAACTTGAAGAGACCTAAATTATTTTCATGTCTATATTCTATGTTCTCCTTATTTATATTACTCTAAAAGTAATTTTCAAATTAAATAAATTTCATTAAACTTACCAAGTATGTTAAATATGGAATTTTAGGAAGGTTTTGACTGACGGCTACCTTAAATGTTACACTGGTAAGTAATGTTGTCATACATAACGCCAAGCGGCCATAAGTATTTGTCGAAATTATAGAAAAGCTGGAAAATGTTAGTAAAAAAAACATTGAGCTAATCATAAAATGATTGATAAGAAAATATTTGAATCTTCTCGTAGCTCGGCAAGTAAATGTCATTATCTGTCTTTCCTTTGGTCCGAAATTGCAATCATTGATAACAATTTTATTTTCAACCTAAAGAAAAATATGTGTAGTAAAACAAATTATGCAGTTATTATTTAAAAATAAAATATTTTTAAGATATATGCATCTAAAATATGTAATTTCACTAATAAAGAGAATTTTACTTCTACATGTTCATACAAGTTCCATTCTTGAGATTCAATTCCGTCCAAAGTATTTAATTTACTGATATCATTGGGATTTTCGGCCATCTCCAATTCTTCTATTGAATATTCAGTTCCCACGGAAATTGATAGATCCTAATACAAAGTATGTTTTTATTTATTTTTTATCATGACATTTTAAATTTCGAATAATAATAATTCATAAATGTTAAATTGGTTTAATTAAAACAAAATTCTAATTGAAACTCATATAAAAATAGGATCTATTATTTTGCATAGATTTATGTAACAAGTATTTACTAAGTATTTCGTATAAATTATATGGGCTAACAATTTTGTAATGTATTTTAAATATTTTAAATAAAATAATAAATAAAATAATCTTGTAAAAAATGAAAAACTCCACATAATGTATTTGGACTCTAGTACTGGATAAGTTTTTATGTAAAAAAAATTCAACATTTTTTCCATTGAAATTATCGAAACAAAAATACTTTGTGCCGTAACTTTCTAATATCTATTTATGTTTTGATACATTAATAAAGGGCTGTTTCTGTTTCGAAAGGATGATTATTAGTAACCCTTACTCTCAAAATACAAGAATTTAAATACTGAGTAACCTGCAATAAACAATAGCGGAATCAACCACCTAGCTTTTTGTTTAATTTAGAACAAAATAATAAATTTCCTATTTTTTTATTCTTTTACCTACTTAAGGTTTTTAAATAAATTAATTTCAACTCAAAAAGGTCGACTAAATGTTTAGAAAATTTAAAAGAAACCAAAAATACAAAAATTACAAGCTCACAATAATACAAACTCATTTAAAAATCATTTATTTTCTGTTAAATTTATTATAAACTAATTACTAATTAAAAGTATTATATATTGATGTAAATAAATTTGAGTACCAATTAAAAGTGAAAATAATTTAAATATGCATATTTAAAAATAAAATTTTTTATTTCTATGACGACTGATTTAAAATTTTATATTTTGGTTTAGTTTTAATATTTTTCATGAAAAATTGTTCCAAAATTATGCAAATATACAAAAAATAATTAAGAAATTTTTCAAAATTATTATAAAAATATAGATGATGAAAGAGGTGACTAATAAAAATAGTAGTTAATATTAACTCAATATACTCAATACACTAAAAAAATAAATAATTTAATTAAGCAATTTAATGTATAGGGGTTTCAGGGACGTAGCTAGGGGATGTCATAGTGAGCATTTGCACTTCCCACAAATAAAAATATTTGACACATTTACTTGTGTATTTTATTTGAGTAAAATATTTTTTTACTATTTTACCGTGTGAACTTATAAAACATTGCTCAATTTTGCCACTCCAAGCTGAAATCCGGGCTACGTCACTGGGGGGTTTCATACCAAAATGCATTAGAATATAATTTATCTGATAAAAGTAGATCAGTTAACTTTTCATTGCCAGCATTAAGGGATTTTTCTGTTATAATATTTATGGAAATTTTTAGAGCCAAATATTCATTTTGACTTAATTATTTAAAGTAGCCATAACTTTACTAGCTCATAATTTCGATTATATTTAAGGGTAAACCGATCTATTCTCATCTAACAGAAAATAAATGTATTATTAAGAAAAAGGAAAAATATTATTTTTACAATATCTAAAAAATTAAACTTAATTTATTTTAGAAGAGTCAATGTATCAATAAATCACGCATTTCAGGCACTGGTTATATCTGATTTTAGTTGAATTTTAAAAATTATTATTTTTTGAGACTAAAACATATTAATTGTAATCAAAGTTTTCTCCAGAAAACCGATCTCTAACGATACTATTAAATATACTAAATATCCATCCATTTGTAAAATTCAAAAATTAATTTAAACAATTGGCGCTAAAAAGTACATATAACAAGTTTTTATTTTACAAAACGGAACCCTGGTAATAATTACATTATTTTGACTATAAATTATTAAAGGTGTATCATTTATATTTATTATCACTATAGATCAAAAATGGTTCCCATTTAACACAAATTTTCAGCACTGTCGAAATCAAATGTTATTTTATAATTTCAAATAAATCTCAGTAAATTTTAGTTCATTGAAAAAAATATAGAACAGGTTCAATATAAATATTTCTCATTTTTCCAAAGTAGTGTGAGAAAGTTTTCTTTTTCAATCAAAAAAAACCATGAAAAAAGTATTCAAATTATTTTATCTCTACGATTCATTTTAAATTGATGAATTAATAATTATGTTCTTAATATTTAATAACAACCGTAGATCTAGTATTTAAATTAATTTTTAATTTGAACATTAATAATAATAATAATAATAATAATAATAATAATAATAATAATAATAATAATAATAATAATAATAATAATAATAATAATAATAATAATAATAATAATAATAATAATAATAATAATAATAATAATAATAATAATAATAATAATAATAATAATAATAATAATAATAATAATAATAATAATAATAATAATAATAATAATAATAATAATAATAATAATAATAATAATAATAATAATAATAATGATAATAATAATAATAAAAAGAAAATATTTATTTGGCATCACAAAAATTATTTTAATAAAACGAAATATAACCTGGCAATCAAAAGGAAAGTGTTGTAATTCTAATGTCTCGCGGAAAGCCGCCTTTATTCGAGTTTTTTCAACAACAAACGCTCTTTTATTATTACCTTCATCGAATGATACTTCGAGAGAAGTCGTTGATTTTGTGATTTGAAAAATGTTTTCGATTGACAATTTAGGATTCCAAAACGTTGATAAACTGATATCCTAAAGGATTAAAATATTTTAAAAATGTAAACCGACTTTCTAAAATAAATTTTTTTATATTTTAAATGAAAGAATATTTTAACAATTTCATATATTTGATTATGTTTAAATTTTTCCTAATATGAAATTTCAAGAATTATTTAGTTATTATTTAACATTAATAAATATTAATTAAATATTGGATTTTTAAGAATTTAATATTTACTTTAATTACAGAAGAAAAAACTATCCAAATTTACAAGACGACGCACTTTATAATTTATTCATTTTATTTTTTCTCTAGTACTTCTATAAATTTTTAAATGTATTATTTCAAAAATATGGATTTTTTCACTTCATTGATGTCTTTCTTCAATGTTCTACTCTAATGCTTTTGTTTCTTTTATATGTAACTTTGATCTCAATTGTAATCCAATTTCATTAGACTTTTCCCTATTGTATTTATATCGGCCTGATTAAATTTAGTATTCGAGTCTGTGTGCGCCTTTATTAAATAGATGTTACGCGTCTGTGTGCGCATCATTATTGATTGTGAATATTTTTCTGATTTATCGAATTTGTGATTGGTTAATTTGAAACTGAATTTTAATTAGTATATTAGTCATTGCTTATATTTAATTTTTGTTTGGTCGAATGAAATTGGAAATTTAAAATTTTCTGGAACTTTGAAAATCGTAAAAACTTTGTGTCATTTAAATTATTTGTAATTTTTGAAAATTTTGAAAATGAAATTTGAGGAACTTATAAATCTTTGTAATTATTTTGAATTTAATTTGTGTTATTGTTATGATGATTGTTATGATGTGTTATTGAATTTGATGTTATAGTTGGAATATTATTTTAGAATTAAAATATAAAATTGCCATTGCATACTGGACTTATGATTTGTTTTGGGAAGTCTATTCTTGTTGAGTTAGCTTTGTAGTATATATAAATGGAAAACAAGCAAACAAAATTATCGAAGGAACGTTGTCATCTCATTAGTTCTGATGACGATACACGAGAAAAAGCTGGTGTAACAACAGGAATTTTATACGAGCTAAATCAATCTTTCGCAAATCCGAATAATGTTGATATAGTCAACGATATGCAACAAGAAGCTATTGAAAGTTCGATTCAAATTCTAGATTTAATGTTACTATTGAACTTTATAAATGAATTGGACAATGCGGTCAAGGGCATGGGCCAACTATAATGGATTCAATGCAATTTTTTATTCCATTCTGTGGATGTGAAAGCAGATAACGTTAAACATATTTGCCCAGATTATTTTAAATGTCTTATAAGTTTCTCTTCGGGAATTGTTATTTAATCTCCTCATTTAATTTTAGGTATATTTATTTTTTCAAAAGGTTGTCTAAATATTGAAATAACTTTAAAAAATTTTATTTAGTATTTTGTATTTTGGAAGACTTGTTTTTATATAAATGCATAAAGATCTAATACACTGAAAAAATATGACCTAGATCATTTGCTATAATAACATTTTTAAGTCTATAAAAATAAGATTTAATCTTTATATGTTTATGTTTAATATTGAAAATGATAATAGCATCGCACAAATTTATAGTTAAATAAGAAAGGCATAGCGCCACAATTTAAACTGGACTCAGTTGAATCAGTCGAATTATTTTGCAAAATATATTTTTTAAAAAGTTGAAGGTTATTTATTTAAATTAAATAAAAGCCAATTTACATTATAAATAATAATTAAAGAAAATAAAATAAATATTAAAACTATAAATAAAAAATAATAACCAAAAATCTAGAAAGATATAAAATCGTATATCCTGAAAGTAAATAAATTAGACAGAATGTATGAAAAAATGTTTGATAAAACAAAACTTAGTCTTGGGTCATCTTTGTTTAATTTTACTAGGCTGATAGAACTGGATTTATCAAGAAATGTTTTTGAAAATTTATATACTCTTTATCTTTTGCAATGTTTAGAAAATATAAATTTATTTTTTAATAATTTAGAATTATATCAGTTAAAGAAAATAATCAAAAAAATGAAGTTGATTACCAATGTGTCAAATATTAAGAAAGAAAAGTCTCATTAATGTTTTTCTTTCAAATGGGATCAACCAAGAAAGCTTTCTCCAAATAAAAACTGGTAAATCTTTTTCAATCAACCAAATCTCAATGAAAAATTTAGCAATAGATCTATATGGTAATTCTTAGGACAGAAAAGAGTTTTGGATTGAGCATTATCTTGAAAAAGATATTTACAATGACAATGGATTGTATTTAAATTTGAAGGATGTCAATTTTAGAGAAGATGGAATCCGTGCTCCTAGAGATAAAAAATTCGATTTGTAAAAAAAAGTTTCCCAGAGAATTTAAAAGAAGTCAGCAAGAGTTTATCGATTGCGGTCAGCACAGTAATTCTGGACTTTTCACTGTATATGGATTTGTATGAGAAAAGAATTCCAATGAAGAAATGTTTCGATCAGCAAATCAAACCATAAAATTAATATTTAAAATTACTAGAGAAAGTTTAAAACAATTAATTTGAATATTCACGCTTTTCTATTACTTTATTTTGGATAGAAATGCTGATAAACGTATAAAACAATTAAATTTGTTTGGAAGTAATTATTTGTTAGATTCAATTCAAATAAATATAAATAAATTTATCAAACTTATCTAAAAATATAAAACTTTACACATTCGTTCTTATTACGTTCAAAATCATAAATCTCACTTTTGTAAATTCACCAGAAGAGTTCTTCCAAAACTTCATAAAAATTAAGAAAAATAATTCACATTAAAATAAAAAATTCTTTCCAAAATCTTGACTCTAAATATAAAGAAATACACTAAAATTTCTTTTCTTTCGGAAATCGGAATTAATTCTTTTTAAGAAATATTGCTGTTTAATTCTGAATTTTTAAAAATAAAAAAAATAATATTTTCTAGTTTAAATTTTGAAATATTTACATTTCTAATTTTGAACATCATCGTTTTAGATGGAATATTCGTGTTTACTTTAAAAAGTTTAACAGCAACCAATTTTATAGGTATAAATAGTATTTCATTTCAATGTCCTATAGAATATGTTTAAAATGTTTGACAAAATTGAATGTTTTTCAAATATAAAATGTCCAATACAACAATTAAAATTTACAATAATAAATTTAAATAACAATAACTTTTTTTTTTAATATTACAAAAATAATTTTCGATATTAAATAATCTAAATACAAGTTCAATCGAATTAGACATTTATGTAGAATAAAAAAGGACAATATTTGACTGTATTAGTGAAACAAAGGTAATAGTTTGTATATTTTATAATAAATATTTGAAAAATCTACATTCTATCACAATTTAGTGGCCTTATTTAGTTATGTTTACAATTTTTTTCAAGTATTTTGAAATATAGAAAAACTATATGTTGATCAAAAGATTTTTCTAAGTTTTTAAAAACATAGCCAAATTTTCATAAAAAAGGTATGTAGCTTAATCCAAATTTTTACAATGAAATACAATTTATACATAGAAGAAAATAATAAATTTATTTTAGAGTTTTATTTACTTTTTGAGGATGTTTTAAGAAACTTTTATAAGCAAATAATCGTTACATTGGCAGTGATATATTATCATGTTTCAACATTCCCATGGTAAAATATTCCAACTCAAAAATATTCAAAGTTTTTTTTAGAATATTTTAAAACTTTGAAAATTTTTTTTAAATAATCCGAATATTTAAAAATCAATAAAAATTTATACATTATATAGATCATATAGATTATATTAAGTTTCTATTTTTGTTTGAGGATTTTACGTCATCGATAAATAAACATTAAATATATACATTCGGATGTTATCATTTATATAAACTTTTTCAGGAGAATAATATCACTACTCAAAAATATCCCAAATTTAAAGCTTAATTTTGATAAAAGAACTTTGTTAAAGTATTTTCAAATAATAATTACATAAATTTTCTATATCACCATTAAAACAATCCTACATCTAGTACAATATAAAAAATTAAAATAAACTCAAACCTTTAAATCTGATTTATTATCTAGAAGGGGTTCTCTCCATTTAGCATGTAAAAATATTTCACCAGAATAAAATTCATTGACTGTATCAACTTTGTATATTTTAATAAATACACATCGTAGGTAAACTTTTCTCTAAAATAAATAATAAATAATGATTTTGTTATAATCTTAAATAATAAAAATAATTTTAATTATGCCTCAAAGTTAAACCGATATAAAAAATTCAAAAAACAATACAATAAACAATACAAAAACAATACAAAGAACATAATCTCTTTTTATAAATAGGTTAAGCTACTGAAAATTATTTCATTTAAAAGTTAGTTTAACAGCATTTCAATTTATTGTAAATTACAAATATTTTGCAGTAAAAATAAAACAAATCTAATGAAGAAATACTGAATCTGTCAATACTAAAACAAAAAAAATATTAAAACCTTGTGTTTGGTCTATCTGGTAAAATATTGTCTTTTTATTGTATTTTAGAGATCTATTATTTTCAAAATTATTTATAAAAAAATGTAATTTATTAAATTTTATCTACGTGCAGATAACAGGGAAAATAAAATTTAAAGTGGATTATATATTTTGAATTTTGAATTAATTAATTTTTTCACACATTCATTCTTCTGTTCATTCTAATTTAATATCATTTCAAGGATCAAATAGAAACTTTTATATTCAGAAAATAATTAATTTTCAAATTAAAAGAGCAGTGAGGATTTGAAATTGAAATAATATAAGACTTGAGGAATATTTATTACTTTTATTTAGATAGTGGACTACCTTCTTTTTGTAATTTTAAATAACTATCACTTATATATAAAATTACAAACTATCACTAAATATTATATTTTATATAGAAAGGCAAAATACTAAACTCACTTTTAAAGGTTTGCCTTTGATTAAGTGACAATTTTTTCAATTACTTAAAATAAAGAAAAATTCATAATTTATAAGTAAAGTGAAATAAATTTAGAGATTTATTTTTTCTATTGTTTTTTTTATAACGCCAGGAACAGATGCTTTGCAATGTTAAAAAAATTCTAAAAGTTTTTTTAAATAACAGTTTTTTACATACTACATTCCGAATTATATTTCAATTATTCCCACAATTTTGAGATAAGAGCTACTTTTTTGGTTACTTTTTTTTAAATATGATATTTCTTACATTTTGAGTCTGTCTATAGATGAATTATCATAATAATGTATTAAGTTACTGCCCAATTCATTATGCATAATAAATTCAATAGCCCAGGGCTACAAGGTTTAGATGTCAAAATCACTTTATTTAATTATCAGAAGCTTTTTAAAAATCATAAAAATATTTTTGTATGACTTGTTGATATTTCAAATTGAAATAGATTTTTAAAAACTAGGTTCTTACTCACTAAATTTCTAAAAGTCCTTGAAACTGGTTAAGTGTAAAAAATATTAAATTAATTAAATAAATTTTACAAATTTTGTTTTAAAACAAGCTAAATTTGATCTCAGAAATACACATATAAATATATATATATATATATATATATATATATATATATATATATGTCTAAAAGATTAATATCCGATAAATTTTGCATTCCATAATTCTGCAAATGCAGAACATATAGTTTTTCTCAATGCATTTTACTTTAAATTTCTCAACTAAACAACATTTAATATTTCCCAATGACAATCTGATACAGCGAACAAATTATATATATTATTTGACAAAAAAACATTCCTTCGCTACTAAACCACTTTCTGCAGAGGATATGGTACACACAGGACATAAATTGCCAAATTAATTTTCTTCCGTGAACCTCTTCTGTAAATTGCTGATATATTAGATGTATTATCATAAGGATGTTCTCTACAATTCCTAATAACCAAATGGTTGATGAGAACATGTCTATTGCAAAACCCTTTACTAACTCGTTCTTAAATTTTGGTATTATATACAATTATTTCCTTGTTTATTCGTGAGCCACCTTTATTTGATCTTTATTTACTCAATTCTTGGAATTCTTAGATATCTATGACATTTACTTGTCCAATCACTTCAATAAAAAAATTTTTACATCCAAAACCAATTATTCATATCTTCATAGATATTTCATAAACCCATTAGTGGTCATTATTTTTGATTAAATATTTATACACACGGTCATGTTTCCTTAATAAATATATGATAATTTTTAATTATATATCTTATACCAGTAGTTCTCAGTCTTCCTGGTACTGTGATCCATTATTAGCAGTTCACAATTTGCGGCGACCTCAACAATAGAATTACTCGGATTACTACTCATTCACTGGATTCTTGCAACTAATTGTTATTTAAAAGATAACGCCAATAAAAAACTTTTCGTACGATATATTTCGATAGCATAGCTATCATCTTCAGGTACTCAAAACCAACTAAAAATATTATGAATTATCATTTAATTTAAACAAATTATTTTTTATTAATTTAGTTTTGTAATAAATAAATATTTATAAAATATATTCAAAAAACTTTAAATTAACTTAAAATTTTAAAATTTTCACTTATATTCTAATTTTTAAAAAATTTTTAAAAAATTAATGTAATTTATTTATTTGTTATTTATTTGATTTATAGGTTTTTCTGATAATTTATAGGCACCATGTTTTTTATTTACAAAAATCCTATAATTAAATCATAGCAGGTTATCTACCCAACCATTTACTATATTTTCTGGTCAATATACTTTTAAAAATAAATTTCCAAAAAAATAAATTGTTTACATTATAAGTGCGTATTGTGAAATATCTATTGTATAATTAAGAGTCACACACAATTTATGCTACTAGCTTTTATGTTGAAGCTTTATAAAGATTTCTATTTAAAAAATGAATTTTTACAAGGTCTCAGACGACCTTTGGAAGGTTTACACGCGACTTACAGGTTGTATATCATTGTCTTAGATTTCGCAGCATTTTATCTATAATTCTATGATTTTTTTTAATATTTTTCTTCGAAATTTTAAACGCAGGATCTTTTAGATAATCACGAACTTTAGAATGACTTTCAACTTTCATTGGAAACAAAAACAAATCAAAATTTCTTATTTCAAAATCCAGAAAATTTTGTCTATTATTTAAACAACTATTCACTTTTCAAATTAAAACAACAGCTTGTTTTAAAGATTTTTAATTATTTCATTATAATAAATAAGCATATTTTCATCACTGCATTTCACGTTTTCATCAAATGGTTGGACACACTAATTAATTCATTTTAATAAATTTGAGATTTAATATTTTCGGATTCCTGATTTAATTTCTTTATTTCGGCATCCTCTTCTTTTAAAATATCGTTTATACTTCCACAACATAGAGAAACAGATCTGACCGGAGATTTTGAACAGGTTATGTTATTATCTTTGACATATTGTGTTGATAAGAGAGCATCTTTAAATGAGCGAGTTTTATTTGAAGGATCATCTGTGATTGTGATGGCCTGAATCTATTTTGTGAGTATTTATTTGTTGAAGAAAATTTTAATTTCAGTTCGAATTAAATTTATCACTGAGAATTTTAAACGGCAGTCAACCTCATATCTAAACCCACAGCAGTTAAGCTCACAAAACCCCAAATGGTCAGTTAATATTAATTAATAAATTATTTTAATTTAATTTAAACTTAATTTAAACGGTATCCGAACAATGACTAAAAAATATAGTAATAAAAAGTACTCGTCCTAAGTAAATTTTACTAAAAATAATATTTTAATATATTGTAATATATAATAAAAAATTGTAATGAAGTATTGAAATATTAATAAATATGAACAAATATTTTGAAATAGTTTATAGCAATTTACAAAGAAATTCACACTGTAAAAATTATTACATTCATATGTTAATTATGTTATAAATTTTAATAAAATTTGACAATGATTGTTTCAATTTATGTTCCATTGTAACATTCAATTATTTATAATTTTTTAAAACAATTTTCATTTAAATTTATTTCTTGAAGAAAGTTTTATAAAATATGAAAAATTATAATTTTTGCTATAAAATAGATTTTGTAAACCAAAAATCAATTTTTTTTCTCTTAAAAATGTCAATATTTTACATAAATGCTTATTAAATATTGGCAAATAAATTTTACATAATTACCAAATAAATAATACGGAAAAATAAAAAGCACTATTTTTCTATTTATTTTCAGCAGTAAAATGACTATGATTATTGTATTAATGACATTTAGATAAAAAAAACTTTTATTTTTTTCAGTAAATATTAAAATTAATGAACATCAATTGCTTAAATAAACATTCCTTTATTTTTATATATTATCAAATATTATTTAATTCATGAATGTCAAATTTATTAATATAAACTTATTTGAGACGTAATGTTGGATAAAAATGAATCAAAATGTTTGCCTTTCGTGTTTTGTTAGTAATATAACAATGAAAATTTCTTTTATACTTTTCACTATAAGTGAATTTTCATATGGAATTACATTTATCTTCATCTATACAATAAATCAATATTTAATTTTTTTCAACACCTAAATTCGGCAGTTTTTTTAAATTATT
Organism: Schmidtea mediterranea; assembly: GCA_022537955.1. Lineage (NCBI taxonomy): Eukaryota > Metazoa > Platyhelminthes > Tricladida > Dugesiidae > Schmidtea > Schmidtea mediterranea. Next base: position 242,531,565 of record CM039680.1, on the reverse strand, counting down.
TAAACAAATATTTAATAAAGCTCTGTTGAAAATTCGTATTAATTAAATTAAAAATTACTTAAATATAATTTGAAGTGAGAATAAACATGCTAACATTAATAATTATATCATATATTATATTATTGTTTACCATATAGTTGTATTATTTATTTTATCAATTTTACCGGAAATTCTTAATTTCAAAAATAATTAAAGTATTTCATGCTATATAAATGTTATATAAATGCCATGGATGAAAGAAAATAAATTAAACATCAAGATTTACATTATTAATTTATAATTTTACCTTTGTTTTAATTTGGTTTGATTTTGAATTATTCTCCATTAGATAATAATTTAGTATTACCATATTCTTGACAACATGTTTGTAGAATTTCTGGCCAATAGGATTTGCAGTTTTGTTATTGGCTATTGTTTTTGGAATTTGGGTTATTGTTATGCGTGTTTGGAATAAGATATCTGCCGATAGTTTTTGGATAACCATGGTAATGGCAGCGTTACTAGCATTATTTGGTTATGATTGTCCAGTAAATAATACACTTTATTTTTTATTATTTTATGTTACTTAATTCTTCTGAATATTATTCAAAAAGAAATCATAGATTAAACTATTAAAAAAAAGAAGAAGCATCAGATTTTAGTTTTATGATTGACATTTGTGAAAAAGTTTGATTTTATTCCCATGTGATATTTTTCAATTTCTTTAATTTTCATATATTTTGACGTTATTAATCAAAATATTTATATTTTAATTAAAATAATTTTTTTAACATTTTGGAGTTTTTAAAGTGATATAAGAGATAAGGTTGTGCGGAAAATATACTGGATCTAAAAACCAAAAAATTAGTAATACAAACATTAATTAAAAATTGAAAAAAATTATAAATTGGGATACTATGGGTGAGAGGGTTATGTGCGGTTTGACAAATTATTATAGAAGTTTCATAAAAGATTGCAGGTCTTATTTATGATGTCATAACTGCAGATGGATAAAAGATATTTTGGTCGAAAGAAAGTTTTTCTGATTCTCAAAGAAATAATCTTCTGGATTACCAAATAAAAAATAGAAATTTTTTACTCAATGCACATGCCAAATTTATATTATCTGGACCAATTTTAACCCAGCTCAAGAAAGATGCAACAGAGTCATATTATACGGATCATATTCATCATATTAAATGTCACAATGAAAGAATTACGCGCCATACATAAATACGTAAGTTATTTCAAATAATACCTATAAGGGATTCTTAGTTATAACAGATCACAAGGCATTATATTTTTGTATACTATGAAGAAAACAAAAACCAACAATTTCAAACTTGGATGGCGAACTTATCGAACAAACATATACTGTCAATATTTCATTAAAAAAATATTTAGAATAAACGATAATAATAGGTAATTTCATAAAAATTACATTTAATTGGAAATTAAAATTTTTAAAAAGTCAGAAAGTTCATAATTACATTAAAAATTTAGTAATAAATAGTTAGTATGAATTACGTGCCTGATGCTTTTTTATACGTAATTTTGGTAATGCCACTCTGTTAATGACGGCTTAGTAAATGGGACAGATAACGGTTTTTCTTGCTTCTTGTATTTAATTGTGTTTAATTAAGATGAAAAAGACAATTATATACTTATAGCTATTTATAAACATTGAAATTTTTTGATACACTCATCCAAAAGCTACTTAATTAGTCGTAATTTAATTTAATTCGTAGTGTTCGATCATTTTGCAGTTCCGAAAATTATTCTTCTAACCAAATAATGCTTTTAATTCTGGCTGTATTGTGTCTCGGTCACTCCCAAACGGATAAAACTTCCAGTCAAAACGTGTAATGTCGAGTAAATTAAAATAAAAATTCATTTTTTTCATCAAATACATTTAATGTTAGGTGAGCTGCTATTCTTCCGGATTGAGTTAAAATTAAATAAATATTAATATACATGTTAATAAACTATTAAAGATTAATTAATTAAACTTAAAACACAATTAAATTTAAAGTCCATTTGAAATTATTTAACTCCCTAAATTTATTTACCGTTATTATGTAAAGTGTTTTCATCTACATGTTTATTTGATAATTTTTTTCTTTTTTTAATTAAATAGTATTCAGACAATGGTGAATGGATTCTTGGAAGGAATCTTGTTGATCTTTAATAATACTTTGTTCTTGTTTGTTTCCGGACTGATGATTCTCAATATTGATGATTGGTATGAAGTTCATTGGCAAAGTGGGTAACCAGAATTGAAAGATGCAACCAGAAATGCTGACAAATTTGCTAAATAACTGGAAAAATGGAAAAGGAACAGCTTTTATCTTGCTTTGAAATATATTGAAAAATTTATTTACTTTTATTAATAAAAATTAAAATTTTAATAAATGGAGTCGAGACTCCAGTGCTCATACCTAATCAACCTTTCGATTTAATCTTTGCTTGCCATTATTAGATACTGTTTTGATAAAAATTTACGATTTCCTATAGACTACTGACAGAAAAAAATATCTATTGTTTAGCTAATGCATTACACATCTGTTATGAATGGGATTTATTTTTTAATAAGAGAAGATATTGATTTAGAAGACAATGAATAACTATAGTGATGCTACGAACACTTCCACAGATTTAATGCGGTCTAAAATTATTGCAATCATACAAATAGAGAACACAAGTTTATATTCATTTTATACATTTTCCCACAACGATTTGTTTTAGATTATATTACAAATATTTGTACTAGGTGCACTTTTTTATTTAAACTTTTAGTCTAATAAGCTAGCTATGTTAAAGAAGGATTACAATCAAATTATTCTTAACCATTTGAGTCCCATTTAGCCAATACGACTAATGAACAGTTTAAAAAACAAGAATTTTCAATTCGCTTTACAGTTAAAATAATTTTCATTTCTGTCTGTCACTCTCTAGCCATTTTTGCGGCAAAAGTGCGACAATAGCTTTATTTGGTGATATTTTAATAAATTTTGAGATAATTGTACGGTTCTGCAAGACAAGAAATATATATAAATTTAATACAGAATGCGTGATTTGTTAGCAATTTTTTTTGTTCAAATTATTAAATTGCAAAATTTGGATTATCAATGGGATTATATATTGCAAAATACCTTTAACTATAAATTTAAAAATAGGCGAGTGAGAGTTTTTCAGTAATTTTTCATGTAATGATTATTGCTAATATAATATATAGTTAGTAAAATAACTTGAGTTGAAACTCAAAGAATTAAGTATATTTATTTACACCAAATATTGGGAACCACTTTCTTTGAGCTTATTTTTATAAGCAAATAAGTCTAACACCCATTTAAAAATTTTGAAACTATCTAAAATTCAATTTATTTCTTTTTTATAATTTCTTTACATTACGAAAAATTATTAAATTATTATCACTGTAAAAAACTATTGCTATTAATAAAACTTCTCCGAAAATATTCTGTTGATGTAATAGTTGTCTTCTTGACAATATAAATGAATGAACTATATTAAAAATTCACTGGAGCAAGTATTTACATTTTTTATTTATTAATAATTTTATGTTTTATTATTGTAGAAATGAAAACTATGTAATACAATTTCTAAAATGATTTAAATGAATTAAAGAAATATTAAATAGAAAAATTAATAAAATTATGCAAAATGTTACAAATAACAGGTAGGTTATTATTTTTTCAAAATGTAAATTTAAACAAATTCAAATGAAATAACAATATAAATTTATAAATATAAATTAATTGACAATATTAATTTTAAATCATAACCACAATAGTTTATTAAAATTAAAATTATAAAAACATTAAATCAAGAAAACTCTTTTTAAAAGTAAAATACAAGAAATTTTTACAATACTATAACCATTAACTCCTATAATTTTATGAACTTCTTTAACTAATTTGTTTGCTTCTTTAAACCTTAAAAGGTTTTGATCATTAACTGTGCTTTCTTCTTACAATATTTTTCACAGTGCATTAATGTAAGTTTCATTAAATTGGATTATTTTTATTAATTGTCAATAATATTTCCAAAATATATTTTGATTTTACTTACTTGCGTATTCTGCAAGCTCTGCTTCAAAGGTTTTGGTTCCGAATAGTTAAATAAATAACATTTATTTATTTATAAATATATACTCTTAATGAATAAGTTATTTGATACATTACATATGCCACACAATATTGAGTGAATTGTACTGGATGGTTCAGATTAGTTGTCAGTTAATTGCCTTCAAAAATTAAACTAAATTTTCTTAAAAAATAAATTTATTAATTAGCAATCACATAATTGCAAAATCATTCACTTATCGCATTGTAATGATTTTTTCTTTTTTTAATCTAATATATAAATTTTTTGATTAATATTAACCAATTAGAATATTAAAAGATAACGCCAATAAAAAACTTTTCGTACGATATATTTCGATAGCATAACTATCATCTTCAGGTACTCAAAACCAACTAAAAATATTATGAATTAACATTTAATTTAAACAAATTATTTTTTATTAATTTAATTTTGTAATAAATAAATATATATAAAATATATTCAAATAACTTTTAATTAATTTAAAATATTGCATGATCTCAAAGAATCATGGTGAAATATGTCACCAAAAAATGAAACAATACTATGCCCATAGATTTAAAGGCACCAGGTTTTTTATTTGCCCTGTATGCAAAACATCCCAGCCCATAAAATATAAGGCTTTTTTTAACATTCACAAAGACCATGCAGATTCATTTAAAATAAATAAAAAGGATCTGTTTCGTATCAGTTATAAAAATAATGTAAATATTATGAATATTATAAATAATAAAATACGCCCAACAAAAATAACTAAAAATAAAAGACCTGCTTAACATAGGATATCTAAAATACCAAATAAACTTATAAAAATCGAAGTCATCGAAATTAGTGATGACGAATCAATTAATAATGTAGAGATTATAAATAATGAAGATATTGTAAATAATGTAGATATTATAAGTAATGTAGATATTGATAATATGAATAATGCAGATATTGTAAATAAAGCTATTAATCAAGTTGGTGGTTCATTAGAACCTATAATACAAATTAATTTAAACGGCGCAATTAAAACAATTAAGTTTGATACATCAGAGGCGCAACTGATAAAAATAATGTTAACTGAGAGAATCAGTTCTAAATTAATTAATGAGATTGGAAAGATGGGGGGTGCTGTTAAAATTCAATTTGCTGTTTTAATACATTTTGTAAAAGATTGGGAAATCTGAATAGGTAATAAACTTAATGAAAAAATACAAAAGTTCACCCATTTAGTCAGTGGATGGAGAGTAATCAATATTTTAGAAATAGATTTTATACTTACCAAATTTTCCCCAATTAGTTGTTTATCAGGTCATCGATATATTCAGACTCCTTCTGCTATTATATCTAAAAATGCTATTATAAATGTTAAAAATACCGACGATAAATGCTTCCTTTATAGTATTCTGGCAATTCTTAAAAAAGATTTAATTTTAGAAAATCGGAATAGACCTGCAAAAATACACCGAGTTTTTAAATGACTTAGTATATGACGAAATTACGGATTGTCCAATGAAATTAATAAATATCCCCAAATTTGAAAAGAAAAATGCCAGTTTAAATTTAGCAATAAATGTCCTTTTTTATACTCCTACTGTGATAATTGACGAGGTTCCTGATAGTTATCTCTTCCATCACCCTCATTTAAGTATAATTCATCGTTCAAAGGTCACTGACGGAACACTTATTTATTTGCTTTTATTAGGGAAAAGTGATAGGAACCACTACACCGCGGTGAGTGATCTCAATAAATTAATGAATTATCATCAGAACCCCAATTGTCCAGTTCAAATTAGATGCAAATGGTGCCTACACTGCCTAAATGGTTTCAGGCTGGATAATGCCTTTAATAAACATGTAGCTCTATGCACTAAACATCAGACGGGTTCAACCCATTACACATTACCCGATAATAAAGATTTAAAATTTGAAAATTATTCTAAAACCATCACCCCTCCCTATGTAATTTATGCCGATTTTGTCGGTTTTACCACCTGATGTTAGACATCACCAAATTCATATGCCTAGTTCAGCAGGCCTTTTACTTTTAAATAACTACACAAAAACACTGCAATATTTTGAATTTTATGAACCTGAGTGCATTTCTTTATTTCTTAAAAAAGTAGAGGAAATTGCTGTCACAATTGTCCTATCTTATTATGATGTGGAAGGGAAAAAGTTGATAAGTTTTATGTCTTTCGCTTAACAACGAGAATTTATATCATGTCGAACTTGCTATCTTTGCAAGAAACCGATTGTAAATCCTGCTAAAGACCATTGTCACTTGGTGCAGCGGGCCGAAAATGTAATTTTGCGCGTAGAATATACAAGTTGCTTCCGATAGTGTTTCATAGTTTAAAAGGTTACAATCTTCATCATATTTTAAAACATGGTCTCAACGGTTTTCCTTCTTGGAATTTAGACATTATCCCTACCTCGACTGAAAAATTGTACATATAAAATATTTGGCTTCTAGATTTATAGATAGTATGCAATTTGTAAATTGATCTTTATCTAAGGCTGTTAAAACACTTACTACACTACCTCTTACTATCTCTGCCTTTCCTGGTTCAATTATAGATTCTAAAGGTATTTTTCATATAAAATATTGATGTTTTTGAAACTACTTATGAATTGCTTTCTAAATGGGAGGGTTGACGGATGATGAGTATATGACTGCTGAATTGGTTTGGATGCAACAAAACTGTGGTAATTTGCGTGACTATATGATGCATTATTTAAAAGTTGATGTATTCCTATTTGTTGATTACTTTCAACAGTTTCGTGAAAAGGCCATTGCATACAATGGTCTTGAACCTTTAAATTTCTAAGGTATTCCTGGAATGTCATGGGCGTCAGCGCTTATGACATTAGATGAACCCATATAGCTTTTACAGGACATGGAGGCCGAACTAACAAAACATCTAGTCGGTCGCGATCTGAGCGTGAAACTTAATTTAATTACGCCAAACCACACCCCGGAGAAAAACTCTATCGATCCCGATAAAACTCCAAGGACCAGTAAAAAACATAACCCCAGTAAAAATCGACGACGCCGTGAACGTCGTCGAGCTGAGGGGGCCATTCTTCTGACAAATTCTGCCAAGGTATTGGAAGAGGCCACGGTCCAGGTCGCAAAACAGCACCCCGAATTTGTAAAACGGGACGTTTCAGTACCCAGATTCTATGCCGACGAAAATGACGAGATGCGAATTAGCCTGGGCATAGAATCCACAATAGAGATGCTACAGAACCGACAACAAGAGTTCAATGAAGACCCAAAATTCATCAACTTCTGCCGGATATTGGACCGATGACTTCTGTGATGAGCTGTGTCACCCAGTTTCTCAAGTCGAAACCGCCATATCCAACTTCTGCATAAAATGAAAAATTCCCATTAGACATGGATGAAGATAACCGCGACATTCTCATAGATATATGCGAACCTTTAGATGAATAGAAACTTTGTAAATTATCTCGCTTTTCTGGTTGATGCTGCTTTTATTTTTAATGTATCAGTTTTCGTTTTTTTGTGTATATTTGTTATTTATCTTTTCAAATAGATGTTCTAAGGTGTTTAATAATTATTATCGAACTTAAAATACCTTAAATCAATTTATGCCGTTTGAAAATAGAGTTTGAATTTTTTGTTATTTCAACTTCTACAAGATCCATGAGCAAAACCCTTTTATATTAAGTTATCAATATTCTTATGAAAAAATAACAAAACTTAGCATAATGTTGATTGGTTAGTACCAAAATAAAAGAAGTTAATTTTGTCTTAACCAAATCCACTTCAACGAATAGATTGTGTGGCCATGGTTTTATTTCAGAGTCGTGATCTTTATCAAATATATATTGTGTAGTGAATAATGTTAATTTCGAAGATTTCTACTTTATCCAAAGCATTTAGCTGTTTTATGACATTCAGAGGTCAATTAGCATTACATAACTCTTATTTTCTATTACGATTCTTTTAGATTTTGACTTTTTTTCTTTTTGAAATGCTACTAAGGCTTTATAACTATTCTTAATTCAATTAATGTTCTCTCTCGTGAAGGGGACTTTTATAAGTCCAATGACATATTTTAATATACTTGAGTTATATCTCGTACTAATAAATGCGTAAAAGAAAAATTGTTAAGCCCAACCGAGTCCTATTAAAGTCTTTAGGAACGGTTTGAGGTGAATGTTGTGTGCAGCAGTGACAATTACAAAATTAAAATAAAGCAAAAATTAAAATTCTTAATTAATAAACAAATTTATTGCAAACACAATGATAAAATAATTTAGCCGGTTACTTTCTTTCATTTCAAATCTTCAGAATTCTTTTACTCAAAAAATAATGTTTTATAAGATTTAATAATTTCTTTAGTTTCAGTATTTTATATCAATTTTATTTTTTAATTTTTTTGTAATTTTCTGACTTTCAATATAATTATAGTAAGCAATCAAACTAAAATAAATTTAACATAGCATAACATTCCCCTTTAAAACCAGTAGCCAACATGTTGTTATAAACAAGTTTTATTTTTTTAAAAATTTTTATCATACATGTTGTATCATAAAAGTAAAAACATATATATTTATATATAATTTGAGTTTGCCTGTGTTTGTGTGTGTTAATATTTTATTGCTTGTTTTGTTTTTGTGTTGTATTTTCGTCGCTTAATCAATTAGATATTCTCTTTACACTTTTTCTTAAAATTAAATGTTTTGCATATGAAGGTGGTATTTGCCTAGGACAAAGATTGTAATAAAAACTTTCAAGATGATTTATCAGAAGAATCTTTTTGTATAAATTATATTATTTTTAATAATATTTGGAGAAAATTAATTCCTATAAATTCATTGTACTGGTCTTCTATTAAAAATAAGTTTATCTTCTCTAAAGATTTATGTTTAGATTATAAGTTAGAAAATGGATGATTTTCATTGGGAATTTATTCAAGCTATTTTTGAGGCTTTTATTGAATGAACATTTATAATTAAAAACTTATTTGAAAATTAAAAAATTCAATAATAATAAGTTTATTTAAGAATTAAAAATAAAATCTCTTTTAAAATCTCTTTTAAAATTATTTTTTTTGTCTAAACTCGAGGTATTTGAGCTAAATACTCAATGGGGTACACTGCTCAAATCTATTACTGATGAAGTTATAACTGAAAGTAATAAATAAAATAGAATTTATTAAGAAATAAATTTTTTGGTTTATTTGTCTACAAAAATAATCTAAATTCCTGTTAAAACATTATTTAACAATAAATTATTTAGAGGTAAACTTGTGATTTTACTTCACAATTGTTAACAAAATAAGAATATTTATATAAATTGGGAAAGAGAAATTTAAACTCACTATTTTTCATATATTATTTATTGAAAATAAAATCGTGTTTATCAGTCTCAAATTAAATATTATAAGTTTTTTATTAGCAGACTTCACAAAATAACTTTTCTGCTTCAATTTTTGCGAGTGCTTCTGCAAACTCAGCATCTTTTAATAACATTTCTCTGCGTCTCTTGCCAGCCTGAAAAAGTAAAATAGATAATAAGAAATACATTTTGACATAAATCACCAAATACAAATTTGATTGTCTTTGGAAAATGTATTTATTTTTTATACGACATTTCATGAACAAAAATATCATATTGTGTTTACTCGACCACTTATTAAAAATATTCAAATATGTAGCTTTACTATGATATTCACCAGAATGGCTTTCTTAGAACGTCCAATAAATTTTTTAAACACAATTTCTGCTAAGAATATTTAATATTTCTTTTTTTTCAGATAAGCTTAGGCGTTCAGATACAGCTCGTGGTGTTCGCAATTTTTATCGAAATATTTTTTATCAAAGCCTGTAACGTGTCGATCTGTTTTTTGCTGATATCTTTCATAATATTGATATTTTAAGTGTCCTTGTAAATGACAATATTGACATTACACATTTGGACATTCAAGCCTTTGATTTCCGAATTTCTATGTGTTCTGTATCTAAGGTTTTTCTGTCTCCTTGCTTAATTTTGATTATAGATTTAAAATTATGAATTTTATGTTAAATAATTGACTAAATAATTGATAATTAATAAATTCGTGTATTATGATCTTATTTAAAATAAAAGTTTATCAAGTGGTGACATTTAACATTTAGGTAATATCATTTATAAATATTAGAGAATTTATTCACATGGATCCATTTATGATAGCGTGTTGTTCCGAAAATGTTAGAAATTATGATGTTTATCAATAATATGTATGATAGTTGTATGGATACTATCTTTGTTTTCAGTTTTCCGATCATCGGATAATGATGTATTAAACAAGACTGGGCAAAGGTTACAAAATCATTTCTCGACAGTCGCATCAGCACTTGCAGAAATTTCACTTTTTCTCTACTGTAAATTGATAGTTAAATTACCTAATTAGTTCATCAATAAGTAAAATATTTTCCTGGCTTTCAATGGAAACTTAACTTTGCTATCTGCTCTTAGCTTGAATCGTTCAACTTTTAACTAATGCTTGAAAAAGTTTTGGAATTTTTTTTAATTAAAGTGAAAGCAGCTTTTTAAAGAAATAACGAAATCTATAATCAAAATATAATTCTTTGTGTCGTAAAAATATATTTAATAATGTAAATTTTATATGTTTTATTGTAATATTTGTAATATTGTAATTATTGTAATATATATTTTATCAATAACACAAGCTCATTGAAACAAAACATTTCGAAACGTATTTTACAAAGATGTCACAAAAAACATCAACAATGTTCCAAAATTGTTACACAATTCCTCTAACCAAATATCAGATTCATTTTCACCAGACTTTACACTTCATTGGCCATAAATCAAAATGTCATTAATTATTAATAAAATTAATGAAAAATTAACAATATTAATAATATAATGTGAATTTTATGTATTTCAAATCATTGTATTAAGAATCGCATTGATGAAACAAAATTACATGCAAAGATTGAAGAATTTTATTTTCATATATCCAAATCGATGAGACATAAATGAGACATAACGACCGTTAAGCGCAAGTACGATGGACTATATCGTTAAAAACAAAAAGCAGAATATTAGAGATTTTATAGTTTTAAAAAACGTTGCCAAGAAAAACATTAATTTTTGAAGTTTGATATAGGAAATAGCTTAGTTATTTTTAACCAAGATGTGTATGTAAATAAATTGAATAATGTGTTAAGTGCTCCTCAGTTTGTGAAATTAAAAATGGTCGGAAGAATGGAAAATTTATTCCTCTTAAAGGTGAAAAGTTTCTGCTAAATGGTTTAATTGAGAATAAAATTATTAATGAAAAGGCAGATAAATCAATTCAACCTATAGGGCTGCAACCAACAAAAATGTATGGGTTTCAAAAAATCCAAAAAGATTGTGAACGTATGAGAATAGTTGGTACTGCCCAGTATAAAACAGCAATGATTTTGGCTGGATGATTAAAACAGTAAATGTGATCAGAGTTTGAATGTAAGGATAACTTTGAATTTGTTTTTTGTGTGTTTCACAGTTAGTGAGACAAAGTATGGTTATGGTTTCTTTTGATGTTTGCAGTTTACAAATTTACCGTTTGCTGATACAATTGATTTATGTTGTGCGTTGTGGGATGAAAATGTTTCTGAACATCACTTTTTGAATAGAAGAGCATTTTGTAAACCTCTGGAATTTACTACTTCAAATGTTAATTTACCTTTCAATAATGAATGGTATCACCAAATAGATTGAGTCACTATGGGTTCCAATTTAAAACCAACGATGGCATCAATAGTTTTGGCTAATTTAGAAAAGAAAATTGTGGATGATATTTTTCTTGTATTTAAAAATCATAAAATGTAAAACCATTTTAACATTTTATGAACTGTTTACATAAGAACATTGTATTAACATGTAAAACGGAGAGAAAGTCATCAACACAAAGATAAAAATTATGAGAGAGAGATTTACAGAAAACCAACTGATACTGGTCTAAATACTTTTCCAGAAAATTTTTGTGAATTTAACTATAATAGAAATATTGAGAATGAATTGATGTATAAAGTTTATGAACTTTATCTTCTACTTTTGCTAATTCAGTGAAAATTGTTGATAAATTTGTTTAGTTGTTGATAAAGAATGGGCATTCGAAATCATTTTTATCATTGATGATAAAGTAGACGGTGGAAAAATTGACTAAAAATCCTTAAGATCCATGTTTTGAAGGTCTAAGTTTAATTTGACAAATAAATGTGTTCATATAAATAATAATAAAAATGAATAATTTGCCCAAATTTGAATTTGTATTGCCATACACAGATGATTTTACAAATTATAAAAGGAAATTAGGTAAACAGATGGAAACTTTACTTCTGTTTTGTGTAAGATACACAATGTGTTTATTAATAAATCAAAAACTATCGTTAAATTGTGTTTAGATCTCATTTATAAATTACCATGTGATGGGTGTAATGTCACATACATTGGAGAGACTTCATATAATCTCTATACTCGAGTTCATGAATATTGCCAATTGAAGGATTTGAGCAATATTAGTGAGCACAATAAAGACTGATTTTAAAGTTGTATTGAAAAGTTAAAAAAATTATTGGGAACGTGTTATATATGAAGCATTGTTGATAATGTCAATGGATCCAAAGAAAGATGTCTATGAATGTTTTGAATATTTTTAAATTGGTTGATTATGTCAAATTTGGATATATTGATGTTTTTTTATGTTTAAAAATTATAACTTTTAATATTATTAAAATGATTTAATTTATAAAATATTAAATTATTATTTTAATATATTGTTTTAAAAATAAGTCTTACGTAACGAATCCTTTCCAAATTATATTTTAAACAGTATATTACAAAGCTTTTCTCATAAGATTAAAACTCTTTTATTTTTAGAAAAATTTATTTTATTCTAATTTACAGGAGAGTAATATTTAGATATCATCAGAAAATGTCAAGAAAGACAAAATTTCTTTATAAAGATAATAGTTTTATAATAATTTATTTTAATTTTTACAACTGATTTCTTTTCATTTTCAAATGGCATTATTTTAAAAAATATTTGCTATCGATGTGAATATCAAAAAACATTGATTCATAGTCAAATATATTTTTAAAAATAATGTCATTTGAAAATGTTTAGTTTGTACATAATGCATTATTATACAGTTTTTGTATATAATGTAATGTTATACAGTATAACATTTGCGGATATGTTCGATACAGTATAACTAATACTATATACATTAATTACTTGTATTATTTTAAAAAATTTATTATACAAGAAAATAATTGTTTTATATTTTATATTTATTTAAATTTTAAAAGTATTTAAATATTTAATTAAGAAATAATTTGTTTAAAATATATAATTTTATCCATTATATTATATGCCTAAAGATGACAGTTAAACTGTCAAAATATATCGTACAATGAGTGTTTGTATGGTGCTTTCTTTTTATATATTCGTTAATTATTTATTGAAAAATTATAAATGTATATTACAAAATATAAAGCATAAAAATCAACTTATCATTTCTTACATCAAAATATATTGCCAATCCAGACACAAGAATCGCTATTGAATAAAATCCAAGTAAACACGGAATAATCTTTTGTTCTGCAGTACTAATGACAGAAGCTGTAGTCGTATCATCCGTAGTAGTGAATTTAAAAAATAAAGATGTACAGGCATGCCAAATGCACAGACTCATTATCATCAGAATATTTCCTAAAATAGTTTTGTCCTAAAAAAATGATCTATTATTCTTTAAAAAATACAAATTTAAAATTATCATAAAGTTAATCAAATTTTAATTTTGTATAAAATAATAATAAAAAGTGACAAGATTAGGTGTGCCCTGCGATTTATTTGAATTTCCCAAATCTAAAACAAAAAAATACTTTGTTTAACAATGAATCAGTAAATGTATCATTGTTTGATATTCAGGAATTTTAATTGAAAAACGTTGTATCGAAAATTCGTGAATATCAAACATAGATATCATTACTGATTCATAATTAAAAAAAAAATTTTAATCTCATTGTATAATGAAACGAAGTTTGAGGTGAAAACCAAAACCAAAAGAAGTTCTTATAATAAAAAAATTAATTAATTTAAATTTCAAAATTCATAAAAGTAGAACTTCTTTGAAACAATAAAACAAAAGAAATTCTAAAAATTCCAAAGTTCAAAAAATCAATAGTTAAAATTTCCGCATGAGCAGACAGACGCAAAATAAATCTCTTAAATTAAACAATTAAAAACATAATGCTAATAATAATACTGTGACTTTTTTTAATATTATTTAAACAAAAATGTCAAAATTATTTATTTTTTAATTTAATTTAATTGTTGAAAATTACAGTTTGATTAGTTGTTATTGGTTAATTTTTTTTCCTTTTTATAATCTCTTAAAAAATTTAGAATCACATATTTTCTTCAATTTTGTTAAATTTTACAATGTAAATTTTTACATTCTAAATCCTTAAATTTTCTAATGTGAAAAATGTGTTCCGAACATTTGTAAAAATTCATTCTAATTCTTTAAACTGTTAACATATGTGTTATATAATGCTGATTTATGAGGTGGCTCAACAGATACGAAAATTAAGTTCATTTTGTGAGCCTGCAATACAATAAAATACTAATAAACTTTTCAATAGTTTCAGTCCATAGAGCATTTCGTATAACATTTTACATATTAGTCAGATTTAACTTGAAAATAAAACTTCTATTAGGAATAAGACCAAAACTAAATCTATAAAAATTTTATTTGAATATCAATCTGATTAGGTAATAAAAATTTTATAGAATTTTAATAAATATATTTTTAATAAAAAGAATAAAATATAAATAAAATCTTAATGTAAAAATGGTTGTACAAACATTCCCATTTTGAATTTGCCAAGTCAACAATTGGTGGGTCTAATTCACGCGGTATTCATTTAATGAACTTGATTAACTATTTATAATAAACTATTTTGACCCTGTAGACGATGTTTTGTAAATTTAACGTGTGAAAAAATATATATAGTTTGGTTTACATTCGGTTTCGTGGAATAAACTCATTCATTTAATAATGATATTGCATTAAAGATCAAAGGTCAAATGTTAATCAGTTAGTGTATATTGCATAACTTAATTACATAACTTAATTGCATAACTTAGGTTGTGTTGGTGATTGCATAATATACACTACTAATAAAGTTATCGATCTATTTCAAGCTAATAAATTTATAGATTGAAACGAATTTTTAACTCATATTGTAATAAATTCAATAATTTTATATTGTGTGCTGGTTTTTAATATTACGTGTAATAAACAAATTTAATATAGAAAGTGATACAAAAAGTTAATTGAACACTTAGACACAACACAGTAAAGAAATTCACGGAATAAACGATATCATTTAAAGAAACCACGACAAACCTTTATTTAATGCCAAAAACTCTACTGAATTTAATTATTCTACTCGTTGAGTTGTGGAGAAAATAAAAGAGATAAAATAATAAATGATGAAGATGAATTTCATTTTTATAATTAAAAAAAATCAAATTTAATGAGTCCAAGATTTAAAAAATTTAACTGCTGACAAATTATGAACTATCTATTGATCTGTACATCAACATATATATTATAGATGAGTTTATTTCATAAAATCAAGTGTAGTTAAAATCCATAAAGGATTTAAATAATTTGAATTTGGTGAAATAGATAAGCAAATATGGTTTTTAATGTGAATAATATATTTTATAAATATGCATTTATTTATATTAAACATATGACAATCAAATAATCAAAGAAATCTTTTAATAATAGAATATACTTACCAAATATGTTAGGTATGGAATTTTGGGTAGATTTTGACTGACAGCCACTTTAAAAGTAACACTCGTTAGAAGAGTTGTCATGCAAAGTCCCAATCGGAAAAAGGTATTTCTTGCGGGAGTTATTGAGAAACTAGTGAATGTAAGCAGGAAAAACATGGAACTTATCATTATGTGATTTATAAGAAAATATTTAAATTTTCGACTGGCTCGACACGTGAATGTCATTATCTGTCGTTCTCTTGGACCAATGTTGCACTCATTTATAATAGTTTTACTTTCAACCTAATAGATAAGATTAATATAAATAAATTATTTTTATAATTTTTATTTGATTCATGGCAAACCATTTAAATTATTAAAATTTCAAACTATAACTAATTTATTAAAGATTAAGTTTTAAAAAAATTCGAATTTTAATAAATCTTCATCCTTTAATCTTTATGCTGAATCTTGAACTGGGTTCATTTTTTTATTTTTTATGAAAAATTTACTTTTAGTTTGTATGTTGTTTATTCGAGTTAGTGTGTATTTAGTTTTTTTGGCGTAATTGTAAATTTAAAATTGGGTTCAAGAGAATCAACAGAAACTATGTATATTTATCATCAATTGTCCCCTGAAATATTTTATTGGATCAATGATGAAAAGTCTATTAATTCAGACAAAGATTTCATACGTGCTCTATTTATTCGTGCAATTGAAGATTATAGAAGTGTCGATGTATGGTTTGAATATTGCCAATTTATGTTAGGATATTTAACTGATGAAGAAGAAATTAGACAATGTTTTGAAGTTTCTATTGCTCAAGTTTGGAGTCATTTAACCAAAGAATACTTAATATGGAGGACTTATCTTATTTATGAAAAGTCACTTTTTGTAGATGATGGTAGTAATAAACAAAAGAACGAATATATAAATTATATTTAAGACAATTATCTCTCTCTTTAAAAAGTAATGATGAAACATTAAAAGAATTTCTTGAGTGTAATCAAGAGAATAAGGTATGGGAAAATCAAATACAACATGGTATCAGAGCGTGCTTCTCTTCGGAGGGCCACGCACCAAAAAAGATGACGATAGCCCAGATGAGGCGACTGCTCAATATTATCAAGCCTCACCACACTACAGGTGACACTTTATTGTTTTTTTACAATAAGTATAGGTCAGGGAAAGATGGGGAACTTGGAGGAAATTTGGCCAAAGACAAAGCGAATTATCTTTCATTCGGAGCTACAGGTCTAGAGTTAACGGAAAATGGCATGTCTCCGCGTACTGTATCCATTTCCATTCATTCAATGAACAGCGTCAAGAATTGGACATTTATATGTTATTTTATTATCTGCATATAAAAATGGATAATTGTACGTATTTTTATATTGTATTTTTTAATTTTTGTAATATCATCCTCCCCTTCCGAAAATTTAAAATTACATTGTGTAGCATGAAAAGCATTTGGAATTGGGGGCATGTGATACCCAAATGTTATTATAAAATGGAGGAGTGTTGCTATGGGCCCCAATACTCTTGTAGAAAGCCAAGCGTAGATAAAAAGGGGCAAATTTTTATAAAAAAACCCTTTCTGGGAAAACTATAACATTAAATGTGAAGTTAAGTAATATTATTGAAGATTTAAAGTAAAAAATTCAAGAAAAAGAAGAAATTCCACTTGATTGACAGCGATTAAGTTTCTCCGGAAAACAATTGAACAATGGCGGAACGTTGAGTGATTATGCCATGCAGAAGGGGTCAACAATACAGTTATTGATGAGCTTGAAAGGAGGAAGTGAGGCAGATGGAAAGGAGCTCGAAGAAGGTTTTAATTAGTATATTAGAATAATTAGTGAATGCTTCACAGATTTATTTATTTCATATTTATATGGATTTTTTTCATATATCGCGTATCATGTTTGATTGATTATATTGATGGCCTGGGTTTTCTGATAATGTCATTGCTTATTATTTATTGTAATAGTACAGGTGTAATACAAATAATATATATATATATATATATATATAGTACAGGTGTAATACAAATAATATATATATATATATATATATAAAGATAATTCAAAGTCTATTTGAAAGCCTAAGAGCAACTCTGAAAATTCTAAAATTTAAAACGCTTAGAAAATATTTTTTTGCACTTTTCAAAACATTAATATTTCTTGAACCACAATACCAATTTTAAAATTATTATACATCAAACAATAAATTTTGAAAAACACTTTATTAAAAATACAAAATTAAAATTCATCCACCACTAACCACTGATGACACCGCTGCTGCCAGCCGTAGCAGGGGTTGGTGTAGTGATTAAATTGTTATTATTATTGCAGTAAAATTTATTGAACTCGCTACGAAAGCAAAAGAGATTGATCTCAAATATGAAAAACTAAATAATTTATTGAAACTGATTAGCAGTTTTAAATATTTGCATAAATACATAAAAAAACTTCAAAAAATATTCAAATGTTTTTGTTGTTGTTTAATTTAAAAATCAACTAAAATAAACACTTCTTAATTAGCGCATGAACAGTTTTCTTTGCAGTTTTCTTTCCTTATTTTGTAAACAACATAATCAATACAATTTACAAAAGTAGATAATTAGAAGCTTTCTGCACCATAACACACAAATACCCCTACTAATCAAATTCATTGAAACCAAATCAATTGTTATATTTATTTGGAATCAACTTATGAATACTGATAACTCACATACACTGAACAATCCACTGATTAATAACTGAACAACAATCACTAGGTACTGTATACAAATAACTGAGAACTGTACAACTCACTATATACATACTAAGCATTGAATAATAAACTATCTTATTCATTACAATTCCATGTTAGAAAATATTTACCCTTTGGACACAGATGTTCAACCAACTTAACCCACTTAAAAATAAAATAAAATTTTCTCTCAATCATTTCCCCTTAAAATACTTGGTTATTCACTATACACACACTCACAATATGTTATCAATAACTAGTTACTGAACAAATAAATATCAAAAATTGTTTACTGACCAAGAAATCTTTAAATAAAAGCACATAAAAATTTGAACAATCAAAAGAAATACAGTTTCAATTACAAATATTATTAAGTTTTTCACTTTTTTATCAATCCTTGATGTCTTCAAATTGTTTGGTTGCTATTAATGTTGCAAAGCTTAAATTCATTTTTTACGTTATTCAATGATTGTTCTCCCTCTTCAAAAAATATTTTCTCTCTCCAATGAATAATTTTCTCTCTTCAATGAATATTTTCCTAATCAATGAATAATTTCACCCTTTCAATGAATATTTTCTTCACTCAAACTATATTATCCTTGTAAGTTTTAATGTATCTATTGATATTTCATCTATTTAGTAGATATCTTTAGCTATCTCACTTTTTCATTAATTTCAACAACTTTACCACACTTAATGTACACTTCCACCAATATTACTTCTTCACCTATAATTTAGCATAAAATGCTTCATAGAATACAGTCTACTAATTAAAATTATCCAGATTTAAATTTTATTGAAAAATATCAAATAAATGTAAAGATTGACTTGTTATTTTCATTGAAAAATTTAATTAATTTAAATTAAATTACAACTTTCAATAGATTAGGTTGTGTTAGGCAAAAGTAAAATAATTTTAGGTTATGTAAATTCATTGGTGCTTTTAGGAAAAGGTTATGATAATTTTAATAATAGCAAGTTTTAGACGATATTTATTTTGGTAAATTTTAATCATTTTTGTGAATAATAGGGTTTTCTATTGAATTCTAATGGATTTGAAGTTTTATTATGTTTTTAATGAAATTATTGAAGAACTGAGGGTAATTCATTAATTTTAGAAGCAAAAAATCTCTTGATAATTTATTAGATAAGTCTTGATTTTAGGATTATTTTAAATAAAGGTTAATTTTACGATCAATATGTTTATGAAACATCTATTTAAGATAATTATTTACCAATTACAATCCAATTTGACGGATAGATTTTGAATTGTAAATGATATTTTAATTATAAATTTATGATCTATTTAAAAAAACTTGAAATATTTATTTAATGATTTTTTAAGAACACGTCGATTTTATTCAATTTCAGTCATTTTTGACGAATTTTTTATTTGCTAGAATTTGTTGCAAGAATCAAATTGTGGTGATTTTTTATAGAAAATGTTGGGTATCTATAACAATTTTGTAATACTTTAAAGAAAATTTATTTTTATTGGTAAAATTCAGATTTTTATGATTATTTTAAGTGAATTTAATCGTTTGATACATGGCTTACATATGGTTGATATGATCAAAATGTAGGATTTTTTAAGAGTATTTTAAGGGATTTATGCGGTTGAATATAGATTTCCAAAGGAATTTTACTTCATATGGTTTTATGAAAATAATGAATATAATTGGTATAGTCGGGGAAAAGTCATTTGAAGGGAAATGATTGGTTAAGAGAGGAATTTTATTTTAGGGGGAAATGATTGGTTAAGAACAAATTTGTTGATATTTGATATCCGGTTGAATATTGTTATTTTATGGGTAGATATTATCTAAATGGGGATATTTATGAAAAATAATGAATTAAAATAGAAGAAATATTGTCATTTAAAGAGTAATGATTCGTTAAGAAGGGTGTTTATAATATTTTTAAGGGGTTATATTTGGATGAATATCGATATAAGTGAGTAAAAAGATATTAGAAATAATGTTATTTAATGAGAAATAATTGGTTGAGAGTAAACTTTATTTTATTTTAAGAGAAAATGATTATTCAAGAAGGAATATAAGATATTTTCAAAGGAAATAATCGATTAAGAACAAGTTTGTTGAAATTTGTTAAGCGGATAGAGTTGGTTGAATATCTGCGTTCAAAGGGTAAATATTTTCTAAATGGAGAATATAGAGAAATTTATAATATTTTTAGCGGGATTGGTTCAGATAGATATCAATATGTGTGTAAATTCTTTGAGAGAGTGGAAATATTGACATTTAAAGAGAAATGATTGGTTAAGAAGAGAAATTATGATCTTTTAAGGAAACACAATTGTTCATGAGATGAATTTATGATTTTTTAAGAGGATTTCAAGAAATTTATTCAGTTGAATACAGATACAAGTCGGTGATTGTATGAAAATAATGAATATAGCTGGAATAGTGAAAATATTGTCAGTTAAAAAAGAAATTATTGGTTCGGAGTAAATTTTCTAATATTTGTAGGGGGAAATGATTGGTTAAGAAAAGAATTTATGATCTTTAAAGAGGAAATGATGGATTAAGAACAAGGTTGTTGATATTTTTAAGGGGTTGAGTCAGTTGCGTTTTGTTATTTCATAGGGAAATGATTGGTCAAGAGATGAAGTTTATTTTAGGGGGATTTCAAGAAATTTATTTGGTTGAATATTAATATAAGATGATGATTTTTATCAAACATAATGAATATAACTGGGATTATTATCATTTAAAAAGAAATGATTTGTTTGGAGTAAATTTATTTTATTTTAAGGGTAAAAGATAGGTTGAGAGGGGACTTTAAGTTATTTTTAGGGGTATTTATTTGTTTGGATATCGATGTTAGATGATGGATGCTAAGTGAAATAGATACATTTTCATTGATTTAAGGGTTATCAAAATATATCAATAAGATTTTGGTTAATTTTAATGATATTATTGGAATCTGAATAAAATATAAAATACGTGTTCGGTTCTAAGAAATTTTACGATTCATGTATTCAAGTACTTATTTAATTTTATTATTATATTTGTAATTTAATTTAATTAAAAACTTAAATTGACTAGTATTTAAAGATTTTGTTAGGCATTATTTATGTATTTTATTGACAATTTTCTGAATAATTTAAATATTTATGATTATTTCTAGGAATGAAGATAAATTGTACAATTAAATACTATGAGCAGTCGATAACATACATTAATTTTCATTCAACAAGTACCTAGAACAATTATCTAATAATTTTATAAAATTTTAAAAAAAGGATCTAACAAATTTTTTCAATTATGTTACAACTTAGTTAACTTAATTAATGTTTTAATTGATAAATACTATTTTCTTTTCATTTTGCTACTATGCTGAAACATTTTTTTAAAATTTTTATTCAAAGTACTAACAAATTTTATTAAAGATCTATCGAAACTTGTCAAAAATTATAAAATTTTGGTAACTTTAATAATTATTACTCAATAACTACTATTTTCTTACCAATTTGGTGAAGGTCTTATTTTAAAATTTCTTCAAAGTACTAACATTATTTACAAATTAATCAGTTTTATTTAACATCTTAAAATATTTCTCACAACTTTAATCAAATTCTATTCATATGATAATCATAATTTAAATATAAGTCTTATTTTAACAAAAACAAATATTTTACAACAATTAAACATACATATTTGGATTTTTAGTAGATTTTACCGGTATCTTTCAGTACATAAGTACCTGTTCTATGTATTTTTAAGCTTTGTTAGAAATTCAACTTATTTAGTGGTTGGTCGATAATCATTTAATTTCTAGTAATGTGGTAGATGATAATTATTTTATCTATTAACTTTATTCAATGATGTTTAGAAACTTAAAAATCTAATAATTTTCAAAAAATATATGAAAATTTATTTCAAGTACTATGAAAGTAATATATGAATTGTGAATTTAATTTAAGAATATTTTTCTTATCAAGTTTCTTTTTACTTTACTAACAATTACAACAACATATACTTACTAATTAATTTTTCATTCAGTAAACCACAAGAGTTGGAGTGAAAAGAATTGAAAATGT
This sequence comes from Schmidtea mediterranea, assembly GCA_022537955.1. NCBI lineage: Eukaryota > Metazoa > Platyhelminthes > Tricladida > Dugesiidae > Schmidtea > Schmidtea mediterranea. Next base: position 242,508,837 of record CM039680.1, on the reverse strand, counting down.
GAAAAAATAAATTTAAGTAATTTTTGGAGATGTTAGCAATTAATTTATTTTAGACTTAGGGGCATGTAAAAATTAAATGAAAAAGTTGACATTCATCTTTGAAAATAACTTTTAAGAAATGTTCATTGTTAGATGCAATTAAAAATGTTACAGAAATAATAGAAAAATTTCAGAGTTTTTAAACAAACAATTAAGTTTTACAAAACTGTAAACATAGCGATAAGTTTTTATTCAGAGAAAATACAAAAATTGATTAGGCTTCAATGAATGCGATTAATAGCCACTTGATAGCAATCAGGTAACTAAGCAACCAAGCAATTTACCAATATGGAGATATCAATGATCAATAAAAAGAGTGCAGAAGATTTTTATTAACACTAGATTTACCAGACCAGTCATTTAGACTGGTCGTGCAATTTCAATCCAAAATTCCTACTATATTACACTTTTTTTTCAAAAATAATGTTATAACGTTTGTAGCTATAATTAGAGAGTACGTTTTATAAACTTAATGTTGTTTTATATACATTAGTAACAAATATAATTTTTGTTGTTGACATTTATACCAGTACCAGTCAAAATGACAGGTTGTGTTTGTATGAAAAAATGTATGATTTTGGGAATCATGAGACCGATACAGTACATATAGCACTGATGCGTACTTTGTTATCGTCTTTTGTTTTCTTTCACTATCGTCATTGAGTTGATGACGTCATTTTGATGAGCATTTGTTTTGTAAATGCACTAGACATGTTCAGTCTTGTTTCTAGCTTTGTGCAACGAGCAGCATTTTTCTTATAAACAAGATTTTTATAGTGATTGTGATCCCCTAAAAATGTCAAAAAAAGCAAAACTTTCTACATATTTAGAAAATGCAACCAACATACCTCTGGAATGTTCAGATGTAGAAAGTGAATCATATGATAGTGATGGTGATAATAGTAGTGCTATTATCGAAAGTGGTGATGAGGATATTCCTGATGAAGACAATATAGATCAGTCAAGTGACAGTGATCGCGAAAAGATTCTAAACAAACGCACAAGACGATGTATGCGATTCCCTTTCAGTTCTAAAGATGAATGTGGAAGTAACATACCAAATCAGGAAACTGAAATTGCTTCAGACGGAACTATTTGAACGAGAATTGAAGAAGGAGGTAGTGCTGGTAGATCACCACATCATAGTGCTTTCAAAGATGAACACGGGTCAACAGCACATGCTAAAAGAAACATTATGAACGGTAATCTAAGTAGTGCGTTCCTATTACTGATTGACAACCATATCTGGGAACATATTCGAATTTGTACTGAGTCAGAAGCCTCTCGAGTCTTGGGGAAAAACTGGACAATTACGCAAGAAAAATTGAAGGCATTTCTAGCAATATTATATGCACGTGGAGCGTACGAAGCAAATAATTTGAGGCTTCAATGTTTGTGGAATAACAAGTGGGGACCATCATTTTTCTCCAACACTATGAGTAGACGTGATTTTTCTGAGATTATACGATACATTCGTTTTGACAAAAAAAATCAGAGGAGTCAATGTTTGCAGACAGACAAGTTCGCTTTAGTCTCAGCAGTTTTGGATAAATTTATTGAAAACAGTAAAAATTGCTTCAAACCGGGAGTTTATATTACCGTGGAAGAGCAACTTTTCCCAACAAAGGCCAGATGCAGATTTACTCAATATATGCCAAACAAACCCCAAAAATTTGGCATAAAATTCTGGTTGGCGTCCGATGTAGAGACGAAACATGTGGTAAATGGCTTTCCGTATTTAGGAAAAGACGAGACACGAAATGCATCAACTCCACTAAGCGAATTTGTCGTGATAAAACTTCTTGAACCATATACCATGAAGGGTAGAACTGTAACAACTGATAATTTTTTTACAAGTATTCCCTTGGCGTTGAAATTACGATCTAAAAACACTTCGTTACTTGGAACAATACGCGCAAACAAGAGGGAACTGCCGAAAATTTGGAAACTGAAAAAAGACAGCATGGCACGTTTCTCAACGATGTTGTACCAATCTAATGGATGCACACTTACTCTCTATAAGAGCAAACCTAATAAAAAAGTACTTCTACTAAGTACAAAACATAAACACATCAAAATTGATAAAGCTGCAAAGAAATTACCTGAAACCGTATCGTTTTATAATAATACCAAATTTGGCGTCGATGTTACTGATCAAATAGCACGAAAATATACGGTGAAATCAGGTTCCAGAAGGTGGCCTCTTCAAGTATTTTTCAATATTTTAGATTTAGCCACAATAAATAACTGGTACAAAAACACAACAGGAGAAAATATTTCACGAAAAGACTTTCTGTTTCAATTAGCAGAAGAACTTGCTTCAGAATATCAGACTTCAAGGCAAAAACCACACGAAACCAATATACCAACCATAAATGCCACAGTTTCTATACGAAAATGGTGTCAAATAGGATATTGCAATAACAATAAAACTACAAATATTTGCAATAAATGCAAAAAAAGTCTATGCGGATAGTGTACACGCAGCAAAATCTACACATGTAGAAATTGTGAGCAACAAACTGTAAATAATTAAGTGTTTTGTTATTTGGAAATATATATAAATCCATTTATCTATTATAATTATTATTGTTCAACTCTATTTTTGTCATTTTTAAGAGTAAATATAGACTAGAAACCACAAGAAGCCTGTTTTTTATGCACCAGTCATTTTGACTGGTTTGGTAGAAATAGGTATATTCAAATCGCTGGTATATCTAGTGTTAATAAAATTTGTAATTGAAATTGTATTTATTTTGATTGTTCAAAAATCTAATAATTTTCAATAAATATATGAAACTTTTTTTCAAGTACTATGAAAGTAATATATGAATTGTGAATTTAATTTAAGAATATTTTTCTTATCAAGTTTCTTTTTACTTTACTAACAATTACAACAACATATACTTACTAATTAATTTTTCATTCAGTAAACCACAAGAGTTGGAGTGAAAAGAATTGAAAATGTGAAAAAATAAATTTAAGTAATTTTTGGAGATGTTAGCAATTAATTTATTTTAGACTTTGAGGCATGTAAAAATTAAATGAAAAAGTTGACATTCATCTTTGAAAATAACTTTTAATAAATGTTCATTGTTAGATGCAATTAAAAATATTACAAAAATAATAGAAAAATCTCAAAATTTTTAAACAAAACTATTAAATTTTACAAAATAATTTCAATAAATCACATACAAGACTGTAAACAAAGCAATAAATTTTTATTCAGAGAAAATACAATAATTGATTGGGCTTCAATGAATTTGATTAATATTTTCTTGATAGCAACCAGGTAACTAAGCAACCAAACAATTTGAAGACATCAGGGATCGATAAAAGAGTGAAGAAGTTAATAAAATTTGTAATTGAAATTCTATTTCTTTTGATTTTTCAAATTTTTAAGTGCTTTTATTTAAAGATTTCTTGGTCAGTAAACAAATTTTGATATTGATTTGTTCAGTAACTAATTATTGATAACATATTGTGAGTGCGTGTATAGTGAATAACCAAGTATTTTAAGGGGAAATGATTGAGAGAAAATTTTATTTTATTTTTAAGTGGGTTAAGTTGGTTGAACATCTGTGTCCAAAGGGTAAATATTTTCTAACATGAAATTGCAATGAATAAGATACTTTATAATTCAAATCTTAGTATGTATATAGTGAGTTGTAAAGTACTATCATAAAAAATAAACATAACTTTTATTTATAGTTTTACTATGCGCTTAGTGTACGAATATAAATAAATTTAAACTCAAAATATTATTTATCAAAATGTTAACAAAAGTGAATTAAAATGTAATTTTGCCTTTTCAATTTATTAAAATTATTTAAAGAAATGATTACTTCAACATGTTCATACAAATTCCATTCTTGAGATTCCATTCCGTCAATTGTGTTCAGTTTACTGAGATCGTGAGGAAGTTCGACTAATTTCACTTCATTTATAGAATATTCAGTTGCCACCGGAATGGATAAATCCTAAATAAACAAATATATTATTATAAATTATTTATTTCTAGCTGCCTCCAGTAGATGATAATTCTCAGGAACTCCAGTGACGATTTTATTGCAAAATTAGCACATTATTAAAATCCCAACTTTTGGGAATTTCATCCAAATTCCGAGAAATTAAAAATTATAATTAAATATATTTAAACTCAAAAACAATGAAAATATTTTTATTTTTAAATTCGAATAAAAAAATGGAGTTTTCTTAAAAAAATGTCACTGAGTAAGTTTACTTGAAAAAATCTTTTATGTGATTTTATTTGATTTAAGTTTAATTTTTATTTACACAAGATGTAATGCTATTTTATTATGTATATATTAATACATAAGTTATTCCTATTTAATATATGTTGTAGATGAAGTTCAAAATATTTATTTTATATTTTAAAAAATTGAAAAAATTGGTAGAAGAAAGCCACTCCCTATTCTTTAGTATTTCTATTTAATGTATTATTTTTATTTTATAATCATTTCTGTCCTGTAATGACAGTAAGTTTATGTTTGATATGTGTTAATGCTTCTTTTACATTTGTAACGTGAAATTCTAATGTTTTAAACAAATTGAAAGTAAAAGAAAAAATCTTAGTTAAAGTAGTACCAAAATTAAAAAACCACTAATTGTACTCGATATATTCTGAAAATTATTTAAAAGTTAGTAAAAACGTCAATGTGCTTGATTTTATTTTTACAAGTGTAAATATAAATGACCATATAAATATTATAGGTGTTCTTAAATATTATCTAATGTTTGATAGAACGTCACTCGGTTAAAAAAAGATTTGGACGAACTCGGACCAACCGAGTTTTTAAAATTATTAACTCAAAACCTCCATCCCATGAAAAATTCTATCAAATATCGAAAAATGAAATTAATAATAAAGTTAAAATTACAATTGCACTTTGTTTCTTTGCTCTGTCAACAATTCACTTTTCAGGTGTGAGGGAAGCATTCTATACAATGAACAACAACAATTTCCCAAAAAAGTAATCACGATGGGCTGAAAGTAGTATTGAAAAAAACAGATAAATATTTGTAATTTTTTCATAGTAGATATTTTTCCGTATAACCGAATATTTATCTACAAAGAACAAACCAAAATGTATGGTAAAGGCTTGACGACATCTGAACTAGGGAAAAAATAAATTGGTTTTAATTTGTGACAATGATAATTGTATAAGTTTTGTAATTTAAATAATTCTAAATAATTTATATACCATTTTTTAACCTTTAACTTTATGTCAAAGGAAAAAAAAGAGTATAAAATTTGAAAAAACTCAAAGCAAATTTGAATCGCACTCTGTTGCTAAATTCAATATAATAAACTGTTATTGTTATCATATTAGTTTTTAAAATATTGTTTTAATGAATCAAATAAATCACAGAGCCACACTTTATTTTCTTGTGGCATCTGATTGTGGCATCTTCATCATTTTAATTATTTTTACACATTAAAATTAAAATAAATGACTTTTATTATTCTCAAAAATTATTAAATTTTAATATTTGTAATTCTATTTATTAAATTTAAATAATTTTATATTCATATTATAAAACCGAGCAAAGACTGAGTTGGCTGATATATTCGTATACTAAAATTTCATGCATAAAAATGACTTTATTATATTTTTTTATGATAAATATAATATAAATTAAAAATACTTGACAGTCAAAAGGGAAATGTTGCAATTCAAGTGTTTCCCGAAAACAAGCTTTAATTCGCCTTTTTTCTGTTATGTAGGCTTCATGTCTTTTCTCTGAAAACGAAACTTCGTGGACTACAGATGATTTTGATTCTTGAAACATATTTTCAATTACTAACTTAGGATTCCAAAATGTTGACAGATTTATATCCTATATTTAATAAGAATATTATTGAAACAAAAGTGTTGTGAATATATTTAGAATTATTTTGATAAATTGCTTTATGAATTATAAATTTACATAAAAAAATACTGATAGTATTTTTTAAAACTTCAATATTATATTAATTATACTGTAGTTAATTTTGAGAGATTTGTAAGATTATTTTATATTAAATATATTTTAATTACACAATAATCTCCATATTTTTCTATTTTATGCAAAATTTAGTGTAACGTTATTTATTTGTAGATCTATGTATTAATAAATATTAACTTTATTATAATTAAAAATAAAATGGTACGATATTATCTCTCTATTTTCTTGAGAACTCAAAGTAAATTCATTGTAATTACAAATTAAAAAGTGTTAAATGATAATATTTGATAACTATAAAAGATATTGAAAGTTTATATATATTAATTTTGGGTTTGTGTGTTTTATTTACTTTTTCTGCCACTTTCTTTACAGTCGGTTTCAAAGATTCGTAGTGTTGTAGTAAATATTTATATATTTCACAAACTGCATTTTCATCAGTTTTAAATTTAATTATTCCTATATTATTTTGTATGATGATCAGTTGCTAAAAACTTTAAATGCAAAGTTCTTTTTACGAATATATTTTTAATTTGTTTTTGAGATATGCATTCATTTTTTTAAAAAATTAATTATACTAGAAATAGAGACTTTGGAATTATTTTAAAATCTTTAAAATTGAACGATTGCTAAATTTCATTGCAAGTTTGCTTGTCTTTTTTTTACCAAAGGACTCGTGTTTGGATATCTAATATTTTGTTTATTCATTTGTGCACCACGTAATCAATTTGAAAATTTTTCAAGAATATGATAAAAACAAAAATAAATTGATGAGTGGCTTATAATATAAATTATAATATAAACTTATTGGTTAATTTTCTAGATTATAAAAAATATTTATTTTTGAAAAATGTTTTATTTAAAATATCAAAAATCAACACCAGGATAGATTTTTGTTTATTTATTATTATTGTCATTATATTTTTTGTTTTATAGGTGCTGTTATTTTCAATTAGATGATATGAACAAAAAATTGTATTAAGTAGTTAAAATATAATAATGAAAAAAGAATTTTTAAAAAATTTGTTCATTTTATATTTTTATTTTTCATCAGTTAAATTTTTTGGAAAATTTTACATAATGCTTCATTTATTCATATTTAATCACAAAAATATATATACGATAAATGGAAAAATAAATATTAATAGTTTATTTATTAATATCTTTTTCTCTGAATATATATTATACTTAAAATGGTACTTTATTTGAAATTGTATAGAAATTTATTGATGTTAAATATTTCATTTTCAGCTTTTTATGACTTTCAATTTTATTTATTCACCACTAATTCTAAAAATTTTTCTTCAAATTAGCCATACTTAAAAATGACCCTGCCGAAAATAAGTAAATATGAAATAATAAATATGTATTAATAATGGGAAAAAATATATGGTTTTGTTAATAATTGTGAAATGAATAAATATTATTATTATTAAGGAATGTAATAAATTAGTTTACTTTCATATCTGTTCTATCATCAAGCAGAGGCTCCCTCCATTTTGCTTGAAGAAAAATATCTCCAGAGTAAAATTCATTTATCGTATCCACTTTGTAAATTTTGATAAAAACACATCTCAGGTATACCAGTTTCTATCAAAAATATGTTATTATTATTTTATGATCAAAATAATTAAAAATTTCAATAATATAGACATTTAATAAATGTAAATGCATAGTTGAAATAAAGTGTTCAGTATTACATTAAATAATTGAATAAAAAATAAAAAAATTGGTTATAAAAAAAAATATTTTAACAATTTAAACAAATTATAAAATAATAGATTCAATTTTAATTTACGGCATATTAAGATTCTAAATTCCTTTCCAATAGTTTCAAATACTATTGCCTCTGAAGGTAAATGAAGGTAATGAAGACAACTTTTCAACGATAAAAAATGTAAAATAATAATAATAATAATAATAATAATAATAATAATAATAATAATAATAATAATAATAATAATAATAATAATAATAATAATAATCATAATATATAATTTCAAAATGTTTGTAACTATAACAGTAACTAAAACCCAAGCCTATAAAGAAATATAAATACTCAATATACATAAATAATAAATAAATTATTGAAGTATGTTTTATGAAGTTAAATTAATTTTTTATTTTAAGTCAATCATATAGGTAATTTTTATAATTTCCGTTGACAAAAATGTTAGGCTCTGAACTATTACATCTTTGTTAATAAAAAATAATGAAATAAATATTTAATTAAAACAATAACAATTTTTGCTTTAATTCGTTAATAAATAAATAAAGGATTGCATGAATAAATATATATTGTTGATACTCTATGATTTTTCGTTTAGTCTACAATGAAATAATTTCTTCATAAAGATCTTTTTCAATAACTATCAAATTTGATTTTTATGTTGTATTTAAAAAAAACATCATTATTACTAAAACAATACTATTATTAATATTATTACTATTATTAATAAATAAAAGATTTAAAAACTTTTAACGCCAGAATTAAACTAAAAATAATTATTATTTAATTAATTATATATTTTATTTTAAATATTAATAAAAAAATTATAAAACTGATATATATATAAAATTTAAATGTTCTATAAGGAAACGAAATTAAAATTAAAAGTTAAACTTAAAGTTTCCATCAATGGTACTTAATTAATTTTACTTTTGAGTGTAGACCATTTATTATAATAATGCCCCATTGTTTTAATTTCCAAAAACCATGCCTGATTGGCATTAAGCCTATTTGAAAGTACGTGTAACTAAGAAAAGACATTCATTGTTATTTTAATCAGACAAGACTTTTTTTGTTTAAATGATGAGAATTATCATAAGAAGAAATTTTTGTGACAATGGACTTCAAAAATTTCTGTTTCACAAAGACAATTTAAACTGTAAAATTAATTTATATTTTCTAATAAATTGATGTTAAGTGAAAATTGAATAGTTAAAATATTTATTTCAATGGGTTAGATTATATACGAGTAAGGTCGTCGTAGGCCCTAGGCACTTTAAGAATTTGGATATCTGCATGACAGCATTTGTAACCCTGAAATTCATTAAATTAAATTCTGCACTAATTATTAAGTAATGACTAATGTAAATTGTAAAAATGTTTACAGCATTTTTGACCGCATTGCTTATGATTGCACCCAGATTTTGATATTTTTAATCTCAATTCACTTTTTGTGACATTTTATTTACTTTCCTATTTTTCAATATTTCTTCTAGTTAAAACAAAAAATGGTTTAGAATTTTTTAATGTTTTACAAATTAGTAACTTTTAATTAGTAATTACAAAAATAGTTTAAATTGTTGAAATCATGTCTGATGGATACCAAAGAAAACATGAGTCTGGATCTGAAAAAAACTAGTGAAAGAAAAAACATTAAAACAGATGAAGGGTTCGTTATTAAAATATATAAATTATGATAAAAAGCTTACAATTGATGATAACAAAAGAACCTCTCAGACGAATAGGATGCCTTCTGTAAAACACTGAAATATGTTCAATGGATATTTTTAGTATTTTCCCAAGAATAGGGCGTGACAGCTACAAGGATTTCAAAATTTCACTCTGGTTAAGTCCCTCTCACCAATAGCAGAGCATCTTGAAAAAACGCGATGCTTTGAGTGTCACCAATTCAAAACAACTACCCTTGAGCACATTCGTGGCTGATTGATATTTCGAACATAAAAGTGTCATGTACCGCTATTCCAAACCCAACCATCCGTTTTTACATGGCTTTAAAGGTTGCAATTGGTTACACACCGAACATTGTAAAGTTTCACGAAGTAGACGCTTATTCACCAACTAGAGGTACATCTGATGGTCGTTAATGGTTGTTATCTCGTCAAGTGTGCTCTCAAAATTTGTCATGGGCGTTAGAATTTTTTTTATAAATAATAGACTCAAATTAGTATTCATGTAAAAAAATGGACTTAATTAAGAATCATGTAAAAAATAGCTATTCTTTTTCTGATAACTGCTGTAAGTGGGTGGGAGAGGGCAGAGGTGTTGCTTCGAATGTCAGTTTTGCCATGTGCGCGTATCAATACTAGATACTAGCTGACCCGTACCCAGCTTTGCTCGGGAACATTTCTTTATTTATGACTTTCATGTTTAAAAAAATATATTCATTCGTAAATTTTAATTTGACCGAGACAAAAAATTTTGGACCGGGACACGGACCTCAAAACCTGGACATTTCCAGGTGTATTGGGCCGTATGGCTACCCTAGTGTACAGGCGTATTTCTTGTGGATCACGCTCTTAGTCCAAAAATGTAAGCAATCCGATAATACCAGTTCGGGAAACTACATAGTCAATCTATTTAAGAAATTTGCTAAATGATCTTTCAAACTTTGAAATACTGAACCTTAATACTTGGAAACCTACTGTAATGTGAAACTCAGTAGTCAAGCTTTTGATTTTGACAAACCCAAGTCTGACTTGGTGTTTAATTCAGAATAAATTATAAGATGAAACAGTTCGGACAGATTACAGTATTCAATTGCTTTCATATTTATACCAAAGAAATGAGCAACCCTAGAGAAACGGTCCGTCATACATTTTCTTTGCTCTCGCCTGAATGTCTAGAGTCCCTTTGAGCCAAGCTCAAGGATTGACAGCAAATCTCACAGTAAAGGTGTTTGACCCATTTTTTCATAACTCATATTGCAACCAAAATAAAACTCATATGCCTTCTTAACTAGTTCAGTAATTGTACGACTCTGAAATTTTATCTTCATACTCCAAACGAAAATCTACAACGAAATTAGCTAACTTGCTTTGTAGTTTACATTTACAATCGTGAAACTTGAGAAAGTGAAATTAAAACAAGCGAACCGATCTAAACTGATGGGGTATTGTAATACACGATTTTTGAATTAAATGATCAAAATGCGTTTCAAGCTCCAATTAAAATTGACCAATTTTTATTATAGAAAACACAAACTTATGAACTTTTCTTCTCTAATTTTTCAACCAAACAGGTTCTATAATAAATGTTTAAGTGCTGTGTTCGGGTTTTGAGGAGGTTTTATAGCTTTTCTAACAGCTTTCACATATCAGCTCTATGGTCATATCTGCCCAAACCGTATCAATTGGTATACAGGTGTTATGAATTCTATACTTAATTCATACGTTAGGGATATTTCCAGGATTTTCCCAGTGACTCAATCATTAGTTTTTAAAATATATTTTAATATTTGACATAAAATTAAATTCCTTACATGTCATATATAAAGTATTTTGAAATTAATTTTTAACAACTTCCGAAATAAAATAATCAATATTTCTCTAAATATTTTTAGCTCATTGGACTCAGCATAAAAGTAAAAATGATGATGATTTTATACTAATTTCATGTTACTGTAAATTAAGCATGCGTTCATTTAGTCAATGTCTGCACGTTTATTGCATCTGAATTGTATGTTAGAGTCAGTGATGCAGAGTCAGTGATCCAGTGGAATGGGAAGTAAATGCAGATATTATATGATTGTCTTCTCTTGCACTTCTTTCAATTGAAAGCGAATAAATGCGTGAAATGTCATTTAAAGATGTTTTTTGGTATTTTGCTCATGCGAAGAGTCCTGAAATTCATCTAATTTAGTCTACTGCGTAGACTTAAGAGCAAACCAACTAAACTAGAAGGAATTAATTTTGAATTCGCAATTTTAATTTTGGTTTTTTGTTTATGTTTTTGTTTATTTTTAATCAATCAACAACATTACAACAAACAAATTAAAAAAATAAAAAATGTAATTTAATTTTGTTCTTGGGCCCTAATTTTTCGAAAGTCCTAGGCACAGTGCCTACTGTGCCTACAGGATAAAACGGCCTTGTTAATATTCATGTACTGGTAAAAAGAAACATTTGCTTACTTTTACAGCTCATATTTTCTAGAAAAATGTTTTCCACAACTTTTAACAAAAATATATTAACAGTGTAATTAGGTCGTGAGAAGAGGTATTCTAGAAATTCGAGTTCTAAAAATTAATTCTATGAACTTTACAATATTTAACAAAGTGATTTAGTTAGAATCTTTGAGGTCGCAAACTAAATTTAATTTTGTTATCATAACTTTTTGTATCATAAAGAATAATTTACAACACTATATATATATTAATTATATAAAGCATACATCTGACTAAAACTCAATCCGGAATAGTTTAGCGACTTCATTACAAAAAACATTGGGATTGTATATGTTTAAAGAGTTATTACCTACAAAGGTGGGTTCCACTGTTTGTTTACAATCGAAAGTGGTTTTCACTCACACCCTCTGTCTCTACATTATCTTAGTCATTAAGCATCGTAGTATCAATTTGATACATTAATTATTCCAAAAAACTATCTACTTTCCCACGATAAGTATTTGATTACACAGATATCTCCATTTTGAGATATCTTCATTTCAGTCACAATTATTTAGATTTGTAATTTTTATCCACTAAATTTGTCTGAAATTTTGACAGTAATGCTTTATCTATTGTTTCTACTTAAAAGAACTCAGACAACAAGCGAAAACTCATTTTTTTTAGAGTGGCGCATTTTATAATTTTAAAAACCAAATTTTAATTTGCATATGATTCATTTTTAATGTCCCTCATCAATTTTGAATTAAAAAACACTTTACCCTATGCGTTACCAACAGCTTCAACCATTGGTCCACAATAGTAAAGGTTTGTTCATGAACCGGACAAACTATTACAATTAAAAGATGTGAAATTCAAAACTTAATTCGGCACATTTGACCACCAAAAATAGCAAATTGGTTGGTCTTGGGGCGCACTGAAAAAATCCACTTAAAAGAATGTAGGTTCACATCACTGCAAAACGTCAAGCAGCTCATGTTGAGCACAGACTGGAATCTAATGGATTACTATAAATTTAATCGCTGATTAACCCTTTCAAAGGCAAAGGAAACTAAAAGTGATGTAAAACTCAAAGTTTATTGATAACAATTATATTGTTACAAATGATCTATGGTTTCAAATACTATAAATTTGTTCTCTTGTGGCTCCATATATGTCAGTAGTTGTACCAAAAGTAAAAATGATTACTGACAGCGTTACACTTAGATATTTTTATTAGTTTAAAATGGTGTAAAGAATATTGCCACCACCTTAGAAAGGGTTAATAATAAGTTAATTGTAGTACACATGAATTCGCTGTGCTTGAATTTATCTTTTAATTTTAAAATTTATTTTACGTTGAATTTGTATTTAAAATTGAATAAAATAAAAATTTAAATAGAAAATTTGAAATTGTATTTGATGGTCCACAGAGGTTCGCGTATGTTTTTAAATTAAAGGTTTAAAGCATTTTTCAATGAAATTGTTTAATTTAGAAAATTCTGAGTTAATTACGTCAAATACATTTCCTTTCTGGATATTTAACAGAACATTTCTTTTTCCACCAACTGCCAGAAGATTTATGTAAAAGTCACTTAATTTTTAATCTCTTTTTAATTTTTTTATAATTTGAGTAAAATTTAATTTACATGTTTAGATGTAAAGCATTTCTTATCTTCACAACTGTTAGATAAATTAATGAACACTGAATAATAATGTTTATTAAATATTTATCAAAAATGGAATGAGATAAAAATTAATTGAATCATTACAAAATTATTTAAAAAATTTCAAGTATAACATAATTTAAGCAATTCGTTATATATAATAAATTACTGAATATTTACCTTAGACTGTTTATGGTTTGATTTAGATTCGACTTCCATTGCAAAACTCTGGATGCTGAAAAATAATTGAGAACAATACTTTGTTTTGGCCAATTGCAACTGTGGCCATTTGATTGGTTACAGCTTGCTAAAATCTATTGTAAAAATGATAGAATTGTTATAATAATCATATGATTCATAATAGTGTCTCACAAACTGTGTGCCGCGAAAGAATTCCATGTGTCTTACAAAATATTTTCAAATTAGCACTAGATATTCTGTTATCATAATTAAATTTTATGATAAAAAATTGTTCAAAATAAGAAACATGAGTGACTTCCAAATATTGTTGTTGAAATACATATTAATCCTACTTTGAACCAAATGCGAATTTTGCAGAAACAAGTTCACACATTCCATTAAAAATTATTTTATTTAAAATAAATATTTTATTTGCAAAATTTATATTTTACTATTTTTTGCTTAATCTTCAGAAGAAAAATTGAAGTGCAACAGGAAAAGCTTACAGATTTACAACGACACACAGAGAAAAGGTTTGCAAGACATGAAATTAATGTTTAAAAATAAATAATTATACCTCTTTAGCCTCGAAATATACCGGAACATTTATAAACACATTGTATGCGAGTATATTGTGGCGCGATTTCACGACACGCATTTTCATTAGAAACAGCCTTACGAACATTCTGGTCTTCCGTGGTAAAGCGATATAAAAAACATACGCACTTACAATGACCCGCATTTATAAGAAACCAGCCCTCAACTGCAAGTCTACTAAAACGTACTTTTACGTGACCCGCGCTTAAGTCACATTGCAAAAATCGTAAAATTACGTCAAAGACATACAATGTGTTAAAAATAAAATAATTATCAAAAAATTATATTTCAATTTAAATAAATTCATTTAATTTTTATACTAATATTTAACTTTGAAATGGTGCTGAATATATATAATGCTATCAAGAAATAATCTCAATTTAAAAAGGAAGGTAGATTATTTAAAATCTTCAACTCGCTTTTTGACATTGATGTATGGTGGCCATTCTCCTATTTTGGTATATTATTTGGTATATTTTGGTATATTATACACACTTTGATTATTGATTATTTATCAATTCTACACTACTGTTAAGTGATAATCAATATTAATTTGAAATAATAATTTTAAAAATATTATTCAAATATGAGTTAGAAGCAATTATATCAGATGAGTTAAAATTATTATTTTATTTGGTTTAATATTATATAATAATATTTAAGGTAACAGAATAATTGAATAACTTAATTATAATTTATGAATTTTTAGACAAAAAGAATTAGAATTATATATATATATATATATTCTATTTATTTTTACGAGTAGTAGAAACTAGTGAACTTTATTTTATTTATGTTATACTTGAAATTCAAAAAACATTAATTATAAATAAAAAATGAGTAGTGACTTTTGTGCCCCGGAAGTTTCTGGTACCTTCTCGAAATTGGCACAATCTTAATTTTTTATTTTCTTTAGTAGGTAGCTATGAGGACACTGGCCTACACATAAGTACCCCTACTCTCCCCCGCTGGCGATGGATTAAATTACATAATGACGTAATTAATCTCGAATTATCTTGAATACATAATTATGTAATCAAGATAATTAATTTTGTGTGCGCATCTTTTTTTTAAATTATTTTTGTATTATTTTAAAATCAAATTTTAGCTAATTTTTGAATTAAAATTGTTTGAAATATTTTTTTTTGAATACATTTTTTTCCTCCACAAAGTTTTTTCGGTCGCATTATAGTCAAGGGGTATTTTTGACTTTCGATAAAAATCCTAAAATAAAAATTGGTTTGAATCGCCTACGATGGTCATAGAGGATATTTTTTATCCACAAAATATTTTTTCGATCACACTATAGTCAGGGGTATATTTTGACTCTCGATAAAAAGCCTAAGATAAAAATTGACTTGAAACACTTATCAATAAAAAAGCATAGAAATATTTTCTCGATTAAAAAGCCTTAAAATATTTCTTTGATTAAAAAGCCTCAGTAATTTTTCTTGATAAAGAAAAGTATAAAATAAAATTGGTTCAAACGGCCTACGATGGTCACACTATAGTCAAGGATATTTTTAACTAGAAATAAAAAACAATGCCATATTTGGTCTCAATATTTTCTAAAGGTAAATGTAAGCATAAAATAAATCTTGGCTGAAATCGGTTACCGATAAAAAATTGTCAGGAGAATTTTATACGCTTGTTAAAAAAACACTCGTAATATTTGGTCACACAATTTTCATAGGCAAATTTAGGCTCTAGATAAAAATAAGTTAAAATACCTAAAGTAAATTAAAGTACATTAGAATACATTTAAGTAAATAAAGGTTCTTAATATAAATAAAGATACATTAAAGTACATTTAAGTAAATTAAAGTTCCATAAGTAAATTAAGGTGACTAGAGTAATGTATGGTAAGAAAGTTTTAATAAATTGGTAAGAAACTAGTAGTTATTGAGTAATGCTTATTAAAATTACCAAAGTTAAATATTTTTTGACAAGTTTTGATAGATCTTTAATAAAATTTGTTAGTACTTTGAATAAAAATTTTAAAAAATGTTTCAACATAGTAGCAAAATGCAAAAAAAATAGTACTTATCAATTAAAAAATTAATTAAATTAACTAAGTTGTAAAATAATTGAAAAAATTTGTCAGATCCTTTTTTAAAAATTTTATAAAATTATTAGATAATTGTTCTAGGTACTTGTTGAATGAAAATTAATGTATGTTATCGACTGCTCATAGTATTTAATTGTAATATTTATCTTCATTCCTGAAAATAATCATAAATATTTAAATTTTTCAGAAAATTGTCAATAAAAAACATAAATAATGCGTAACAAAAATTTTTAAATACCATTCAATTTTAGCTTTTAATTAAATTAAATACAAATATAATAAAAAAATCAAATAAATATATGAATACATGAATCAAAATTTTTCTTAGAACCGAACACGTATTTTATATTTTATTCAGATTCCAATAATATCATTAAAATCAACCAAAAACTTATTGATATATTTTGATAACCCTTAAATCAATGAAAATGTATCGATTTCACTAAGAATCCATCCTCTAACATAGATATCAAACCGAATAAATACCCCTAAAATTTCATAAATTCACATCTTAACCTATTGTTTCCTCCTAAAATAATATAAAATTTACTCACAACCAATCGTTTCCCTTTAAATGACAACATGTCCACTCTCCCAGCTAATGTTTTTTAAAATTCTTTTTCAAAGTACTAAGAAATTTTCTTAAAGATCTATCAAAAATTGTCGAAAATAATAAAATTTTGGTAATTTTAATACGTATTTCTCAAAAAATACTATTTTCTTACCAATTTATTGAAACTTTCTTTAAATATTTTTTTTTAAAGTACTAAAAAATTTAATCAACAACCTATCAACTATTATACAACTAAGTTAATTATTATTTAGGAAGTAATTTGTTACATTTGGTACATGTTATCAGTATCTATATGTACATTATTATTATTATTATTATTATTATTATTATTATTATTATTATTATTATTATTATTATTATTATTATTATTATTATTATTATTATTATTATTATTTTTATTATTATTATTATTATTATTATTATTATTATTATTATTATTATTATTATTATTATTATTATTATTATTATTTTTATTATTATTATTATTATATTATTATTATTTTATTATTATTATTTTATTACTAAGGATCTGTTGCTGCAGAGTGGAGGAGATGGGTTGCTCTTGCGAATGTCATGCAAAAAATAAATTTGTCATGTTTTTTGATATATTGTGAGCGTTTGACCTTCAATGATCATCTCAATTGCATTAATTGTTGTTGATAACGTGCCCCGGTAATTGTCTCTTTAAGGTGGAGCAGTTCACTCCAAGCTGATCCCACTAGATCTTGTCATGAATATTTGGTTTGTTTGTTGAAGTTAATGCATGACCGGACGTAACAAACGAATTTCTGAGCTTTTTATAGCCGTATTGGATTTACCATTCGTCCCCTTTTACGATTTGATTTTGTCTTTTGAGTATCTGTTTGAACGTGAAAAAACTTCGTTTGTTGTCTTTAGGATTGAGTTCATACTGAACTAAATTTCTTTGTTTTCCTGCATCATGCTCATGATCTTGTAACGGTTTGAAATCGCTTGTTGAGTCATTCCTAAGGTTTCAGCCAGCTCCTCTTGAGTTTAGCATGACTTTTTGTGCAATAACGCATTCAACTCCGCGTCTTCAACAGTTACTTCTCTTCGAGTTCTTTGTCACTTGTGTCAAAATAGCTAGTTTTAAAACTCTGAAACCAGTACTTATATGATTTTATTGATAGAGTATGTTTTCCATATACTTCAAAAAGACATCGATGTTCATCATCTGCATTTTTTAAAAATTAAAACAAAACAGCAGTGCTTCCCGCAACTTATATTTTGTTGGCAGAATAGTTGACCTAGTTGTTTACACTTCAACGAAATGACATACAAATTTTTAAGAATAAACTGATGATGCTTTAACACTTATTAGGGTTACCAGATGGTCCGATGCGATTCAATCTTAGTTACGCCATCTTTTGATAAATCCTTCAAAACTTATTTATGTACCTAATATAAAACTGAGTTATTAAACCCTATTGCTGCATCTTGCTATGCTACCGAGTAATAGAAAAGTGGAAGATCCTATTGCCCAAACTGTCGGCATTAATTTTAATTTCAGAATTTCTTGAGTACTCGTAATCTAATAGAATTCCGTAGTAGAAACGTTTTCAGATGGTTTTGTGTTTTTTAAAGTCTTTTAAGCCTATATTGGTGAAATTAATTGACAAGTTGTTTCGAAAGATGTGTTTAGCAGCAGCTAGTATGTATAGTAATTACCAATCAGAAATAACTATTCGCGTGATTTTTAAAATTATTTATAAATTACAAACTTGAGTGATTTGTAATTTATTTAGAGTAGATCAATGGATGCCCACTAACTCAGGCCCACCTTAAACCTATCTAGGTCGAATCGCAATTTTATGTAGGTCAAGAAAAATTATGCATAAATTATGTTTTTAGCATATATACTTTTCACTAGGCAGCCATTTCGTGTAAGACTTTAATAAATCACTTGAAGCCAAAGTGCTCAGTAACTTATAATTAATTCCATGTCTAATTGCAGTCTGTTATAAGTGAAAAATATCTATAATAAAGAAATTAATGCAAATGTATTTATTGCAGTCAGAAACATGAGACATTTATAAAAAGACGGATATAAAAAAACATCTGTATAAATCCATCTAAATTACTTACAAATTAACAACTAATATTTTTTGTATTGGGATATTAAAAATACCAATCACAGAACTCTACAAGTGAGAGTGACGTGCAAATAGTCTGCTTATAGCATATTCAATTTGTAAATGGTGCATTTTGATTTATTGCCGTGATTTTTGATCATGAATAACTTTTAAATTGTTGTCACACATTTTGTTATAGGTAAATATAGAAGGAAATTAAAGGCTGAAAGTATAAATAAATTTATTCACATCACAGCCATTTTGATAAATATACTGGTAGCTTTGTCAAAAGGTCAAATCGGTAAAAAAACAGTAAAAATGTTATGAAATTCTATGATGAAAATAAAATTCAGCGTATCTGTTATAATATGGTGTGAATAATAAAGGCAACTGAAGTGGTTTTAGCAAACATCACAAAATAATTTTTCTGTTTCTATTTTCTTTATCATTTCACTAAATTCTACGTCTTTTGCGATCATTTCTCTTCTTCTTTTGCCAGCCTGAAGAAAAACAAAATAATAATTCAATATAACCTGCAATTGTATAATAAAATTCTGAATAACGAAAAATCAGAAAAAATATATGATCTCCATGTAGTTATAGTTATTTCATGCGAAGTTTCGGTATTGATTTTCTAAAATGTCTATGAGACCCAGCACCGTAATTAGCGTTTCCCGTGACCTGTACAATATTTTTACTGTTCATATATATTTTGGTAATAGTACAAAGCTTTTTTCAATTTCAGGGTCTCTCCGATCTCTGGCCTCTGTGCACGAGCATATGTTGCAAATGCTTAGTTACAGCGCTGATTGGATTCCGCATGCATCTTTCTTTTAGTTCATATAAACATTTAATCATGAATATTTAGATTTTTCTCATGCCAAGTAAAAATAAATATAACCGTGGATATAAGTTACAATGCGGGAAAATCTATTAGTGAGAAACAGGCAAAATGTATATTACATACGTGATTACAGCACATGTGACATTATTTATCATTGGGTATAAATTATTAGCAATGATATAATCTGAGGACCCAAAAATTCAAGATTAATCAATGGAATATATAGGCAATCATTTATTATAATTAAACGGTTTGTATAATATAACATATGGGGGGGGGGGGCAGGGCACTCAAATATCTTAATATAATATTCATAATAAAAGATAAAATTAAAGAAAATAAATCGAAAATATTTTCATAAATAAACGTAATAAATTTCTGAGGTAAAGCATTGGATATTTATTGAATTCCGGGATCAGTTAATTTATACCACGCTTAAAGGTTATTTGACATCTGCACCTTGAAAAGTTATTAAGTAAATTGGTTTTTATTCAAAAAACTAATTTGAAGCATGCGCCTCAGTTTTGTGAGATGACATTATTTGTTAAACTAACGCTAGAATACACTGTTATAAGCAGTAAAAAGTGTCCACTTGCCGATACACTCACATATACTTATAAATGGCATTCAGCATTCAAATCACTGACAATAATTCTGAAATACTTGACACAAAACAACAGTTCATTAGTTTTCAGTTTCAAAATACACAGACATTCGAGAAGAATTATTTGTATATATTCTTATTTTGTATCGAACAATAGGTGGTTAAGATAACTTAATTACCACAGCTAGTTAGAAATTTGAAGGAAATGTGGAAAATTGTGTGATTATTGCTATAGTAGATGTTTGATAATGTTTGGTAAAAAAATTCCATTACAGCCATAGTTTGTAGAAAATATCCAAAAAGTTTGTTTATTTAATGTTGGCGTAAAGCACATTTTAAATACTAAAACATCTCGTATTGTTTCTGTTTCTGGTGAAGACATTCTAGAAAATGTAGGACAATTAGAAAACTTGTACCAAAATCAAACGAACAGTGTATCAGTTGCTAAATGCTTCCTAAACAATACTTCAACGTTTCTGTGCATAGTTTTATCTGGAATTGCTAGTTTTCTCTTAAGATTCGTTTTTTACTGATGTTAACAAACATCTGTACAATATTCTATTGCTTTATTTTTTGTGGAATTACTAAAGTAAAGAGAAAAAGATCAAGAACTTTCAATTTTTATTGTTTTGTTTTAATGCTTTGTTAAATAGAATCCACTATACGGTGGTCATATAAGAAAAGACGAGTTTAGGTGATGTAATTAACCTATTCATTAGCCAGAACTGCATTATACCTTAGAACGTTTATTCAATACATTAATGAGTATCAAAATATTAATTCATCCAACTACTAAAGACCGTTTATAAGGTTTATGAAGGTTAAATGTATTCCTCAAAAAATATTTCAGCGCACAAAGATGAATTCAGAGGTAAACTATTAAAATTATTGCATTTGTCATTTTAATAATGAGTTCAAATTTCATAAAATAAAATTTAACTATATTAATTGTTTTTGACATTCAGTGTTTTTGAATTTTCTTTGAATTTTAGGATGTTGGATTTTAGGATGTTTTAAATCCTTAGGAGAACCACTACAAATTTCTCATTATAAAATTTCCACCTACTACCATGCATTGATGTAAATATTTATGAATTATCATTACAATTATTTACATTTAAATTGCCTTTCATTTCGGAAAGTAGTTATTTCTTGAAATATTTAAAACAAAAGAATATTTAAAACATATTTTAAATATTATAATTAAAAAACAATACTAAGTAAATGTTGAAACTTACATCAAAGTATATTGTGAGACCTACCGCAAGTATTGCCAATCCGTAAAATACTACTAAGCTTGGAATTAAGTATTTCTCTATTCCTTCAATTGCTGTTGTCGTTATAGTACTATTGTCAGAAAATATTTTTGTAAGAAAAAACAACGATGTCGAAGCATGCCAAATACAAAGACACATTATCATGACAATGTTACCCAGAATTGCCTTGTCCTATATAAATTAAATATTTATATAAAAAAATATGTACAGTTTTATTTTAAAAATATATTTAAACTATAAATAAAACTTCATATGATTTTCATCGAAGATTTCTTTTCATTTTCTAATTAAATTAAAAAAATCTTTATCATGAATTAAAAAAGATATTGATTTTTTGATATTCACGAATTTTTGAGTCACTTTTTTTAAGGCTATGCCAAAAATCCGAGCATTTCAAAAATGCATTAATATCTTAATTGATTAATAATCAAAAATAAAATTAATTTTTAAAATAAATTTTAAATTTCAAAAATTATTTTAATATGAAATCACAACAAAAATATTCAAACATAGAAAACAACATTTGAAATTGGAGTAGAAATTTTGTGTAAAATATAAAAATATATATTTAATGGAATTAAAATAAACAGTGCCGCTACTACAGTCTCCACTCGTAAATTTCGAGGTGATAAAATTCTCCAATATTTAAAAATCGTTAGTTGCACCTTGAATAAATTTACACTTATGCGTATTTAAAAAAGAAATTTAAAAATAAGAAAAATTTAAAAATTAAATGTTTCTTTCTTTGATGCTTTAGTATTCATAAAATTATTATTAAATTAATTAGATTAATAATAAACAAAAAAATCAAAATATTTATTAATTTTAATTTGTTAATGAAATATGAACAGTTTTTCAGCGAAACATTTCTTGTGAAAAATAAAATTGTAACATCTGTTATATAATTTGAAAAACGATATATAACCCAGCAAGAGGAAGACATTTTAAAAATGGTTATTTTATTAATAGAAAAATTGGTGCACAATGAAGTAAAAAATCCACACTTTTCCGGAAAATGGTCTAAATTGCGGCAGTAGAGTTAAGGGCAGAAGTTCATTAACCCCTGATTACTTTAGGATAAGTCTTGAAAACTCATTTCCATACATAAAATTTCCATATGTTTTTTGTTATACATATATTTTTTAAGCCTATCATAGTCACCATGAATTTAAAATAAATGTGAAAAAATCTAATATGAGTCTATGTGACTCATCGCATACGTTAATGTAAGTATATTAATCCAACATAATAAGGGTTAAAATTTGTCTTGTTTTATCGTTTATAACAAAAGGGCATTGGAAATTAATACAACCCTTAGGAAGCTTACAAGTTTAGTAATATGTATAGGCTTAAATTTGGAAGAATGACTATAAGGACACAGTGCCCTGAAATGGATCTGTAAATCAATTCTATAAGCCTTTATGAAAAAATTGAATGTAATGAAGTCAATATAACTTCACATCACTTAGTGAATAATAGAAAAATGATGTTGTGATAAATTTCGGCATAAGATGTAATAAATCATAAATTATGTAACGCTGTAATTTGATTTGTGTTTTAAAGGTTTCTTGTAAATCTTTGTGTACAGTAAAGTAATTGAAAACTTTTATATCTTATTTTTATTGTTAAAGAGACAAAAGTAGACAAAGTTTATTCTGACGACAAATCTCCAACACACTATTTAATAGCTCAACAATAGAGTTTATTGGTTTACTAATTATTGATACAGAATACCTTCAGACACACAAACGTACCAAAATTCAAACACAATCATAAAAATATCATAACCAACCTCTAATCTCCATACTACAATTTTGATATATTATTACATAATTTAATTATTTTATTTAATTGTACATAGTTGTTTAATTATTCTTTTTTATATGTATTATTATTTATTTTTTCCGCAAAAAACAGTAGACACTAAAGCTAGGGTCGGAGCGGAAAATGAAAATATTTACTAGTCATTTCAGAGGTTATTCGAATAGCTAATATTTTATATAAGCAATATAAAGAATAACGTTTTTCCTAAAAGATTAAATTTCACTTTTTATCCTTAAAAAAGATCATTTTAACCTAAAAATATTTAAAAATATTGTGTTTAAAATTGCTTCATTTTTCTTTTAAAAATGTACAGCATAAATGAATTATATGTTTTTTATCTTGAAATTTCTTCCTTTTGTCATCATAGCATTTCACATCGAAAAGCTTTTCTTAAAACCAGCCGGGTAGCATTTTAAAAGTTCAATGTAAGTAAAAGGAGTGATCTGACAGTTTTGCCATTTTTTCTGATTTTTAGCAAGTCAAGCTGTCAAATATTCTTTAATATGCGTCGTAGTTTCTAATATTTAAAGTTTTAACAAAAGATCAGATACATTTAAAAAGAAAGATGTCCTATCACTTTTTGATGGCAACATTATTATCAGCGATGAAGATAGTAAAGCCCTTAATAGAAACATTTTATTAGATTCAGTTTAGGTTTCACAAGAAAAGAGTAATAAAGGTTTTTAACAATAGTTTACAATGTTTACTACTTCAACGTTATTCTAGTTTAGAAATGTATGGTTTATGGTTAACTCAATTTATAGACAATACCCGTTTCAGATTTGATTCGGTGAAGGTAATAGAAAAAATCTTTCTAACCGAAACGGTTAGGTGAAATTCTGATTGAAAATGGTTAGATAAACGCTATTTTGATATTTAGGAATTTCAAAGTTATATTTCACTTTAAATTTAATTATATTTACACCTGTAATATAAAAAGACAATAAAATGACAATCAAACTTACCAAATATGTCAAATAAGGAATTTTTGGTAGATTTTGACTGACAGCAACTTTGAAAGTGACACTTGTCAAAAGAGTGGTCATACACAAACCTAATCGGTAATATGTGTTTGTTTGAGGTGCAATAGAAAAACTGGTGAATGTCAAAAGGAAAAACATTGAACTTATCATAATATGATTAATCAAAAAATATTTAAATCTTCGGCTTGCGCGACATGTGAAAGTCATTGTTTGGCGCTCTCTTGGACCAATATTGCAGTCATTTATGACAGTTTTACTTTCAACCTAAAATTTTATTTTGAATTAAAAACTATTTAATTTATTAGACATTTACAGTAGTTTGCACTATAATAATTCAAAATATACTTGAAATTGTACTTTATAATTTGATTGAAAGAAAATTTTTCCTAGTAAAATATTTGTTTTAAATATACTACTTCTGGCAATTGTTAAGTAGTAAATAAAAATTTTAAAAATATGAATTAGTTTTAAATTTTTATTTTTAACACAGTTTTAAAGAATCATTTTTTTCTTCGTCTTAACAAAGTATTTTATGATGACGTAAATCGGAAACCGAATTATGTAGGTATCCAAATTCAGTATTAAGTTAATAGAATATGTAGTTCAACAAATAATGTTAAAGTTACAAATCGCTCTATAAATGATGTTTTGACAAAATCTGTAGAAAACAGTATAATAAATCTAAAAAATATACTGTTACTGCTATTTTGATCATAGCTCTATCGAATTTCATATTTCCTTTTGTGTTACTAAAAGATATCAAAATATTAAAATGCACTTGTTAAAATCGTGGATACCTTTTAATTAATATGAAAGATATAAAAATTCATAAAAGTGAAATATATTCAAAAGAAAATAATACGAATAATGTTCATAAAAAAAGTAAAATCTTATCAATCAAATTCTATGATTCAGTGGGAATTATATTAGATCTGATAGACAAAATTTGTAAAATTAAAAAGAAACATAAATATATAAAAAATTAGAATATAACGATTTAGCAAGATAGAAAGTATTTATATGATGTTACGTCATATCAAATATGTAATTTTAGAAATATATTCCTGATAATCACAAGTTATATATTAAAAGTAAAGCTTGATACGTATTTAAACAAGAAAAAAAATAAAAAGTGTTTTCGGAGTTTAATAATATATCACACTACCTTAATAAATGAAAATCCGGATCAAATATATAAAAAGGGCAGTAGACGTAAGAAAATTAATCATCAAGACAATTAGAAAAGAATAATAGTAAGGATATTATAAAATTTAAACAAACTTCTGATAATTGACATGTAATCTCTGATAGGCAACAAAGCAAAGGAAATTAAATCAAATATTTTTATTAGTCGACAAATGAATAGAATTATGATATCCTACAGGAAACTGATCAAAGTTTTGATAGTGTAGAAAGTTCTTTAGCTTTTTCTTCTAATCTATTTCCTAGTTCCAATCATCCTATTTACATATTTTAACGCTTTCGTAAATTTAAACTTCAATTTAATTTATTAGTTATTTGCAAAATAAATTTTATTCTTTTGGAAATGATATTATGTATGAAATATTTATAATGTTTTTAAAATAGTTGTTTTCATGATTGATAAGTAAAGATCAAGCAAGATTTTAAATCACAGCCCTGTTCAATGAATATTCAACTAGTATTAATTTAGATTATGACTCTGATTTAAATTTTATTTAAACTGATATATTTCGACAAATTCACTGTCATCCAGGGCTTCAGCAAGGGGAACGATTAGAGTGGTAAATCCCCCACCAAATTTTAAAAGGAACTAAAACAAAAACTAGTATTAGTTTTGGGCGAAAATTGTATTAAATAAAATTAAAATATACTGTAAAATGTAATTTTATTTAAATCTATGAAGTTAATGTTTTGTAATTTACCGGTCATTTTAATTCGGTAAATGAAAATCTAAACTTGTGTTTATATGTTTCTTGGGTTAGAGAGCCATTGTAC
This sequence comes from Schmidtea mediterranea, assembly GCA_022537955.1. Classification (NCBI taxonomy): domain Eukaryota; kingdom Metazoa; phylum Platyhelminthes; order Tricladida; family Dugesiidae; genus Schmidtea; species Schmidtea mediterranea. Next base: position 242,482,291 of record CM039680.1, on the reverse strand, counting down.
ATCGTATGGAAAGCGCCAGTTACGTAGCGTATGTGATTTGTGCTCTGTAGTTTTATGAAATTTTTAATATTATAAAATTATTGAAACATTCATCCTTTACCATGAACAGGTGATTCAATTTTTATATACAAAATCACCTGTAAAAGAAAAAGTCTATAAATTTAACAATATTGTTATAGTTTCCCGTTTATAAGATGGGTTTTCAATACATATTGAAAATTAATTTAAAGTATTATATTAGAAAACAATAAAGTCTTTCGGGTATTAATGAAATTTGTAAAGTATTAATAATAAATTTTGTTTAGAAAGGAGGCTGTAAGATTTTTATAGTTAAAATTTACTTGTGCAATATATATATACATAAAATCAATAAAACCCTTTTATGAAAAGTTTATTTTGAAAATCCTCACTCGAATTGTTTTACTGTATAAGCCTATGTCATCATGATATATAAAAACAATAAATTACATAGATTTAAAGTTACTTATTTTAAAATTGTAATGATAAATTTATAACCTTTAAAATTATAAATTTATTTAAGATTTTTAGAATATAGTTATTTATTTTTATTTTTTTTCATTTTATTTTTAACACATTAGTTGCTATGAGACATGCATATCTTTTCTCAGATTTTCGTGTGTTTGAGCCGCGAGACACATATGTTATGCCTCAATAACCCCAATATATTTAGCCGCGTGGACCTGCATTACGTGTCTCACTGCGCATTACAAGTAATATTAGCCGAACAACTGACTTGGCCCATGAGTACAATATTTTCTTAACATTGTGAAAGCTAACGTGTTAAAACACTCTAAATATTTTTAATTTAAATATAGAAACAATAATTGTTTAAAATACATAAATATATCCATACTATTTTTGTGGGTTTTTGTAACTGATGATGACAGTTATTCTGTAGTAATATATCGTAAAACGAGTGATTTTTTTCTTTTAATTAAATATAAAAGAACATTTTTTATTAAAGTTAATAATTTATTCATTCTTTTAAAATGTTATTCTGTTTTCATTGATAACATTTTAGACATAAACACAAAAGTGTGTTTACTAATTAAAATCATCTACTTTAATCAACATTGAGCAAGAACCTGAAAACGTAACAATAGCCACAATAACAATGGCCATAAAATAAGTTAATAAAAGTTAAGAAGTTAAATGAACTTCCCATTTTGTATAATCAGTGAACCAGCAAAGAAAGTCATTACCGTGCCAGTATTAAAAATAAATCTAATAAGAGTTTCTTTAAAAATAAAATATAATTTCAAATATTAACTATGCTAAAACTATTTTAATTATTTTAATTCATTTTCGGTTTTTGTTGTTTAAAAAAAATCATTTTTCTCTAATTTCATTTAAATATTGTATTATTCAATTTTAAAATTTTACAAATGAATTAAAACAATAAAAAAAATCCATGATATAGCAAAATATATATTTTTTCAATATAATTAAAAATAAAAAAATAATTTACCTCAACATGCTCATATAAATTCCATTCTTGTGATTCCATTCCATCAATTGTGTTCAATTTGCTAAGATCGTGCGGACATTCAAGCATTTTTACTTCATTTATGGGATATTCTGTGGAGACTGTTATTGATAAATCCTATTAAAAATTAATTTTCAAAATATTTTATATTTAAAAGTCATAATTATTATTATCATGAAAACATTTAATGCTTATGGATGTTTGAGAATTTAAATAAAATTTATTTATAATAAAACAAATCATTTGTTATTAATAGAATTTGAAATCTGAAAGCCGAAATTCAAACTAAAAATTGCTTTCAAAATTCGTATCATTTCTAAAGATTTTAAAATTCTAAAAAATATATATTTTAATATTTTGAATTTCGCGGTTTTAATTTTTAAAAAGGCCAACAAATAATCAAAAGATCAGAAATTTAGTAGATTTCTTCTTAGATTTGAGAATTGGATGTTTTTCTTTAATTAGCAATATCTCTTTATGCCTGAAAAGTTTTTTTTTCCTCAAATGAATAAATAAATCTTAAACCACTTGATAAAAGACATTAATTCTTATAATGTCACTAAATAATTCGAAAAATAATTTTATTCCAACAATTTCTGAATTATCATTCATTTGAACAAAATCTTTACTTCAACAGCTTAAATTGTGAGTCACAGAACTTCTGGTGTTAATTGGATCCATTAAAAAGTCAATATTTAGAATGCAACGTTTATTATCTTTAATACAATAATATATTTTAACAAATTCATAATAATTTATTTGAGGAGTTTCTATAAAAATAGTTAATGCATAAGTAAGGATTCCATAAGTTTTAATTCCATAAGTTTGGATAACGTACGTTGTATTTCATTTAATCTAAAGATTTGTTTGTTTAAAGAAAATCAGAGTCAAGATTCTATATCTGAGTATTATCTTCAACAGATCTTATTGCCAAGTAATAGTCTTTATAATCTATGAAGCATACCATATAGCGGCAAGTAATATGATATTTAAAACAAACATTTTTTAAAAATATTTAGAAGACATTCCTATAGGTTGTGGTTTACATGATATGCTCTTCTTAAAATAAAGTTATATGCAATGTTAATCAGGTTTTTATTTAAAATTGGTAAAGTTGTATTTTTATAATAAAATATAAAATAATAAAATTTGAAAAAGGTAATTAAAGAAAAGTTAAGTCAAAACTATGGTTTTCATATAGAATGTATAAAGAATAATTTACACATGAAAATATTTTAGAATATTTTAAACGAAATGTTTTAAAGCCATTGAATTACTAACATATCCAATAGTTATATATTTTTTAATAACATTTCACTATGATCTCGATGTTTGATGACTCATGCACGACTGTTTGGTGTGATAAAATAAACTTGAAATCTGTATCAATAATATCGCTTAAATTAATAATATTATTCTTTCTAGATTATTCAATTAGAAGAACTAAAAATAGTATTGTATATCTATAATACAATTATTGTTTTCCTCTTATTTTAGTGTAAAATAAAATACGGTAATTACATAATAATAATTATGTGTTCTAAAATTAAATTTTTTACTAAATAATATTAAAACAAATTCGATGTTTAAATTTAACTTGACAATTTTGAAATGGTTTATGAAATTGGGCTGGCTACATATCTGGTTATTTATAAGTTAACTATTTTCAATAAAAATAAAAAAGGAATTTAAAAATATAATTAATTATTTTAATTGAAAATGCTACAAACTTGGCAATCAAACGGAAAGTGTTGCAATTCTAAAACTTCACGAAAGCCGCCAGACACACGCCTTTTTTCTGTAATGTAAGCTTCACGCGCCTTGCCAGAATAGGAGACTTCGTGAGAAATTGAAGATTTCGTTTCCATAAAAATGTTTTCTATTGAAATTTTTGGATTCCAAAAGCTAGACAAACTGATGTCCTGAAAAAAATTGTTAATAAATAAATTAAAATCGAATAAAGATTTTATTTATCTTATATTAAAAAGCAATTTAAATTGTTGATCAAATAACTATGCGCCTATAATTGAAAGTCACTATTTCCTCGATTAGTTGCCGATTGAGACTTGATTCCGGTTCTACTCATTCATCACTGATATGGGAATCTGTGCTGGAGACCAAGAACTGAGATTGAATTTCGAAATCGGATACTATTAACTTTGCCGATTTTATTTCTCTCAGCAAATAAAAACGAAGTCACACTTTTCATTCTCATAGTATATCCACATTTCGTTGCATTAATGTCTGTTATAACAGAATCAACTGACAATCCAATGTCATTAAAAGAATTGAGCAAACTGTCACCTGTTTTCTCTGAATAATGTTCATCCTCTTCTGTTCAAACCATTCTCAAATTTTTGAAGTAATTCCAACCAGTTTTCAGTTCATTCATCAATTGAGATTTAGATGGTGTTGATAATGCTAACAAATCGTTATGGTGAGATTCTTCAATCGGAGATAAACCTCTTAAATACATAAACTGAACATTCAAGTCAACCCATTTTAAAAAACAATTCACAAATGACATCGAAGAACAAAAAAAATTTTAAAGAATTTTAAAATTTATTTTTTAAATAATTTAACAAAATCTTCCAATTTACGAAAAAAAGTAAAGTAAATTGATTTATACAAACAACAAACTTTTACAATATTACAATAAACATATAATTTTTGTTAAACACTATTTGACCTAAACAGTCACAATTATTTTTTTTTCAAAATAAAATATATAATAATTGTACTTTTAAATAAGAATAAAGTCAAATCTTTAGATATTTACATTTATTTATTTTATATTGCTTAATATATAAATTGCAAAGTTTTTAAAAAAACTCATAAAAAATACAATTTTTAATAAATTATATTGAAATTTCATGGCATTATTCTCATTATTATTATTATTATTATTATTATTATTATTATTATTATTATTATTATTATTACTATTATTATTATTATTATTATTATTATTATTATTATTATTATTATTATTATTATTATTATTATTATTATTATTATTATTATTATTATTATTATTATTATTATTATTATTATTATTATTATTATTATTATTATTATTATTATTATTATTATTATTATTATTATTATTATTATTATTATTATTATTATTATTATTATTATTATTATTATTATTATTATTATTATTATTATTATTATTATTATTATTATTATTATTATTATTATTATTATTATTACAATTAGTTATTATTAATTATTATCATAACATTTAAAAATAGCTTCACATTATTTATGTAACATTAGCACAACTTTACAAACATAAATTCCTGATAAGTCACGTTTAAGTTTCCATTAACTTATAAATGTCATTTATTTCCATAAATAATGGGAATTTGTAGACTAATTGTATTCATTTTAATGTATTGTCACTATCCATTATTTTTCTCTATTTAATTTTTTTCTGATATATGTTAATAATTGTCCAATTGTAAATATTTTTCACCAAATTATTTTTGTGTCATTTTATTTATATGAATTTTGAAAATTGTTATTCAACTTTAATTGGTTTAAACGAAAAGTTAAAACTCTCACCATTTTTAACCAATATTTTTTATTATCGAATATCTTTACTTGGAAATAATATTTATTTTATTTTTAAATGAATTCCAATTACTTTTTTAAATCAACAAGTATTAAATTAATGATGTTTTTTTGATGATTTTTGAAATAATTTATAAAAATGAAAATAATATTTTAGAAATATATTTAAAGTAAATTATAATTTAACTATCATAATAATTGTTATTTTTAAATTTTGATATTTTTGTAAGCAAAAGTCTGTTTTATTGGATGATAACAGATCAGCACAAATTCTTTAATGAATTTACACAGTCTTTATCGTATATTAATAAATGTTAATATTTTTTAAATATTATTAAATTTCTTTTTTATTTTAAGGATTTTTAAAGAACTAAAATAAAATTAATAAATTCAGTGAAAACAAAATTTTATTGGAAAAATTGTCAAATGTTATTTTTTGTAATGACGTTTTAAAGACTTCTTCCAGAAATATACACATTTTGAAAAATTCGCAATGAATATGTATAATGTCTAAATTATGGTTTATTGGCATTTTATTTCCCTAAAAAGATTGTGCATATGCATCACTAATCCGAGTTAATAATACATCTATTATAGAAACAAGTGCATAATACATCCATTTCCGGTCAAAGGCAAATGTCACTGAAAATGATTAATGGAAAACTATTCCAAATTATTTGACAACATTATTACAATCAAATCTCAACAAAACTGTTAAAAGCTTTTGTAATTGTTTTATTAAGTGATATTAATATATTATATATTTGGGTTATATAATATATTAATAAATTCAAAATAATCATAATATAAAAATTTATTATTAAAACAATAACGTAGGACTTTTGTAATATAATTAAAATGCGTAATAAAATATATTTGTTAATGAAAAATTAAATTATTAAAAACATATTAAATTAGATGAAAAATTGATCAAAAACATTTCAAGGTCATTTCAATGTCAAATACAGTATGTTAAGGTCATCAAACATTTAACTTAATTTAATTATATTTATTTTAATATTTCCTTTTATTCATTAATTATTTTGTTAAAATTTTATATTAAATATATTAAGATCATATTTACTTTAATGTCTGATCTGTTATCCAATAGCGGTTCTCGCCATTTAGATTGAAGAAATATTTCCGCAGAATAAAATTCATTGACTGTATCAACTTTGAATATTTTGATAAAGACACATCGAAGATATACAAGTCTCTAAAATATACAAATTTTAACATATATTTCAAAGAAGTTTCATTTGTGACTTTTTTTCGTGATTTGGATGAAGTTAGCTGATAAAATTTAATGGAAATAAATAAAATTCTATATATTTGAATAGACAATTAAATCTCTAGACAATATAAATATTTATTTTTTTAATAAATTTAATGACAAGTGTCAAAGATTTACATTTTTTTCTAGAGGATTCTGATTTCAAACGTGAAAGACAACAATTTTATTAGTTTCAAATAATTTCAAAAAATTTTACAAACAGTGACATAATATTAAGAAAGAACACAATTATGTAATAAACAAAAAAAAATGAATATCAAAGCTAAATTGTAATTATGAAATGATGTAGTAATAACGCCATTCTTTAAAATATGTTCGTAAAAGAGGAGTAATATTTTACAGTGTATAACAAATAATTATATTAATTTGGATTTTAAATGAAAGTGGCAATCTAATTTATTAAAACAAAGAAATCATTTGATGATTATTACTATTCCGTTCAACGGTTCTTTGTGTCTTTATTGTCTTACTTATGACAATAGATGAGTGATGAGAGGCCATTATAAATGAAAATTTCAAAGTTAAATGAGCAGAAAATATTTATGAAAAATTTGCTTAAACTTTGGAATTACAGTTTTGTTGTGATATAATGTTGATTATTCTATTATTGAATAAATCAATGTCAAATTTAATATAATTATTAATATATAATTTTATTTACAAACGAATAAATTTCAGTTTTGTAGCTTTACACATGTCCCAATTTTATTTTCCGAAATGAAATTTTTTAGTGACGGGTTTGATAAATTTATAGTAAATTTTATATATAAGCAATTCAAAAAGTATTGAGAAAAAGCCTAGCGTACGTCTCAAGTAAACCTCGATACCAGCTCAAAATGAAATAATGGAAAAAAGTTTCAAATCTTCATAATTTTGTGAAACTGAAAATAATATTAATTAAATAATTTTTATGATCAAGTAAAGGTTGGGCGATGTTTTTGAAATAATCCTTTATTATACATTATGTCTATAATATTCGGATACAATTTTGTTCAAAATCTTTAATGAGAGAATCAGTAAAAAGAGGTACCGAAATGTTGATCTTTTTCTATTTGCTCTGCAAGTTGAACGATTCCTTAATATATGTTTCTGAAAAGATGAATTATTTTATTGTCCTTTCTTTCACCAAATTTGACATCATTAAAATTCTTTTTATTGGAAAATGTGAAAACTTAGATCTTTAGAAGGACTTGTAAGATTGGCTGACTGATGTAATTGCTATAACCTCTGAAAATCAACTAAAAAATGTATTCATTTTTTGGATGAGTAATAATGATGGACTGGAATAATAAAAACTAAAGTTTCATTAGTTTTAACGGTCCCTTTTCTTCAGATTTGGTCACATTGCTTAAGGCAGCGGTTCTAAAACTTTTTCAGATGCGGAGCCCTTGAAAGACATATAGATTTATACGGAACCCTAGTTGTTTACTATTTTTTTAAAAATATGATGTCTAACAGCATTAAATTGTATTTATTTACATTTCTTTATTTTTAACAAAACAAAACAAAAATTAAATATATTTTGCCCATTAGAAACAAAGACTGCAAAAACAAAACTAAAAATAATTTTTTTAATGAGATGAATGCACTTGTTTGTTATTTTGGCAGATTTTTTAAATGTCTGGTTGTATGGATGATAGTTGAATCCGTATGTCAGCTTCTGCGTTTAGTTTATTGCGGTATTTGGTTTTCGTCGACGCGTAAGATGAAAATCCAGACTCACACATACAGGTAATAGAGAAAGGAATAAGTATATTAACTGCTTTCTTTGATAAGTTTGGATACTCTTCTTTAATAGAGCACCAGAAATCCGACAATGGTAGTTTTTCAAATTTTGACTGCAGTGAGGAATCCGAAATCATATCAATAAAAGCTTCTTATTCCTCAACTGTGAATTCTATCTGTTTTTGATTGACTTCAAAAGGTTTTCTGACCCATTCATTTATTTTTAATTTTTTATTATGCTCATCTGGGAAATATTGGTTCACACAATTTAATATACCCACCAAATGTTCACAAATTTCACCACACAATCCCGACATATCATTTTCTTCAATCTCACCATCAATTTCATTATAAAAATCCATTAGTGTTGGGAAGCAATTCAAGTCCAAAAGTCTAATTATTTTTTAAAAGCTTCAATTTTATCGTTGGCTGTAAATAAAGTGACTTGTTTTCCTTGAAGTGAGAGATTCACTTCGTTTGTTTTTGAGAAAATGTCAGCCAAGTACGAAGTACGAAATTCGAAACAACCATAGTTTATCTGTCAACCTTTGTTGTAAATTCATCACTATTTCATTAAGAAAAGATGCCAATTAACAACGCAACTCGAACAGTCTTAAAACTACCTTGCTATGGGATAGCCATCGCACCTCGGTATGTAAGAATAGATTTTTATGAATACTGCTTATACCATCGCAAAGAATTTTGAAAATCTATGTGTCTAAAGGTCCCTATTTAACAAAATTGATTATTTTTATTGTCTCATCAAGGACCTTTTTCAATAAAATTGGTATTTTTCTTACTGCAAGAGCTTGACGGTGAGGAATGCAGTGGCTATTGGTGCTGTTTGGTGCTAAATTTTTTATTGGTGAGACAGCCCCAGCAATCTTACTTACCATTGCCTTAGCACCATCAGTACATATATCAATGCAGTTTTTCCAATCTAATCTATTGTTTTCAAACAAAATTATGCACGATGTCGATAATTTCTTCGCCTGTAGTATAGCTTTGCAATGTTTCACATAATAAAAGATCTTCAATGGAATTAAGATACTGATATCTTACAAATACAAGTAATACTGCAAGTCCAGCCACATCTGTAGACTCATCCATTTGCAGAGCAAAATTGCAATACTTTAAGCGAGATATTAATTAATATTTGACGTTGGCTGCAAAATCTATAATACGATGTGTTACTGTGTCATTGGGTAGCTGTACTGCAGAAACTGCTTTTGCTGATTTTTCATCAAGGAGGCATTTAGCAATATCAATTGCACAAGGTTTTATTAATCTCTCACCTATTGTATAGGCTTCGCTTGCGGAAGCAATACGATAACTAACAAGATAAGATGATTTAGTAGCTTTTTCATTCTCAGTTTTGAAAGTTGAAACAATTAAGTTTTGACCTCGGAAGAAATCATCTCATTTACGTATGAAATATTCCGATTTTTTATCTTTATATTCTGCATGTACAGTTTCCAAATGACGGCGCATCTTTGTAGGCACCATAGAACTATTTGGAAATATTTTTGCACATAAAACACATTGAGGCATTTTATTAGCATCTACAAATCCAAGAGATAAATAACTTTCGTCATATTTTCGTTATTTCGAGGATTATTTCATGATAATCATTTTACATGTTTGAAAAATTGGAAAAATCTTTTCGGTTAGAAGAAAATTCTTTCCAAAAAGTGTTATAAACATTTTAAAATAGTTATATATGATTGATATAATATTAGTAAGAAAGATTTGTCCGATAAATTTGAAAGAAGTATAAATTTGCAATATTTTTCACATTTATAAATAGTTCTGACCTCATTTGCTGCTTTCGAACAAACGAAACATCGTTTTCTTTGTCTTCATGAACCACTTGAACCATCAGCATAGTCAGGAAAGTGTCTTTCTTCCATTGTTGCAGGATTAGGCTGAGATGACGGTCTCTCAACAACTGAAGCCTCAATTTTATATATTTTGACCATTTTTTGAACAAGTTCGTTTTTGAAATCATATGATTAATTTTGTCTTTTTCTTGTATAAAATGTACGAGTTGACTCCAGCAAGATCCATCAAGTGAAAAAATAATTTTTTATATCACTTTACAGTTTTTCGTACGCATTCTGTGAAAGACATTTACATGTCCTTGTGGTTGATTGGGCCCATCATCATGTTATAGTCAATGATGCATTGTTGTTTCCTTATGATTTCATTGGTTTAAGTTAGATTGATGACAGCATAAATACATCCCTTTTGTCCTTCTATTCCAATGCAAGTATAGTACCATTCGTATTTGTTTCTACTTCACCTATTTTTAGCTTTCTAGTCATCTTGGGTTAATTCTTTCTATTCATTTTTGCGATTCACATGTCCGTTTTATTGTCGAAAAGCAAATTGAAAAGTTTTGGGCTTGTGTACCAATTATCAACATAAAAGTTATGTCCTTTATTCAAAAATGGTTTATTTGAAGTCATAACTATTGTCCAAGGCCATCACGATGAGTTATATTGAAATCTTTTCAGTATAAATTAAAAAATCAAGGATGATTCGTGTTGAATAATCAGCAAGAATGAAATATTTTATTCCGAAACGATTCATTTTTAGGGTATATATAGTTTAAATGATATGCTCCCTTTCTATAGCATAAGGTTTTCATCGATGCATAGACTTTGGCCAGGATAAGTACATAGTATAAATGTTTTTCTTATCATTTCCAAGACATGTGAAATTTTGCTCAACTTTCCTGAACTCTTTTCACTACTATTGCTGAATAAATCATAAATTCGATTTCTTGACATGTCGACTGAGAATACTGGAGTTTGGATGACATTCCGGTTAGAAATATTAGCGCAAAGATAGAATACAACTCCTAATTTGTTAATTTTCCCAGTTTATTATATTTTCTCGATTGATACATATTTTGTTCTGGTTTTGATATAAATTGGTTTCACACCAGATGTGTCATCGAAAATATGTTTAAATATATCAATTAGGTTCAGTTAAACTTGAATGCACAGACGAGGTTGTTCAGAAAATGTATGAATTGTCGGATCCAGATCCTCATTTGTTCAATCATCTAGATCTTCAAATTCAAATAAAGAAATTTTATCATCGATTTTAGTACCGCAATCTAAACCAAACAATGATTTCTCGTTCACATAATGTTTTCTGAAATCCTCTTTGATAGAATATTGAAGAAAGCACAGAATCAAAACTCACTTATTACAAATTTTTATTTATTGATGATAACTAATAAAAGTTTTGATAACAAATTATTTATTGATTGCTATTTATATCAAATTATTTCTTCTAGAACATTCTAATATTTTCTAGAAGAATGTGGATTTTACTTGATAATCTGTAATTTTTTTATGATTCTTGAACTTACTAAATTTTTTAAAAGATTCTGAAATTTTCTAGTAGATTCTAGAATGTTATATGATGATTTATAATTTTCTTGATGATTCAAGACCTAACAAAATTTTCTAGAGCATTCTAGAATTTTCTAGAAAAGTTTGAAACCTAAATTTTCTATTTTTCCTCTTGTAAAGGTGAAATAATTATCTGACGATCAGAAAATGATAAAATTATTTTATATCTCAAAATGTTCCTTATTATAAGTTATAAATAAAGACGTAAAAACCTTTGACATATGCTTTATACTTTCAGAGAAATTGACACTTGTACACCAAGCGACGCTGAGATAGATTGCACTATACATAAATCTACTTATTGGAATTTATTTCTTGTGAAAAATCAAAGGATTTTAGCCATTTTTAAATGTCTGCTAAGTAAGTAATTTTTTAAAGTTATAAAACTTAAAGTGATAAAGTTTTAATAGTTAAATTATGATTTCATAAGGAAATATAATCATAATTCAAGCTCTTAAATATAATTTTGATCTATAAACTTCATATGTATTCAACACTTATTCTTTGAAAGTTATTCGAAAAATTACCTTAATTAAATAAGTGTTAAACTTTGGATATAGAGACCTTAAATTGTTTAAAACAAAGAATGCGTATCCATTTTGGCCGCTTTTTGAATTATTAATTATAGTTGATTTCCTACCTAACAAAACTCATTAATTTTAACTTAGTATTAGATTTTAATATTTAACCCCATAAAATGTGCATTAAAATCCAAATTATACCCTTTCAAAAAATAAAACTCATTAAATCAAAAAAAACATCTTTAGTAAAATTATACTAATTGAAATATAATAATCAAGTGATATTGTATTTATTTCATATTAAAACTTCCTTGAATTATTTTTAAAATTATTTTATTTTTAAAATATTATTATGAAAAATAAATAAATATTTTTTGAAGTTAGGTTTCAAAATATGTTTTATCATAATGTTAGCTTTATATTAAAAAGAGTTAACTATAAAAAATAATAATAATACAAATCTTACTGCAACGGGTTTGTTGACTGACTTTGAATTGTTTTCCATTTTATTGGTATCACAGATTAGTATTTAAAATTTATTTATTATTTCTACAGAAAACATTTTATCCAATAAAATTCATTGGTATATTATTGGTTGTCATGTCTATTGTATTATTTCCAACGCCAATAACTGACACAATGTAGTTTTTATTTTTTTATTAATATTCACCCTTCTCCGTGGGATAGAAAAAAACAAATATGCCATTATTTTGACATTATAATTATTATTTCCTTTAGTTTTTTGTCAGAAAAAATGATTTAAATAAGAAATAAATTAATTTTTAGAATCACATATTTTACTTATATTCAATAAAACAATAGAAATGCAATTTTAGCATTGTAGTTTAATCGATATAACAAATAAAAATCTGCTAATTCATATTTTTTCAAAAAAAAATTACCTATTAAATTATTTATTTATTTGGATAAATAATAATTATTATAATTTATATAAATATCAGAATAATTATAAATAGTAAATATTTATTTATATTTAATTTCTTTATTCAAATATCAGGTTAATTTATTAGTATATAAAATCTTTAAATTATCACCTACTTTAAATTCATTCATCAAATTCAGAAATTATGTATCATTAATAAATTTACTTAAAATAAATGTTGGCTCCTAGTACTTCGTCTAAAACTATATACTCTCTTTTAACAGTTTGTTATCTTTTTGCTTTTCATCTTTTAACCACGCATCGTATTTATCTGATCAGTCATACATAGTATTGAACTGATGTTGATATTGGTCTTTGTTTTCTATTTTCCCACTGATCTCCGAGGTTTTTGTTGCAGTATTTCTCTTCATTCTATTCTTTTTCTCGGCAAGCCCAACATTTTGGACTAAATCACAAGTGTGATCTAGTTTAGTTAACACTGGTCTAGGTTTTCTAATTGGATTTTGTTGCTAATTTTAAACCATCTCTGTATATGAATTTTTTTTCGTGTATCAAAGCTAATGATTACTCACTCTATGATTATTTCCGGATATTCTTCATTCTTATGATGTCTTCTTTAGCTTTTCTATTGACTTAACTTCTCCTAATTTTAATTATTTCTTAGTTTCTTAGTCTACAATTGTTAGTTGTATTAAAAACATGATTAACGCAAGGTCTGTTAATTTTATACTGCAAAATATTGTCAAACAGTTTTTTTATCTCTCCGTTTTTGATACATAATACCTGCAGCCACACAAACATACCAATATTTAAACACTACCAAAAAACATCATAAATATTTTCTAATATTAAAACAACTCCTTTGTCATATTGTCATGAAATATGTTTATATAAATTATTGTACAATATTCATTTATGATCATTTTTTACATTGACGATTTTTAATAAATATAATCAAAATCATTTAAAAATTTCTTCATAAATTAATTTTATTATATTTTTTTATAAATTCAAAAAAACAGTTTTAAAAACTTTTAATTAAAAAGTATTTTCTTTAATAAATTTGAAAACAACAAGAATCCAAATACCGACAAATTATCATCTGAACTTGTTATCTTTTATTAAATCACGTAACTTTGGAGATTTTATATTTAATTTAATTAAATATATTTAAAAAAAATGAACATACAATAGAAAATATTTCAATATTCAATACAACTATTTTAAAAATCTTTAAATAGCAATGAGTTCTTTAAAATGTTTGATATAAACAATAACATAATTGATAATATTTAATTGGATAGCTAATTTAAGTAAAAAATTTCCTCATTGTTGGCACATTCTTTACTTCCTCTTTTAGAAATACATAAATTATTCAAATTGATTTGATAAGTCTCAATAATACTCCCAAATGACACCCATATAAAATTAAAACATATTAAAAATATAAATTGCATTATTTCAAAGTGAATTGGAGAACTACACATAATAACTTAAATCTATTTAATTTTATTTTAATTAATAAAACAAAATATTTATATCTAATTTAAACAATTTACATTTCTTGATCAATACTGAACATGATTTAAAATAATTTTTTATTTACTAGATAAATATAATTTATACAAAATACAAACAAATAATGTCGAGTAATTTGAAAAGTTTCAATAAACAAAAACAAAAATCTGAAATAAGGTCTTTGTCTAAATAACTGATGTCAAATATTTCATACAAAAAATAAAAATAATTGTGCATTTTTAAGATGGATCAAATGGTTTTTAAATTTTATTTTTTAGCTATATAAGAATAAATATGATCATAAATAGTAGGATGACAACCCGTCAGAAGTAAGTCAAGTAATTAAGTGAGCAGTTGATATTAAGAAAATAATTGTTGTCAAGTTTAGGTCAACTCTAGGTCAAAGTTTCGACAAAGGTAAACTCGATCGGCTTAGAGATAAATGAAATAGTTCAAATATTACAAATAGGAATTAAATTAAAAAGAGCGATTTACGGATTTATCTTAGCGTCAAATAAAGTATATGATATATTAAAAATAAATAGGTAATAATTAAGTTAAAGTAAATGTTAATAATAAATTAGTGTTTTTATTAAAAACGAAAATATTTAGTAGTTGGATTACGGTTAACCATCGCAAAAAAAGGCTTGAAAAGTTACATTAAAATTAATTAATAACATTAATAAACATTTAAATAAAAATCACTGTTGTATCAATTAATGCATAATAAATAATAGACTAATAAATTTAAGTTCTTTAACAACTCTTAAGACTTGAAATGCGTTCATAAGGTTTAAAGATCAAACATACGCCTGGATCTCCCAAATCATGTCATATATATCACGACCTTTCCACTATAACTATTCCAACATGTTTAATAATACGTTTTAATCTTGTTTTATGAATATAACCCTTTACATCAATTAGGGCATCATGTAGTTTGCATTGTCGTTAATAGGTATTTCTATGCTCCTCACATATTTGTACTAAAGGTGTCAGCACTTAGATTTTAGTAACCATTCTGTGATTACTCTCCTTGACAAGTGGGATTTGACTGTTGATGAATCTGCTTCCATGACTTCTGTTATACAGAAGTAGGATCTATATCTGAAGGGTTAACGAGATTTAAACAATAATAATTGCTCAATTATGTAATATTTGACAAAAAATATAAATTCATATTTGTGAAATATGAAACTGTTTTGGATCATGTAAAAAATAACAACACCATAGATTTCACATGTAAAAAAACAACACCATATAATTTATTCAAAATATATACTATAATTGAGGACCAGTTACAATATTTATATTTAAGAAATAATTAACAATCAAAACTTACTAATATTTTAATAATTCAAGCATTTTTTATATGCATTGCTCTTGAAGAGATCAAGAAACATAAACTCACTTACGAAACTTATTCTTCCAGCATCATTTAACCCTCACATTTCTTTGATTTTTAATTTAAATTTGTTATTCCAACTTTCGACGTTCTGCGTGAGCAGACCGGTAGCCGGATCAACGAAATTATATTTATGCACAATTATAGCCATTAATCCTATTTAAACCACGATAACTGGCCCACATTTAACACGTAAAAACCAACACCGTAAATTTATCATGTAAAAAAACCCAGTGTTGTTTTTTTACATGATAAAATGTTTGTGTGCAAAAATTTGTTATTTTCATTACGAGCCTAAAAATGTAAAAATATTAACTTTAATTTTCAAAATTTTAAAATTTCTTGCGCAAAACCTTTGTTTTTAAACAATGATTTGAAATCTTCGTTATGAAATTACATTTATAATAAAAACATTTTTAACAACATCTCTAATCATGTATTATTATCTCTATGTATTATTAAATGAAATTATTTAAACAATAACTGTTATGGACTACATTTATGTTTAGTGTTTTAACATTCCACTTTAGATTGATCAAAATTTTGGATAATCAATAAAAATATAAATATAAATAAATAATCAATATCCCTATAGAAATTTAAATAACAATAGGGAAGAAGAATTATTGTAGAAAGAAGTTGAAAAAACAAAATTATAAAAAATCGATTTCAAAAAAAAAAGTTTAACTAAAATCACAGAAACTTGGTAATAGTTTCAAAAACGAAATACTACAACAAATAAGTAAAAGAAAATTAAATTTATTCATATATTTTTATAAAAAGATGCTTGTTATTTTTATTGTTTTTTGGAAGATATCATGTAATTAAGTAATGTTATTGTTTAAACATTATATATAATATTTTTGTTTTACATAACAAGCACCTCAGCTGTCCCGAGAAAAACGTTTAAATGAGACTCTGCTGAGCTTAAAAATTTCTAAATATTATATCCAATAATTCAATATACATATAATGAATAATATATTCTAACATAACAACTGTGTCAGAAATAAAAAAATAAAAGTCACATAATTATCTAAAAGCTATACACCATGAAAATATCCCTTTAAAAAACAAAAATCGCAATACCCCTTTAAAGTTAAATCCATTTACAATTAATTTAATAACGAACCACAATTCAAACCTCCTTAACTATTTCACTGACGAAGAAGGGGCACCTCAAAAATGGCTAGAATTTGCAAAATTATCATTAACACTCACACATAATAGCAGCACTTTCAGCGATAAGCTCAATCAAATAGCAGATCAAATCAAAGAAACATCAAAAGATGAAGACACGTTAAGCAAATTATGTTAGGTTCTAACTTCAAGAAACAAAACAAATGAAAGACAAATTCTAGAAGCATGGTTTTTAACACTCAACTAGGTAACAACAAATAGTCCAATTACTTCAGACAACTGGCAGACAAACTAGAATTCCTACAATCAAATATTACCAATCAAGGTTCAAATGAATTGGTAAAAACCTATTTTTACGCGCAATGTCTCCGGAAATAATTCGAATTTTGGTAGCCAATAACAGGACTGAAATTGAAGGATAAGCCCACATAGCGGACAAAAGAAATGAGGAAATTTACCCCACAGTATACAGTACCTAGAATTTCAACAAAAATAAACAGGAATGATCAATCAAGAAATGAAACCAGTGAAACCAGTGAAATTACAAATCAGTTAATGAATACTTCGACGAAATTATCATAGAAAACCATCAAATGAAAACAGAATTAGCTGAATTTAAAGAAAAGTGCAACAAACAAAGCTACAGACAAAACCAATCACCAGACCGATACAACAAAATTAGTTCAAACTCAAGAAACATTGTCAACGACTATAGAAACAAAGGTCCAGAGAGACAAACAAGAACTACCTTTACAAATAAAAACTGCTACTAATACTTCAACGCAACAAATCCTGCTACTTTGATAAAGAACAGTAGGAAAACTTAAAATGTCACGAATGATAGCACTGGCGTTGAGTGAAAATCAAATTTTATGGTGCATAGTAACAACTTTGACTTTTTAGTTGAGACTGGATCAATTATATCATCACTGTGCAGTTACACTTTCAAAGTTTTGAAAACCGGTAAAGAAAATCTGTTCGCCGCTGTAACAACAATACTTTTGGCAAACACAGTTTAAAAATAATAATAAATAATATAAATTACAACTAGAATTTTACTGAAGTCAAACAACCAAACTGGGAGCTGATTGCCTTGCAGCATTCAATCTCATAGACTTCTACGAGTCATATTGGACTGCAGAAATAAAAGAATTATCCAAAACTATACGAAATTATGAAACAGAAATGGATTTTATCAGCTCTGACAGATATGACAGAGGCGTTGTATTTCTAGCAAACACAAAATTAGAAACTTACAACAACAACACTAAAACAGTTATGAATTTCCAGTAGAAATCTAAGAAATACTGAATAAATTCCCAGAAATCACAAGAGATGACATTGTCAAAGATAAAACAAACTGCATCATAGAACATACAATCGTCACAAAAAATAAATTTTTGAAGAACTTCTTGAAAGCAAAATAGTCTAACATTCAAACTCAAATTGATTGTCAGTTTTAATGCTTAAAGAGAAAAACAAAGGCAAGTGGAGAGCATGTGTGGATAATAAAGTATTAAACAACATAAAAACATCAGACAAATATCCAATACGATGTCATCAATCGTATTTACAATCCAAAGTATTTCAGTAAGATTGATTTACCAATAAAAAGAAATACCGATAAAAGAAATATCCGCTGTAACTATCTGCAGGAAACTTGAATTAAACTGGTTCGTAAGGTATGGTTGCCAAATACCAGTAATTAGTGATCAAGGCAAACAATTTGAATCCGACCTTTTGAAAAGACTATGCACAAAAGTCAACATCACCAAAATAAGAACGACATCTTACAACCCACAATCAACCGGAAAAGTATAAAGGTTACTCCGCTCAAAAGAACAAACGATTCGAACAAAGACAAACAACAACAATAACTGGTTAGAAAAACTACCAGAAATCTTACCCAACTTTTGACACAAGTGTGAAATTAATCCCAAAACAAACCAAAACAAAAGGATACTTCATAAAAAATCATTCTCAAAAACAAAAGTACTGTCAGTACACAAAGTGGACCAAACTTATCATCAAGACCTTTTCCCAGCCGTTTTGAATCAGCAAATAGCCAGTATACTTTCTAAGCCGATTAGCCAATTTTTCTAGAAGATATCAAAAGTCTTGGTCAACAAAATTAATCGTCTCAAGAAATAGAATAATTTTGCAAAAAATATTTTTCAAAATTTTACAGAAAAAGCCGGAGCTCATCTATCTTTTTAAAAAATTTTTTTTAATTTGGTGGGGAAAATGAAAATAAATATATGGGGAATATTGAAAATATTGCGTTTTTAGAAATTTCAAACGCAATTTTTAAGATTTTATCGAAAAGATATGAAAATGATTTCTAATTCAGATATTTCTGTGTCATAAAACCTAACATTTTACAAAGAAACGTCTTGATCCTTTCCAACTTCACTTATTTTTTGACCATCTTCCAATAAAAATCCAAACATTCTGTGGTCATTAAGTTTGTAGTTCTTCAAATTATCAATATTTTGTAAAACTTCAAAGATTTTTTTAGTGTTTCTCTTTAAATTTCTCACCAGATAAATATTGAAAAAGACATGAAAGAAAAAGATATGAAAACGTTGTGGTCTGCAAAGATGCAAGTGACGCCATTCACTATGTTTTGACTAAAATCATTTTTTTAATAATCTCAACCCTTCACGCTATAGCGCGATAAAACAAAAAAATTAGAATTGCACTATAAAATAAATAGTGCACTTTATAATCAAGTAATTCTAAAAAATTAATAACCGTGACAAAGGGAATATGAGTGTGATCACGTGGAAGGGGATATCGAGGCTCGGTAACTCATAGTGGCAGGAAGGCCTCCCAATTATTTATTCAATCATAATATTTTCATGTATCATTTAGTCAGTTTTCAAGCAATCTACTTTCATTTATGTAAAATGAATTTTTAAATTTGTTTTGCTCTTACGTCTACACCACGAAATAGACAGTAAATTCAAATTATTTAAGAAAACAATGTACTACAAAAACAGAAATCCATTAATATTAAATGAAAATCATCAGACATCAGAAGTATTATTTAGTTATTGAAAGCTCAACCGACAACGACTCCAATTTCTTCAAAAACTTAGTGAAATATAAAATATGAAAAAATGCATCATAGCCCACACT
Source organism: Schmidtea mediterranea (assembly GCA_022537955.1). Lineage (NCBI taxonomy): Eukaryota > Metazoa > Platyhelminthes > Tricladida > Dugesiidae > Schmidtea > Schmidtea mediterranea. The sequence goes on along the minus strand of CM039680.1, from coordinate 242,462,132 downwards.
GGCATGATCACAATTTTCAGAGAATAAACTCAAATTAAAATGTTTTCATAAATACATTAACAAACTACATTATATAAATACATTTAAAATCCTTGTTAACTAAGCACTGTGAGCTTTAATTATAGAATTTAAAGATCTTATCAACAACTCGTCACACGTTTCACGTTCCTAATAGTTACGCAATCTTTTCGTCATGACCTTAAAATTAGAAATACTTTAATTTTTAATGATACGCTTCTTTAATTGATCACTATTATTAGTCAATTTATACAATCGACAACGCTGAAGAACTATAGTACAGAGAACATAAACTAAATATATCAGTCTCTCAGCATCTTGTTTGTTATACCAGAATCTCTTGCTGTTTTCCCAACATTATTATTGGTTTGTGTTAAAAGTTCAAGTACTTTGAGCTTTTCCTTTATTCTATATGACTTTCTATGCATGGGATTTAAATATAATTTCTGCAAAATTATTAAATCTCAAATAGCTTTTAAAAAATGATATATCTGCAAAATATAAATAAATAAAAATCAATTTTAATGAATTTTATTTAAATAACTTAATTTCCATTAACAATAAAATTTTATCCTCACGAAAACAAAGAAGGTAATTTTAATAAAAATGTTTAAAATTAAAGATACATATAAATAATTCCATAGAAAATCAAAAATAAGACCAGCCAAAAATAAGACCATGGTCTTATTTTCGCGCAATCTTATTTTCAAAGAAAACTTAATATAAATTTAATACTAACATCCCGAAAAGTATAAACAATCATAAGCTAAGTTTTGTCTGCGTGTCTAAAACTCTTTCTTAAACGTGTTATCTCAAGTTTAAACTCTTTCAAACCCTCAGAATAAGGAAAAACCAAAGTTATTTTAACTCCATGTAATTGGTTTTCCCACTTTGAATTTGATAACATAAAATTGCAACACTAACTCATCAACGGTCCATTTTGTCAATTTTAATTTAAGAACAAGACATCATTCTCAGAGTAGCAGAGAGAACGCTTTTATCAAGACAAACAACAATTTCAACGTCAAAACGAAGCACTCTATAATAACCACATTACTGATGATTATATTTGGGTCTTGATTCGTTAAAGTGGCTTAGTAAAAGGTGGTTATGGTAGTAAACCTTGTACAATAACTCATTCTTAATTTCTATGCAAATATATGTTAACTTTGTTTTACGTGATATTGTTTGTGTTACTTTTTGCACGTGAAAATATCTATAATAATTGGTTTCTACACAAAGTAGACAAATTCTGAAATACCAATGTACTGATTGCAAAATCAAATTCTAATGATATTTATCCTTTTTACTCATAGTTTAAAGACATAAACCAACAAACAAAATGATTGTTACCCATACGCAAATAAAAAGATAACTGTTACATTTTGTTGTCAGATGTGAAATTAATTAAGATTTTCTAGATTTAAAAATTTCATTGGAGAAATAAAAAGTTTTTTGTTTTATTATTATATATTTTTTAGTTTATGTAAAATTCATATTAACTAAATTTATTAAGACCAGGAAAGGTTGCAAGTTTTACTAATAATAAAATATTTGAAAATGAATTTTTTAATCATATTTTTATAATGTTATATTTTTAATGTAACTTGTAAAATATATAAACGAATTTCCATTTTCTTCAAATCAAGAAATGAAAAATAACAATGATACTTTAGCAATTAAAAATAATTAAAAAATATTTATTAAACATAAAAATATAACCTGATTGTTTTTTTTGGATAATTCTGAATTATTTTTCATTGTGAAAACAATCTCTTTCTTTGTTTTAGTGAAAATTTAAAACAAATAAAATGTAATTAAATTAAAAATGGTAATTAAATCGCTAAATTAAATTGGAAATTCTGGATCCAGAAAATATTTATCAAAAATTCACGATGGAAGAAAAGTTTTTAGTCTGATGGTTAAATTCTAAAATTATGCTTTATTGTGTTTCCTTATCGTATTCTACGCCAATGAAATATCATTTAGTCATTCTTGGAACAATAGACTAAAATTTTCATTAATATATTTCATTTAGTGGGAGTCTTGCTTGTTTTTATTGATGCCTCATTGAAAAAGAAAAAATATCTATTATCATATTATATCCTAGCAACGAAAAATAAATAAAATCAGCTTGATATTTATTTCGAAAATATTGCAGCAAAACTATGAAAATTTAATTAAAATGAAGGATCCGTGAAACTTATTGTTTTTTTTGCAGGTGAAATAGATAGATTTAATTTACCAATAAAATTTTGAATACTTTTCACCATTGATCTGTTTTCAATTTCAATATCTTTTATTCTCATTGATAGAAAATAGAGAAAACAACAACAAAACCTCTAAATATTTCAATCGAATTATGATCCAATCAAAATTCAGATAACGCAATAAAAAATGTTGAAAATTTCAGCTATTTTTTACGTTTACAATTTATTGTTGATAAGTTTATTATGAACTTGTTACTGTTCAGAAGCTTTTTACTACTAATTACAGTCCAGAAATACTTATTTACACGCAAAACATTTGGTTAACGTATAATTTAACGGTTAAATTTTAACCAAATCTTTGAAAACACAGTTCCTTTAATCTCTTTTTCTACAAGTTAATTTATTAACAATTCAAATACTGAATTGTATCAGTTCAATAGTGATTGCTTACCTTATTTGTTGAATAGTGTCATAAAATTGTAGCTTTCCCTCACAGCAACATTAAGAATTACAGAAACAACTTATGTTATATAAGTGCCAAGCATACCTTTACAAATAATACTTCGTGGTTAATTCTTAACTTTAGTACGAGATTCAGAGTTATTTGATAGTAGTTCCAGTGTGATAAAACATTTTTGAGATTATAGAGCCAAAACTATACATTCATCATTACCTTAATTCAACTTACTGTTAAAATTATATTTTTCATCTACATATTCAATTAGTAATGGGATGTGTCACATCCAGCACATGTCACATCCAGCACAGTACCCCACCCCGGCTGAGAGAAAATTTTTCTAAGTCCAAAAGTACAAAAAAATTTTAAGACAAAGACAATGACTCATTCAAGGTCATTTAAACAAAGACCATGACTCATTCAAGGTCATTGGATGACTCATCATATTTTCCCTAGGTCATTCAAACAAAGACCATGACTCATTCAAGGTCATTGGGTGACTCATCATATTTTTTCAAGGTCATTTAAACAAAGACCATGACTCATTCAGGGTCATTGGGTGACTCATCATATTTTCTCAAGGTCATTTAAACAAAGACCATGACTCATTCAAGGTCATTGGATGACTCATCATATTTTTTCAAGGTCATTCAAAATTTCTCAAGGTCATATTATTTTTAAACATTTTTAAATTTAAATTTACTACTTATAAAAATAAGTAGTATATATTTTGTAAATTTATTTTATTATTATTAAATTAAATTGTTTGTTTTAATCAAGTCAATTATTTTATTATTATTATTATTATTAATATTATTAATATTATTATTTTTATTTTTATTATTATTTTTATTATTATTTTTATTATTATTTTTATTATTATTATTATTATTATTATTATTATTATTTTTATTATTATTACAAGTTTTATTTATTAAGATTATAATTTTTATTATTATTACATATTTATTTTTATTACAAGTTTTATTTATTAAGATTATAATTTTTATTATTATTACATGTTTTAATTTTTTATTACAAGCTTTATTTATTATTAATATTATTCTTTTTATTTTTATTATTATATTTATTATTATTGATTATTTCATATTTTAATTTTTATTACAAGTTTTATTTATTAAAATTATAATTTTTATTATTATTATTACATATTTTAATTTTTATTACAAGTTTTATTTATTAAGATTATAATTTTTATTATTATTATTACATGTTTTAATTTTTTTTTATTACAAGCTTTATTTATTATTAATATTATTCTTTTTATTTTTATTATTATTTTGATTATTATTATTATTAATATTATTATTTTTATTATTATTATATTTATTATTATTATTATTACATATTTTAATTTTTATTACAGGTTTTATTACAAGTTTTATTTATTATTCTTTTTATTATTATTTTTATTTATTATTATAAATATTATTATCATTATTTTTATTACTTTTTATTAATAATACATATATATATATATATAATAAAACAAATACATAAAACAACTATATAAAAAACATCTATATAAAAACAACTATATATAAAAAAACATCAACTTCATAAAAAGTAAATCAATTATTAATAATACAATTAAACAAATATCAAGTTTTATTTCACGTTTCTTCACGCTTGGCATTTGATTATGAAAATATTGCTAATAAAAATAATAATAATAAATTATAACAAATGAAAATACCAAAGAGAAATTTTCACAATTTTTATTTTTATATACAAATTTGTTAATAAATATCAATAACATTCTCAAATATCTCATCAAATTGCTGATTGCGAACTGTTGGATCGGTTTCAGGCATGATTATATTACCACCAACATCAAGGACATCAACCCCTCTATAATGACCATATGCAAAACTCGAGTTTTTCCCTACCCAAGCTCTCTTGTCGTCATGATTATTTAATGCTATTTTAGAATTTTTAAAAGTGAACAGCTGATGATTTCGGGTCCCTATCCTAGTTTGAGGTACCGACATAATACTATTGTTATTATAACAATTCAAATATGGTTGGTGTTTAATGTCGGTACCCGGTAATTTTACACCCTTAGCTCGCATTGTTGATTTATTTCCTAACAAGCTATTACATTTAGGGCGCAAGAAAACCCACTCGCTATATCCTAACCCTTTACTCTCATCCTTGAACTTGCCAATAACCGAGTCAAGTCGTCTAGAATATAAAGGATGAGAAGGATCATAATTTGATGTATCTAACAGATCATCCGAAATCATAGCTTTTAATAAAATTTCTAATTTTAAATTTTTTATCTCCAAAAAGAAGCTATCTGTATCACCCGCTACTAGATTGATATCACAATTATAAATATCACGATATTTTTGTAACTCAACATACTGTAACTGGTACATCCGTAGTTTGGATAAATCTAGAACTGATTGACCAATATAACTAGGTCTATCCAAACATATTGAGTCCTTATTAAGATGAGCGGCAAAAATATCATCAGTAATCTCTATTGTTTTTCTAAATGCCGGTTTTGACGAATATGTAATTAACTTTTCAGCTGATTTACATAATCGCAAATTCATCCTCTTTTTAAGGTTCTCAACAGATTTACCATACAGACTGTTGTTATACAATTTAAATAAATCTCTATATAATTCACTAACTGCATTTGCACGCAAGTTAGTGTTTTTATCGATATAATGTTTAAAATAGGAGCTTGCTTGTATTTAATAGCTCTATGTATATGTGTAACCTTAGCCCCGAGAGAAAGATAAAGCCTGAGAAGCCTCCAATGAAGAACATAGTTCTTCTTAGGATAATGCGTTAGCATTAACTTCTCAACTTTTGAATTTGGTGGGCACATCTTTTCCGGTCCAATCGGAAAGTCATTTAGAAAATCATGTAAATTATCTGGAATCTCGATATCAACTTCCATAGTATATCCATATGGAAGGATTTCAATATCCACAACAGTCGCACATTCATTCAAAACCTCATCCAAACCATCATACACCCAAGTAAAATCAGCGTAAGGAAGACTTTGGCTGAGAGCCCAACCATACAGATTATTTATATCTATGTACAATAATTCTGTATCCTCCGAAGCAGCAATGTAATGTTTGTTAACAAATGTTAACCCACCCCGTATTCCACCTTCGTAAAAATTGAACATTTCCATGTCCTGTAAAAGTTCAATGGGTTCCGTTAATGTCATAAGCGCTGAAGCCCATGACATACCCGGAATGTCATAAAAGTTTAGAGGTTCAAGACCATTGTAAACAATAGCCTTGGCACGGAATTGTTGAAAATAGTCCGCAAGGAGGAATACATCAAGTTTAAGGTAAATTAACATATAATCACGCAAAGTCCTACAGTTTTGCTGCGTCCAGATTAGTTGTGCAACTCATAAGTAGTCTCAAGAACTTCCTCCGAAACAGCAAAATTATACGGAAAAATACCTTTACAGTCGACTATAGAACCTTGAAAGACAGACGAAGTCAATGGAAGAGAAGTTAGCGTTTTCACAGCCTTAGCTAACGAACAATTAACAAATTGCATACTGTCGATAAAGCGAACAGCCAATTTGTTAATGTGAACAATTAATGAAATAAATTTTTCTGTAGAGGTCGGTATGATATCTAAATTCCATGAAGGAAAGCGATCGAGACCATATTTTAAAATATGGTGAAGGTCATACCCTCTTAAATTATGAAAGACTATAGGTAGTAACCGATAAATCCTACGAGCTATATTACATTTTCGGCAAGCTGCCCCTAGATAATTACCAGTAAAATGGCAATGATCTCTAACCGGATTTACAATCGGTTTTTTACATAAATAACAGGTTCGACAAGATTTAAACTGTCGAACCTCACTGAAAGACATAGGCCCTATCAATTTATCACCTTCCGAATCATAGTACGGAATAACAATTTCAGTTGCAATTTCCTCAATTTTCTTAAGAAAATCAGGAATGCAATCAAGTCCGTAAAAGTAATAATATGATTTTGTGTTAGTATAATTATTAATTAATAAAAGGCCTGCTGCAATAGGCATATGAATTTGATGATGTCTATCATCAGGAGGTAAAACCGATTCAAAATCGGCATAAATCACAAAAGGTGGGGTGATATGTTTAGAATAATTTAGGAATTCTAAATTTTTATTTTCGGGGAGCGTGTATAGGGTTGTGCCAGTCTGATTTTTGGCGCATAATGCAACATGTGTATTGAATGCATTATCTAATCTAAACCCATTAAGGCAATGTGGACACCAACGACATCTAATTTGAATGTTACAGTCAGGGTTTTGATGGCAATTCATTAACCAGTTGATATTGGTCACAGCGGTATAATGATATCTATCATTATTTTCAAGTAGTAATAAATAAATAGGGTTTCCGTCAGTGACTTTGCTTCTATGGATCAAACTTAAATGAGGATGGTGAAAGACATAATTATCTGGAACCTCATCAATTATAACAGTTGGTGTGTACGAAAACACATTAATTGCTAATTTTAAAGTCGAATTTTTCTTTTCGAACTTTGGGATGTTTATTAATTTCATGGGACAATCCGTGATCTCATCGTACTCTAATTCGTCTAAAAACTCGGTATATTTAGAGACTCTTTGGGGGTTTTCACCAATTATATCTTTCTTTAATAAATAAAGAATAGAGTAAAGGAAGCACTTGTCGTCATTGTTTTTATATTTACTATGGCTCCTTTATTTTTCAATGCAGAAGGGGTTTTAATATATTTATGTCCAGACAAACGATTAATAGGAGCATATTTTGTTAAAATAAAGTGAATTTCCATAATATTAATAACACGCCATCCACTGCCTAAATGGGTGAATTGTTCTATTTTTTCATTAAGCTTATTAACCCCTTCACTTAAAAAGTTATCTGAAAATGTCTCCGCATTATTTGAAAAATAATTGTCACGGATCTCGCCATCTTTTTCAAATTTAATTAATATCGCGAATTGAATTTTAACGCTCCCCATTTTATTTATCTCAAAAATTAATTTATTACTGATTCGCTCAGTTAAAGTTACTGTAATTAGTTGCGCGTTAGATATATCAAAACGTAAAGTTTTGATAGCGCCATTTAAATTTACTGAAATGTTCGGCTCATTCTCTAATACAGAACCTCCGAATTGTATAATATTTTCATTATTTATAGTAGGTATAGTATTTTCATTAATTATAATAGGTATATTATTTATAATATTTTCATTATTTATAGTATTTTCATTAATTATAATAGGTATATTATTTATAATATTTTCATTATTTATAGTATTTTCATTATTTATAATAGGTATATTATTTATAATATTTTCATTATTTATAGTATTTTCATTATTTATAATAGGTATATTATTTATAATATTTTCATTATTTATAATATTAGAGTCATCATCATCACTGATTTCGATGACTTCTTTTTTAATTATTTTATTTTATTCTTTTTATTTGATGTTTTTTTATTTTGTAGTATATTCAAAATATCGACGTTATTTTTATTAATTTTCTTAAACATATTTATTTTACTAGACTTGAAAGAATTTAAATGAACCCCATGTTCCCTATAAAATTCTTTATATTTAATGTTCTGGGATGTTTTGCATATGGCGCAGATAAAAAATTTGATGCCATTAAATCTATGGCGGTAATATTTTTTCATTTCTTCATGGCAACTTTCATTATGTTGCAACGATGAAATGCAATATCTCGGATAAAAAGTGCCTAATAAAAATATTAAATTAAAAACCTATATAAAGTAACTATGATATAAAATATCTAATAATTCTAACAAATAAACCTATATACAATAATATTTGCATGCTCACTGCAAACTATTTAATAATTCTAATAAATAAAACCTTAAATACAATAATATTTGCATGCTCACTGCAAACTATTAAATAAAATATCTATTAAAATAATTCCTATATAATTCATATATAATTCAATTACGTGAGATCTATAATAAAAATGCCTATATAATTCAAAAACTATTTGTTCAACTATATTTGTTTATAATTTATTATGTTAATATATGTTTCAGTAATAATACTTTTTTAAAATATATTATAAATTAATGATATTTGAAGTATTATTAAAATAATACTTTAAATTTCATCAATTAAAAAATATATTTATCATAAAACTTTTGAAATAAATAGATCCTTATTATAAATTTATTATAAATTATTATAAATTATTGATATTTGATGTAATATTTTAATAATACTTCAAATATCATTAACTTAATTTCGATAAATAAAAATAAATAAAAAACTAACATTTATCTCCTGATTCCGACGAATCATCATCCTCTATAGAAGAGAGGTCCTCCATATCTTCCCCAGTAACGAGGGCATCTCCAAAAACGGTGGCATAATTATTGTCATCCCCAAAAATTGGGGCATCTCCAAAAACGGTGGCATAATTATTGTCATCCCCAGAAATGGGGGCATCTCCAAAAACGGTGGCATAATTATTGTCATCCCCAGAAATGGAGGCATCTCCAAAAACGGTGGCATTATGATGATCATCTGCATCCAAATCAACTAAAATGTTTTTTAAATATATAATAAAATTAAATTAAAATTTACCATCTTCGATAATATCCTCTTCGCTATCGCTGATAACAATTGTATCTTCGATTAAAATAACTTCTAAAATAATTTATAAATAAAACATATATAAAATTAAAATTTACCATCATCTTCGATAATTATAACATCATTTTCACGATCTAACTGATCTTGTATTTCTGTTAAAGTATACCAATCTAGAAAAATATAATGATAAAATTAAAAATAAATTAAAAATCCTTACCATTTTCATCGACCAACAATTGGCGTAAAATTCTTGAGTTCTCCATTTTAAAATTTTTGAAATCCCGCGAGTAAAATTTTGAAATAATTGTGACAAATTCTACATTTGTCAATGTTTATAAAAAGAATAATATTTTCAGGATTTAGCCAATCACATTTAAGCAATACACACATATAGGTGAGAGATTTTTAGACATGTTTTCTTTGTAAAACACATGCAGTCTACACTGTGACTGCATGCGTTCTTTGTAAAATCACATACATACTTTTGTTTGCATGTGTTTTCTTTGTAAATCACATACATACTTTTGTTTGCATGTGTTTTCTTTATTCAATTTTGTGTATGCATGCACTTATCATGTGATGATCACGCACTTATCATGCACTGTCTTTGTGATCACGCACTTATCTTGCACTGTCTTTGTGATGATGCATTAGCTTTAATTAAACACATAATAATATTTATAATAATAAAAATAATATTAATAATAATAATAATAAAAATAATATTAATAATAATAATATAAAAATATTAATAATAATAATATTAATAATAATAATAATAATAATAATAATAATAATAATAAAAATAATAATATTTATAAAAAGTAATAATAAATAAAAATATTAATAGTTAAAACATAACAATAAACATTAATACATTTATTAATCATCAAATCTCTTGGATAATAACCAAGCTAAACAATGTTGACCACATGTTAAGGTCCATGGTTTTTGATACATAGTTTTATTATAGACAATAGGTTTACCCATTGTTTGCAGTTTCGAAACCATTAAAGCCGGATAATAGAAACCCATAGGATCAAATACAAATATCTTGCTAGGTTTCATATATATTGCTAACCAATGTTCTCCACCGAGATGAGATGATTGAGTATTGACGATTATGGCTTGATTATTACGTAAATATGGAATTTTATCAAGAGGAAAAACCCCTAAAAATTCATGTCCTAGTATTTGTTTTCCAATTCGATAGACCTGAACAGAACTACATCAATAATATTAATAATACATTGAAAAACTTACTCCATGACAAACTATCATAAATTATCTATACATTTATACAAACATTTTCAAACCAATAATGTTCGTTCAAACCAACACTGTTCTGTTTGCAGTTATTTGAACCTCATTTTCAAATACTCCATATATTACAACATGTACCGGTTCAGTTGTAGCTTTAGCAAACTTTATATCTAATCGTAAATTACCATTTTGAGGTAATTGACTCTGATTTAAATCGAAATCGGGTGCCAAAACAAATGTGAAGAATGGATATTTGCTTTTAAAATCTTCAAGAGTTATACCACAATTAAGGTTTTTATCCAAATAACCCATATTTCTAACTATACTCTGCATATATGTAGCACAATAATTATCATTTTCGAAATCTTGAGTATATGTTTCTCTATAATCACTATTTTTCGATAAAGTTAGCGATGTTACACCAAAGGTTTTGAAAATTGAGCTCGATGTTAAGTATGATCCATTATATTGAGATTCACTTTGAAATGTTACCAATATAAAGTTGGGCATTCTTCTATCTCCAAATATTTGTTCCTTATAGAAAGAAGCTGAACCCTTAGCAATTGCAAATTGAACAATTTCCTTTGTTTTCAATGGATATATTGCATGCTTAGAATTAAGCCCCAATTGATGACCGGCTAATACAGAGGGTTCAACCCGAACTCTTCTCACCAATAATTTTGCATCAACTAATTGAAAAATTGGAGCTGTGGTGGCACTTGTTAGTGATAATGCCGAATCAGATCTTTTCAATCTAATGTGTACATTAACACCTGGGAGTAAATATTTCGGTTGATCCATAAAATCGAGTTGTAATGATGAGCACATGGTAAATAATTTCGAACCTTTAATCCACTTTTTCCTATCATCATCACTACCATAACCCATAGGAGTTAAACATGTATTTTTAGTATCACTATTGTAATTTATAATAGTTTCTATTAGAGCTTTGTGAATATATGTACTGTTACCACCCTCAATCTTGATATTATTAAATCCGAGAACTGCATCTTTAAAAAGTGTATGAAACAAGAAATTGTTTGGTATTACATCACTAGGTTCACCCAACGGTTTTCTATCTTTATCTACAACTTTGATCTGAACAGTTAACAATGTATCATTCAAATCTAAATATTCAGTTTGGGAACCATTAATATAAAATTCAATATCGGTTCTACTATCCATAATAGAATTCATCGGGAATACATCTTCAAAGGCCCCCATTTCAATTACTGCTTGGGGAGATGGTCTATCAAATAAACACAATTCAGATTTACCACAAATCATTTTTGAAATATAGTTCCATGTCCTTTCATTCGTTTGTTTATATGTTTATGATGTCTTTTACGTTTTGGAATCGGTGTTGGTGCAGGTTCTTGTTTTTGAAACACACTAGGTAGAACTTTCCCTAACTCGGATAATGCATTTGATTTCAGAGATGGCAATATTTTCTGCTCATTCATTATCACATCTTTAGCAGTTTTCATACCAAAACTACCAAGGCGTTTAAGAATAGGAAGTGCAAATCTACCAATTGTTCTCAACCATCCTGATCCATACTGTTTACCAATAAAATATGGTAATTCGCCACCACTTTGGCTACCACTATACATACTAATAATATCGTTATTGGCCATCTAATTTACGAAAATGTAATGTCAAATGAGTTTTTGTATCTTTACTAAATTCAATAAATTTACCGCTATCATCACGAATATTTATTTCTATATTGTTTATACATGCTGTTGATACCGGTAAGTACATGGGATTATCGATATTTATATTGACAACTTCATCCTGGTCATGTTTATCAACCCAAACAGATTTCAAAAGAGGAACCAAAGAATCACCAACAATTATAGGATCGATGATGTTAGTATATATGAACATTTGCCTATGAAGTTTTATTATTTTTGGTTTGCGTACACCAAAAGCACTTGTCCTATATGTTTGCTTATCTAATCCCAATGTATTAGCCAAATTTTTATCAAATGTAATTTCACAAATGTTATTATTCAGACTGAATTTACATAATCCATCTTTAACAAATTCAATAGTTTTAAATATATGTAAACAATTGAATGAAATATATTTATGTAATTCTTCAAGTGTTTCAATATATAAATCATTAGTAAATGTAAATGTCTCTTCAACTTCATTAATATATGATAGTGATATTTTGATGTTTTCGATTGTTACACTTTTTTCATCAAATGTTTTGAAACGTATTAGGTATTCAGTACCAGGAACAACAATGCTAAGCTTATCACAACCCATTCGCTTGGCATCCTCAATACTTTCAAACTTTATTGTAAATGGACTATAATCACAACTAACATTCAATCCATCTTTGAAAAACATGCCACAATTTTCATCTAAAATCTGATTCGGAATATGACAATATCGTTCAAAATTATTGATTGAGAAAATACCACTACAGGTTTTGGGTACACGTTTCTTGAATCCGATTTTACAATGACTATAAAATGGGAATGTATTGTACACAAATGTAAAGTCTTGCAAAGCAACTTCCCAATTTCCATGTAAATAAATGGGATTTTGAATATCAACCATAAATTTACTTGCTTGATTTTCCGGATGGATTAGTGGGCAACTATTACTCGGTAAAATTGTATAGAAACTCATTTTACTAGGTCTTTTGATGATATCCATGAGGGTTTTTGATATCCATGCCATTTGACATAGTATTGTTTATCCTTACCCACCATTTTAGTTTTCAATATTTTCTGAATTCTGAACACTGTAGGTTTGGAAATAACTTATAATTCCTGTTCATAGAATTTCCCTTGTATTAAATTGTTATCACTATCTTTAATAACATACATTACAGGACTCTGTTTAGTATTAATTTTAGTAATTTGAAATACCTCATCACTCCAATTACTATCAAAATTTTTGATGAAAGGTGAAGCAGATATTTTACTAATTCTAACGTGATCACCAACTTTATATTTTGGTTTTGTAATAGCAACTGTTTTAGACCGTACTGATTTAGCTAATGTTTTCGAGCTGATATCTACGGGTCTCAAACCATTCAGACCTCGATGTGATGAATTATTATAACTAACAAGTATTTTCGGTAATACATTTATCCATATTTTATTACCTTGATGCACGAAATATTTCTTCAATCTATCCCTCAATGTCCGGTTAAATCTTTCAACATGTGCGGCTTTGTATTGAGAATGTACAGAATAATGATTTATTTTGAGACGATCCAGGATTTGCTTAACTTTACTATTGTAAAACTCCTTGCCTATAATAATAATAATAATAATAATAGTAATAATAATAATAATAATAATAATAATAATAATAATAATAATAACAATAATACCTAAATCGGTTTGCAAATTGTCTGGATGCTCATTTTTAAACATTGAGTTAATTGCTTTAGATATTTCCTCTGCAGATTTTGCTTTGTTGGTACACCGCGAGCAAAACGACTGAAAACATCAATACACGTTAAAATATATTTATAACCCTTGTTAATTTTCGAATACGGTATCATCTCCATCAAATCCATTTGCCATAAATCATTAATACCGAATGTTTTATAAGCTCTTGTTGGAAATCTTTTCCGCATTGGTTTGTTTAAACTGTACGCAAGCTGATCTGACAACCACTTTTGCGTTTCCTTTTTCGACTTTGGGACTCTTTTCTTTAACTTTGCCACTCCACCGAAACCTGCTTCGTCTTCTGGGTTCGTCCAAATCTTCTCCATTACAACAAGATGATTTAAATTTTAATTTAACATTAGGTAATGATTGCCCCATCGTTTATTGTGATAATAATGATAATGCTAATGGTAACATTGCTCCAATAAAACCACCTTGTTGTTTATATATGATTTTTCTCATTTGCTTACGATTTTTATTATTTACTAGTGATAACAAAGGCTTACGATGTTTATTCAGTACTAGTTTTTTAGAATTACTGATTTTAATTTTACCTCTGACTACTTTTAATAGAATTTTGAGTAAATCATCGACAACAAAAGTTGGAAATGATTGTAAAATAGACATTCTTTTCATACTCGAAGCCTTTAACAATGCATTAAAATATGGGAAACTCCTATGATTTTTTACAATTTTATCTGTTTTCTTACTCTTTTTAATAATGTTTTTCGAAATTAGATTCATTGCAGGGTAATTCTCGGTTATTAGCTTTTTAGATGGTGTATAACTGGTTTTTGGTGGAACTTTATTTATAGTCTTTTTAATACTCTGTCTAAGTTTTCGGATATTTTTAAGCCTGGATTTCATAAACATTTTTACATGTTAAAGTTTTCAACTTTGTTTATATACCATGGCACCTTCTTTATTGAAAATATCGGTTTTTACCCGTAAATCGTCATTGCATTGTTGTGTGAAATCAAGAAATATATATCCATGTGGTGATTTTGTAGCATCTTGAAATGCACTGATGAGAAAATTACGATTATTAGGGTATGCCTGTCGAGCAAGAAAATCAATAACTGTTGCATCTCTAGGATTCTTGAAAATAACTAAATATTGAACATTTAAATTCCTTGTTCGATGGGCGCCACCCTGATGAAATAGATTTTGAGTAATAAAGATCACAGTAACACCAACGTGTCTACTGATTTTTGTGAATAAATTATTAAAATCCTTTTCTTTATTAGCTTCCTGATACAAATCATCAATAATGATGACATCACCTTTCCTTAATCGACTTGACCAGTTTTTATCGAAACCCTTTACTATTTTCATGTTTTTCAATTTACAGAAATTATCTTGAGTTAATCCATGTTCTTCATCTGCACCCTTATGCCAATAAATCTTGTTGAATTTGGTTTTACCACTACCACTTGGGCCAACGATTTGATATACCGCATCATTTCTTAATTCCATTATTAATTTGTATAATTATAGGTTTTTGTTTATATTATATGATTTAATGAACTCTTCCTAAAAACTCATATATATAGCTTAATATTTCTTTATTGTTTAATTATGTTATCAAATATAAATTATAAAGGAACATTCGATGTATCAAAAATGACGTTTCCAAATGGTAAACCCCAGCAAATTGTAGATAGGAGTGGAAAATACCCTATAATATTTTTCAAATCAGGCAAATGCAGAATCATGGGATGTAAGAAACCTTTAGATGTCAATAAATTACAAGATAGAATAAAGGATCTTAAAATACAGTCAATTACAGTTACCATGGATATAGGACAATCTATAAATCTATACAACATGTCAACAAAATGTCTTTGTATGTTCGAGCCAGAATTATTTCCTGCACTGAGGCTTTTAAAATACAACCCAATGTGTGTTAACGTGTTTGCTAGTGGCAAAATAGTTATATTAGGGGTGCGAAATCTAGAGTACAAAAATATTGTTTGTGATATACAAAATGAAATCACCGGATTGGTCGATATCTGATTGGCTAATGATTGATTAAAACAACTTGCTTATTCATTTTATTTCATTTTTAAAATGGAAAATACTTCAAGCACAAAATTAAGCAAAAAAGAGATCGAAAATTATGGTAAATTTATTATTTATTATTTATTAATATTAATATCTTTGTTTCCAGATAAATATCATGCCGTATTACTGGAAAGGTTATTCTTCTTCTATCCTCAACTCAGAGCAATAGTCAAAGACCAGCCAGAATCAATAATTCCAGATTTGGTCTATACAACCACCAACATATGGATTTTTAACATAATTGATCAAGCTCTATGGGATATTAAGCTTGACAGAAGACCAAAGGAGATGGAACCCGAATACCCTTGTATTCTGGGTTGTAGCTGCTGCGATTTTCGATACCAGCGCTATGTGGAATGGTGCCTGGCAAAATCAGTTAGAAATTCTTCGAAATACCAACTTTTTCGAAAATAAATGTTTTGAATTTTATTTTTTGTTTTGTTAGTGTTGGTAATAATAGTTTTATTTTTATTGTTTTGTTAGTGTTGGTAATAATAGTTTTATTTTTATTGTTTTGGTAATAATATTAATAATAGTAATAGTTTTATTTTTGTTAGTTTTGGTAATAATAATAATAGTAATAATAGTAATTTTATTAGTATAGTAATAATAATAGTAATATTAATATTAATAATAAAAATAATAATAATAATAATAATAATAATAATAATAATAATAATAATAGTAATAATAATAAAAATAATAATACATTTATATAGATGATATGTGTAAAATCATAAAACTCAACTAGTTAATTTACATACAGTCACGCACTTAACATGCAATTATCATGCACTTATCATGCATGATTCTGATTGGTTAATCAGTATCTGTCCAGGGTATAAAAGTGCGTCACCACCTTATAAAGATCATAAATCAAATATGACCAAGAAAATAAGCGTCCAATCAGTTCAGATGTTCCACAATTATAAAATGTATTTTTTAAAGGAGCCTATCAATATGCAATTGGCAAATCCAGTCAAACTCAAAAAAACGCAATTTCAATCTCTTGCTGGTACTCTCTCAATGTTAGATATCAAGGATATTGATAATACGTTCAAAAAGATCAATTCCAATTTAAAATGCAATGAAAATGCGTTCTTCACGAGTCAATATACCAGATATTATGATGCATTTACAGAAATAGGATTCAAAGAACAGGAAAACTGGTATATAACAATAACAATCCAAGGATATAAAGCAGATCAAAACGATGTGCTTTCTCAAATCTGGAAAATTGTTACTGCTAGACTTTCACAGTTATTTTAATGTATAGTGTTTAATAAATGTATTAATGTTTCTTTGTTATTCTATAAACAAAATTATAAGTAGTTTTAAAATAGTGTTAAAATGATGTCTGAAAAAGGTAAAATATAAAATATAAATAATTAATTAATTTTGGTTTAGAATATTTAATAAACTTTTTGTTTGATAAACTTGAAGAAATAACCGGTGTAAAAATTAGAGATATGTTGACTCTAGTTGAAGCATTGAGTAAAGAATCGGATTGCGAATCTGAATGTCAGAGTGATTCTGGATGTCAGAGTGATGAAATTGTTAATGATGGAGATACTGAAATTATTAATGATTCTGAAGAAATTATTAATGTAGAAGAAGCTACCGAAAAAGATGAGCCTACCGAATTTAAGAATTGTATTGATCATGTTATAGAAAATATTATGATAGAATCTTGTGGTGATGAAGAATGTACATGTAATAATCAATAAATCCTTAAAATATAGTTTTTATTAATAAAAATAACAAAGAAATATTTATTAAAATCTATGATAAACCTTGTTACATAAATATAAAACAGATACTCCAGTGAATAGTTTTAATAAAAATTTGCAATTCTCGATATAAATATCAGAGCGTTTGGCTTCTGCGGCAACTTGAATAATAGCTGTCCATCCACCGTTTGATTCTACCCACGGATCAATTTTTGTTTCTATCACCTAAATAATAATAAATTATTAACAATATAAAGTAATATACCTCTATAGACCATTGGAAATAATTTTCATAGTCGGATCCAGATTTTAATATCATGTGTTTCATGTACATTAATCCTACTATTATTCGCATCCATTTATTATTTTCATCGAACATGTAACTAAATATTGATTGGAATGCCTTCTTTCTCTCCAATGGTGGCAAATTGAGAATTTTTTCATAATCGAATGGGATGTCTTCAACGATTTTCTCGGTACGGTTTACCATAAATTTCATGTTTTTAATGATTTCATCTTCTTCTCTATTATTAGCGACCAGCTCATTCAACAAAGTTATAAAAAATTTAGTTTCTGGCATTTTATAAAAATATATAATGGAAATGGCAATGATGATTTGTTGGCACTGTTAACTTGTTTCAAGCTGTTGCCGCCACTGTTAACTGGGTGTTGTTGTAATTTCATTATACGATTGAACTGATCAGTTGTTTTATTAGAATAAAATTTTATACTATATTGAACTTGATTCATCATTTTTTCATTAAGTTTATGATTTTCTTTCAATTCTAATATTGATTTTCTTAATTCATTTTTGATAGTACCAATGGTCTTATTTAAATATATAATATCATCATATAATTCGCTTTTAGCTCTTTTTAAAGTCTCATATGTATGTTCAAATCGGAATTCTAAATTACTCATTCTTTCAGATAATCTTTTGACTGGAGTTTTCAAATATCTAGGCCTATCTATCATATACAAAATATCCATCAATACAGCGGTATCTGGACATACACATCTTGTTGAATTTTTACCTTGAACGGTTACAACAATTGAGTTGGCCATATTAAAAACTAATAATATTATTAAAATTTCTTTAATCATTTTTTAAATCTATATAAATTAATATTTATTGTTTATAGCTAAAGATGTGTGTGTGTGTCTAAATTAGTATAAAAGTAATTGTTATTTCAATTTTTATCATTAAAATGATTGTACCGAGCGCAGTTCAAGCTATGAATGAAGTTAAACATTATGGTAATTTATTATTACTATTATTATTATTATTATTACTTGTTTTTTAGATGATTATTTTAAAGTTATTAAAGAACGTCTGGAATTCTGTTATCCAGAAATACATGGAATCATGGATAAGCCAGCATCAATAATTCCAGACTTGATATTCAATCATACATCAATATGGATATTTACTGTAATCGATGAGTTCCTATGGGATATCGAACAAAACAATTTGTCAAAAGATATGGAACCCGAATACCCTTGTGGTGATGGATGTCATTGCTGCGCTTCCCGATATCGGAAGTATGTGGAATGGGCTTTGAATAAAGCTCTTCGACAATACTACTATAGTAGAATTATCTCTTTATAATAAATTTGTTGTATATGTCTTGGTTTTCATTATATAGTAATAATAATAATAATAATAATAATAATAATAATAATAATCTTAATAATAAAAAGAATAATATTAATAAAAAATAAAACTTGTGATAAAAATTAAAATATGTAATAATAATAATAAAAAATTAAAATCTTAATAATAATAATAAAAATAATAATAATAAAATAAATTTACAAAATATATACTACTTATTTTTATAAGTAGTAAATTTAAATTTAAAAATGTTTAAAAATAATATGACCTTGAGAAATTTTGAATGACCTTGACCTACTTTTAAATGACCTTGAAAAAATATGATGAGTCATCCAATGACCTTGAAAAAATATGATGAGTCATCCAATGACCTTGAATGAGTCGTGGTCTTTGTTTAAATGACCTTGAATGAGTCATTGTCTTTGTTTAAATGACCTTGAATGAGCCATTGTCTTTGTTTAAATGACCTTGGATGAGTCATTGTCTTTGTCTTAAAAATTTTTTGTACTTTTCGACTTAGAAAAATTTTCTCTCAGCCGGGGGGGGAGTACTGTGCTGGATGTGACATGTGCTGGATGTGACACATCCCACTACTTCAATTGTAAATATAAAATATTTCATAAAGCAAAAAACGGCTTCTAACTAAAATTTGCATGATAAATATTAAAACAAACATCAAAATCGATTTTGACGCCCAAACATTAAATAAAATTGTTATTGTAAAATAAATTTTTTTAAAGTTATTGGACAGTATTATTTAACAATTAAATGATGTTGTCAAAAAATTATTGTTTTTACTACACAATAATTTTAGTAATAATAAAGATAATAAAAAATTTAAAATTTATAATTATTTTAATAATTATTAACACATACCACAGAGAAATAAAACAACGGTAAGTGAAATTAAAATTAAATTAAAAAAAAATAATATAAACTTTATCAAATATCTTTTAATAAACATTAGTTGCCTCGATTAGTTTCCGATTGAGATTTGAATTTGAAAATGAAACGAATGAAAGTCCTTTGGATTAATCATCAGGAAATCTAACGACTTTCGCATCGATCAATTTCCAAAATTGACTAAGTCCTTCTTTCATCATCGGTTCATCTACATCAAACCCAATGTCTCCAACAAATGTTTGTACTGAATCACTATAGTCAATTTTGACAGATGTTATAACTACAGGTCCAGGTATTGTATTAGATCCACTTGCCCTTTAACTTTAATTTGATCGTTCCACATATAAATTCCATCAATTGTCAATGAAGATAAACTTGCAGATGCTTGGTAAGTCCATTCGATAAACACATATGGGTTTGTTTGACAACGAAAATCTCTTATAAAATGACAACTAATACATTGACTAATATTTCCTAATATTATGTTTAATAAATAATCATTAATTCTATAATAAATCCTGATTTTGACAAGTTCATAATCTTGCGTTAATAAGTGATACAATAGGAATATTGATGAACAAAAATTCAAACTATTATAAAATTTATTTCAAAATTAAATTTTCAAGTCAAAAAGACCAACAAAATTGATCCAGCAAAACTAACTACAATAATTCAAAATTTTCACAAATGTAACTTTTTTACAATTAAAATAAATTTACATTTGAACTGGCCGAAATAAAACACATGTAAAATAAATAACTTTTACAGAAAAATATCAATTGTCTACTATGAAATCTGGATTGTGATTTTCACTAAAATTATAACGTGCTTTTGATAAAATGTTAATTTGCTAGATTTTATTTTTATTCATCATTGACTTTTATTATTCTTTATAATCTATTTGGAATAGTTATAATAGTATCTTGATTATTATTGAATCTTGATTATTATGGTATTTAGGTTTTTTGACCTTTTAAAGTTTTCTTTTAAAAAAATTAATTAAGGAAACGTTTTGATTTGTTTAATTAATGTAAATTTTGTTTTTCATGATTTAAAATGTAAATAAAATGGCTAACGTAATAAAGCTTGGGAGGTGTTGTTTTTTATATTTTTTTTATATATTTAGAGTTTATTTTTGAATTTTTGAAAGGACTATTTGGTTGACTTTTATTATTTGTGCGAGATTAAAAGTTAATTATTGTTATGGCTACTTCAAATGAACCTTCCATAAATAATGAATTAAAAGTTATTTGGATTGAATTAGACCTAAACCCTAACCCTAACCCCTAACCCTAAACCCTAACCCCTAACCCCTTTAACATTTGGAACAGATTATTTGAATATTTTAATGGTGATTTATACTCAGGCAATGCATATTTTTCACTGAGAAATTATGGTAAATCATTGAATTACTATAAGCTAGATATAGACTTATCGAAATGACTCGAAGATTTATCTGGTGAAATTAAAGCAAGTGGAAATCCTAGCAATATATTGAAAATGTTTGGCAAATTTGATGAATAAATAACTTTTTGTGAACACCAGTTGAAAATTTGCCGGAAGTTGAATGAAAAACCTGTCGTTGTGCCAGCATTATATAATTTAGGTAATGTTTTCCATAATTAAACCAAAGCTTGTAGGGTTATTGGCCTACAGATCTTGGTCAATTTCCTCCTCCTATTCAAGAAGCTCTTGAAAAAGCAGCAATGTATTATCGGCTCATCAGAATTCAATGTTCCGTAAATGGTCAAGAAATCAGAATGGAAAATAATTTTAAAATAAATCAAAATCATTTGACTTTTCAATATAATATTCAACCGGTTAAGTGAACTGAATCCTTTGCCAAGATCGAGATCAAAGAAAATCAAACTATAGTAGTACCAAGATTCAGTTTATCCCCAAGCCAAATATCCCTAAATATACAACATAACATCCCTAATCATACCATGTTTACACACATACAATAATAATAATACTATTAATAATAGTAATAATCGTTATAATGATGTTAATAATAAAAATAATAATAATCGAAGTTCATTTCAACGTCAGGAACGGTTTTTTATTGTAACCAGTGTTTATATTTTAAAAAACTAGAGTCTTCTAGAATCATGAAATTTTTATTTTTATTTAATTAAAAAAAATGAAAATTTCATGATTTGCTCGCGGACCAAAGGTTGAGAACCGCTGATTTAGAAATAATATAAAATAATTTTATTTATTTATAAGTTGATAGAATTTAATTCGAAAATTTATAGAAAGGTTTAACAACCTTGATAGAATGTTTTTAATGTTTATTATCACTTTAGTTACATTTTACTTTAACTTAAATCTCTCTTTAAACTCTTTGATCATTTTAATATTTCTGATTAAAGTATTCTCATTTTTATCTGTCAGCATCTATCTAGTTTCGTGTATTCATCTTGATGCCATGTATGACCACTAACCTCTATTTTGATCCTTGTTTCAAAATTCTCGTTTCGCTAGCACATTTTGTCCAATATTCAACTTACTTATGGTTTTTATTTCATTTGGTCGTTGACTTTCAAATTTTAATGTATTTTGTTTTCTGTTGAATATAGTTGACTATATTTAGGTAAAGTACATTAATGTAGAGTTTAAAATGTGCTGAAAATCACTACCTTCAATCATAGAAAATGGCCGTTCATTCTTCGTAACCAATTCAACGCATTCATTTTTTAATTCTTTTGCAATAAATGACCACAAAAAAGATTATTGCATTAAAAGAAAAAAATGACTATTTACTGTTATTTTCGACCTTTAATTACTATTGTCATAATAATTAAATGGTAAGTTTTTTGCTTTAAATACAATAATCTCTTTTGTGGTCATTTATTGCATGTGATCCATATACTATAACCTTTTCATATCTCATATGTAATAAATATGCACTTTTCAGCGATTGAATGTATTCAATTTTTATTAGTCCGTTTGAATGCTACCTATTTTTATAACGTGACCTAATAGTTTCACCTTATTTTTCAGTATTTGATATTTTTATGGATTCATCCTTAATTTGGCCCTTATTATTCTTTGCAATACAATTTCTGCATTGTCTTGTAATTATTATTATTGATATTATTATTATTATTATTATTATTATTATTATTATTATTATTATTATTACTATTATTATTACTATTATTATTACTATTATTATTACTATTATTATTACTATTATTATTACTATTATTATTACTATTATTATTGCTATTATTATTGTAATTATTATTGTAAGGAAAACATTTTTATAGCAGGTGAATTTCACGTTTGAAATATTCCATTAGTTTGAGTCTAGAAAAATAAAATAAATATATTTTACATTTTCCGGATATTTATATCTTAGATGCTCTGTATAAAACTAGATATTATGGTTCAGTTGTTCTTGGGAACGATTACCATCAGATAAGATTGGATAGAGATCACAAAATAAATATGCATTCTCGACTAAAGAATTTTGTGCATGAAAAATACACTGTGTGACCATCGTAGGCGATTTGAACAAAATTTAAATTTTAAGCAATTTATTTATAGACGATTCAAGCAATTTTTATTTTATACCTATATTTACCTATAGAAAATATTGAGACCAATATTGCATTGTTTTTTAATACGAGTTAAAAATATCCCTGACTATTGTGTTACCATCTTATACAATTTGTGCCAATTTTTATTTTATTCTTTTTTATCGTTTGGCGATTCGAGCCAATTTTATTTTAGGCTTTTTTATCGAGAGTCCAAAATACCCCCTGACTATAGTGCGACCGAAAAATTTTTGTGGATGAAAAATATTTATCAAAAAAAATATGCGCTCACAAAAATTAATTATCTTGATTACATAATTATAATAATCAAGATAATTAGAGATTAATTGTGTAATTTAATCCGTCGCCGGGAAGGAAGGGGTAGGGGGCTACTGGGACTTTTTTGTGTGGGCGCAGAAAGCCACTAACTACCTACTTATTTTTAATTTTAATCATTTTAAAACTTAATTTTATGTCCGTTGATAATTATGCTTAAATATCCTCACACACATTTCGATTTATTCGACTTCTGTTTAAATGATGTGGGGTTTTGAATTAATTTAGATTTTTGATTTTAGATTTTTGAAAATAAATTATTAAACATATTAAAATGAAAAATAAATCAATAATGAAATATATTTTTAAATTCTAATAAGAATAGATTTGATTTGCATTTGAAAATACAGAAAAGCTTTCTAATTTTACAAATAAAGAAGAATCCAATAATGGGTATATAAATATCATAATTTTTAAAAATGAATTTACTTCTTTTTACTATTAATAACTTTAAATATGTTCACTTTATATTAAAATTTTCTTTTAATATTGAAAAACAATAGTAATGAAATTAATAAAATAAAATTATTCAAAAATATTATTCACTCAAAAATAAAACACATAAACCATTCAAAGTTTTGCAATCATAGTATTTGTGGTGGCCGTTTAGAAAAATATCAACTGATAAAAATGAAAAACTAAGTTTACCAGTCTTGAAAATATTAATAAATCAGCAAATTTCACAAAAAATATTTTCATCCAAGATTTGTTTAATTTTATTTTCAAAATCTTTATCTTTTTGTTTCATCTTTCTCCTTTGCTTGCCTACCTAGAATAATAATTAATTAGTTAATTTCAAATAAATATCATCATATGGTTGAGAAAAATACATATTTCAAGTAAAATCATACTTTATTTTGGTAAAAATTGGATAAATTTTAAAATTTCTTTCTTATTTTTACATTCTAATTTTGCTCCCTCATCAGACCTGTTGAATACAGTCAAATTTAAAACGAATCCTAAAGTTTTCACACAAATTTATTATCAAAAGTCTTTAAATTAAGTTTAACTATATGCAATGAACTTTTTTATGATTTTTATTTGAAATTTAATATTTTTTAAAATTATAATTTCTATTTTTGAAAATGTGAATTTTATGCATTTAATTTTTTATGTAAATATTGTTATTGATTTAGTTCGTTACATAAAACAAATTTATTAGATCAACGCATTTGTGAGTTTGTTTATGATTTATTAATTAATTAATTAAAAATTCGTGAATATTAAAAATTAACGATAACTATAAATTTTAAAAAATGATTTATTAATAATGATTTATTTATAATGTCAATGTTATTTAAAATTCGATTTTACTCTATCGAATGAAGCTCAAGTTTGACTCAAAAGTTTCGGTCAAAATTTCAACCTCAAATAATTTTTCGAAATATTCACCATTGTGATTAATGCATTTTTTCCCTCTTCCAAGCAACTTGTTGAAGCCTTCCTCCAAGAATTGCTGTAGCGTTAAATCTGCCCATTGTTGGATATTGTATACCATATTAGATGCACAGGATCAAACTTTTCCATGTAATGTAAATTTCATTGGTCGGAAGAGGTAAAAATCAGAGCGATCCAAGTCTGGCGAGTATGGTGGATATTCAAAAACGTTGATAGCCGTATGGAGTTACAATCAGATATTTGTCTTCATCGTATTTCAAAACAGCTGCATTCAGGTTTGTCTATAGGCTACAGTAACATTTAGCAATGAAAGTCTCACCAGATGGCAGAACGTCCATCAAGATAATCCTTTCAAAATACTGGCCAGAAACACGATAAACATTAACGGGAGATGTAAGCAATATTTAATTCCAAACAAAATAAATGTTTTATAATTAACAATGTTTAGAAATTTAGAAATTCCAACATGTATAAATAATCGAATTATTGCAGAATGCAAAGTAAAAATTGAATTAAACATTTTATTATGGATGACTTTATTCATCAGCAGAAACATTTGAATTAGACCTGTATAATTTATCAGATTTAACTACATAATTTTCTGTAAAAACTGATTTAATATGTTAAATATTTATAAGTATTGTAATTAAATTTAAATTATTACTTGAAATACTAAGTATTCCAGATTTCAAATATGATAAATTTGTATCTGGTTGACAACGGGTGAATAAAAGATTTATATATATATATATATATATATATATATATATTAAAAGATAACGCCAATAAAAAAACTCTTAATACGATATATTTCGACAGCATTACTGTCATCTTCAGGTACAAAAAACCAACTAAAAATATTATGAATTAACTTTTAATTTCAAATTATTTTTTTATATTTATTTAACTTTGTAATAAATAAACATTTAAAAAATATTCAAATACTTTTAACTAATTTAAAATCTTATTTATATAAATATTATAATTTTTATCTATATTATAATTTTTTAAAAAATAATGTAATTTACAAATTCAATTATTTTAATAATAGTAAAAAAAGTGATTTTTAAAAAAAACAATACATAAACATGATTTAACATACTTAAACTATTTAAAAACATTCAAAACATTCGTAGTCACAGCACTTTGCACATTAATCTTTGAATCCAATGACCTTATCAGCAATGCTTCACATATCACGCGTTCCCAATAATTATTAAAACTTTTCAACAAAATTCTAAAATCAGACATTCCTATTTCACTTTTACAGCCTCTATTGTGCTCACTAATATTGGTCAAACCCTTCAATCGACAATGCTCTAGAACTCGAGTACAGAGATGACGGGAAGTCTCTCCAATGTATGTGGCATTACACCCATTACATGTAAATTGATAAACGAGATCAGAATACAATCCAACCGGAACACAATTCCCGTCTTTTTCCCATCTTTTTCGATTATATATATATATAATCGAATTATTGCAGAATGCAAGGTAAAATTTTAATTAACCACAAATTATTTGACTATGAATCAGTAATGATATCGATGTTTTATTGATATTCATAAAATTGATATTACGAAAATTTGTGAATATAAATAAAACATCGACATCATTATTGATTCATAGTCAAATAATAAAAAAAGTTCTTTATGTCATTTAAAAATGAAAAGCAATCAGAGGTCAAAATCAAAAAAAGATCTTTTAAAATATATAATTCATTAAAAGCTAACCTTACTTTAATTATGTTTAAAAATTTTATATTATAACATTTTATTTTTTATCATAAATGTTACCAAAACGAAAAAAACTTGATAAGAACTAATAATATCAAGATATTTTAAGATTAAAAGATTATTGAAAATATTTATGTAAGGCTGTTCCAAAGACCAATGTCAAAGGTATAAAAATAATTGATCTATAAACTAAAAATTAGTGAATATAAAAGAAATTGAAAATAAACTTTAATTATTGACGAATAAACAAAACATATATATATTATTTTAAAAAGTTTCCGAAACAATGAGTGGAGAGATTAAAAATTAAATAATAAATAAAATCGAGAAAATATATAGGCTAGCTAGTTATATCATATCATTTCAGTTCCTCATCTCAGAAATACCTAAAAAGTTGCATTTTGAGCTTTCCAAATGTATTTTTAAATAAGTTATGTTTTTTATATAATTTCTTCAATACTTAAATTTTAAAAAGATTTAGTTACTCGTTAAATCAGTTTATAATGTTTTAACTGGGGTTCACAATGCGTGCATGTTAATTAATTGCCAGCGAAAGTATTTAGTATCCTATCAATTTATATTATTCATAAAACTTTCTTAACAAATCTATTTTTTTAAACTTAATTTAACTTTAAAATTTAAAATTTTATTTGACAACGATAACTATCTTGAAAAATCCACATTGTTAAAATCTCAATATTCTATATATGTAGAAAGTATGTAAGGTAACCTTTAGGCAGCGCACATGCGAAATAGCGCATAAAAAATAATTTGTTGCTCACAGCATTTCATGCTGCGCGCATAAGATAATTGCTTTCATTTTTCTTTAAAAATTAATGACCGTTTTTTTAATTATTTTTAATATCGATCCAAGCAGGCTTATTTTACATTGTTAATTGCTATTATAAAGCAATATATTTAATATATTTCGAACATCAACCGAATAAAGTTAATATTTTTTTTACGAATTTTATACTGTGCTGTGCAGAGGAATTGTAAATGGTGTATGTGTTATTATTTATTTTTGTTGATTTTTTAAATGCATTCAATCCCAGCTTCAACGATATCAAAAAGAAACTCCTCAAGTCAACATCCAAGAAAATATGTCCAAATTTCAAACCTGTTTTGCTTTTGCAACTTATTAAAATACCAACTTCACGAAAACTCATCTAAATCACAAAACACACATTGAAGCGGTTGAAATTCTTACAGCTTCTAGATTTGGTGAATTAGTTCGACTGATTACTGGGACTCCTAAAGACCGTGAGGTACGAATAGAAAATGCTGGAAGACAAAAGGCAAATCCAAAAATGGTTAAAGTTTTAATTGACAACGTAATTGTGGTAATAAAATTGAACACTTCAATGAATTCTGTGCAGGAAATAAATAGCCATGTATCAAAATATGTTCAAATTCCTGAAAGTTGGCGTAGCAAAAATTATGCCTTTGAATTAGTGGAATGCATAAACCAAGTGGATCAAAATGAAGATATTGATGCTATTAGAAAATCACAATATTATTGTTTAATAATTGATGAGAGCCCAGATATTTTTGTTCATTAAATGCTTATAATTTACATAAAATTCAGAACAAACTTTGATTGCAAAACCTCTTTTGCAACTATAATTCAGTTAAGTGCTTGAAACGCTTTATCAATTGTGGCAGCTATAAAAAATTTCTACTCTGATTTTAAGTTGGATATGGATAAAATGGTAATGATGACATCGGATGGATCTGCGGTTATGCTGGGTGGTTATAATGGTGTAGCAAAGATACTACAACGAGATATTCTGTATTTATCAGCTCAGAGAAGACACTAGAATTGACGATGCTTGGAGGGGAATACCTTTAATGAAAACTCTAGAGACTTTGTTAAGAACGGTGTACACAATGTTCAGTAGATAATCTGTGTAAAAAGGCAAATTTCAAGATTTAGCTGCAGTAATGGAATGCGATGTTTTAAGTTTTAAACCTCTCAACGAGGTAAGGTGGCTTTCACGGCACTTTGCAGTGATTCCATTTATTCGAAATTATGATGTTTTGATTGAGTATTGCAAAGGTAATTTAAATGACCCAATCTCTAAATATTGTTTTAAGGCTCTTACTAATTCTTTGAACCGATTAGCTTTAACTGAATTAGCTAAAATGAGCAATTTTTTTTCAAAAAAGCGTGCTTTCTCCTATGGAAGCTCATCAATACGTAAAATCTATTATTAAAAAGAGTCGGAGCCAGTATCTTGGAGAAACTATTTTTTGGAGCGAAGAAGCAATCAACACAAGCGATAATACTGCTGAAATTATTGAATTTATCACAAAACTATGTGATCATCGAGATTGCAGATTTCCAGAAGAAATCAAAGACTGGGCTGCATTTAATCATATAGAAATCGCAAACAGCAACAATTTTAATTTTGGAAACCAAAACTTGCTGAATCTTCTTAACAAATACTCGAAAATTATTCCAAATTATAGTGAAGAAGTGAAGAAGCAAATTCTTAGCTAATATTCGAATTTTAAATTTTTATACCAAACCAAATTTAACTCTAAGGTCGTAAGCAGTTTCGCGGATATGGTAGACCTTGCCAACAAGGAGGAGAAGTTTCAAGAGTTTCCTCTTTAATTTTTTAATTAAACTTTTCTTTAGCTTTTCAAGCATCCAGTGCAGATTGCGAGCGTGGGTTTTGTCAAATGAAAGCCATTAAAACAAAGGATAGAAACAGATTGGAGACATTTCATTTGGACCATCTGATGCGTATCAAATTATTTTTAAGGCATGGAAACCAAATTAATGTACAAAAAGTTTTCAATTTTTGGAAAAATAATAAAGATCGACGTAAAATGAAATTTCTTTTTCGAATAATAAAAAATTCTTATAAAAATAAAGTCTTAATTTATCAAAACAACATTTTCTCTTGTGCACAATGTGGTTACTTTTCAAAATATGGTCGCAGAACTTTATTTTTTCCCGCAGCGTGAAAAAAAATGAAACGTTGGTAAGGTTCAGTCGAGTCACCTGTAAAAAGAACTGTATTGGGACGGTCTGGGGTAAATGTTATGTTTATTTATGTGAACTATTGACTACAATAATAAACAAAAAATAAAATATTTGTGAATAAAGTTAAAAACTTGTATTATCGTACAATAAATACTAAAAATTATAATAAATTATCTTATTTTTTATTGATTTGAAGGATGTTCGTAATTTCTTTTGTTGTCTGGGTTCTTGTTTTGGAGGAAATGAGGTATTTGAGGATAGCTTTGTTTTAATAATCCTATAGTTTCGATTCGTAATCTTTTAATCCTTTAATACTTGTTCTAAATCTTTAAATCCTTAATTTTGTTCGGAATGTTAGTGTTGTTTCTTATTTAATTTTTTTGTCATCTTTAACTTCTTTCGATCAATATTTATCTATTTTTCATTGTATAGTAATTAAAAAATTACTATAGGGGTATTGATTATTTTGTACTTTCATTTTTAATAAATAAAATAACATCATAAATAATGAAATAAGACTGCCGGGTTGGGAACACCGACCGGGGGAAATCACCAGAACGTACAATAAAAATAACTATGAATACAATTACAGTGAGCAATTATGAACTTTTCATTGAAATTACTTACTAACCTGTATTATATATGAATGTATTCAATGGTAACTCGTGTCATAAAGAAATTACATAATTTTTCAACTAAAATTATTCTCCATTATGTTCTTAACATAGTAGTGGAGCTTATAATCTGACATTAAATAAGCAGCTTAGAATGATGAAAACAAGGTAAATATCAACTGCAAAATTTTAAAACAATATTTTTCCCTTTGGAAAAAGCATATTAAACTTTCATGGCATTTCTTTTAACATTTCTTTCGAGGTAGCCTCACTGGTTTTATTTAATCATATTTGAACTTGTTTCCATATCAGATTCTGTTGCAAAATAGTATTCTTTAAATTTTTTGGATTTTAAATTAACTTTTACAATTTAATTATTATTTTAAATTTTATGTTTTTATTGATTTGTTTTTGATTTTACTTTGATCTTGTGCCTGTTTTGTCAAACCACAACACTAGTTAGTTTTAAGGCTTATGGCAAACTTGGAAAGATTGGTATAGGTTAATGTTGTCATATCAAATGCCGTTGTATGTTATAATAAACTACTACTCTAGAATAAGAGGCACTGTGTCAAAAAAAATTTTTTGTCATTCATCAGTTGAAAAATATCAAAACCTTCCACTGTAACGTTTGACTGGCTATCAACCTCAAATTCGACAATAACTACATCACTATCACCCGCTCTGACGTCCATGATTCGCTAACAATTATCGTACGGTCGGAGAAAAATGTTGCATCCTCAAAACATCTATATTTAAAACTTTTGTAATTCTTTTTCAGTTGATAATTATTTACCGTAGGTAAATGTATATCTACAGATAGTATAAAGTATATAACGTTAACAAAAATAGACAAAAAAACGGATCAGTATGGTTTGATTTACTTCTTCAAGAAGGTTTGATACAAATATAAATAAATAAAAACTATATTAAGTGGAGTTTTAAATTAAAAATATATATCTATTCAATAAGTTATGGCTTACGTCATAGTAGATGGTAAGTCCGAATATCATTACTGACAGTACATAAAATGACGCGATCGTCAGAGCTACAATCATTTCCGTTGGTTTCAAATTGTTCATTCCAATTGCCGTATTTACGGTTGGGTCGGTGAACCATAACGAGGTTATTGCATGCCAAATACAAATTGACATTATCATGAGGATATTTCCATAAATTGTTTTGTCCTAAATAAAATAATTCATACATTTTATTATATAATATATACTAAATTTATATATATATACGTGGTTAACTATTGCTCAATGATATAGAGGAAATGATTAGCAACAGCAGGCGATGTGTACAAACAACAACAGGTCCAAATGAAGTTAATGAACCAACGTCTGCAGAACTTACTGTTAATAAGTCTGTGAATGTGTCAGGAGATTATGACAAGCTGATGACTACTTGTACATTAGTGATATGACAGAAATCCAATAGTAACTACAATAGAGGTAATGATACTGATACCTGGCATGAATTTGATGATGTGGAATATTGGATAGACAAAGGATCATCAGATTATCAACATTATTGTGGACCATTTCATAACTCAGTTCGTGCATTCCCTAATGAACGCAAGAAGACAAGATTTTGCTCAAAATTTATGTTTTATCACAAAATGCATATTGGTGAGACAAACATTTGTGAATTGTTTCTTTACTGTCCGTCAACAAGATCTCTGTACTGTTTTGTATATAAACTTCTTTCACCAAGACAACGCTCAAGTCGATTTGCTACAGAAGGGTTTGATAACTGGAAAAATCCTTTTGTCATAGAACAACATAGGAAAAGTCCTGTTCATGGTCCATACCTATATAAGTCCCACATTTTCTGGCCGATTTTCCCGAGAAATTAGCATATTATTACAATCGAAACTCTTGAATATTTTAAAAGAAGTCCAGAGAAATTAAAACTTGTAATTTTGTATATCTTTTAACCTTGATCATGTTTTTTATAAATTTTTCAAATATTTCAATTATTTTATTGTAAATAAATGATAAATATAATTTTACTTTCTCGCAAAAATAGAGATTGTTATTTTGAAATTATAATGTAAATTCCAAGATTAATTCGATTTAATAAAATAAAATATTACTTACCAAAATATCGGTAAATCTTTCATGAGCAAAATATAGAATAATATTGAATGGAAACTTAGAAACTAATGAATTTTAATTGTTGATGTGCAAAATCATTTGAAGAATTAAGTTTTTAAAGATTATGAAGTTTATTTAAAATAACATTAATGTAGAACGGTTGAAAAAATAATGTTAAAATTTTTAATTGTAATTTAAATTACTTTTTAAATAAGTTCAAAAATTAAATATATATTTGATTGTAAGAGATTTGTAATTTTACATATGTAAAATATGCTAATTAAATACCTCTTTATTATTTAAATTTAAAAATTGTGTGGAAATTTAATATGTGCATAAGTCTAAAATTAAAGACTTGTTTAAACTTTCATTACTGTGCTAAAGAAAATAGCTTATTACAGTGTTTTGTATTCGATGCACACGTAAAATATGTAATTTATATTCAGAAAAATAGAAATTTTATCTTATTTGTAAAAATAGAAATATTGTTATCCATTTATTAATAATATAATTGAATCGAACAAGTAATAATAATTGCATTATTATTCTATACATTAAGTGATATCCAGTACACTTCCTAATAGTATACTAGTTTCTAGCTAATGGCTCTCATCAGTATTATGCGAGAGGCGCTCAAATATATCTTCGCGCCTGGTAAGTGTAAAAACATTGCCAAGTTAGCACTGTTATACACTTATTTTGATGCACTGGACATCAAATAAGTTTGCAAAGTTTGGATTTAAGGCATGAAAAAAGACGAATCTTTATCTTGAAACTTTTCACTTGAAACCTCTGTGAACTACAAGTTCAACAAAGAAACTGGTAACAAGCTATGAGACTACCAAAGCCACTTGAAAAACTTAATTTTATTAATCACTATGTCTGATTCTAATCAAAGAATATACTTAATGTATAATATAAATATATTATTATTGTTTAAAAAATGAAAGAACGTCTATTTTTCGTGACAAATAATACAAAATAAGTTAAAATAACATAAAATAAGTTAATTATTTATATAAACATTTACATGTATTTTCTATATCAATTAAAATAACTTGGTGAATTATTTCTGTTTTTCGACAAAACACCTCTAATAAGTACTTATTATTAATAGTATTATTATTTTATTCGACACGTAAATGTAACACGATAGAATAACTAAAATATGAATTCGGTATTTGTTTTATTTATAGAGATATTAAAATTTAAATTAATTACAAATTGCAGATAGGAAAACGCTAAAAAGTTTAATTTTATTGAATGTATACTTTATTAGAATTTGTTTTCGTTTGGAGTTAAATACAGTCAAACTTGATTATAACAAACTCCGGCTAATAACGAATTGATAACAGCAGTAGTTCGGTTTGAGTTATTTTATAGATACTTTTCCCGGTTAAAGTGAACATAAACTCGGTTATGACAAACATATTTTTTTAATTTAAGATTTATTTTTCAATTTTCATTATTAATATTTTTAATTTCAACTTAAATAAATCAAATACGCTCAAAATATGATTCAATAAAATTAAAAATTAAATTGAATGGAACTAAATAATTTTTCTGTCATTCTCAAATAAATTCTTGTTAAAATTTGAACAAACAAAATTCGTGAAAAAGTTGACATTATTAGTGAATTGGAAAGAGGAGATACAAGTTCACAGGTTTGAAAGAAGTACAATCTCTCAAACAGTTTCAAATTTCTGGAAGAATAAAGAATTGATTCTATCAACATTAGATAACAATGCTCATAGCTGCAAAAAAATAAAAACCTGTGAATAAAGTGATATTTATTCATGCATTGCTTCAATGGTTTAAAGTGCAGAGATGATGGATTAACGGCCCAATTTTAAAGATTCAGGCAGAAAGGTTTACCAGACATTCGGTGCATGATGATATTACATGCAGTAATGGATCTCTTTGTCGCTTCAAAAAAGAAACAATATTGTCTTTGAAAGAATTATTCAAGAAGTTCTCTCGGCAAATACAGACTTTTGAATTCCGAATTGAAAAATGTGTGTGTTGAAAATAGATCAGGAACCGTCTACGGTTTTGGTTTGTCTACAAATGACAGGAACAGAAAAACACCTTTTTGTAATTGGCCAATCGTGAAACCCGTGCTGGTTCAAAAATGTTTTAAAAAAGTGCCTGCTGAGTATACGGCAAACAAAAAAGCATGGATAACCTCTTAAATCTTTGAAAATTATTCGAAAAAGTGGAACAGGGAGTTGCAAACCAAAAAATGAAAGCTTTTACTTTTAATTGACAACTGCCCTGCTCATCCAAAGATTCTAAGTTTGACCAATGTCAAATTGGTTTTTCTTCACCAAATGCAAATTTAATCTTGGAGCCAATAGATATGAAAAATAATTAAAAATCTGAAAGATTTTTCAAAAGATTTCTTGTTTTGCTATTGATTGAAAGAAAGAAAGCTGGAAAAGATGACAAAATAAAACTCCTCCTGGAGGCAATTCTCATGATAAAGGACGCTTGGCAAATTGTCAAACCTTTGACAAATCTGGTTTATATTCACAGACAGTTTCAACAAATGAGGATTTTGACGAGGAAGATTTAGATGACCAAGACCTTCCTTTGTAACAGTTGTTAAAATTTGAACAGAATTAACAATTTTTCTCACGTTAAAGACTTGGATAACTTTTTTCATGTTGATGATGATTTAGTAACAGCTGCAATCTCATCAGAAGAAAATATCCTTCAATCAATTATCAACAAAGACGGCATTAAAGACAAAATTGAAGACCAGTTGTAACGTATTCACCGGCTCAATCAGCATTGAAAATTCTCACTCAATTTTCAGAAAGTAGTAAAACACCAAAATCTGGTTTTACGGCAATCTCCGTCATCCGAAGAAATATAAGAGACTTGATGTTGAAATCTATGAAGCAACAAAGTATTTTAAGTTTTGTCAATAAATGATTGATTAAAAATGCTTTCGCTATTTTATTTTTTTAGTTTTTCATTTAGTTTAACCTAACTTCTGGTTATAACGAACAAAATATCCTTGTCCCATGAAGTTCGTTATAACCAAGTTTGACTGTATAATGCAAAATCAAATTTAGTGCATTCCATTGAAACTAAAAGTTAATAATACAGTTACGCATTTACTTTTCTAGCTTAATATTATAAATAAATGTTTGATAACTTTCAACAAAAATAATTCTTGTTAAATAAATTTTGTGCATTATAAAATTAATTAAATTTTGATTTTTTGTCAGAATGAAAATTAATGAAATATCAAAAAAAAAATTTAATTTAATAAATTTAAATATTATAGATGGTTTAGAAATTTTGACTCGAATGTCTACTACTTTTCTGCAGTGAATTATATAATGAAATTTCATTAATCACAAGTTTCTGGTTACCAGTTTCTGTGTTGAACTTATAGTCCACAGAAGTATGATTGTATCTACCATGGTTTCAAATGAAAGGAGGTCCAAGAGAAAGATTCGTCTTATTTTATTGCCTTAAAACAAAACTTTCCAAACTTATTTGATGTCCAGTGCATCAAAATAAGTGTATAGCAGTGTTAATTTGACACTGTTTTTACATTAACCTGGCGCTCAGAGAAATCTGAGCGCCTCCCGGCATAGTACTGATGAGAGCCATTAGCTCGAAACTAGTATACTATTGGGAAATGTACTGGATATCACTTAAAGTATCGTAAATTATATAATTATTTTGATACTTATGGAATTTTTTTGACTGTGTCTGTAGAATTTATTGAGAGTTATAAATCTTTAAAACATTATGAAAATCATATGGAATGTAAATTGTAAAATTAAAAAATAAATAATACTTTTTCAAATAAATCTCATACACAGGTCGGTTTGTGTTTCATTTTAATTTAATTAAAATATTAATTTAATTAACGATAAATTAAATTTCTCGTATTTTGAAATATTGAATGTTCGCTCAGTGAATCAAATATTATATTTTTTGTAGAAAGTTAACCAAACATGTTAACCAAAAACAATAAATGACATTTAGGATAAATTTATGTTTTTTTGTTTTCGAATAAAATATTTTCAGAAATAAGTTTTTAAACTAAAATGATTTATAAAAGAACTAAATGTGAGGATCGCTTTTTCTGAACAAATACGTGAAGAAGTTCCAATAATTCGTGTTGATTAAATAAAATATTTATCAGCAGTTAAAAAAATTCAAACTTTTCTATTTTTATTTGCTAATAAACTTTTACACATGATCTTTACACATAATTTTTGCATGATCATAATGGATTGCATAAATATATATAATATTTCTTTGAATTAAAACAAAATAAGTAAATTTTATAAAAATAGTAATGTGCACACATAATCAACGGTATTCTCTGATATTTCTAAGTGATTGGTAATTAAAATTATATAAAAATTACCCTTATTTATTATCAAAATAATTTCATAAAACCACCTTTTAATAAAAATTAAATAGCTGTTATTATAACATAATCTAGAAAACAGGCTTTATTAAAGAGTTAAAAATAAAAAATTTATTCAGATTTCTCTGAAAACAAGATAACTTAGTGCGATGAATCTCAAATAAAACTTAGCCTTTGAATAACTATTTATTAATTCAAGTTCAAACATTTATTTCATTTAGACCAGTGGTCTCCAACCCCAAGTCCACGAACCTGTACCGGTCCGTTCAAGGAACATTAAATTATTTACATTTTATTTACTATGGTGTATTTCTCGCGGAATTTAGCGTTTAATGAATTAAAATTTTAAATTACTTTATATTAAGTCTCTGTGTTATTGTATTTTACTTTGATGTCACTGTTAAATTAAATTAAACTAAAATTATTAAATTAAAACAATCTAAAGATAAACAGTAATGCTCCCTACGCCTTAGCGGGCTGCGAGAAAATTATCAAACGTTGATCGGGGAGCACTGCTTTACTCTATAGATCAATATTTACTATAATGTTTCACACAAATCTCTGGCACAATGTTAATTTTTTTACACTTATAAAAACAAAAAAAAAATTTTACATTTCAACCATTTAATGTTCATAGTCTTTCGTGTGTATTTTGTGCCTAGGAACAATTTTAACACTTTTAATTAAAAAATAATCGTATCCACAAAATATTATTATCATTGAAATAATGAAGTCAGTCCTATAAAAAATAATGTATACGTAACTTTTATTATTTATATTACCTAAAAATGGTTGTATCTTTTAAGATACATTAAAGGATTTTTGTTTAAATCGGAGTTAAATGTTTTTAATTTAGAAAACATAAAATAATAAATTTGACAGATACAAATAAAAATGAATTTATAGTTCTATTCAAGAGTTGGGTTTTTTGTTAAAAATCTTTTCATTCACTCATCTTTAACCGATTTTGTAGAAATTAGGATTTTGTTTAGTCAATGAATAGAGCGGCAATGTGTAAATTCTTGTGAAATACAAATTGTGATAATTTGGGGTTTTTCATATCTGGATATTTAAAATTCCGTTAAATATTTTTGTAAAATTTATTGGTAATATAATACTATTTAAATGTTGGATTTACGTTTAGAATATTTTTATTTGTTTAAAATGAAGAGTCAGAGTTAAAATTATTAGATATTATGTTAGGATATTATTTTTGTTATAAATAGAGTCAGTAAATATAACAAAAAATAAACATTGAAGTCTTTATGTTATGAATTATGCATGTAAAATGGTATTTTTGGAAATCCTTTTTAGCTCAACTAATTATCCATTTGATTCAATTTCAATTGACTAATAATTGGAAAAGACTGTAAATATTTACTATATAATATTGTTTTTGGACAAAATTTCTATAACAAATTTGTTTGAATGTATGAATTTATAATTTTTCGATCATTTTATAATGAAAGAAATATTTAATTTAATTTATGTTTGCTGCATAAGAGTGAATACTCAAAGATAGTCAATACATGTTGAAGATTAATATGAAAAGAATATCAAAGGATGTAGAATTGAACATCGAATTTCTATTCATTTGATATCTAATGAAATAATTAAGATAATATGCATAAAAAGTATGTACAAGTATCCCTTGTATAACGCGGTCTTATACAACGCGGTTTCGATATAACGCGATTTGGAAAAAAATTCTCTTTCAGAACAACGCGAAATTTTGACTTATATAATGCGAAGGGGAAAATACAAAATTATAAAATCTGGTAACACTAATTTGCGTACCACATATTTATAATAATGTATTTTCAATGTAAACTGGGAATTACCCTTTTTTGCCTTCACAACATGTGTGAGTATACCAGGCATGCTCACAGCATATATATTTGTACTCTTCTTGCACATTTATATTTATTATATTATCAGTTCAGTGTGAACTTTTGTGGATATCAGGTATGTAATTAGGAAAAAACATTTGTATTCTAAAATTTTTCTTTTTAGAATTACAAATTTAATATTTAAGTATCAGCATAAGTTATATTTGTTTATATTTTGTTTTTTGAATATTGAAATATGTACACATATGTATTATTATTCATAACATGTGTTTTTAATTGTATAAGAAAGTCTGAATTTTAGTATTGAGTTGAAATATATGTGCATCTGTTATTTAGTATGTATTTATTTTGAAAGAAACTTATTGGAACGTAACCCCCAAATTTATATGAAAACTATGTCTTAGATAACGCGGAATCCCATAACGCGCACTTATTCTGGAACGTAACTACCGCGTTATACAAGGGATACCTGTATTTTAAAATTATAGGTTAACAAATAACAAACAAAATATTTACCAAGTAAGTAAGATAAGGAATCTTCGGAAGATTGTGACTAACCGCTACTTTGAATGTAACACTTGTTAATAATACTGTCTTACATAATGCCAGTCTGCCATATGAATTAGAACTTGGCACACTAAAGCTGGTGAATGTTAATAAAAATAGCAGTGAGCTTATCATAAAATAATTTATAATAAAATATGTAAATTGTCGTGTCGCACGACACGTAAATATCATAACTTCTCGTTTTTCTGGACCAATGTTACATTCATTTGATATGATTTTGCTCTCAACCTGAAAATAAAGCCTTGATTATTTAAAAATTATTTTGATTGAAATTCATTAATTCACTTACTGTAAAAAATTGTCTCATAAATATATATATGGGACAAAAATCTTGTATTATATACGGGCTAGGAGATATACGAGAGGAATCTATTAATTTTCCTTCAAGATTTGTTCATACCTGTTTTATTTAGCATTTCATTTATTTTCATTATTATTATAGATCAAAACTTTTATTTTCATATTTTAAAAGACACTAGCTAAAGTCAAAACTTTGTAAAGACGTTGAAAATAAATGAAAGATTTTAAAATAGCGCTTTTTTATAATGCTTTTAATTCCCTGAAACAATG
The DNA here is from genome assembly GCA_022537955.1 of Schmidtea mediterranea. Lineage (NCBI taxonomy): Eukaryota > Metazoa > Platyhelminthes > Tricladida > Dugesiidae > Schmidtea > Schmidtea mediterranea. The sequence goes on along the minus strand of CM039680.1, from coordinate 242,421,709 downwards.
ATCTCTAATGAGATTCGTATAATTAATAATGAAGACAACTCAAATACTAACAATAATTGCTGCAATGATTTAAAATAATTTATTTTGTTTACTTATAATTTATCATCTCTTTTTATATTTTATATTTTTTTACAATTACTTAAAGATTTTTCTTTGAAAATATTTCAATAAATCTCAGTCATTGTATTTTATATTTTCTTCAATGCGCAGCGGTAAATATGTTTCTCAAATAATTGTAAAAGAATCACATTTTAAATGTGTACATTTTTAAAATTGAAATGTGTCCACAGACGAATTGTGTATATTATATAATAATGTAAGATACTGACACCGATGACTTAGATATGGACAAATGATTCATCAGTATCCATTTGTACACGAACTATGAACGATATATGTGGTTTAATACAAATAATTTAAATAATTAAAAAATATATCACAAAAGATGTACTCTGTCCATTTACTTAATTAAAGGTACAAGAGATGATCCTCCTTTGTTTGAAAAATTTTTCATTCTCTGTGATCTGGTATTTTACAATTACTTATAAAATTTTAAAGCGCATCATGTCACAGTGGACGAATTATTTCTAAAAGAAAAGAGGACCTTACTCTTAAATTTTTATGCTTTGACAAAAATATTTCAAAAAATAGAATTGAAAATTTTACAAAAGATTTTTTCAAACTTTAAGGTTTTCTAATGGATAAAAAGCAATACTTTTATGATGATCTGATAAAATAATTATACAATTTTTTTATTTAATATATTTACCTGAACGTGCTTATACAAATTCCATTCTTGAGAATCCATTCCATCAACAACATTTAACTTGCTTAAGTCATGGGGACATTCATTCAGTTTCACTTCGTTTGCTGAAAAATCTGAAATAACAGATACCGACAAATCCTAAATTTTTATTAAATTATCAATTTGATAAATGGAGAACATTTTATAAATAATATAAGAATAATTTACTACCCATATAAAAAACTCAAAGATTTCGAATTTCCTTAAAGGTTTTAAACTTTAATTTTATTAAATAAATTATAATTATATCCTAAAAAGGTGGAATGTGATAAAACGCATGAAATATCCTCAAATTTCATTTTTTATAATTATAAATGCTCATAATAAATTATTGATGTCCATAATGTTTGTCTCCTTGTGTGTATTTCAATTATACGGTAATTGTGTGCAGTGTATGTGTTTCTAATTAATTTTGGTTACTAAAATGTTTTGCTGCTCTTCTTTGATAAATTCAATTAACTATGCGGGTGCTTATTATTTGTGTCTTAATTTCAAGTAAGTAAATATATATATATATATATACTTAAGTATATATACATTGAATAACCAAGGGCGTCAATTCACGCCTCATAAAACCAAAACAGAAACATATTTTAAAACTTCAATAATAACATAATAATAACACAAAATATTCGTCATACATAGTTCACATACTGGAGGCTTACAAACAGTGCAAGCAGTTATTGTAAGGTTGTGATTACAGTTCAACTTGACTCTTCAATTGATGAGCGTACTCAATTTTTCCGGGATAGTCAAGTTAGAGAAAGCCGTTGGAGTTGTTTTAGAAGCGTTTATTAACTGGTTCGATAGAGACATAAAAAACGTGCGCCTCGAAATATTTTTACCAGTTGCCTTACAGAATATAATCCAGAAATTTATGGCTGCCAAATCCAATATATTGCAGAACACAACCAGAGCGTAGCGCCTACATCCTGCTTTTGAAATCATATGACGGTATATCTTATCGAGGATATCAACACCATACTTGTTTTTGTTGTGCTTGTCATCTATTGATCGTCGATAACATTATCACATGTTTGGTCGGCTTGCACCGATAAACAGTAAGATTGGACTAACAGTTCTCATAAAATGCGGATTCATATAATTCCAGCTTTGGTATGGGAGGCAGTTCCCTGCGATTAGCTGGGACTGTCCCAACGAGCGTTGTGCATCATTTCGTCTGTGTCAGTTCATTGTTGGTGAAATAGTTAGCTGTTGTAACATTCAACTTTATGATCACATGTGTTCCCAAGCTATCCTGGCAGGTTTTATCTTTTCCAAATACGGCAATATTTTAAGCAATACTCGCTTTTGAGCTCGAACAAAACACTAAACTTAATACCATACTTGTCAGGTTTGTGGCATATATTGAGTAAAACGACATCTGGCTTTGGTCGTAAACAATTGTTGTCAAACTCTTCTCGGGTTTATAACTCTTTGAGCTGTTTTCTACCTATCTGGACAAAATCAATGACGCCCCACAAAACTAGCCACAATTTAGACGCTCTGATCGAGTGGATTTATTATCAAATCTTTACAACTATCTGAATCAATTACGTTCCATGGTGCGATGAAATGCTGAAATACCCATATCTTCCTACCACAAAAAAATTTTAGAGATAATTTGGTCTGGCTCATAACTCCTCGTAAATATGTCAGCCCAATAAACCTATCAATTTCACTGTCACTTACCGACCAATTGGAATGGGACTGATTCGGGTATTTCTCAGTACAGTGTTGAATATGACGGATGAAACCTTCATTAATAATCAAATATGCACTCAATCCAGGCTTGTTACGGAATACATTGTGAGCTGGTGTACGACCAGTAACGACTCAATTGTGTGTCTTCACTTGAAAAAGGCTGTAACGAAAATTTGTAAATACCCTAAATAAATCTGATTCATAGTCAAAAATTGTGTTGAAAATAGATATTTATATTGATGATATGTATTTATTTATTTTAATTTATCGGTATTTTTTGTAAGTTTGGACCAGTTTTTTACAGTCTGACTTCAAAATATAGAAAGCAACTTCTCTGCAAAATTTATGGGCAATGAAATATTTCTCAACTGTTTTTCAATAATAAAAAAATAATAATAACAATAATAATAATAAATAATAATAATAATAACTATTATGATCAGTTTTTCATGAATAACTTAAAATTCTTACTTGACAATCAAATGGGAAATGTTGAAGTTCTAATGTTTCATTAAAGGTAGCACGAATCCTTTTCTTTTCAACAATGTAAGCGCGACCCGTTTCTTTAGCAATGGAAATTTCATTTGAGATAGTTATTTTGTTTTCAGTGAAAATATTTGAAATTGATAATTTAGGATTCCAATAATGTGAAAAATCTATATTCTAAAAGTTTGTTACATTTCAAATAATGTTATTTATTTTTTATTATTAGATTTTTTCGTTTAAAATAATTAATTCAATTATATTTTAAACAAAAATAGAAACCCATATGATTATTTGTTTATCTATAACATTTGCATATAATATGGTACATATTTTACCCAACATCTTAAGTTTGCTTAATTTTTCAGCAAATTAAAATTTTTAAAAAAGTATTTTTTTTGATATTTTTATACGCTTTAATTAAATAGAGAATAATTACAACAATGAAATAGTTTGCATTAAAAAAAAACAATTTAAAATGATATTTCAATTTTGCCTTATGATGACAGTAAGTCTGTCGAAATATATTGTAGTTTAATATATGTTGAATTGGCTTCTTTTTTTTATTTAAAAAATAGTCAAAAACTTTATAAATATATTTTTAAACTCTATTGAGAAATTCAATGAAAATTTTAATTACAGATTAGTTTTGATCTTATTTAGCTCTCATGTAAGAAACTCTAGGTACTGATTTTGTGATCTTGCAATTAACTTGAGAATCTGACTACACTACATAGTTATATTGAATGTCACATTTAAACATCTTTTATCATGTAATAACATACAATTAAATTAGATAAAAATTGTAAGAATATAGGAGCTAATGGGATGCATATAAGTTTAAATATGTTCAACTATTAGAAATTATATTGAATATCACAATACACTTTATTCTAACTAACTATCTGCCAATCATTCAATTTCTTAAGTTAATTTTCATATCTTAACTTTAAAAATTTAGTTAGCAACAAATTATATAAATAAATAATTAAATAAATTTGGCAACGATTTAATTAAACGATAACGCCAATAAAAAACCTTTCGTACGATATATTTCGATAGCACAGCTATCATCTTCAGGTACTCAAAACCAACTAAAAATATTATGAATTAACATTTAATTTAAACAAATTATTTTTTATTAATTTAATTTTTTAATAAATAAATATTTTTAAAAATATATTTTAAATTAATTTTAAATTTTAAATTTTTTACTTATATTCCAATTTTTAAAAATTAATGCAATTTAAAATTTTCAATTATTTTAATAATATTAAAAAAACAAACATAATTTAACATACGTAAACTATTTAAAAACATTCAAAACATTCGTAGTCACAGCGCTCTGCACATTAATCTTTGGATCCAATGACCTTATCAGCAATGCTTCACATATCACTCGTTCCCAATAACTATTAAAACTTCTCAACAAAATTCTAAAATCAGACATTCCTATATCACTTTTACAGCCTCTATTGTGTTCACTAATATTGGTCAAACCCTTCAATCGACAATGCTCTAGAACTCGAGTACAGAGATGACGGGAAGTCTCTCCAATGTATGTGGCATTACACCCATTACATGTAAATTGATAAACGAGATCAGAACACAATCCAACCGGAGTTTTTGATTTATTAATAAACATATTGCGTACCTTACACGAATTAGAGACGATCTTATACTCTAAATTTCCTATCAGTTTACCCAACTTCCTCTTATAATTTGTAAAGCCTTCAGAGTACGGCAATACTAACACATATTTAGGCTCAATTTTTTTATATCCATTTTTACCATCACCCAGATCAACACTCAATTCACACCCATCCGACAAATTACATTCAGACTTTCCACAACATGGATCCTTAGGATTTTTAATCAATTTATCAACAGTTTCTTTTATCATCAACAATAAAAATGATTTAGAAAGTCTGAATGTAATTTGTCGGATGGGTGTGAATTGAGTGTTGATCTGGGTGATGGTAAAAATGGATATAAAAAAATTGAGCCTAAATATGTGTTAGTATTGCCGTACTCTGAAGGCTTTACAAATTATAAGAGGAAGTTGGGTAAACTGATAGGAAATTTAGAGTATAAGATCGTCTCTAATTCGTGTAAGGTACGCAATATGTTTATTAATAAATCAAAAACTCCGGTTGGATTGTGTTCTGATCTCGTTTATCAATTTACATGTAATGGGTGTAATGCCACATACATTGGAGAGACTTCCCGTCATCTCTGTACTCGAGTTCTAGAGCATTGTCGATTGAAGGGTTTGACCAATATTAGTGAACACAATAGAGGCTGTAAAAGTGATATAGGAATGTCTGATTTTAGAATTTTGTTGAGAAGTTTTAATAGTTATTGGGAACGAGTGATATGTGAAGCATTGCTGATAAGGTCATTGGATCCAAAGATTAATGTGCAGAGCGCTGTGACTACGAATGTTTTGAATGTTTTTAAATAGTTTACGTATGTTAAATTATGTTTGTTTTTTTAATATTATTAAAATAATTGAAAATTTTAAATTGCATTAATTTTTAAAAATTGGAATATAAGTAAAAAATTTAAAATTTAAAATTAATTTAAAATATATTTTTAAAAATATTTATTTATTAAAAAATTAAATTAATAAAAAATAATTTGTTTAAATTAAATGTTAATTCATAATATTTTTAGTTGGTTTTGAGTACCTGAAGATGATAGCTGTGCTATCGAAATATATCGTACGAAAGGTTTTTTATTGGCGTTATCGTTTAACAAATTATATATTCTTATAAATTGAATATAACCATTTTTTAACTCAAATTCATCTACTTTAGTAAAACTGTTTCGGATTCCCAACAATTGAAAATTTACCTTTTCTAAGTATATTTCGCACTTCAGTGAATAATTATATCTCCATTTCTTTTACCTTTTTATTTTTTCAATTTATTTATCCATATTTTCCCATCTTCATTCAGTAATTCTACCATTATATATTTCATAAAATGAATAATCACTTCTCGGTTCAATGAATATTCTCAAACTTCAATGCATATTTCTCTCTCGAGTGGATATTTTTAAAATGGATATTTCATAATTAAAATTACCCAATGGCTCTAATTATTATTTATTAATTATCAAGTTTTTAATATATCAGGTTAGAATACAATTAATTTTAAATAAATTGTAATTATCAAAAAATCTGATTTGGGGCTTTTTAAATAAATTAGAGCTTTTATTAAAATATTTGTGAATAATTTTTAGCAATGAAGATATTTAGTTTTATGCATTTATTTAAGTCAATTCTGATAACATTGTATTCCGTTAGTATTTTCTGTTGATTTTTAATGAATATATGAATGTTTATGTGTTTTATGCTAACTAGAATAAATTTTAATTTGTAATGAAGATTATAGAAGAAATGAGAATAACATAGTTTTAGTAGCGATTAATTTCTTTATAATTATAATGTATTTGACGATGTCTTCAAAAATGTTCAAATGCAACATGGATTCATTGCACAATTTATAGAGAAGTGTTTTGTGTCTAAAAATATACAAAAAAATCTAAACACAATTTTCTCTATAGCTATAAAAATTGGAGATTTTATCAAGAACAGACCATTAATTGCCCCTTAATTAATTGTCCATTAATGGCCCGACAGTCTCGTTTGTTTCAAAATCTATGCAAAAATATGAGAAATCTACATAAATCTCTACTTCTGCAAATAGAAGTCCGTTGGCTATTAAGGGGCTAAGTCTAGACTAGATTTGTGGAACTTTGTGAAGAAGTTGCAATATATTTAAATGAAAACAAAAAAGCTGAGTGTTCAACTGTTTTGATCATTAGAATATTTGATTTAGATTTTAGAAAATGGTTTTAAGTTGTAAAATATTGTATCTTAATTAATTCCTATTTTTAAAAAATGGGAAGTTTTTGTAAAACTCTTGAAAATCGTATATATTTGATATTCCTAGTTTTAATCACCATTAATAAAAAATAAATTTACCTTTGTTTCCACAGAATAATCGAGAAGGGGTTCTCTCCACTTTGCTTGGAGAAATATTTCTCCAGAGTAAAGCTCGTTGACCGTATCAACTTTCAAAATTTTTATAAACACACATCTAAGATAGATATCTTTCTGTGATAATATTAATTAATTAAATTTTGAAATTCTATAATATAGCATTACGGAAACTTTTATTAAATACAAAAAATGATTATAAATTAATAATAATTATAATTAATAAAATAATTGAGGTTATTTCTTAAAATGCTGTCGCTGTAGAGTCTTCTAAACGTAACTGAGTTACTAGTTGGAATATTTCAGCAAGTACCACTAACTGCAAAACAATAACATTCAATCAGCAACGAACTTATTAAAAATTATTTAATTTAATCATCAAATCTTAACTATACTTATGATTTATTCTCACAACGGTCTTTATTTACTGACTATGCGTGATAACATTAAATTTCATGTCACTACATGTTTCAGAAACTATCGTATCAGAATTTATGTACTTTGTGATTCAGAAACATAATATATTCATAGGAGTCTTCCATAATATGGAAGCATAACAACACAACAAGAGATAAAACCTGACTTCCGGTTGACTACCAGAATTCCATTGTACTTGAATTAAATTATATCAAATTCTGTTCCTGGCGCACAAGATCATCATATGTTCACAGATAGATATTAACAGAGTCATGTGCTAGCCAATGAATTACCTAAAATTAAGTATCACTTGATCGGCACAATACAAAAAAACGAAAAAGGACTATCAATTGCTATAAAGACCAAAGTTTTGAAAAACCAGTACAATATGAGATAAATAAGAATTCAACCTTGGATTGGAAGGATAAACGGGTTGTGATCATGATAACGAATTGGTGCGATGTTGGTGTGACTACCCTAAAAAGAATTTAACGAGGTAGTTTTGGTGGATCTCTAAGAAATAATGATATATTAAAAGTAATAGAAGTCCACAAAGAATATAAGCTTATTAGAAGAAGAAGACGCTATATTTAAAGATTATGACTACGCATCTATTGTAATTAGATCTAGTGTTTAGAAAAAGCAGTCCATCCACTTAGGTCACTAGAAGTAATGGTATTTTAGTGTGTTTTAGACAATAATTTGTCAAGATCGTGTTCGATCTCGATAATAACAACCTAAATAATATTGTGGCTTATAGTAGAACTTAAAATGGAAACTGCATTGGCTCCTGCGTAAAAGAGAAATGGAACGTCGAAAACTATTCTGCGTTCTGCAGTCGTTCAGAAGCTTAAGAATCATGTTCTCGAGTTAGTTAATACACTTCGTAATTCCGTATATTCTTCATTCAGAATTATTTTCCTTTTTTGTAACATATGGATCAGAAGAATCTTTCACTTTCTATTATTCTAGTTTTTTTCTAGTATTAATTACTACATCACTCTCTTCACTGATGTCTTCTTGATTATTATTTATTTGTTTTCATTCAGAATATTATCATTCAGAACATTGCCAAATCAAACTCATTTGCTGCAACAAATTTTATTCTTTGATTCCTTTTTTATTACCCTTTAAGCGACTAAATTTGAAATAGTTCACTTACAAACCCCTTTAATACCACGAAAGTATTTAAAAAAGGTATAATTCACAAAAAAATTAATGTTGCTTATTTATATGCTTTCGCTTAAGAGCACAAAAAAAACATTATGATTTTGCTAGAAATAAATGCAAATAAATTCTATCTGAGAATTTACTCAACAAAATTACTTCTTTTGGAAACAAATACCGTTAATGCAATTTTACATGAATATTCAGACAATGGAAACGAAAATTAGCAATGCTTGCTCAATTTAAGTTATAGAGGACCAAAATTAGTGATGGTGGCTCTCAAGCGCCGATCGAGTTGAAGTAAAGCATAAGATAGCGCCGTTCGGGTGCAAAGAGTTAAACATTTTGCATAAAAATTTTTACATATTCCTTGATAGAAGCGGTAAATTAAAAAATTTTGTAAACCAATAAAGTAGCTAAATCGTAATAATAATTTTTATGTCAATTTTAATTCATCTGCACTTTTGGGTGCAAAAAACACTTAAAATTTTCACGCGACCAACACTTAAGATGCTTTGTTCATCTGACTGTTAGTATTCTTAGTTGTGAAATTTTCTTGCTTCCTTTAAATTAACAATACTGTCAAATTTAAGTCAATCTCATTTGATGATAATTATGCTTTATAAGATTATTGAAGAGCCTGCTGGAGAAAAATAGACAAAATCTTTATTCTGTAAATCCTGCTATGGTTCATCGAAAAAATTAACATTTTGTATGAACTATCAATTTTTATATGGACCACATTCCGAATAAAAAATATCATCCACAATGAAAACATTTTTTTATTTTCAGAAAGAGATGAGTAAAAAGTATTTTAAAATGAAAAGGTTATGAGCCGCAAAAAAGTATCGAATGAGCCAAGGTTATACATGCCTGATTAATATAATTCTTTAATGTTAATAGTATCCAGTTAATTATGAGCAGACAATTGTAATATAATCAGATATATTTGTATATATTATATAATTTGGAAAAAATAAATAATTATACTTATCTATTTATAGTTTATTTATTAACTATTGATTCAATGATAAAGAATAAAACTTACTGTAGTTGGGCATTTGACTTCTACGGAATCAAGATCCATTTTTGTTAAAATTAATTTTTTTTTTTTTAAATATGTGCTTGTTAAAAATAGTTGACCAATTAAATTAGGAATAATGTGATTGGCTGTCTTGTAGCCACCAAATAGTTAGTAAAATACTGGAATTTTATACAGTAGTATAGTTTTACATTTTTTAACCTACAATTAAAACAGTAATTTTTGAGAAAGAAATTCCGAAATCTTATTTTAATTATTTAACCCTTTAACTATGGCTGTCGTCAATAAGCGATTTGATGTGTTATATCGGGAACGGACGTCACTTATTAATTTTTAGCGTATTTTTATATAATATGTATATTAAAGGCGGGAGAGTTAATAACCCCGTCTACCACTTATAATTATTCCATTCTTGTGTGTGTAAATCATCATATAAATAAGAAACTAATGTATCAAAAAAAAATTAATAAATAATCACCCAATATACCATGGAGCAGCTCTAGATATATGGAGATACCAATCAGAAGCTTCAATGGAAAATTATTTGTCGTCCAAATCTGCTGTGGTGAAAGCTTTCGGTTTAAGTCCATGTGTGGCTTATGAAGCTTTTAGATCGCGAAAATGCAACCTGCCGAATCAGTCGACTACTATTTCAGCTCTCTAAAACGTCTTGGAGAACTGGTGAAAATCGGAAAAGAAGGGATTACAATAGCCTTTATCGTGAGCCTTCCAACTGGCTTTTCAAAATCTCTACGGATGGCCCGATACAGTGATTTTCCAATACAATGATCTTGAGCCCCTAATCGAAAAAGCTCGAATTATGTTGGAAGAAGAGCCATCAATGGAATCTCATACTCTGAAGGCAGATCGCTGTCTTGGCCAAACATAAAATCAGAAGCAAATTCAAATGTTTCTCCTGTAGTATGGAAGACCATTTTGCAGGGAACGGAACTGTCAGAAATCGGAAAACTTCAATGGGAAACTGTGAGCGCCAGCAGTTGGGATAAGAGCGTGTTGGAGGTGCCTGATGAATGGTTCCATATCGCATGTGACGTTACTCATGTAGACAATGATCTTTCTTTGTCAATTGTAGATTTGTGGGCCCAGCAGATACAGTATCTGGACTCAAATTCTGTTTTCAACTCATTAAACTCAGTGTTCTTAGAACGAGGTCCCGTAGAAGAGATTTTCATAGACAATTTACAGATGTTTCGCTCTCAAGAATTCAGAAATTTTGCAATTATGTAGAACGTCAGGAAAAAAATATCATTACATTTATAGACTAGAAGGGAATGGAATAGTTGAAAGAAACCACAGAACCTTAAAGCGAATAGTTGCGAGATCAGGCTGTGACTCCTTCAAGGCTGTTTTTTTTCTATAACATTAAACCACATTCAGGTTTAGACAGTATACAATCTTATCAAATGTGCACTTTGAATCAGAATGAAGAAGCCTGAAATTTCTTCTTGCAGATACCACTCCAAAGAGTTGACCATGCTCATAGTTACTATACCGTTAGCATCCGTGTATTCGTTAAACCACAAAAGCGAAGTGCAACACTCAACGAACAGTTGAAGCGGTTAAAGGTTTAAATTCCTCGACCAATGTTGAAGTTCATGGAATGCCCAGACATGTAAGTCACCTGAGAACGGTTACAGGACAAATTAGAAACTGTAAGAGGGGTCAATTCAGATCATCCTGATGTAGCGGATTCGTCGAATTCAAGATCAAGGAGAGAACGAAGTCCTCCAGAATGGTTGAAAGACTATGAGATTGATCCTAAGATCACAAGGGCGTCTTTTGATTTTGATATTATTGTTGGGCCAGAACACAAACGGCCTTGAAAATTGTTTAAATGCATCAGTAATACAGCACAAAAACCCAGCACCAAGATAACTTAAAATACAATATACAACATCAACCAAACACTTTAAAATCTGAGAGAATATAAATAAATATAAAATCAAAAGACATAAAAGTAAAATAAAATAAATACAAAATGCATCAAGAACCGCACGAAATTTACATAATAAATAACATAATAACAAGAAAATTTGACCATAAAATGACCATTTATATAAAAGTAAAAATTATTGAATTAAATGAATAAAAATAAAATATTTTTGGTTGAATAAATTTAATTAAAAATGTTAAAAATAAATTACCAATTTAAATTAAGAAATTAATAAAAATTTAATTTAGATAACACAAATAATTTCAAGGTCAAATTATAGGTATATATACTGATGTGTTTTGACAAATTTTTAATCTAACGTTTAAGCTAACGTTTAATCTTACGTTTCAGTCTTGTGTTTTGGTCTTAGGTGTACAATATTATCTGTAAGCGCATGAGTGAATATCAAATTATGTATTGATGACTAATGATATGAATCGAAGATATTATATGAACTTATTGACTGATAATTGAAAATGTTATGAATTATGATATTGCAAATTACCAATATATGCTGACGATTTTATGAATAAATATTTTATTGCATCGAAGCTTCTACCCAATCGGAATGGTAACATTTATTTATTTCCTTTTTCCTGGCCCACAGCCACACAACATGCAAGCTATTAAACTAAAACATAATTACCAAGCTGTGTAAGTGCGGTTTCTCCGCCTATAGCTTGTGCCCGTGAGGGTTCCGGCGTGCGTAACGCAGGAACTCGAACGTCAAATCATTGAACCTAAATAGCGAAAGAGAGTAGCTTGAGAGTGGGTCTTTTGGCTACACTTTCTTGCACTTAATTTCGATAAAATCGACATAAAATTTTAAACAAAATCGGCTCAAAATCACTAACACCGAGTAGTCCAGTGGGCACTCATTAACTATAATATGAACATAAATAGATCATAAGGACAAAGAGAGGGAAAGGGTAGCGGGGAAAATAGCGAAATCGTTGCAACAGTTAAAATGAATAGCCATCGGAAAAAGATTAATCCGAACGACCAAAATTACGAAAAATAATGTTTTAAATAATATATAATAATTGAATCAATTATGTTGAATTAAGACGGAAAATATGGGCAGAACGCTGCGCAAATTTTTGGAAATAATTAAATCGTTTATCGTAAAACTGTAAAATAAGGGCGGAACGCTGCTCAAATTTTCCGAATTAGTTAAAATAATTATCAAAAATAGCAAAGTAAAAGTAGAATACTGCTCAATAATTGATAGGATAACTGGTTAAAACTAAAAAATAAGGGAGGAACGCTGCCCAATTTTTTCGAATTAATGAAAATACTTCATCGAAAACTGAAGAATAAGGACGGAGTAAGGCTAAATTTTTATATAAGTAAAATATTTTTATAAAGCTGAGGAATAAGGACGAATCCCTACACAAAATTTAATAATAGTAATGGTAATGGCGATAATAATAATAATAATAATAATAATAATAATAATAATAATAATAATAATAATAATGATAATAATAATAATAATAATAATAATAATATTAATAATAATAATCATAATAATAATAATAATTATAATAATAGTAATAATGATAATGATGGTAATAATAATAAATATAATAGGAATAGTAACAATAAGGATAATAATAGCAATAGCAGTAATAATGGGTTAGGTAATACATATAATAGTATCAATGATAAGGCTAGCAAGAATAATGGGAACATTGTAGTTATAATAGGAATAAGGGTAAGAGAGATACTGTATGGATATTTAACATAACGAAAGGTTTACAGGCCATAAACAAATCATCAATACGGATAACGATAGGAGAGACTATGGGAATGGACATAATGTTAGATGATATAGCGGTATAGGTTAACAATTGGAGAAGATAGGAGAATAATGGGACCTAAAAATCAAAAAGCGAGCATAGGCCTTCTATCGGCAGCTCGTTGGACCCATGGATCGTTCGGTCAATTATAGCATTAGCAATAGCGCTCACTTTTTGCGGACGATCCACCCACTCGAACACAGTTCCAACGTTGCTTAGCAACGGGTGCCGAGTGGTAAGCGAAGGAATATTTGTATGGGGTTGTCTGGGTAACAACCATATAGTTTCAAAAAATCAAAACCCAGAAACCCACCATACAAATTTGGGGGCTCAGCCGGGATTGAAGCTTTGTCTATTGGAAAAATCAACCCAACCAAGTCAAGAAACAACAGAAAGTTTGCCAGTACACCCTCAGCCGGGATTGAAGCTTTGTCTATTGGAAAAAACCAACCCAACCAAGTCAAGAAACAACAGAAAGTTTTGTCAGTGCACCCTCAGCAGGGATGAAAGTTTCGTTGTTTGCAAAGAACCAAAGGAAACCAAAATAAAAATCTAAGGATCAAATAGAAAATGTCGGGACGACATTTTTGCCGAACCCAGGAGAGATGACAGAAAAACAAATAACAGATTAACAGGAATGGAACTCAATAAATGAAAAACGACCAATCTCACTACAAAACAAGAAAAATGATAATAAAACAGACGACAGATGACAGGACTGATGACAGATGAACAGATAACAGATGAACAAGAATGGAACTTAAGAAACGAAACTTAATAAAGAACGATGAAAAACGACCAACTTGACTACAAAATAAGGAAAAATATTTTAAGGAAACAAATGACTAGCCCACCAAGTACAAATTTGGGGGGCTCACCCGAATGAACGTTTCGATAGTTGGAAGGATCAACACAGCCAAGTTAAGAAACAATCGAGAGTTTATCAGTGCACCCTAAGCCGGAAATCAAGGTTTCGTTAATTGGAAAAAGCAAACGAGCAAGCCAAGAAATAACTGAGAGTTTTGTCAGCGCACCCTCAGTCGGGATTGAAATGATTTGTTTAGTCAAACAACCAAAGAAGACCGAAATAAGAATCTATTATCAAGCAGAAAAAGTTGAACAAGAATGGAACTTAATAAAGAACGATAAAAAAAAAACGATTAACCTGACTATAAAATGAGAAAATATATAATGAAACAAATGACTAGCCCACCAAGTACAAATTTGGGGCTCAGCATAAAGCTTCGTTATTTGGAAAGATCAGAATCATCAAGTTTAGAAATAACAGCGAGTTTGTCAGTACACCCTCAGCCGGGAAGAAATGATTTTGTTGGCAAAGCAAACAAAGAAAACCGAAGTAAAAATCTAATAATCAATCAAAGAAAATGTCGGGACAACATTTTACTAAACTCCAGAGAGACAACAATGGGAAAAGGGAAAGTATTGTGAAAAACGATGGATATCTCTACAAAGCGAGAGAATATGGTGATGAAACAAATGGCTCGCCCACCAAATATAAATTTGGGGCTCAGCTTCGTTATTGAGAAGAATCAAAACAATTAAGTTAAGAAACAACAGAAAGTGACCAGAAGATACAAGATGCAAAAAACAGAAAACGTCGGGACAACATTTTGCCAAAGAATAGAGCTTAATAACAAATGATAAAAACAATCAAGTTGGCTACAAAATAAGAAAAACAGTGCAATGAAATAAATGACTAGATACCACATACAAATCTGGGGACCATAAGAAAAAGAGAGATTAGCGGAAAGTTATGGAAAACGATGGATTTTTCTACAAAACGAAATGAAACAAATGACTCGACAAGTACAAAGTTGAGGACTCAGCAATGAACAAAGAGAACAATATACAGATTTCAGTTAGAAACAATAACAAGCAGGACAAAGTTGATACGACATTGGACAACTAATAATTCGTAAAAACATCAACCAAGAAATATTTAAAACGAGTTAGCGGCTAACAAACGGGAGAAGCAAGACATTTGAAAGTAACCACTGAGACAATATTTCAAACAGTTGCAGGAAGAAATAAAACAGAAACTATGAAAAACGACCAATGCATCTAGATGGAAAGCAAACTAACGAATGAAAGAATTTCAGAAAGAAAAGATCAGTGCGAAATAAGAAACGAAAACCTTTGTTTGATCATTCAAAGCTGAGATCTAATGATTATTGTACAACGGAAAACAAATTTCAAGGAAAATTAAGAAACTACCAATAATCTCAGGAGCACCCTCAACAGAGCATGAATGACGGTTCTAGATGGAAACAAATAACGATCAAAAACAACAAATGTTGGGACGGAATTTCACCAAAACGCAGACAGATAACAACGAAAAATATTGACAGAAACTTTGAAAAATGACCGGTTTGTCTACATAGAAAATAGAAACACATAGTATGAATTTTTAGAAACGGTAGAACATAAATTCACTTAAGAGCAACCAGAATGTGAGTGTTATGAGGAACAGGAACACCGTCAAGATTGATGGCAAAATACGGAGAAAATAAACAGGAGAAAATTAGATAGTTTCACGAAATAAACAACAGCTTCCCGGAAATCTACGAAAAGTAGATAGTATCGTTACAAATGAATTAGGAAAGATAGAAGGTATCTTAGAGATTCTAATAATATGAAATAAACTTGCGAAAGGGAATAACAAAATCATAACAGATAAAACAATAACAGATAACCTCAGAAAATACATGAGCATAGTTTATCAAAAATGGCGGGATGAGGAAAAATAGAGAATGCAAAATATGATGAAAATACGAAGGAACAAAAACACCAGTTTAGAAACCACATGAATGACGAGTATTGTAATAAGAGAGTAAAATATCAATAAATGTAAATAAACTAAAATATTAGATACATAAAAATTTCAAAAGGGAAACGATTCAACAAGAAAGTGGGATAAAATTATCAATATTTGTAAAGCAGAAATCAAGGAAACAAGAAACCATAAATAAAATTATGGGTAAGTTGTATAAACCAATAGAAATCATCGTGTAAATATCATCCAAAAACCGTAGAAGTAAGAATAAAAATATAAAAAATAAATAAATAAATAAATAAAAGTAATAAAAATAGGGAAAAGGTGGAAACCACGAGGGTTAAAGAGATTAGAAAAAGGGAAACCACAAAAAATGGGGTCGTGTAAATATGGTATAAATAAATTAAAGAACCATATAAATAATAATTAGATAAGTATGTGAATAGCGGTTAGAATATAGGATAATTAGAAAACTAGAAATTTTTGAATTAATATTGGTTGAAATTAGACGAGACAAGTCATTTAAAATAATTTTAAACTTAGTAAATGATTAATTAAAAGTAGTTAAATAAAAAACAAAAATCAAAATTATTAAAGGAATTTCGTAAAAAAAAAAAAAGGTTGCAACGATTTCGAACCCCTACTCCTATGAAATGAGAAATTGTAGCGGAAGTAACGAAAAACCGGTTGTGTGAATATCAAAAGACATGAGGCTAAGCGAAGCCAAATTAGATATTAAATGAGAAACAGATAATCGATTAAGTTAGAGAAATTGACGAAAAGATAATCCAAATGATGGAGAAACTTAGGCTTAGATAAAAGGAAATGTTCAGGTGTAAATGAAATGAATAGTAAGAAATGAGCGTAGATGAATAAATGATGATGCTTGTCATAAATGAGAATAAAGGATTGGAGATAATGATGAGTTATGAAAATAATAGTCAGCAACCGGAGGAAAATGATGAGCGAAAACGAGAACGATGAGTTGAGATTAATAATAATAATGAACGAGACAACAATAGCAACCGAAAGGTGTAAAACATACCGGAAAAGCCGAACACTTCATGAAAGCCGTTAAATAAATTCTGAGTGGACAAGTAAAACACAACTTAAACAGTGAAAGCTGAAAAATCACACATAAGGTATGGTAAAAGTTTCGATGCATCTCATTTTTTATGTGTATTTTGTAATGTTATTTATATTATATGATATGGAACTAATACTGGAAAGTAAGATTTAAAACCGAGCTATCATAACGATAGTACGCTTATTCCGATTGGGAACCCTGATCAACCCGAGGAGAGGAAGGTAGTAGGATCCGTCGCAAATGTTGGGGAGTTTCTGGCGAGAGATTGATCACCTCTTCTGGGGAACAAACCAACGCGATTACTACAATTTTTGAATTGGAAAGTGAGGGGGAAACCAAAAAATAAAAATAAAAATTGAAAAATGTGCACATTATTTAGACGCCGAAGGTGAGAGAGCCAAAAAGTCTCGTAAAGGTACCTAGAAACATTTTTCCCTAGCTGGTGGTGAGGCACCAGAGGACAGCGGCGGACTGTCGAGTTCAGGTTGTTGCTAGCCAAGGGACTAGTGGCGCTGAACCGCTCGATACAAAAACCCGGATACGACACCGAGTATCGACCGAGAATATTTTTTACCTGGGTAGGGACTCGATACACAACCCGGATCCCACACCGAGTATCGAGGACACCAAGCGGTAGGTGAGATGTGAACCAACCGGTAAATGGTTCATACTCGAAAGGTCCTACTAAGGATCAGATTGAGGCAGCCAAGCAGAGCTGGAAATCTGACGCGGGGCGCGGCTGACGGTAGACAGAGATAATAGAAAATTGCAGCGCCCAAATTTTTCTTCCTTTTCTTTTCACTATTCGGGAAATCAAGTAAACCGCTTTTGGAACTTGATTGAACGTCTAGGCTTTTCCATTCTTTTATATTCTCCGAAGTACACAACCCGGATCCCACACCGAGTACTGAGGAAATGTTTTTTAGATTATTAACCCAGCGAGGAGTTCGGTACAATAACCCGGATCCCACACCGAGTACCGGATATCCGAGTGGCGGTGAGGCAAGCGTAACCGGACAAATGCGCTCCCAACAGACGCCATGGATTGAGAAGTCAGTGTGAGGCCTCAAGCTTGTCCATCGGACAAGTCACCCAATAGGTCACTGATGAAAACTCAACTCCGAGTAAATAGAGAAGGCCATAGAGAGCCAATAGAGAGGATAAATTATAGAGGCCCATAGAAGGCCGGATAAGACGAGAAATTTAAGGCCATAGCGTGCCAGTGAAAAGATAATAAGATTTAGAAAAAGACCCATAGAGCGCCAGCAATTAAAGGTTAGGCAAATGATTTTATGATAAAGAGATATAGGAAATATAATTAATGGATTGAATGACAGTAGGATTATTGCGAAATTTGTTTGATGAGAATATAGATAATTGATACGAGATTAATACGAGAATAATTGATACGAGATTAATACGAGGATGATAGATAATTGATACGAGACTAATACGAGGATGATAGATAATTGATGCGAGAAATAGATTTAAAATGAAGGGAGATGAATCAAAAGGAAAATGATCACAGCGGATAAAGTTTAAGGAAAATGACAAGATGAGTTAATTAGAAGGCTCAGAGAGCGACAGCGGATAAAGTTTAAGGAAAAAGACTAGAGGATTTAATTAAAAGGCCCATAGAGCGCCAGCGCATAGAGATTAAGGAAAAATTTTTTTTTGGACAAATTATGGAGAGATAAAGGAGAATAATTAACGAGACGATTATTGATATTATGGGGATGATTTATTAATTGACACGACAATACAGATAATTGATGCGACTATAAAGATAATTTATAGATACTTGATACGATTTATAGATAATTCAAAATAAACTTAAAAATCAAAAGACAAAAAAAATTAAAAAAAAAAAAGATAAAGAAGTTGACGTAGCGAAAAGAATTAAAATAAAGAGAAGCAATGAGAATAATACGTGAAATTAATGTGGAAATTTATGTATAATAATATGTACTAGAAGTGTTATTTATTTTTAGATAATTGACAAGGAATAAAGAGATCAAGTAAACCAAAGGAGTAAAGAGATTAAGTAAACGACGAATAATATAGCCGATAGACTAGAAATAAATCAAGAAAACAAGTAACGAGAAACCGGAATCAAGGAAACTATTGAGTAGATAAACTGAGAAGATACCAAAACGAACAAAGAAAAAAGATTAAGAAAATAGACCATTTTATTGGAAGTCAGAGAAAGTGAAAAGCAGCAACAGATAGAAAACTTAATACAAAGCCGAAGAATACGATAAATTAATGGAAAAGTTAACCGATAAAGGAAACAACGTGAAATCACAGGAACCAGAAATTCCAATTCAGTTGAAAACAAGTACGAGTAAAGAGATGAAAAAACACCGAGAGGAAATTAACCAAGAGTTGCCAAGTAAAAATACGGATAAAACAGAAATTTATTTGAAAGAATCAACAATGTACGAAATCACACGGGATGAACAGGAAATGAGGAGCCGAGAACCAATATATTCGAGTTTAAAGAGAAATGTACAGAAGATGCATTCGGAAAGAAAATGCAACGAAGAAGATTTACATGACAAAAAGGAAACTGGAAATTCGAAAATGAAAACAGTTGAAACAAAAATAGCTGAAACATGGAAAACGGAAATCATACGGGAAGAGAAAATATTAACCACAATGGAAGAAAGAGTCGAAAGGGAAAATGATCAAACCGAATTAAAAGATCAAGTATCAGAACCAATAAAAGTATCAATGGAAACAACGAGACAAACGAAAGATATTTACCCGCAAACAAATCAATATATTAAAAAACCATCACGAATTTGCGATATGCCAGTTAAGAGGATTCAAGACAGTAGAGGTAAATTTATAAATTATAATAATTATTTCAGGATTAACAACGCGAGCTACAATCCAGTATGTAATACCTGTTCAAAAGAAGGATGCAGAACTGACCGAGGTTATCAATTAAAGAATTACAAAGGAAGCGATAGAAGAGTTCGCACAGAAAGTATCAACAGACAACCAATATTAACTAACCCTACACGGAACGTAGAGGAAGAAATGATAATCTGTTTTAATTGCGATCAAACTGGTCATATGTCAAAGAATTGTCAAATGAGAAGAATGCAAAGTCAACAAAAACCAAACCAATTCAAGTTAAATCCACAAAATTACCCAACACAAGAGATTAGATATTTAAGAGATATGACGATAATGAGGACAACCACAAGATTCGAGAATAGAACCTGTTACAACTGCAACCTAAACGGACATATTGCTGCAAATTGCCTAAGAAACAGAAAATCGAGACAACCAAAACCGAACAATTATAACCAAAGTACACAAAGCAATCAGATACAAGAAATTGAGCAATTAGGAAGTATGATTCAACAAATAGCCGCAAACAATCAAATACAACGAAGTAATACGGGGCGAAACATGAATGATGTTAGATATCAATGGACCAGAAAATATCCGGAACAGCAACAAATTGAATGGCAGAGATTACAGAGAGAGGAAACCCAGGAAATTCGACAAAGACGGACGAACAGAAATCAAATATCAAGTAGAAGCAATATGCCGAGAAAAGTCAATACAAAAGAAATCCACACTGCGGAGCAGTGTGTTGTCAACAGCGAGGATGATATGACAATAAATAACGATAAAGAAAGCGAAGTAATTAAGAAAGATGAAACTCAAGAGGACAAAATAAAGTCAGAGCAAGAATTGAGCAGCAAAGAACAAATAAAGATAATACAAGAGTTCACCATAGAAGAGAACGATAGACGACGAAAAAGCAGCAATCAAGAGGACAAAATAAAGTCAGAGCAAGAATTGAGCAGCAAAGAACAAATAAAGATAATACAAGAGTTCACCATAGAAGAGAACGATAGACGACGAAAAAGCAGCAAAAACAGCGATAAAAATATATCAGAAAAACAAAAAACAAAATATCAAAATCAGAGGGTACTACTACAAAAATCGAAAAGAGAACTGATAAGGAAAGCGAAAATAAGCATGTTACAACAAGGGCTAAGCAATAATGAAAAGGTCAAGAAAGAGGAACTTCAAATAAACGTAGAGTCAAAACCTATACAAACAACAGGAGACAATATAGGAATTGGAGTGACGTTAATCGAACAAGAGGTAATAAATATTTTAATGGTTAATAAAATTTCAGAGGGAGAACTAATCGAAAAGAACATTCAAAAGCAACAAACGAGAAATCTGAATATGCAAGACAGATCAAAAATAGTTAGCGAATTGATTATTGAGACCAAAGAAGACGTAATTGAAGAACTCAGCAAAACAACAAATGTGGAAAGGAAAATTGCAATACAGCATGAATATACACAACAAAACACGACTAGGAAAACCACAACGAACAAAGAAAGTACCTGGACAATCAATACGAAAGCTAACGAAGTAAATATCAGAGAATATTGTAAAACATGTCAAAAATCCGGACACGCAGAGAACGACTGCTATCGACATCAAATATGCCAACAATGCGGGAAGAGAGGTCATGTAAATAACATTTGTCACAAAAGATGCGGAACATGTTTTAAATGTCTAAAATGGGGACATATGGCTCTGAATTGTCCAAATAAACTGACTCAGTACCCATCCAGAACAGTGGGACTAATGAAAGGAAGCAATAGGAAACCAGATGAGATCAATACCAACACCAGAATAAAGCCAGCGAATGACACAAGTATCAAATCAAGCTACGAACCAGGAAAAAACATAACAACTAGAAAGCAGAATAACCTATTAGACATGACGAAACAAGTTACTAGAGCCACAAACAGCAAAGAGACAGAATCAAAATATTATAGTAATCAGGCGAGACAGAAACGAGAATATAACGAAATCCAAGATGCTAGATTGAATTACTGGAAACAGATGGAAACAATAATCAAAATAACTAAAGAAATAATGCCGAAATGGACCAGAAACAAGAATACAACCGAGATATTAGAAGGAGTAACAAAGATAATCACGAACTACGCAAAAGGTTCAAATTCAACAACAGAAATCAGCATCTTAAAGAAAAGAATGCCAATATTATTCACAATAATGGACATAGCGGGTAATACACCACTACATCATGCCATAGAAAGCGAAAACGAAGAACGAACGATGGAAATTATCGAGGCAATGAACCGATGTGGACAACATACAAATATCAGAAATGAGAAAGGACAAACACCCATGATGATTGCATTTTCAAGAGATATGTCAACGAAAATTCTGAGGGAGTTATTAAAAACAGGATCAACTCTAAATGAGAAGGACAATAAAGGAAAAACGATGTTAGATTATATTATGATGTCGCGAGAAACAAGCGCAATAGAGTTCTTTACGATAAATGCAATTCAAGAAGACATCGAAATATTAGGACAAAATTTAAACCCACTACTTGGAGCAATCGAGAGGGGATACGATCAAGCAGCAGCAAAACTGATCAATTGGAGAAAAAGAAAATCCGATAACGAAATCATAGACGTAAACAAATTCGAAAGTAATGAAAATATATTACTAAAAAGAGCAATAAATTCCGAGTATGCATTACCAAAGACGATAAAAGCTTTGTTAAAGAGAGGAGAAATAAAGTTCACGGATAATAAAAGAGAGCCTGAGAGAATAGGGTCCAGAAGAGAAGAATTAGAAACCTTTGTAGGAGAATGGCACCGGATACAACGAAACTCTAGATGCAGAAAACAAGAAATTGACGACATTAGAAATGGAAGAAAAATGATAATCAAGATGTATGAAGATATAATCAAAGAAATAAATGTAGAGGACAAAGAATTGAGAAGGATCGATGTAATAAAGACCAGGACAAAAAGGACGATGAAGACAAAGACAGGAAAAAAGAAGATGATAACGAAGAGGGAGAAAACCGAGATAGCAATAAAAAGCAAAATTCGGTACCATACAAGGAAATAAGACAACCACCGTCACTAACAGCACCACTCAAGTGGCCAAGCGAGTTCGATATATATCGAGTAACTGACGAAAGATGCGAAGGGACACGCACTTTGCGCGCAGACCCTTTGGAGACGATGAAGTAATAAATAGTCAGGAGTGTGTATATAATGTATATAATAGATATGTTTATATAGTAATGTATAAAAGTAGTATATAAATATTATATGGAATGAGTATAATAATATCCGATAATATATAAAAGTAGTATATAAATATTATAGTCGAGGAGCGAAAACAAATTAAAAATCAGACGATGTGACAAAGAATAAAGCGGAATGAGAAAGACAAGTGATGCGATAATACGTTAAAATGGAGAAACGAATCAAATGGAAGCCAATCAAATATATCAAGCAGTAAAGCTTAGTTGTAGCGACGATGGCCAACATCCGAAAACTAAATGTACAAACAGAGATAGACGAGTTTAAACCAAGGATCAGATCAGGATCAGAAATTAAAATAAACCGATTAAGAGGTACTGAAGCCAGCAAGGAAATCAGAGACAAGAGTAGACTTGGAGAGCAAATTAAAACTTGGAAAATTCAATACAATCAGATGAAAGACGAAAATGATAAACAACGATAACAAAGATAAAGCAGAAAAATAGTAAGGAAATTACCAACACAAAACGGAAGCAATAAAGAAATGAATGAAATATTAAGTCAGTCAATGAAAAAGACGATGAAAAATAATTTGACGAAAAACTTAATCAAGTAATGAGAAACTGACGAATAACAACAAAGGGTAGATAACTGAGAAACAAAATTTGTGGTCATTGAGTAAACGGACAAACGAAAAGGACAATGAATTAGAACCAGTGAAGCTCAATATACAAAACTAAATGAATATGAAAAGGGAAGGAAGAGACTCAAAATTAAAGCAAGGAATAGAGCAAGAATAACAACCAACCGCGACCAAACGAGACAAAAAATGAATATCACGAAATAGTAATTCCAAACAAGACTGAAGTTCAACACCGGATATGAATAAAAAACAACTCAACAATCAAAAATCAGATAACAAGAAAGACAAATCGAATCAATAAAGAGAGATTACAGAAGACAATGCGAAGAAACGACAAAAAATGATGATGTTGATCGACAAAATGCACTTAATCAAAATGGAGTACCGAAAGAATCTTACAAATTGTAGTAAAGGCAAACAAAGAAGATAAGCGATGGCAAAAATAAAGTTAATATCAATCACAGAAATGAGAAACCAGATGTGATAATAAAAGCAACAGAGATAAAAAAAAGAAAAAAAAAAAAAAAAGAAGAGAAACAGAAAGTCTAATAAATACCTAAAATCAAGTGAAGTTAAAACAAGTCCTATTAAAGTAGCTCGAAATTTGTTGTAAATAGTCAAGCAATGGTAAATAATCATCACAAACCCATAATTGTTATAAAAACAAGGAAGCTGAAAGCAGCATGATATTGGCGATGAGAAGGAAGATAGCAGTAATAAGCCCATATATATAACCTAACATCCCTAAGAAAGATGTCGAAAAACCCCACAACCAATCAAACGATGCAAACATTACCTGTAGCAAATATGTCGAGATATGAAGAAACCCAAAGGACACCAATTACCGACGGATCAACTCCTAATTTACCCAATGCCCAAAAGATTAAAACAAGAACACCGTTCAAATCCTCAGAACTCGAGAAAATCAAATCCGAAAGTCAATAGAAAAGGAAACACCCATCAAGGAAATCATATTCAAATAATCATGGATGTTCTTTAGAAACCCTACAAAATAACAGAAAAGAACCGAAAATCGAGAACAAATAGCCCTAATCGATAACTAAAAAGACGAAACCCAAACCAACCTCAAAGAATCATGAATAATCCCGAACCGATCAATTATCATTAAACAATCGAGACGAGATAATATGATAACGAGTCATCTATCCACAGAACCCAGTTGAACTCTACCCAGTTTCAAGATGCTAAAAAGTCAACAACCAAAAGCAAGAATATCTATTCACAACCCCAAATACACCATCAAAAATGGAGTCTTGAACGAAACATTCTTACTATTCGTTTATCTGAGATTCACTACGCATGCCAATCTTCTAAACAATCGGCATCTATTCAGTCCTATATCAAATAAAGTCAATTCTTCAGACTAAACAAAATCTCAAAGCCAAATCCCACAACAGATACAAAATCGTCAAAAATCAGAACCTGCTATAGAAACAAATCAATCAGAAACCAAAGAATACCAAGACATTTGCGAGATAAACATCTAAGTGACAGAATATTGAACTCATGATTAACAATGAACCAACGATTCTTAGACAATTAACTATTCTTTATTTGTGATCATAACCGGACTGTATGTCCTCTTTCACTTCATCTTGTAATCCATATATTGATGTATACAGTATGATTATTTTCAGGCATGTGGGTTTTGAGGTCACGACCCTGTAGCTCGTAGACCCAATTGAATGTAAAATGTAAACTCTGTATAGTTCATAGCTTAAATCTTTTAGAAATTGCGGGTCGCAATTTTACGGGCCCCGGAGTGTTTTATGTTGGGCCAGAACACAAACGGCCTTGAAAATTGTTTAAATGCATCAGTAATACAGCACAAAAACCCAGCACCAAGATAACTTAAAATACAATATACAACATCAACCAAACACTTTAAAATCTGAGAGAATATAAATAAATATAAAATCAAAAGACATAAAAGTAAAATAAAATAAATACAAAATGCATCAAGAACCGCACGAAATTTACATAATAAATAACATAATAACAAGAAAATTTGACCATAAAATGACCATTTATATAAAAGTAAAAATTATTGAATTAAATGAATAAAAATAAAATATTTTTGGTTGAATAAATTTAATTAAAAATGTTAAAAATAAATTACCAATTTAAATTAAGAAATTAATAAAAATTTAATTTAGATAACACAAATAATTTCAAGGTCAAATTATAGGTATATATACTGATGTGTTTTGACAAATTTTTAATCTAACGTTTAAGCTAACGTTTAATCTTACGTTTCAGTCTTGTGTTTTGGTCTTAGGTGTACAATATTATCTGTAAGCGCATGAGTGAATATCAAATTATGTATTGATGACTAATGATATGAATCGAAGATATTATATGAACTTATTGACTGATAATTGAAAATGTTATGAATTATGATATTGCAAATTACCAATATATGCTGACGATTTTATGAATAAATATTTTATTGCATCGAAGCTTCTACCCAATCGGAATGGTAACATTTATTTATTTCCTTTTTCCTGGCCCACAGCCACACAACATGCAAGCTATTAAACTAAAACATAATTACCAAGCTGTGTAAGTGCGGTTTCTCCGCCTATAGCTTGTGCCCGTGAGGGTTCCGGCGTGCGTAACGCAGGAACTCGAACGTCAAATCATTGAACCTAAATAGCGAAAGAGAGTAGCTTGAGAGTGGGTCTTTTGGCTACACTTTCTTGCACTTAATTTCGATAAAATCGACATAAAATTTTAAACAAAATCGGCTCAAAATCACTAACACCGAGTAGTCCAGTGGGCACTCATTAACTATAATATGAACATAAATAGATCATAAGGACAAAGAGAGGGAAAGGGTAGCGGGGAAAATAGCGAAATCGTTGCAACAGTTAAAATGAATAGCCATCGGAAAAAGATTAATCCGAACGACCAAAATTACGAAAAATAATGTTTTAAATAATATATAATAATTGAATCAATTATGTTGAATTAAGACGGAAAATATGGGCAGAACGCTGCGCAAATTTTTGGAAATAATTAAATCGTTTATCGTAAAACTGTAAAATAAGGGCGGAACGCTGCTCAAATTTTCCGAATTAGTTAAAATAATTATCAAAAATAGCAAAGTAAAAGTAGAATACTGCTCAATAATTGATAGGATAACTGGTTAAAACTAAAAAATAAGGGAGGAACGCTGCCCAATTTTTTCGAATTAATGAAAATACTTCATCGAAAACTGAAGAATAAGGACGGAGTAAGGCTAAATTTTTATATAAGTAAAATATTTTTATAAAGCTGAGGAATAAGGACGAATCCCTACACAAAATTTAATAATAGTAATGGTAATGGCGATAATAATAATAATAATAATAATAATAATAATAATAATAATAATAATAATAATGATAATAATAATAATAATAATAATAATAATAATATTAATAATAATAATCATAATAATAATAATAATTATAATAATAGTAATAATGATAATGATGGTAATAATAATAAATATAATAGGAATAGTAACAATAAGGATAATAATAGCAATAGCAGTAATAATGGGTTAGGTAATACATATAATAGTATCAATGATAAGGCTAGCAAGAATAATGGGAACATTGTAGTTATAATAGGAATAAGGGTAAGAGAGATACTGTATGGATATTTAACATAACGAAAGGTTTACAGGCCATAAACAAATCATCAATACGGATAACGATAGGAGAGACTATGGGAATGGACATAATGTTAGATGATATAGCGGTATAGGTTAACAATTGGAGAAGATAGGAGAATAATGGGACCTAAAAATCAAAAAGCAAGCATAGGCCTTCTATCGGCAGCTCGTTGGACCCATGGATCGTTCGGTCAATTATAGCATTAGCAATAGCGCTCACTTTTTGCGGACGATCCACCCACTCGAACACAGTTCCAACGTTGCTTAGCAACGGGTGCCGAGTGGTAAGCGAAGGAATATTTGTATGGGGTTGTCTGGGTAACAACCATATAGTTTCAAAAAATCAAAACCCAGAAACCCACCATTATCACAAAATAACAACATATTACGTTGCAAGTGTTTTATAATTGATTAATAAAATATAATTAAATCAATAAATATTTCTAATAAATATCGATATATTAATTCTTTAAAATATGAAAACATTTTTGTGAAATTTTATTCTCTATTAGGTTGATGATTAATTGTCAGTAAAATTGAATTATTTATAGTTTTTGTCAGTGAAATCAAGATGGTTTTGAACAATGATGACATTAAAATGATCGAATGTAATAAATTCAATTTGATTGATTGAACTTGTTGAATTATTATTCTTTCAATATATTATTTCAATATATTATTTCAATATTTCAATATATTATTTCAATATTTCAATATATTATTTCAATATTTCAATATAATATTTCAATATATTAAAAAGACGAATCACTAAAAATCTTTATAATACAGAATGGTCTTGTTAGTCTAATTCATGTAAAGCTTTGTGTGAAAACTGGGCGGGAATTTACTTTGCTTTAAAACAAATATGAGAAGATGATTCTCAAGTTAGAAGCCAATCTATTTTAGAACGCTTTAATGCTACTTATTTAAAGTTAAAATCTAAAGCAAGACATATCGATTGTGAAAGAAATTTAAAGGAAACAATGGAGTAAAAGGAAAATATTTCATGATGACATGATTGATAAATTGGAATTACATAAGTGGTTGGTTCATTAAGTACTCTGGCTTGACAAATGCGGTATTGTGTATGAGAGACTGTTCTACTATAACTATAGTCATTTTGAGAAAAAAAATGCACTTGCTTCCAAATATATTCCAACCATTATGAAATAGTAAAAGTATAAAATGGTAGAAGCATAAAATAATATATGAGATAAGTGAATAACAAAAGAAGTCTTTGCTGCGAAGTAATAATTATATTGTTATTCACTTATCTAATACATGAAATATTAATGTAAATAAAAATGTAATGTAATTAAAAATGTACATTAGCATGTACAGTTGAAATTTAAAATTAAATTAATTTTTAAAAATTGTACCGTGTAAAAATGCGAACAAATTATTATATAAAATTTGAGTTGTATATTAATTTAGTTTAAATTTAATTTAAACCTTTTATATATTTTATTTATTAATTTTTTTAATTATTTTTTAACTTATGATATAAATATAATTTATAATATTAAAAATAGAAAGAATACAAGCGTTTCTCAAAATATTATTTGTAAACTTATTTGTAATATTAAAATAAAAACATTGAACAGTTAACAAATATCACATGAAGATTTCGCTATAAGAATTTTATCCAATGCTCTATTAAATTCAATATCCTTTCCTTTCATTTCCCTCCGTCTTTTTCCGGCCTAAAAATTCAATTTTAAATTGCTTCTAGAAACAAAACGGATTTTTAAAAATTAGATTATTATTATTATTATTATTATTATTATTATTATTATTATTATTATTATTATTATTATTATTATTATTATTATTATTATTATTATTATTATTATTATTATTATTATTATTATTATTATTATTATTATTATTATTATTATTATTATTATTATTATTATTATTATTATTATTTATAAAAATAATAAATGGAAGTATATCTTACATCAAAGTAAATAATTAATCCAAATATCAGTAAAGCTATAAGATAGAAGATTAGGATCGCTGGAATTATTCCACTCTCAATATTTTTTAGAGCTGTTGTAGCTTCATTATTGCTTAAGTGAAACAACCACAAGGACGTCAAGGCATGCCATATACATGTTATCATTATCATTATAATGTTTCCCAGAATAGTTTTATCCTATTCAAAAAATTAATAAATATGACAACAGAAACGTTTATCCGTTAAAATAATTATCATATAAATATCAATGTGACAATTTTATTTTACTTATATTCAAAATAAATTAGAAATTTTCGTTATTTATAATAATTTTAAATTAATTGTTGTTGAATATTTTTTTATAAAGTTTTTGGAACAATGTCTCATTTCGTAAAAATCAAAATGTTTTCAAATAGTTGTTATTTAATAAAATTTAATATTTAATAATATTTAATAATATTTAATAATATTTAATGAAATTTAATAAAATTTAATATTAATTTGATTTTTCTATAGGATTTTAATATAAGTATTATTATAATAATATAAAATTTATAAATTTTAATTTTTATATGAAAACTAGTAATTTCCTACAGTTCTATAAAAATTCGCTTAATAATAATTGCTTAATGGATACAATTTCACTTTGTATATTGTTAGACCAATATTAATTAAATCTTCACCTACTTTAAAACAACTGAGACGTGGTAATTAATAATATATATAAAATTCTGCTCACAACTCATATTACTTTAATCTAAGATACTTTATAGTAATATAATATATTAATATAATATTAGTATGATATAAAAAAATAGATTTTAATATACACATTTAACACAATAAGTTATTTCAAAAAAATAATTTATTTTAAAACCTTTAAACTATATTATTGTTAAATAGGGGTTTATGAACTCCTAAATTATATTTTATTCCCTAGTCTAAATCAGGCTTCCGCAAACTTTTAAAGTTGCGCCCACATTTTCAACATATTTATTTTTGGCGCCCCCGATTTAATAAAAAATCATAACGCCACAATATAAAAGACATAAATAAAATAAACATCTTTAAAATAAACAAAGTGTATTTTTCTATTTCTTGTAAATTGAACAAATTAAATATTATGAAAATAACAGTTCTAATTCTTTAGCAAAAAAACAATAATAAATATTCAACGAAAAAACCATACTTCGTTTGTTAAATCTAACAATTTAAAAATTTTCGGGAAACAAAGAATTATTACATTTGTTGGGCTATAAGCCATCATTAAAACAAAATAAAACAACCATGAAAACAACCATGTTTGAGAATTATGAGAATGGCTATTATAACACAAGCACGCACCGCAAACAGAAATTAAAAATATAATAAAGACATTAAATAAAACAAAATAAAAAATAACATAATTAATTAAAACAAATAATTAATAAATTTTGCACGCAAAATACATAGAAAAATAAAGTAAAAATATAAAACCACCAAAACCTTGCAAAAGAAGGTCTAGAAAATACATAGGCGGAAGCGGCGACCAAAAAATCTAAATAACAAAGAATAAAAAGAGAAATAACTAAAAGGAACGATTAAGCAATAAAAAGAAATAAAGATTCACGAAATATTAAGAAAATAATATCAAAAAATAGAGAAAAATAAGGAGAAAATAAAAGATTTAAAATAAAAATTAAAACAATAAAAACCTCCGAAAAATAGCCGAAAAAGGCTGAAAATACTCTGATTAGTCGCACACACGCACGAAAACAGTATACATACAATAGGCATTGTCATAATATTTAACCTTAAAAATTTTGAAAACTTAAAACTTTAAATTTGAAATTCTGAACTTTGGTAAGTTTGTACTTTGTTGAATATATTTTTGAAATGTTTATGGTTCTAAATTTTTAATTTTAATCATGGATGGTCGCGATACTTTTAGTATCGACGACAGGTCCCCCTGATTTAACATTATTTTATATATGCCTTAATTTGTGGAAGATGGCTTGGCAGGATTCAATTTCCTCAGTTGAATTTGAGGGATGTTGATGTGCTTCCTTGTCGTCAACCACTCTTCGGTGTCTGCCGGCATGGTCAGGTCTTGTCACACTGATCGCGGAGTAGGACGCCGTCGTACTTCACCGTGGCGGCCATTTCAATGTTGGTCGGAACAGTAAGGGTTAAAATTCGGGAATATCGACACAGCTAGGGGGACAACGTTCAAATGAATGTTTAGGTAGGAATACATTTTTCAAAACCTGTCGAATGTTGATGGTGACGGGGACGACTAGGGTTAAGCCGTTAGAAACAAATAAATGGATCAGTGAAATTGAATTTTTTTATATACCTTTGTAAGAAATGTTTTTTAGAACATTTTCAACTAAAAAATTCCTCTTTCATAAACTCAATAAATGACTGGAGCATCGGGATTTTTCTTTTCTACATCGGATATTTTCATTTTTACTAGTTTTAACGCCAAATAAGACATCTTAGCAACTAATATTAAATTATGAATGAATATAACGGAGAATGTTTGAGGAGTGTTCTGACTATTAATTTTAAATTTTATAACTATTATATTTAATTTATTTATGAATATAACACATTGATGGAATGAAACTCTTCCTCGTTTAGTCGTTGACAATCTCAAGAAAATCATTCTGAAAATCCTTCGCAAAAACGTTTTTCCATACTCTCAAAAAACTCTTTTTTCTCAAAATGCAGCCAGGATACAAAATTCTCAAAATACCTCGAAAATCAAATATTATGCCTGCTCAATTGGATCATAGTACTTGCCAGCAGAAATATAACAAACTGCTCGCGGAGCACGAACGCACGCTCGGCACGTGGTTTACTCACGAAGCGGTCAAAATCCTCCATGATAAAATCCACCGGCTGTCTAGATGCCGAGAGGATTTAATTGCAGAGAACCGGGCTCAGCGAATCATAATCAACGATCAGAGCGCCGTCTTAGTAGCTTCATTCACGGAAGCCGAACGGGTAAAACGACTAGCGGGTCGCGATCTAGCGTTGAAATTGAATTTGATCCCCGTGAACCATCTTCCAGAAACAAATCAAGCTGGTCCAGCTCAAACACCCAGGACCAGTAAGAAGCACCATCCCCAGATGCTAATGGATAAAAAGCCATTATGGTTAAAAGATGAAATAAATATTCTCGGAGGATTTTGTTTTCTTAAATTGTTAAGGAGGTTGTGTTAACCCCAAAATTCGGCTGATATAACGGAAATTTTGATAAATTACATAAAAATTTAAATTTTCACATGTTATTTATATAAAATGCTTTATAATTTAAAACAAGTTTCTAGGTTAGAAAAATTAACCTATTTTCAATAGTTTAGTCAATTAAAGCCGGAAAATTAGACAAATTAGAGAAGCTGAATTTTAAATGTTTATTCGTAAAAATTTTTCCTTCGAAAGCTTCTAAATCATCATATTTAAATTTCATTGATTAAATACTTAAAATTAGTCTTTGCTAAATTAAATTAATAACGAATAGATAAGTGACTAAGCGTCTAGTAAGGAGACGTTTTACTATAATCTGTACCAAATATTTTTGCTACGTATTAAAGCGACCAGGAGAAAAACAATATGCATGACGTATGCTTAGGTTCGTCATAGAAGGATGGGAAAGGGGTGCATGGATATCGAGAAAGTTAAGGGAATTAAGTAGACGTAAGACCTTCTATCGGCCGTCAGGAACCCGAAAGCGAGATTATGACAAGGAGTAGTCTTGGAAACGGGGCTCACCTGCTTGTGGACTCTCGGCTGCTGTATACAGTACCAACATGGGCTTGCTCATGGGTATACAGTGGTAATGTCAAAATTGTGGGGCATCTGGGAGAGAAACCCTAGAAAGGCAAGAGTGATTGAAGAAGTAGAGTTAACAAATGCGCATCAATTAAAACAAAATTAATTCTACCCAGTGCGCCAACACATTTTAAAATTTTCTGCGCCCCAAAATTATTATCACACGCCCCAATCCCGGAGCCCGCCCCACAGTTTGCGCACCTTGGGTCTAAATTATAATAAATCATTTAAATAAACAATTTATATAAGTTTTATCAAAAAAATTATTTCTATTTAATAGCAAAACAACTTTTCATATATTTATAATTTCAATTTTGTTTTCATTTACAAAAACTTAATTTTTTTATACTTTTTATAGCAAATATTTTCCAAAGTAAACTTATGCAAATACAAAATTACTTATGCAAACATAAAATTACTTACCAAATATGTTAAATAAGGAATTTTTGGAAGATTTTGACTTACTGCTACTTTAAATGTTACACTGGTTAATAAGACAGTCATGCATAATGACAAACGTCCGAACGTATTTGTAACTTGTATTCCAAAACTGGTAAATGTTAGCAAATAAAACATTGAGCTGATCATGAAATTATTAATGAGAAAATATTTAAATTGACGAGCTGCGCGACATGTGAATACAATTATTTGACGCTCTTTGGATCCAATATTATAATCATTCAATATAATTTTACTTTCAACCTAAAATATTTCATGTCAGTGATCACATCTTTAAATATTACAATTATCAATCTCCACATAGTCTCATTTATCTTTTTTATAAATCTTTATAAAACCTAACTCACTATTAATAAGCAAAAAAATAAAGTGGCTTAGAAAGACAAAAGATTGGAATTAAAAGAAAGAAGGGCATAGAAAAAGAAATCACTGGACCAATATCGTATTCAATGCTTGTTCGTGATTTTTGCATTACTTAATAAATTGTGTGTGGTTTAATATAATTTATATTTATATTTGCGATAATTGTCTTTATAATTTTAAAATATCTAATAAATAGATATCCCAATAAAATGACTTTATTCTTCATAAATGTGATTTTATCATTATTTAAATATAATTTTAATGAATTTATAAACATTTCTTCATTATTTTTACTACCAAACGAGGAATTGTAGTGAACTACCGTATGTTTTTTATATATCCTCTGGCTTGAAGTTTCGAGCCTTTTCTAGAAGCTTTACGGAAAATCAAAACTTCTTTCAACAGCCAACTGATATAATCTGAGCAATCTTCAACAATAAATTCAGATATGAAGAGATTTCAGTTTAAGTATTATTGATAATATCAAGCATTTCTTTTTTATACAAGTCGGATTGTCAAACATTCCTTTATCTTCCAGGGGTCAGAACCAAATGGAACTAAATACAGATGCTAACTTGAAAATTAATGTCTCTTGAACTTTTTAAGTGACAGAGCCAACTTTGGCAAATTAACTATTCCTTTAGGTTTGACTACAAATATTACGCTACTAACAATATTTGGGACGCAAAGAAAAGGAGTTAATAGAGGTTTCACAGAGATTGCAGAATAATAGATTGTTTGGTATTGCTTCAAATTCTTTCGGGTAATTACACAAACCTTCCATAACCTTAGAGGAGCTGAAATTTGCTTTTTCAGGATACTTCAATTCTCGAATTTCTTACATAAAATTGATGTTTATGGTTAATTAAATTAATCGTAAACTTGTTCCGTAATGAGGTTCAGTTTCGATATTTTTAATGTAATATTCTTGAAATCAGCAATGACAGCGCTATATGCACTAAACCTTCTCCACTAATGTCTATTTGTCGAATACCGAGTCGAAACATTTACTTATCAGGCCATTCTGAGCTTGCTTTAAAATTTGAATCTACTTCTAGTTTCTTATTCATTTTAACTACCTTGATCATTATTA
Organism: Schmidtea mediterranea; assembly: GCA_022537955.1. Taxonomy (NCBI): domain Eukaryota; kingdom Metazoa; phylum Platyhelminthes; order Tricladida; family Dugesiidae; genus Schmidtea; species Schmidtea mediterranea. The sequence goes on along the minus strand of CM039680.1, from coordinate 242,386,355 downwards.
TGGACCTGAAGATTTGGAAAAAACACCTTAATAAACCATTGATACATCATATGTTACAGCCGTTTAAATTTTAACGGTTTTGTTCTTCCAAATCTGTTTACCTGAGCAATACTAGTGATAAAGAACAATAAAATTAAAGTGACAACTTTAAGATGAATGTTTGTTTGTTGACAGTTAATTTTGCATTTTTATAGAAGAAATTATGTTTTAAGTTTCCCTAAACGTTTACTGAAGTAGAAACTGATGCGATAAAACAAGACATCAATTATAAATGTATTAATCTAGAAATTATCACTTTTCGAAAGATTTACGTCATTGTTAAATACTTAAAGAAACCTTCTTCCATAATTACGTCTATTTGAGATATAGAAAATAGGCATATTTGTTGAATTTATATTGTAAATAAATATTCAATATAATTGGACAATGCCGTGCTCTAAAAACATAAATATTTTAAAAGAAGTTTATTTTTATTGAATTCTTTTTTATTTATTTTAATTTTAAAAAATAATACAGAAAAATCTAAAAGCAATTTTTAAGCTCTTTTTGTGGAAAATTTTTCTGAAGGTTCTATTTTCATTCTCGACAGTATTGTTAATCCAGAAACTCTTTCTTGTGATATTATTTCCCTTAAATTAATAGTATGTTTTTTGCTATTAGAAAAGGTCTTGCAGTGTATACAATATTAGGAGGGGCTCCTCAAACATAAGGACCCAGTGTGATTACCCCTGTTGCTCATGTGATTATTTGACACAGGATCTTAATTAATAAATGGCTAACACATGGAGTCAGAATATAAATATTATTCCTACCGACAAAAAATAAATCCAAAAATTAAAAAAAGTTTTAAATATCAACTTAATTTTTTCCAAAGTTAAATCAACAAAAATAATTCAACAAAATAAATTTTACCTGAACATGATTAAACAGACTCCACTCTTGCGAATCCATTCCGTCAATTGTATTTACTGTACTTTTATTATGTGGACATTCAAACATTTTGACTTCGTCAATGGAGTGGTCGGTTGCAACAGTTACAGACAAATCCTTGAGTAAAAAAAGGCTAAATTAAATATATTAATGATTAAAATATTTTTTGAATTTCCTTTTCTTCATTTCTACTCAGACCATAAAACAAATGATGTATTACAAATTCTATAATCTATATAGAAAGTCAAATAAAAATAGATTACCTTTGAAAACAAATCGATTGTACACATAATAATAATTTTATAATTAAATATATCATTTTAATTATTATAAGGCTTGCAGTGTAAATTGAAAGATAGACAACAATTTAATTATTGTTAAAATATTTTATTAATTATAGATTTTGAGTAATTGTATTAGTAAAATATTTTATTTGTTAATTACTGTGTTGGTTTAATAAAATATAGAATAAATTATATTTATTATATTATCTCGAAATCAATTCTCACTCAATGACAACTTTTTTAGTTTTCCAGTTATTTGTTTATTTAACATGTATGTGGGTAAATTGTGACGCGATTTCATGACGCGCATTTTAACTTAAAACGGCCTTACGAAATTCTGGTTTTCTGTGGTGAAACAATACAAAAACATACTTACTTACAATGACCCGTATTTATATGAAGCCCGCTCTACACCACAAGTCTACTAAAAACGTAAAATTACGTAACCCGGATACAGTGTGTTAAAACAAACAACAAAGATCTAGAATAGCTCTAAGAACTAATGCACATCATTATTATCTCTACTTACTATAGTATGGATTAATATTTCATATACATTTGACATAATAATAAAATTAAGCGAAAAAATCAAGGGTGCTCTGAGCATACAAAAAAGGAGGCAAACAAAAATATTGTTGACACCAATAAAATCATACTCACAAATAACAGAATAACATCACAAGTTTATGGAACGGTGAGGTTGCAAAAGTATTTAAAAAGCATTCTATTGAAGCCAACTGATCATGTATAGTATAAAATGCTTTTTTCAATTTAGGTTTCTCATCCAATTCGACTTGGTAATAAGCATTTTCTAAGTCAATTGATGAAACAAGTTTTCATATAAAAGAAATCTAGCATTCCGTTAAAATTGCAAATTGGATAAGCTGATCTAACAATATTTGACATTAAAACTCTAAGCTCTTAACACATTCATAAGTCAGAATTTTAGAATAGGTTTAACTATTTATTTTACGCCAATTTTTAACAGTTTATTCTAATTTATCTTTATAGTGAATTGAATGTTGTCAGAGTTTATTTGGTATCGAGTAGCATCTCATTTCAATTCGGTGTTTCAAAATATTTGTTTGCCTAATAGGCAATAGGATATAATATCCCATTTATTACAAATACAATTATCTGAAAGCTGAATGACAATTTTATTTACTGAATTACAACTTCTTTTATGATCTTATCTAAAGTGTTATTATCTTTCTTATAATTACTGCCAAACTTTGCCAGCAAACTTAAGACATTATTATTACTAAACTCAACTACCTGACGTAATATTCAATTCATTTAATATATCTATTTCTTTTTCACCGATTATATTCTAATAACCAAACAACCTTTTTCTAAAATTCCTAGTATATTACCGTTGGTACATGATATTCTTTTAATTCCTTCATTAATGTACTTAAAAAATATATTTCAACTTTCAATTTTGAAGTGACACAAAAAAAGCAAATAAAAACTTAAATTACTTAATGTAATTTTATTAAAAGTCCTACTATCAAGTTTGCAATACTCTATATCACATATTTTTATAAGGTTTACATAAGATTTAAAATTTTCATTAAATTTATTTATAGACTAATCATTCTTACCATCATTACTCAAAAGTGTATTTTCAAATTCATTCTGGTTATTATATAAAAATAATATATTTTCAAATTGTTAAATGGATGGAAAATCAATATTTGAATTAACATTATAGTCCATCATTCAATATTTAATTTTGAACGCTGTTCTGAATTGGTTATCTGCGCGGAAAATTTAATAATTTTTTTCTTTCTTGAAATTGATGATTGTGTAGGTTTTGAAATTATATTTTAGTCTAGTTTTTACTTCTAAAAGTATCTATTTTTAAAACTATGTTATATCTGCCATTTTTAAAACTGAAACATAAGAGTTTTTTCCAATATTCGCCATTTTTGTATTTTTGACTTATTTTTTGCAATATAATTTTAATATATTTATTTGGCTTTTGACATTTTTATTCTAATTCTTCGTTATATTTCAATTTTTTCTTTAAATTTCTTTGGAGTAAATCCTTGTTAATTTAATAAAGTTCTTTTCTTCGTTGTCCAGTAAATGTTTTATAAAAACGATATTAACTTTGAAATTTTAATTTGAACCTCGAAATTAAGCGTGGTCATCATGCAATAAAATTTAGCAATACATAAAAAGTTTTATTATTAAAATGCACACTATTTATTTAGATACTAAATGTGTGTTTACAGCACATAGATCATTGAGATAAATAATAATAAATGACATAATCTGAGGCCATAAACAATCCAGTTAATCAATCAAACATGTATGCATTCAAAGAGATTAATTTTAAGGGTTAACACAACATAGTATTTGATAAAGAGAAATCAAACGGACCAATAATATATAATCACAATTTTAAATAAATATGTAAATAAAATTATAATTACAAAAGAGCTTCATTTAAACAGACGTTTTACTGTCATCTTTAGGTATGATAGTAGAAATAAGAATATTATACTTTCCTACGTGATGATGACAGGAAAACTATCAAAATATGTCACAAAATGTGTGTTTAAATAGTGCTTTCATGTAATAAAACCCAAATATAATTAGTGTCAATAATGCTTTATTTAAAATAAATTTAATCACGTTTGTAATCCGTTCCCGTTTACTAATTCCCACAATTACGATGGAAGAATATATATATATGATATCTATTTAAAATTTCATCAAAAAAGCCCACCCCCCCAATATGACGTTTGAGTTTAGCAAAGCTGTCACTCAAAGAGTCACTCATTACATTTGTGAATCACTCAAGCAGTACAATTAACTTGAATATGCTTCAGAGAGTGTATTTGTTTATTTTTCATATTATTCACTTTTCATTCTGATAATCAAGATTGTAAAATTATTTATTTCTTGAAAATAAAAACAAATTTAATTTAGAAAGTTGTATAAAAATTAGTTTAATTCTTTAGCAAATATTAACAAAATTAATATCATGAACACAATCATGGCAAGTGTTAAATATTAAAACACCACATAAGCATAATTTATACAACAAATTTCGACGGGCTCACTGTCATTACTAGGTAGGAAATATTTAAATTTAAAATGTGTCTGATAGACATCTCTGGTTCTTAAAGGGTTAATAACGAAATTTCTTTACCGTCTAAAAATAATTGTGGAATACGGCAAAATATAGTCATTAATAGCAAATCGTTAAAAAATTAAAAGTAGCGCTTTTCAGTGAAATATTTTTTAAAACGATCCACTTCTTTGCAGTTTACCTCACCTAATAAACTTAATAATCATACAACAGTATAAAATATATCATCATATACATATCACTACAAATAAATACAATATACAATAGTACTTAATCTCTATGACGATGTCAGTATGTAAAAGCATAAATATTTATTATAATAATATGTATTTCAAATACGTAATTTCATATTAATGAGAACACAAGAAAGTTTAAAATCATTAAATTTTTTATATTGAATATAAGCAAAAAATACAAACGCGTAATTTTAAATTTGGACAATAATAATTTTTATTTCAAATACAAATTACAAAATTAAAAAAAATTTCAAATCCTTTACAATTTAAATATTTAACAAAAATTTATCAGTTATATAAACATTTTGATGGAATTTATTATAAATTGTATATATAAAAATACAAGTCATAAAGATTTAAAACATGACAAAATGACAACATTATATATAAAATTCCTTAAAATGCCAGAAAAAGTAATGAATATTAAAAAAATTGGTATTTTTTAAAGTTTTAAAAATAATTTTTATTAGAATACGATAACATTTAAAATCTTACAAATTCTTATTTATTTTTGTACGAGAATTTAGCAGTTCACCAGATAAAAATATAATGTCAAATATTTGATGTACTTTAGTAATTATATTTGCTGTACTCTATCACTAAAACTCACTGACATTTATTTGGAATTATTAGCAAATTTTTTCGTTTATTAAATGTTAAAGATAAATTTTTTTTATCCAAAGCCTGAGAGGAAATGAAGTAAATGAAATTGGTAAAACAGCAATAGTAAATAAAATAAAAGATTTTACTGTTAGAAAATTAATCAAAATAATTCACAATTGTAAAACGTACTTGACAGTCAAAAGGGAAATGCTGCAATTCTAACGTTTCTTGAAAAGTAGCACGTACCTTTCTCTTTTCTGAAATATAAGCTTCACCAGACTTATTTGCAAATACAACTTCTCGTGACACAAGAGATTTAGTTTCAACAAATATGTTTGATATTGCGATCTTTGGATTCCAATATGAAGAAAGATCTTGGTTCTAAATTAACTTTTTATAGTAATACTAAAAATATTTTTATAAAAATAAATAAATAATGACATTTGTAGTAAACCATAAAAGGTATACCATTACAAGATATACTTTTCATTGTATTTTGCCTAGTAAGTAATAATCAAAATTATTATGAAAAAATTGTGACTTGAGCCATTACATTGTATTATAAAACATTAGATTAAATCATTTATGAAAATTAAATATTTTATTAAACATTACTGTCTGATATTTAATGTAAAACCAAATTCAATTTAAAAAATTCAAATTATATATATATATATATATATATATATGAATATTTTTTTAAGTAAATTTTTTACTTGCCTTTTCTTGTAAGCCTGGAGTTTGCTGTATTTGAATGTTTAATAAACTTTGTTTAAATTGACGGATAATAATTATTGTATATTGTTATTAAATGTGTCTTTAAATGTAATTGATATAATTAATTATGGAATTAAATATAAAGATGTCTTTTGTCAATTACAGATCATCATTATTCAACAATTTTCAATAATAATTACGAAAATTTATAAATTAAAATATAACTTTAAAGAATAATTATTTAAAATAATTTTGAAATGGTATTTTTAAATTGACTCATTAAACATATAATGTAAAATGTTTTATATATTTAAAATAATATGTGTCATGAGAAATAAGTCTTATAATAAGCTTATAAATCGGAAAATAGAAATTTGAGTGTTTAAATAAAAGATGCAGATTTTGAATTTTGAAAAAAATCATTAAAAAAGTGTTTGATTAATTGTTGTTACAAACACCAAAGTTAGGGTATCTCATAGACCTAAAATTTTCTAAAAATTCTTTAAATAAAAGCTTTGATTTTTATATAATTATGTGTAAATTTACAGCTAATTATGTTAAAAATATAAATTTTAAGAAATGCATTACATCATTTAATTTAAATCATAGATTTGACGTGAAAATGTTATTTCAATCACTTTTAACTGCAATAAAATAACAGTATTATAAAATAACAATATTAAATAATCACTTACATCAATATAATTACTTTGGTCCAATAAAGGCTCTCTCCATTTAGCTTCGAGAAATATTTCTCCAGAATAAACTTCATTTACAGTATCAATTTTGAGAATTTTTAAAAATACACATTTTAAATATATTTGTCTCTAAATATAAATCCATAATAATAATAATTATAATAATAATACTAATAATAATACTAATAATAATAATAATAATAATAATAATAATAATAATAATAATAAAAATAATAATAATAATTTTTAAATCTTTACAAATTTATAAATATAGTACACTTACTGGTGCTGGGATTTCAATTACAAAAGCCTTATTTTCCATTTCAAATGGTTAGCATTTGTTTTCTTTACCAAAATCCTTTTATTGTTCGTGAAGTACCTTATTTCAATATATTTTATCAATTAAGCTTTGTTGTGCTTAAATTTATAACACTCATTGAGAACTTGTTTTTATATTATAAACTTGCACTATTTGTGTTTTGTGTCTGATATTTTATAGCCTTCAATTTGTCAAAAATGTTTTAATCGTGTTAAAAATTTGACAATAACATTTGAAACATTTTTCTTTCGGAAATAACTTGAGACAATATAAATTTTTAAAATTATTTAGTTATAGACAAATCGATTTTATATTAAAATTATTAAAATATATATCATATAACTTTAAAATAATATTAATTATTTATAATTAGTAAGTAGCGTATTTTTATTAAGTAAATTTTTAACTAATTTAAAACGGAATATTATCCTAATTAAAAATAAAATCTTCTACGCAAAATTCTGTTACTAATTTCACGTACTAATTAATGTGAAATTCGACGCAGTTCGTCAAATTACAAATTTTGTAATTGATTTATTTTATAATTTTGCCTTTCAACCATTGCAGAGAATTAAAATAGATTTTTTTTATGCCATTACAATTGCATATAATCGATTTTGCACATTTAAAACCTTTACAGACAAATTTTTGAAAAATAAAAATCAATTCTTCCTATCAAACTGGCACAGTTCACAATTTAAAATTTCATATTTTATATAAATAACTTTTAATTATTAAAATTATTAAATTTTCAATCACCATGGAGATAATATACTGTTGAATTCAATAATTTTAACTTAATAATTTTATTTATTTTTAATTAAAATTTAATTCAATTTAATTTTATTTTATTTTTAATTTTAGAGTAAAAATAAATTCAATTAAATTAACATCAATCTACTAAGTAACGAAAAAAATTTTAAAAACTTTTTAATTATTTGTATGAGCTAAATGGGGTGGGCAATTATAATTATAAGTTCATAAAGATCATTTATTTATGGTTGCATTAATACTTGCTACTGTCCTATAAAGGGTTAACAGGTATCATCAAAAAGTATAGTCCATATTATTAAATAGCTCAGTCGAATCATTATAACAACATTAATATACTATTTACCATAAATATGTAAATCAGCGGTTTTCAAACTTTTTTACATTATCTTTTCATTATTTTTATATTACCACCAGGTAAAATTCACCAGTAAAAGTCAGCTGAAAAAAAGAAACAAGTGATCACGAATTAAGGAACAAATCATACGTTGTATTGTAGGATCTGAGGCTAAAGATGAGTAGGTCAATATTTGCGTTTGGGGATAATTTTCCTTCAAACTATTGCCTAAATTTGTTCACATTCAAATATATTTGTACTTATTAGTAAACAAATACAACATTTGATAAACTAAAACAGCAGCAATAGTTACAACCAAAGAAATATTGCCACAATTTAAAATGTTCTCGAAATTGAGAGGCCTGGCGTATCACAGTTTGAAAACCGCTGATATAAAGGTTTAAAATTTTTTATTTAATATAAAATTAATAAATTCGGTTTGATTACATTAAAAACATATAAAACAACCCTTGAAAATTCAGAAATTCACTCTTGGTCATTATTAATAAGCTATTTATTAAATAATTCATTAAAACCACAATTGACTAATATTTCTATATTGTTATTATGGTATCCGGACGATTCATCAGTGGACGATTCATCGGTGGACTGTTCATCGGTGGGTTGTTCATCGGTGGACGATTCACAAGAAAATATATAATTTATTTATATTATTTAAATATTTTAGTTAATTTTAGTATGGGTAACCACCCCAAAAATCAGTGTAGGGTTAGTTAGGGTTAATATATTATAATTAAAAAATTTTCTTTCCTTCCATGACAAATTTTCAAAAAAGTTTTCTATGATTCATGGAATATAAATTTTAATCGTTTAATTAAAAGATTCTTTTTGAGATTCGAATCCGCCTATAAGAGGGAACCCAAAAGGGTATGCTTACCGGAAATTTAACTACAACGTTAAGCTACAATATCGTGTCTTTTATACATTTACGTCGTCCTACTTATATTCAGTAAGTAACGGTAGTTTTTATACGTGATATCATGGGCGGTAGAGTCCTGGATAATTACTTGACATGCCGAGGGGTCATTCACTACTGGACCGTCCTCCGATGAACCGTCCGCCGATGAACCGTCCGCCGATGAACCGTCCGCCGATGAATAGTCCCCCGATGAAACGTATTAGAACCGTTATTATAAGTAGTATATTATACATGACTACATTATTTAAGTAACTTCTTTTTCAAATGATTTTAATATTTGAGGTTATCAATTAATTATACAATACTATAATTTATAATATATTTTTTTTTGCTAAACTGAAATGTATTATACATTAAAACCTAGTTCCAATATTTTTAAAATTAAACAGATACATTTTTTAATTTCTAACACCAATTATGTCATTACAGTCGTAAAAATAATAATTAATTATACTAAAATAATACTAAAATATTGACACATTGATAATAAAACATTTATATTAATAAGATAATTTTCTTTTTTTTTGGTTTCATAAAAGGAAGCAGTTTCTAGTAGTGATTGCTCCATATTAAATGTTAGCGTTGAGTATTTTACAAATTGAGTTTTATGTTTTTATATTCATTTAATTTTCTGCGTTTTAATGGATACAGTTTTGTTTTAGTTAATAAATGTTCAAATAGTTTATATATTGAGCAGTTTTTACTACTGAATTTAATTACTAAAGTTCTGTAAAAAAAGAAGCAATTAAATCATAAGATCACAATAAAACGATGAGCAAGGCAAAATGAATATGCATTTATTCGTGCTTTTAAACAACATAAATTGCTTGAATATTTATATCTACTTTAAATAATTTTAATAAATAAAATTATCAATTGCATGTATTAATTTTTCAGTTCAGCGGTTTGAGTTTGGTAATGAATTATACCAGATTCAGTCATTACACAGCATTTAGAAATGTTTCTTGATCTTATATTAAGTACAAAAAAAGCTGTTGTCCCTACAGTTGATCTTCCGCTACTTATGCATACGCTGACTTTGAACCCGACTTCATCATTAAAATTAATTGGAGGATCATAGTATTGAGCTTGTAGCCAAAAACATCTGATAGCATAAGCTTTTCTTATTGAAATTGTATTCTCATCATTTCTTCTTAATGATATCAAAGAAACCCTTTTCAACAAGTAATTAAAAGTGTCAATGTACCGAGCTATCTTAGGTTTTGTAATTCCGATATCCATTTCTCTTCTTATTTCTTGACAAATATTTTTAATGATATTGTGCAATCTTCATCAATCCACCTCTACACCGTTTCTTTTCGCTTATTTGCGAGTTTAGGACTTGTCACAACTCCTCTCCTGTTTGCAATAGTCAAGCCCGTTTCTTGGTATTTTTTATTATAGCCAGGGTTCGAGTTCTTTTTTATTACATTATTTGGCTTATTTCATTTGCGGTGCTTATTTGAATGTAAGAATTGACAATTCTTCTGTCATCATCAAGCACCTTCGTATTTATTCGTCGAGTACCGTTTGCTATTTCAGGTTGTTCGACCATCATGTTATTATTTTTGTTATTTTCTTCAATATTTGTAAATAAAATAATTTGATCTTCGTAATTCTCCACGATGTTTAAAATTTCGTTTCTATTATAGTTTAAGCCTTATTACATTTCTAATTTCGTATCCATTTAAAACTTCGATTGTAATTATAAGATTGAGTTATTTGACTTTTTTCATAAAAATAGTATTCTTTCAAACTTTGATTAATAAACTTATAAATAAAATAAAATAAAAGGCTGTATTATAGTTTTAATCTAAATATTATAAACATTTTTATAATTCGTATTGTAGATTATATAAGCTGATAGTAAGAAGTTTATATTATTATTTGTTAAAAAAAAGAATTTACTAAAACAATCTGATTAATTTGGTTATAAAAAAAATAATAATAAAAATAATAATAAAAAAAATTATAATAATGTCAATGATAGGCTCTTAGTCTTAAAATCATCTATAGTAATTGTCAGGTTGACGTCACTAAATGCTGACGTAGAAAATAATAAAATTACGTTTTAGAAACGTCACAGGAAAAAATTACTATAAATAAATTTTAGTAATTTAATATTTAAGTACGCCATCAAAATATTACTAAATTTGGTTTCTTGATGACGTAAATCTAAATATAGTAATTTTATTAATATTAATTTTTAATATAAATAGGAGAACAGTTTAGTGTGGAGGGCCGATCCACAAATAAAGAAACTAGTAGTAGTTGTTAAATATTAGAAGAAACCCGTAGTATAGAAATATTGGGAAAAAAGAAGAATTCTGTTGCCAATCTGTTTACCATCAACTTTTTGCGGGCCATTTGAGCAGGGATCCTCTGATCCAGTTATCTTCAAATCTATTTTAAATTATACACGTATATATATTTTACTGTAAATTTTGTACACCAAATAAAACTTATAGGTAATTAATTGTCTTGTGTTATTTTATTTAAATAGGACCACAACCGACCTTTTTATATTTGTATTTGATAGTTCATTTCTAATTATTGTTTTGATTATATAAATTTTGAAATTTGGAGTAAGAAAATTAACAGTGGTAAGATCGTAACCCCCACTTTTTGATTTTAACAATAATAATATTAATAAAAATAATAATAATAATAAAAATAATAATAATAATAATAATAATAATAATAATAATAATAACGAATGATTACTGAGAAAAGAATTTCGTATCCAATAACAACTTCTACCTTTGATATATGAAATGCAATTGAAAGATGGTTTGTTGATTTTGGTTTCCTTGAAAAATTGCTTATATTGACATTTCGGAAATCTCATTTCCTCTTGTTACTTCCGTCTAGTAGAGACAGTAATGTAATTAAGTGGAAAGTAGTTACTTTACTGCATTCTATATTGATCACGTCAAACAGAATTCGGCGATATATTGAAAAATCGGACAATTTGAATTTAAATACTTTCCTGTTCAATTATATATTAATAATTATAATAATTTAATTGTGTTTTTTATTTTAATATTAAAAATAAATTATTTGTTTTATCAATTTGATTTCACAAGAAATCGATAAATTTATGATTGTGAACTATTGATCTTGTTAGAGGAGGAAATAATTTTCTATTGTTTTTGAAACACAAACAATACGTAAAAGCAAAGGAAAAAGTTAAAATATTTTAATTAATAAAATAAATCACCCTTGAAGATCTAAACATTCGACACATTTTCATGCAATATATTTATTAAATATAAATTATTTTATTATTGTTTGATTAGAAAAATATAATTTTTTTACTATTGTAAATTTTATTTGATTTTTTATGAACATTATGACAGGCTGGATTATATTATTCAAAAACATCAGGTCATGTAATAATATTCAGAGACTTTCTTATTTTATACAGAGTTAAATTGATTCTCCTTTGCAAAATATCCGAATAATTATGATCTGGTATTCTACATTTGAAATTATTAAATGATTCTATGTTCTTGAAATAAAAGATAAGTTCACACTTTCTTTATGTTTATTTGAATAATTAACAAATTTATTGTTTTACTACAAGGCTTTTGAAATTCTACTCACTTTATTAACCATGTTTATCATTTATTTAATAACGGTTTAATCCTCTCTAATTAATCTTTATTTACTCTTTTTAATATCACCATTAGTTTATCTTTGCTGTTTTATTCCTATGTTCCTAAGTAATGTTCACTTCTTGTTCTCTTCAATATTCATTTCTAAGTTTAAAAATCTTTCAAATTGATGAGTTTAACCAAAGAAATTGAGTCTTAGAATATTTATCTTTGGAAAAAACTAAATTTTATTACCAAATTTAGGATTTCCTTCCTACAGTTTTAAAATTTCTTCATTCTTTCAATAAACAATTTACTGTCTTTTCCACCCAAAAACCTTTTTACAAATTCTAATACCGTTCCAAGTGAACCTTTTAGATTTTGTTTCCATTTATTCCCATATAAATTATTTAATCTACTTATATAACTCAACAACTTCTTATCGGTTTTGTCTTTACATTTACCATAATTTTTTTGAATTATTTGCCCAATACATTTAACAAATAACTATTTTCTATTTGAAATGACTGATAGTTTTGAGTTCAATTAATATTAAACATTCATTTCAATTCGTTCCACTTCAAGCCACCAATAACGATTAAAACAAATAATTTTGAAACTCAAGAAAACAATGTCTAAATTTGATGTCTAATGTTCTAAATTAACATACAACATGTTGGGAATTTTTCGGAAAAATTAAAAACAACATATCAATTGTTCAATTTTATTTATTAAAAATGATTATAAAAATAGTTTCCAATTATGTAATTCTTGATGATTTATTTTCGTTTAACATTTTTGGAATTTTTATTCTTTATTAAAGAATAATTTCAATTGAAAAATAAACAGAAAATAAATAAACTAATCAGTTTTGTCATTACATTGTTCTTACATTTATATTTCAAATTTATTTTTCTAAGTTGAACAAATAGATAATGATGGACATTTACTTTATCTTGACACAAATTCTAAATCCTCCTGTTGTAAGCTTGCTCATAACAGACATGGTGTAAACAAAAAGAAAAATTATATTTTGCTAAGTTATAAAGCAAATAAATAAACTAAAATTGTTAACAATATTTCTAAATGAGAAAAAGTAATATTTTCAATATTTAGAATAAAAATACAAAAATTAATTATAAAAATAAAATTAATTATATTTATTCAGCATTATCATAAATGGTATTTTGTATATGCTCATGATTTATTATTAAAATTGAAGCAGGATAAACTATAAAATATTTTTAAAGTATTCTCCATTAATGAGATTTATCATTAATTTTTTTATTTTAAAATTTAATATTTTTTTACATATTTAATACGTTTATAATACTATTTTAATATTTTTATGAGTATATCACAGTCTTAAGAATTTTGTGGTTTTACAAAGGGTAAATGTTACTCTATATTACATGTGAACTAAACCCACAAAGTAGATGAGTATTTTAAAAAGAACAGTCAATTATTAAGTTAAAGAAGAAAATACAATATAAATATGAAACTAATACTAATGATAAAAATAGGTCAAAATTGGAGTGGAAAACAATTTTTATTTGTAAATTATTACAACAAAATATGCTCGAGTCAAAATTCAATAAAATATATTGGCATCAAACATGATGAACAATCTTTCAAGTTACAAATGAGAATAATAAAGGATTTGATCAAAACTGGTCATCTAGATTACAACGGAGTGAAAAAATTTTATTAATGACTTGTATCAAGAAGCAAACAAAAGAAAATAACTTTAACATTTTGTTTACAAAAATCAGTATACATCAGGATGTAATTGTTAGTTTTATAATACAAAATTTATTTCATCAGGGTGGCAGTCATGGGAATGTTCAATATAAAGTTTTTTTAAAAATCTCGAAACATGCAACTATATAAACATATCGATACAAATGTAACTTTTTAATGAAATCGTTTCAAGATGCGACCAAAATATTCTTTGATTTCATTCAGTAATTCCATGAAGATTTACAGATAAGAACCAATATCTTCAATAAATATGGTTTAAAAACAAAATTTAAATAAAAGAATACTTTTAAAAAATAGGATTTAAGAAGGTCTTAATCAGATCTGGTGATCAAATAGTGAAACATGTAAAAAAACTGGAGAATAAATGATAATTTATCTTAAACTTGATTTTGTTTTTTATGTTGACTTTTTCTAGCAATTTTTTTTAAGTCCTTATCTCATAACCGTTTGTAACCATTTTTTCGTTTATGGAATTCCAGGTATGTTTTGGTCATCTGCTCTAATTACTTCTGATCAACCAATTTAACTTCTCCAGTATATGTCTTTGAATGGAGGATTCATTGGAGTTTAGCTTTGTTAACAAGCATCACGGTGTATCTTCCGACACTACTGAGCTATTATATATAGATATTAATAATATTTATTGGTGGGCATTATTGCAAAAATTACCTTATAGTAGATTAATATAGATTACCAACAATAACAAATTAAATAATTTAATTAATTTAATGAAAGAGGTCTTAAATTATATTGATTTGGTGTAACATTTGAAGTAGATTTAGAGATATCAACATTTATTCATGACAAACTTTATGGTTTTTTGGTAGCTGCTAAAAAGATGTGTGCTCCGGGTTTTAAAGTTGAGAAGTTAATGCTTACTTATTTTTCAATCTGTTTGTTTCTTAGGCTTCAAAATTACTCATGTACATAGGACAATAAAATATAAGCAAAAAGAAATTTTTTAGCAGTATATAGCAAAAATAGAAGATGCCCTAATTTATGTATTCTAGAAACCTTGATTCTGTCATTGGAAAGTTCAAAAACAAGTGTGTGTGCGCATAATTCCACGAATTAAGTACGAAAACCATTTTGAAAAATTATTTTTATTTAGCGAAATAAAATAATTTTCCTTTGTTGTTAGTTAAAACTAAGACATAACCGTTTTTATCAGAAGAAAAAAATTTAAAATGGCAAAGTAATTCAAAAAAAATTAATGAAATAAAAGAAAACAGGCTTAAACGAAATACAGGATATTCTTAAATTGACAGTGGTTTTTATGCTGAATAAAATAAAATGTATTATAAATAAAAAGTGAAAAATACACTCATATTAGAATTTAATAAAGAGCTGTGTCACACTGGAATTAAAAAGATTACTAAATATTAATAAAAAACTATTTATTTTTAGCAAATTGATAGAAGTATTAGGAACAATAATATAAGTATTTCATTTCATTTTCCCCACAGAATTCTTTAGTAGGTAGTTAGGAGCTTTCTGCCCCAACACACCATTACATAATAAAAATAGGGCGAGGGTTCGCGGCGGAAAAAATTAAGTACTGATGTAATTTAATTTCGGATTATCTTGATTACGTAATTATGTAATCAACATAATTAATTTTGTGTGCGAATCTTTTTTTTGATAAATTTTTTCGAATTCAAATTTTTGGCGCATATTTTTAAATTCAAATTTTTGGCACTTTTTTTTAATTCAAATTTTGGCGAATATTTTAAAATTAAATTGTTTGAAATATTTTTTTGAATAAATTTTATTTTTTCATCCACAAACTTTTTTCGGTCTTATTATAGTCAGGGAGTATTTTGAGTCTCAATAAAAAAGCATAAAATTAAAATTGGCTCAAATCGCCTACGAGAGTCACAGAGGGTATTTTTAATCCACAAAATATTTTTTTCAATCACACTATAGTCAAAGGGTATTTTTTGACTCTCGATAAAAAGCCTAAGATAAAATTTGTCTTGAATCACCTATCAATAAAAAAGCATAGAAATATTTTATCGATTAAAAAGCCTAAAAAATATTTCTTTGATTAAAAAGCATAAAAAATAAATCATCGATTAAAAAGCTTAAAATTAAATTCTCGATTAAAAAGCCTAAAAAATAATTTATCGAATAAAAAGCCAAATAATATTTTATCGATAAAAAAGCCTAAAAAATATTTCTTTGATTAAAAAGCATAAATAACTTTTCTTGATAAAAAAGCATAAAATAAAAATTGGATCAAATCACATAAGTTGGTCACGCTATAGGGATATGTTTTACTCAAACTTAGAAAGAATAAAATATCTTTGAGATAAGGGGTCGATTATTTACTTTCATTTTCAATTTTATTAATTTCATGGATATCAATCACAAAAGTAGTATAATTTAGAGATTTTTAAGGGGATGCTCAGTTTGGTTATCAGTATACTTATGAAAATCATTGAATAATCTCTATAGGTTGACTGGTAATTTTTATTGAATTTATACTTGATTTACTGATTAATTTTAATCATTTGAGCAATATGATATATATTTTGTCATTTTACAATAATTTAATTTATGTGTAAAACATAGATTTTATTCGATTTTAGTCATTTTTGATGAATTTTTTAATTGCTTGAAATTGTTGCCAGAATAAAATTGTGGTGATTTTCGATGGAAAATGTTTGGTATCGATAACAATTTTGTAATACTTTAAAGAAAATTTATTTTTATTGGTAAAATTCCGTTTTTTATGATAAATTTAAGTGAATTTGATTAGTTGAATACATAAAGTAAATATGATTCGAATGATGGATTTTTAAGGATCTTATTCGGTTAAATATAGATTTCTAAAGAAATTTTACCTTGTAGGTTTTTACAAAAAATATGTATGTTGTTGATGCAGTGGGGGAAAATGATATTTCAATGGAAATGATTGGTTTAGAGTAAATCCTTTGATATTTTAAGGGTAAATAATCGATCAAGAACAAGTTTGTAGTCATTTTTAAGGGAGTTGAGTTGGTTGAATATCTGTGTTCAAAGGGTAAATATTTTTTAAATAGTGAATATAGAAGAGTAATTTATAATATTTTTAGGGGGATTTGTTCAGATAGATATCAAAATGCATATAAATCTTTTGAGAGAGTGGAAATATTGTCATTTAAAGAGAAATGATTGGTTAAGAGAGAATTTATGATCTTTTAAGGGGATATGATTGGTCAAGAGATGGATTTTATTTTAAGGGGATTTCAAGAATTTTATTCGGTTGATATAAGTTGGTGATTTTTATGAAAATAGTGAATATAGCTGGGATTATTGTCATTTAAAGAGAAATGGCTGGTTGTGAGTAAATTTTATATTATTTTAGGGGGAAACGATAGGTTAAGAGGGGAATTTATGATATTTTTAGGGGGATTTATTCGGTTGGATATCAATGTCAAAAGATGGATACTTAGTGAAATCGATACATTTTCATTGATTTAAGGGTTATCAAAATATAACAATAAGATTTTGATTAGTTTTAATGATATTATTTGAATCTGAATAAAATATACGTTACGTGTTCAGTTCTACAAAAATCTTTGATTCATGTATTCAAGTATTTATTTGATCTTATTATTATATTTGTAATTTAATTTAATTAAAAACTAAAATTGACTAGTATTTAAAAAATTTATGTTACCCATTACTTATGTTGTTATTGACAATTTTCTGAATAATTTAAATATTTACGATTATTTCCAGGAATGAAGAGAAATTGTCCGATTAAATACTATGAGCAGTCGATAACATACATTAATTTTCATTCAACAAGTACCTAGAACATTTACAAAACAATCTTAAAATTTAAAAAAAATGATCTAACAAATTTTTTCAATTATTTTGTAACTTAGTTAATTTAATTAATTGATAAGTACTATTTTCTTTACAATTTGCTACTGTGTTGAAACTTTTTTTAAAATTTTTTATTCAAAGTACTAAAAAATTTTATTAAAGACCTTGTCAAAAATTATAAAATTTAGGTAATTTTAATAAATATTACTCAATAACTACTATTTTTTCCAATTTGCTGAAAGTCTTATTTTGAAATTTCTTCAAAGTACTAACATTATTTACAAATTAATCAGTTTTATTTCAAATTTAACAGCTTTCTCACAACTTTAATCAAATTCTATCCATAATTTAAGGATAAGTCTTATTTTTACAAAAAAATACATACAACAATTAAACATACATATTTGGATTTTATCGGTATCTATCAGTATCTGTTCCGTGTAGTTTTTTAAGCTTTGTTAGAAATTCAACTTATTTAGTGGTTGGTCGATAATCATTTGATTTCTAGTAATGTGGTAGATAATAGTTATTTTATCTATTAACTTTATTCAATGGTGTTTAGAAACTTAAAAGTCTAATAATTTTCAAAAAATATATGACAAAATTTATTTCAAATACTCAGAAAGTAATATATCTATTGTGAAATTAATTTAAGTATATTTTTCTAATCAAGTTTCTTTTTACTATCAATTACAACCACTTATAGAAATTGTATAAAATTAATTTAAGTAATTTTTTTTGAGCTGTTAGCAATTAATTTATTTAGGGGCATGTAAAAATTAAATGAAAAGGTTGACATTCATCTTTGAAAATAAATTAATTCATTTGTTATATGCAATTAAAAATATTACAAAATAATAGAGAAATTTCAAAGTTTTTCAACAAAACTATTAAGTTTTACAAAATAATTACAATAAATCACATGCAAGACTGTAAACAAAGTAATAAAGTTTTATTCAGAGAAAATACAACAATTGATTGGGCTTCAATGATCAATAGTTTCTTGATAGTTACCAGGCAACTAAGCAACCAAACAATTTGGAGACATCAAGAATCGAAAAAGAGTGAAGAAGTTAATAAAATTTTTAATTCAAATTCTATTTCTTTTTATTGTTCAAATTTTCATGTGCTTTTATATAAAGATTTCTTGGTCAGTAAACTATCTTTAAAAATCATATATAAAAAATTCATCGATAAAATTATACTAAAAATTCTATT
This sequence comes from Schmidtea mediterranea, assembly GCA_022537955.1. NCBI lineage: Eukaryota > Metazoa > Platyhelminthes > Tricladida > Dugesiidae > Schmidtea > Schmidtea mediterranea. Next base: position 242,367,026 of record CM039680.1, on the reverse strand, counting down.
TAAAAATCATGTATAAAAACTTCCATTGTAAAATTATGTTAAAAGTTTTATCATTTAAAAATATGTCTAAAAATTAATCGATAAAACTATACTAAAAATTTTATTTAAAAAATTTTATCATGCAATATTGTCGACTGCTTTTAAAATTACCCTTATGTAACTTAACTGTTGACCTTCTATTTAATTTAAAAAAATTCTTACCATGTTTTACTCTAGGCACCTTAATTTACTTAAATGTACTCTAATGCACTTAAATTTACTTTAATATACTCTAATGTACCCTAATGTACTTTAATTTACTTTAGACCCTTTAATTTACCTTAATGTACTCTAATTTACCCTAATGTACTTAATTTTCTTTAGACCCTTTAATTTACTTTAATTTACCTTAATTTACTTTAGGTATTTTAACTTATTTATATCTAAAGCCTAAATTTGCCTATGAAAATTGTGTAACCAAATATCACAAGTGTTTTTTTAACAAGCCTATAAAATACCCCTGACTATTTTTTATTGGTAGGCGATTTGAGCCATTTTTATTTTATGCCTATATTTACCTACAGAAAATATTGAGACCAAATATTGCATTGTTTTTTATTACGAGTTAAACATTTCCCTCACATTAGCGTGACATCTTAGGTGATTTGAGCAAATTTTTGTTTTATACTTTTTTATCAAGAAAAATTTTGCTTTTTAATCAAAGAAATATTTTTTAGGTGTTTTATCGAGAATTAAATTTTAGACTTTTTAATCGATGATTTATTTTTTATGCTTTTTAATCAAAGAAATGTTTTTAGGCTTTTTAATCGATAAAATATTTCTATGCTTTTTTATTGATAGGTGATTCAAGAAAATTTTTATCTTAGGCTTTTTATCGAGAGTCAAAAAATACCCTTTGACTATAGTGTGATTGAAAAAAATATTTTGTGGATTAAAAATACCTTCTTTGACCATCGTAGTCGATTTGAGCCAATTTTAATTTTATGCTTTTTTATTGAGAATCAATAATACCCCCTGACTATAGTGAGACCGAAAACAGTTTGTGGGTGAAGAAAAAATTTATCAAAAAAATAGATGCGCACACAAAATTAATTATCTTGATTACATAATTGTGTAATCAAGATAATTCGAAATATAATTAAATCATTAAATTATTTTATCCGTCGCGAACCCTCGCCCTATTTTTATTATGCAATGGTGTGTAGGGCAGAAAGCTCCTAACTACCTACTTTCGTTTCATTTCAAATGAAATTATTTTTAAAAATTATTTGACTATGAATCAGTAAATACATCGATGTTATTTTGATATTATCTAATTTTTTTTCAAGTGAATATCCATTTATTTTTTATAATAAGAAAAAATTAATAAATTTTATATTTTTAAATAATTTTATTGATTGAATTGAATTTTAATTAATATTAGAATGACTGATTCTGTGATTGATGTCAGTCATAATAGTCATATAAAAATTATATATAAAATAAATAAATTCTTTCTTTTCTACAAAATTTGATTATGCATACCTTAAATAAATCTGATTCATAGTCAAATTTTTCAGAAAATATTATGTCACTTAGAAAAAAATCAAAGGTGAAAAACAAAAAAGTCCTCATAAAATTCTTTCTTATTTTAAAAAATTAATATCAAAAATCATTGATACCATTACTTATTCATAGTCAAATAGTTTTTAAAAATAATTTCATTAAGAATATTGTAACAATTTATGAGTTAACAACTTATGAGAAAATAACATCAAAAGAGGAGTTCAGATAGTTAAAAAGCATAAGAAAAACTCTTAAATTATCTTTGGCAAGTTGATCAGATAAAGAAATTCCACAAAATTTACATTTGTATAAATAAACAGTTAAATGAAAAATATTATCAGATGGAACATTATTAGTTTAAATATTTTGTGTCGAAATGTTATTCATATTGAAATAATGAGTAAAAAGTAAAATGCGGATAAATAAGTACTAACTTTGACACCTGAGACTAAAGGGAGTCAAAAATTGCCCATTCGCTATAATGCTTGTTTCACATTGATATAGTAGTCACTTGTCACAATTATAAAATTTTAGGCAATGGGATGGTAGAGAGTACCATTTTTTCACTATTCACCAGATATTTCTCGGGGTTGCACAGTTTGGGCAACATTGTTTTAAGACATTTCCCATAATATATACAGTACCGAGGAAATTAAATTTTATGATGGCTTATACAATTCATTATTTTCTAAGTCTTTGACCCTATTAAAATTGTAATTAATCGCATTCACTTATATAAACATCAATATTATAACGTAAGGTTGTAAACAAATTAACAAATCAAACATTTTTATAAAGTCGATTTTTTAGAAATTTATTAATACTTGAATTTATTAATGCAGAGAAAAATATTAATTTAGAAAATTCTTTTGTAAGCGTTTCATTAGACTCTAATTAATCGACTGATGAAAAAAAGAAAGATTAGTTGAAAATCAAGGAAACTTTAAACTTTTCTACTGGATTAAAACAATATATTCATTTATAAATAAATAAATTTCACTTTGAAAAATTTTCCAACGTCAATTTATTTCTCCAGTCAGGAAATAAGTAAAAATCAAAGTCTAGTCTAAATTAAAATATAAATCCTTTGCTTTGAAAATTGTTTTAATTCTGACTCAGTGATTTTCTTTTCATATCTTGATTTTCGTTTAAAACAAAAGATAATTAATAAATGGAAAAGTTAACATTAAAAAATAGTCAATAAATATTTGATTTCACCATAAAAGTTACTTATTTGCTAAAGTTTTCATTTTAGAAATAAAGTTTTAATTGAGAACAATCTTTTTGATAATCATTTAATTAAATTTGCTTTAATTATGTATATTTATATATTAAATTACAATAATTTATAATCAAAATTGATTGAAAAACTAATTTTAAATATAATGAAATCCTTTCTATCTTTTAAAAAGATAAAAATATAATTATTATAATACGTGTATAACTTGTTTATTTTGATTTAAAATTAATCGAATTACCCAGGAAATCGAATTAAACAGGGAAACATTCTTATATTTATGACTACTAAGTTTAATAATATTATTAGACCGTAGTAGGAAAATTACAAAACATGTGACATTTTTAAAACAAATTTATTAAAAGTACATAATTGAAAATAATTTGCCCCAGAACAATCATTCAATCCGTTTCTAAAAAACACCCATTTCATTGAGCGTATTAAAAAATCTTTGTGGTACAGAAGATCGCTGTAACATTCCATTTCTTAACTTTTGAATACAGCCGATCATTTCTGAATTTGTCGCAAATGAGAATTCAGAAGATAAATTCGTTTCATCCACTTTCCCACCAATTTGATCCTCAGATATATTACTGATAGACATTGATTGATTTTGTACATTTTCAATGATATCTTCATCCGTCATAAAATCTCCACACACAGCATTAACATCGCAATCCAGAAAATCCGTAAACTCCTCTCTGAAATTGAATATTAGCCGCTGGGAAATATAATTTGTTTCCGTTGCTTCAATAATATTTATTAATGGAATATTATCATCATCATCTTTGTAATCGTCATCATAGAATCCAGACTTCTTAAAACAGTTTTTGATTGTTGTAGGAGAGATGTCTACATCCAATATTTTCGAAATTCGTTTTATGCAATCTAATACGGTAATTTTGGGCCAATATTCTTTTTTCTCAATAAACCTAAGGATTTCTTTTATTACTCCATTTCTGTAGTGCACTTTTAAGCATCTGATAATACCCATATCAATTGGTTGAAGAAGCGCTGTTAGGTTAGGAGGAAAGAACTCCAATCGGATATTATTTAGTTTTGATTTAAGATCATCTTTTCTATGGGCTGACCAATTATCGAAGAAAAACAAAACTTTCCGTTTTTGCTTCCCAACTTCTACGTTCAATTTCATTAACCATTTAGCAAAAATTGATGAATTCATCCACCCTTTTTTGTTATAATCATAATCCACTGGCAGTGAATTGACATTTTTAAAACAATGTGGACGTCTCAACTTGCCAATAACCAATGATTTAATTTTTTCGGTCCCTGAAATATTAGCACAAAGCATTATGGTTATTCTTTCCTTACTGTTCTTGCGTTTTTAAGTTAACAGCTATCTCCTTGTAACACAAATGATTTATCCGGAAGGCATTTAAAAAAGACCGGTTCCATCCCCATTAAAAATATTATTTTCTTTGTAGATCCGAATAAGTGGTTTCAATATAGTTTTAATCCAATTGTTTGCTACATTTTTGTCGCAACCTGCTGCATCGCCAGTCAAACAACACCATTTTACTCTACTTCTTTTTTTAAGCCATCGAGCCATCTATTACTAGGTCTAAACGTATCACAATTTAATGCTTATCCATATTGCTTGGCTTTTTCTTTAACCAAATTTCCAATTATAGGAATATTATTATTTCTGGCTTCTGAAACGAAGCAACTGACAGCATTATCTACCATATCAAATTTTCCTGTTCTCATTCTTTTCCTTTTTATTAAGAATGGATTATCATATAGCACATTTTTTAATCTTTCTTTGTTCTTACGGATTGTTGATAATGTATGTGCTGGAACAACGTACTTTTCTGCAACTTTTTTAATGCTTTGTCTATCGTCATTTTCTTGAATGATAGACAATTTTTGATTTAAAGTTAACGTATTTTATATTTCGTACCATTTTGAAATCTTAATGATTTTTTAAAATTTAAAAATATTCTAAAAAATGACATCAAATTAAACGGATAGTTTGATTTAATTTTTTTATTAAGGTAATCGAATTATCAATGTAATTTTTAATGAAATAATCAAGTGACCGATATAAAAATCGAATTAAAGAGGAACATCGAATTAAACTAGGATCGCCTTAAACAAGTTATACCTGTAATAACTTTTTTGAAAAAATATTTAATTTTAAAAATTTTTTTGCGATTTATTCTAAATTTTTGAAATTTTGTTTTATTTGTATATTTCTAAAAATTTATTGGTTAAAAAGAACACCAATCAAAAATAAAAGCTAGTTTTATCCAAGAAAGTTGTTTAGTGGTTACTTTTAGGAAAAACTTTATTTGAATATTGTAATTAATAATAAATATAATAATTGTTAAGAAATAATGTCTTAAATTAAATAAAGTTTAAATAATCAAAAAAATGTTTTTCTTAAATAAATTTAAAAAACTAATAAATATAAAATCAATTAGGAAAAATTGAAAATTATTTATAATTATGATTTGAATTGAAAATTGAATTATTTTTATAATGTTAATATTTTTTAAAGTGATTGAATAAATTGGAAATTTAAAAATTTTATGAAATTTGTTTTCAATATGTATTTTTATGGGCTATGCTTCAAAAGAACGTAAGCGAACTGTTGCAGTTATTCTTGAATAAGGTTTTCAGTTAATTCAAAGAAATGTTGTTTTATTCGATTGAGGTCACAGTAAATTACCCAAGTGTTTACGGTTGACATTATAAGAAGTCGATAGAAAATATTTTACGTCACTTCTTTGATTTTCTATCAAGTTCATACAGAGTAGAACTTTTTTTAAATTTTGAACAGTTATACATGTCTACACCACTCATCATATCTCTATAATCCTTGATCAATTTCGCTGTCACTGCTTCCGAAGTATTCATTGTTGGACGAGCTGTCAGAATAGTTAAACAAATGTTCTTCAATTTGTTTTGCATTCATTTTTCTGTTATATATAAAATTAAAACTTTACATGGCTATTCTAATAAAAATGTTCCGCTAAAAAAACATGTGGGACATATATGTCACACTGTAAAAAACATTTAGAAAATCTGTAAAATAAATAAATATAGTATTTACCTTATATAAAATACTCCCAATAATTACGGTTTTTACTAATTACGATATAAAACAACTCCATTTTAAAAGTTTAATAACAAATCACAGCTGCACTTCACGATTTATTCAAAATTAATCAAAGAATATTCAAAATTAATTACTGATTTATCAAATTTATTCAAAGATTTCACAATAATTTAATATATATCACATTTATTTAAAAAAAAACTTACTCAAATTCATTGTATTTATTTTATTCATCAAATAACTATTTAATCAAACCTTGTTAACAATTATTTCTACTAAGACCTACTTCAATCATCATTGTGTTATAAGCTAATGCTGTAAAGATTAATTTATCTGATAACCCCTTAACGTAGATATTTATTTTGACTTTCCTATCCAAAATGATCAAATGTATTTTTGCAGAAATGTTTTACTTATCCATAGTTAAAAGAAAATATGTATATATATATATATATATTGAGTGGCGTAACAAGTGTGTTTTTATTCCGGTAAATATTACGCAACCCATGTTAGAGTCGAGCGTGCAGAAACCTGCCAGTACGGAGCGCTCGTCTCAGACACGACCAGTACGTTAAGTGGTTAAATTTAATCAAAGATTTAGCATCTTTATATATTTAATATTCACTAAACTATATTCAAAATAACCAACTAAAATTGAAGTGAAAAGTTTAAACTTGATTCTTCAGTGTAATTATTAAAAAGCTTTATCAAAAAGTTTAAATAATTTGATAGAAGTGATAACAATTTTTTACATTTTTATTTAAATTTTTAACCATACAATACTTAGTACAATTTGTTTCGGATTTAGAAAAATAGAATGTATGAAATGTAAATTTAACAAAATCGTCGATATTACTCATGTAAATGTGTTAAATTTTTAATAATTGAAGAATAATTATTCAAAGTTGATTGCAATAATATTTAAAATTAATAAGAGAATACGTGAAAAGAATAAAATATTTCAAAATTTTGAATAAAAATGATTGACTTTCCAGAAAAATAATTCAAAGTTACATTTAAAGACCTAAACATTAAATAATAAAACATTAACTTATATGTATAAATATATATCTCTCTTTCTATATATACATTTTCTTTTACCCGAATTTGATTTAACGCGATTCAACAAAAACATAACGTTTTTTACGCGATTTGATTCGATTTTAACGCGATTCCAAAAATTGAAAAATTAAAATTTTTGAAATAAAAAATATATGTATTTTAAATATTTTTTATATTAGTTTATTACAAATTTTCTAAATTTCTAGTTTAATTCTGAGGTGAGAAAATCAAAATATTGACAATTATTTTCACTATTCCAAATATTTTCTGCATATTTTTAAGAGATTTGTAAAAATAGACATAATCAGAAAACCAATCGAAAAAAGTAATTTATAAATTTTCCTGAATTCAATAAAGGTGACGAACGTGGTGTTTCCGTATGTATGCATAAACAAATGAACTTTAAATCAAGCAGTGATAGCAATTAAAACTCATATTTTATGTTACATATTTTATGCTAAATTTCCTTCTAAATTGTGGCTGAAGTGTTTGACAGCTAGGAAAATGGCGAGTTATTCTATGTCAGGTGCACTGCACTGTAGGTCTACTCCACCAACGAAATTTTTCTTGAAAAATTCTATTGGAATATTGTCTTAAATTTGATGAATGACTGCTTATGTGACAATATTAGATGTGTCTGTTTTGAGAGTGAATGGGAAGTCATGGTGTGGGTATGGATAGTGATAATATTGGCTAAGCGTCTTTGACTTTTTAAATGCGTCATGTATTGCATCGGACCAATTGTTTTTACCTGTTTCCAGTAATGAAAGAGGTGCCGTTATACGTGTCGTAATATTTATGGATCTGTTGCAGAAATTGACGTAGCCCAAAACTCTTCGTAGTTGTGCGACAGTGATAGGAAATTGGAAAGTTGTGGATTATGTTGATCGCGTGTGGTCGTAGAAATGGGTTAAATCGAAGTGATTTGTGTTGTTGTAGATGTTTGTGTTGAAATTGATGTTACATTTTGTGAATAATTTGGAAGTTCAAGGGTGTTGTGCTGTTTTATATTGAATAAACGGCGATTTTTACAGTTTAGCACGATGGATTCTTTGCAAAAAAAGTCAGAGTCTGATATTGTTTGAATCACACTTGCTATGTAGGTGTGAGTAAATGATTTTTGATCCCAGAATTGAATCAGTGTGCCATTGGTGGCAAAAACAGTGAAAGAAAATTTGAGGTCTGGAGTAAATGTTTGGAAGTATTGAAAATGATGAGCTGTTTGCTTCAACAGTAAAGATGCTGAAATGTGACGCCTGAAAATACAGGATTGACTGACGGTGAACTTTTTTTAGGAGCATTGGGTAGGCCTTACCTTAAAATTATGTATTAGGTAAGAAAATGTTTGATAATAAGATAATCGATATCTTATTATTATTAAACATATTTGTATTATATAATATTACATTACATTTGTAAATATTTAATTTAAATTATAAGATTATAATGATACTGAATTTCAATTATAATACATATAATTTATTTCATAATTTATTATTTATGATCAATTAGATTTATGAAGCGTAATTGTATCTTTTCATAAAAATTATTTATAATTTTTTAAACATTCTTATAATATTTTGTCCATAAAATATATTTGTTTAATAGTTTCAAGACTTAGCAATAAACTCATTTATACTTCTGATGAAATAAATCACGTTTTTAAACATTCTTATAATATTTTGTCCATAAAATATATTTGTTTAATAGTTTCAAGACTTAGCAATAAACTCATTTATACTTCTGATGAAATAAATCACGTTTTAGTATATATATATATATATACTAGATTGTGTAAAAAGTTCACGGGCAGATTTGGATTACAATTTCAACATATAGAATGACAATGAAAGCAAAATTGATTAAAATTCAATGAATTCAAGCAATGGTAATATACTAAGTCGTGTAAAAAGAGTTTATTAACTTATAACTTCCATGTATGCAAAGTGCTTTGTAAATTCACTTGCTGCTGCTGCCCGGGAACTTTTTACATGACCCAATATATATATATATATATATATATATAATATTGTTGAGGTCTGTAAATTAAAATTAAAAATTTAAATAAAATTTAGGATAATAATTCAAATGGAAAGTAAGCGAAGAAAAAAGGCAAATAAAAGCGGGATCGTGCACAGAATTAATAGTAAAGGAAAGTGCGATGGAAACAGTATTAGAAAATGCAAAAAGCAATTACGAAAGGCGAGAATCCGGAAATCCGAGAAAAATCAATAAATGGAAAAATCATCGAAATCGAATGGGAAAAACGGGACAGTTATAGATTAGCTAATGGTCAACAAGATGACGGTTAGGGATTTATCAGAAAAGGGTTAGAAAGGGTTGAAAAACATTCAAATGTATGAAAACAGAAAACGTTAATTAATTAATTAATTGGCTAATGGAAAACCCGAGCTAATGGGAAACCCGAGCCAATGGAGAACCCGAGAAATGAAGGAAACCCGAGCTGGGTAAACAAGAAGAAAGGCAAACAAAAGGAAGATTTGGGCCCATTAGCTTGACACAATGATTAATGGGAAAAGAGTAAGGAGAAGATAGCGCGCGTAGGAAGACCGGTAGGGCCATTAATTATCTGGATTCGTTGGACCATTATGGATGACAGCCGAAGCAAACACGTAGGAGAAAATGTCAAACGAAAGATTGGCTCGGCAATAACCATTTGTCATCCTGATTTCGAGGAGTATATAGCAAAGGGAAAATCAGAGAAAATCGGCATTCTGCCTCAGCTAGGGTTCGAAGAATCAGACGATAGGAAAAGGGATAACGAATTAGGGAAGTAGGGAAAAGAAGAAATAGAATTAAGAATACGGAAAGGCGAAAAGGGATCAACCAAACAGAAACCGAGGAAAACGAGAGTCAACGGAACTAAAGGATCAAAAGGTGAATATTGTTTGTTTGCAAAGCATCAACGCCGAGCAGAGAATCGTATAAACTTTGATTGGTTATTGGAGCGTATAATAAATTGTAAACCTGTTGTTTCAATATACGTTGGGTCGTTCATTGTTTTAATTTAAAGAACACCAGGAGTCAGAGAGAACCGACTTGAAATAATCCAAAACCCAACATATATTCTGGTGAGCCCGACGTGATTCGAAGTCGGCGGAAAATTATTGAAAGTTAGTGAAAAAATAATTATTGAAAAAAATAGTACCGACGTGATTGAAAGTCGGAGGGAAATTATTGGAAGCTAGTGAAAAAGGAATTATAAAAAGAATTAGTACTGACGTGAGTAACGAGATTATAAAAGGCTATTATTGGAGATTTAGAAGAAGTTGAAAAGTAATTTTAAATTATTGTTTAACGCTTGAAGTTTAGCTCAAAGTGAACCGATACAACCTCAGAAGTCAGAAACAAGTCCAAATGGCAAATGATAATGCTGTTATGCCTCTCAATAGAGAGATGATTGATTTCGCAAGTTGTCAGAAATTACCCGTCAATCAATATGGGGGAGACCCTGTTGAATTTGCAGATTTCATGGGAGATTATTATATGTACGCCTCAGCATACGGATGGACACAAGCCATTATGGTTCAGAGATTCCCACTCTATCTGAAGGGTGCGGCAAGAGAAGCCTGGCAGCAAGTCGACAAACGAAATGTTGGCAATGATTGGACAAAATTGAAGGATGCAATGGCACTGAAACTGGTTGGTGGAGATATCAAAAGAATCATGCGACAGAAATTTATAATCGAGTTCAAGGTCCAGATGAATCGGTCAGTGAGTTTGCTTATCATCTGACCACTTTAGCAGATAAAGCCTTCGAAGTCAAACCCGATCAAGTAGATATGGCCAAGCAGGTTAAAGAGCTGTTAGAAGATCAGTTTATAACCGGAGTCCACTCCGAAATCAAAAAGGCCTATGTTATGTGGATTTTTCCAATTTCGATGAGCTCGTGAAGAAAGCCATGAAGATAGAGCTGAATTTAAAAAGTGCAAAAAGATCAGATGCTTTTGGAGTTAATGTGGAGAGACGTGAGCGGTCAATTTACGCCTGTGAGAGCACCATGGGATGAAAAGAAAATAAATCAAATCAGTAGTCCAATTTTAAGACCAAATACTAGATTTCAAGCCGGTAGATCAGCGATGAGTGTACAATCAAATGGACAGGTAAATAATCCTCAATGCGAACATTGCAAAAGTCTGGACACTACTCAAATCAATGTTGGTTCAAATATGGGAAAAATCCCAGCCCTAACAAGAGATTTACAGAAAACAAAAGGATCAGCAGTGATGTCGAATGCTATCGATGCGGAAAGAAAGGGCATATTAGCAGAAACTGTTTTACCAGATCAAGATCATCGTCAGCGTCACCTTCACCACAAAGGGACAAAGTGAATACAAATGGACAGATACAATGTCATTCGTGCAAGGGATACGGCCACATGGCGCGATCATGCCAAGGAACTCAGAGAGATTCAGCAGACCTATTTTAAAGAAATCAATCAGATTCCAAGAAGATATGCCAAACACCAGTAACATGACATATGCTCAGAGAGAGGAATTTCAAGACAAAATGGAAAAGGAATTTCGAGAAATGCGACAGAAGCTGAACAAACTAGTGGCTAAATTCGAATCAGATGAAGAAACTGAATCTCATATGATAATTAGAACCGTGTCAGAAGGTGAGGGAAAACCTGCCCCGAAAGTGCGAAAGATCGCATCAAATGAGAATCCGACTGCACTGTTAGCCCGAGTTGAAAAATTGCTTGAGAAAATGGAAACTGACAACTCCAGTTGAAACGATGGATCGCAGAACTCAGTGTGATGTCACTAACCCAAAGCGAACTAAAGAGAGCATAAATTTATGTGCAAAGTTATTCAAAGGAACAGAGATGATGAGATACTTAAGCAAATGCAAAAGTTTGGCAAGGCTTTGCGGTCAACAAGGGATTTAGATGATATCATAAGTGGTTGAACGACGGGACTCGATAAGATGTGAGAGTCCTAATTTCGTGTAAAGGCTACTGGACAGATCAAAGACCTAAAGGACGAACTGATTTTTTTTCGTCCCATACAAGTGGATGGCAAGTGCAACTAAATTTGAGAATCGATGTCCTGGAAAGACGAGGAGTACTTAGTATGATTGCGGTCCTGATACCAGGCTGGAAAAATAAAGTAAGAAGTTGTTAATGCTGTTAATACTTGAATTCAGAAGACAGAAATGGGGAAAGATCTAGCAATGTTACAGGATACCCTGTATGCAGGGATAGAGATAAATTAATGCGAATGATCGACTTCAAATAATGAGCATCGAAATGGATCGAGACATGTAAAGAAGGTGTTTGAAGCATCGTACGTATATCGATAAAACCGACGAGTATCAGGCATAGTTCAAAAGAGATGTCGAAATAGGAAATGATTATTGAGGCGGCAGACGATAAGTGCGAAGTCTTTGATATATAGCTGTTAAATATGGCGGATCAAATAGGAGAAATATAAGGAACCTGGAGTGTACAAGCAAAGAAAAATACGACAACAAAAGCAGGCGGAGATATTTGGTAAATGACGGAATATCGTGTTGACGTTCAAGTAGGGAGAGAATTGGATGAATGACGAAATATTGTTAAACTACGGAGTAACCCAAATTGTATTAATATGTACGCAAACAAAACAAAGGGAAATGACGAAGATGCAGTAATAGTACCGTTTGGCCTCTGTATTGAGGAAGTGGACAATGAAATGTAGAGATTAATACTGAAGTTGTAGATGACAGGAGAAATTGGATCCAGAAATTAAATGAATGCAGAGATTAGAAACAATGGAAAATGAGGAATATGAGATCAGTAAAAATGAAGTAAAGGATTTGAGAGGAGCACCGATAAAGGATACTGACCGAGCATTAGATGAGATGGAAGAAGTGAAGAGAACTTTGTGGAGACGAAAAATGCATTGCGATACTGGGATAAACAGATTGATGCGAAATGAATCTTTAGTTAAGGAATGCACGCGAAACTGAGCGTTTAGATGATCAAGCGAAACTGAGCGAATATTAAAAATAGTTTTTTTAGTACGGAATTGTTAATTTGTTGATGACACTGAAACAGAAGTGGATATTTTCGAAGGGGGAGAAAGAGTGTAAAAAGATTGGCAACGAATAAAGAGGAGATATCCGTCGATAATTAAAAAATTATGGAGAAAGGAATTTTGTGAGGAAGCAGTAATTGAGGACTTAACACGAACGAGTTATGATCGAGGATTAATATGACAGTGCTGAGCTATATAATATGGAGATTGGTACTTATGGGATCTGAAAGTGACAATCAAATCATTGATAAGAAAGCTACGAAATGACGAATAAATATTTGATGAAGTGGATCGCAAACAATGGCGGATGGGAAGAGTTAAACAAAAGGCGAGAAGCCAAAAACAGAGACAGTGAGGTGAAAAAGGGAAACTTGCATTTCCAGTGGTTGATGATTTCTATTATTATGTATTGGGATAATAAATACGACGAATTCAATTGTGCATAATGACTGCTCCAAACCGAAATGGGAAAGTATACTCGTTGGTAAACGGAGCAGAGTGTTCGGTATGCATATCCAGTAAAATTTAAAGTGACAAATCCGTATATCAATGTATAATCGAAGAATCGGGGTTTTCGAAGATCAAAGGTGAGAGAGTGTACGGTGAAACGAAACTACTTTTGTATTTTATTGTGGAAAATGGAGCCACTCATCGATGGTGAAAAGCAATCGATCAGACCGATAGAAATATTCCGGAAAGTTTGGCAGCCTTCAAACGGACAGTTGAAATTAAGAGATATCCAACTTACAACAAAGCTTACCAAGCCACAAAAGTCCGTGAAGACTGTACGTGCGAGGGATAATAAAGTCGAAATGGTGTATGCCAAGGAAAGCCATACAAAGTAGAACGATGGCTAATATATTGACAAAGCCTGGTTGTTAGAAGAGTACATGTCAGACTAGAGAATTGATGATCATTTGATCTGATACTGGTAAACTACAAACCACGATCATCTCTGCCCCACATGAAACAATCTAGCTTGTCAGACAGGAGATCATTTGGTGTACGAGTCGAACCAAAAAGTGCAAATTTGTGCAATTGAAAGTAATGAGTTTTAAAGAAATAACGGGAGAAACAGATTCAGGGAAAAGCCCCGAGAAAAGAAGAATGGATCAGCAACGAGTACAACAACAAGAATCACACCTTCTACGGCATGAAAGATATCTCCAACAGTGTTTAATGTCAACCTCAGAGGAAGACGGGTGCGATCCTGAGAAAAGAAACTAAAACAAAGTGTGGAAAAAAGTCTTGAAGACAAATTATAAAAAGGTATAGATGTATCTCAGAAAATGATTATAGAGGCCAAATACAAACATAGCATCCGGAGAACAAAGTTGACAAATTACTTTTACAAAATAGATTATTTATTTCACTTGGTCATACTGTTGGAAAAGTGTCCGAGAAGTTAAAAATGATGGCATCTCAACAAAGAAATACTCCGAAATCGGATGGAATGGCTAAACCAATCCAAATTTGGTGCACCAATGTGATGTGCAGAAAATGGTGTTGGCCAGAATCGTGAAGCACTATATATATAAATGTCAAGCGGTACCAGTTAACTGACAAAGCTATGACCAATGCATCCAAACGAGTTACCAGTGAATTATAAAATGGAAAGTTGCGATTTTATGAGGCCTGTAATCACGAATTCTTACTGGAAGACGTGAAAGACCGAAAGTATTACAGTGTAATAGATTGTTGGCACATATAACGACAACCCGAGAATCTTGGATTGCATTACAGATTCATCGAGAAGTAAGACTTTACCGGAAAACTTAGACTTGACAGATATTAAATATCTGGTAATTTTACGTCATTAGAGAAATTATCGCAAGTGGAATTACTTCGACGAAGACATTGAAGGAAGCCGCAGAAACTGTTAATTCCATCAAAGAAAGCCCAGAGTAATAATTGGAGATGGTAATACATATTCTCCCCAAGCGGAGAGTGGGAAGGTAATATTTAACGAGTATTTGTTAACTCCAGAGCATTACAAGAAGCGACGTATAATACAAGAAAGAAGATCTGGGGAACGTGTTTGAGTTATGTTCATTGACCAAGCGTGCCGGATGATTGGAATTTATGTAATATGTGTTGTAATCAAAGAATATTATCGCAGGTCCTATCAAGCACACAGATATGACGCGATCAACAGGTTTGGTCGTGGAAATTAAGTAATGGTTGCATACCATATTGGCTAGATTCTCATTACTCATCTCATACAGGAGTTGGATGATACTTCAAAGCGCGAATATTAAAGAAGAGAAAGTGAGGCACGCTAGTACGACCTTCAAGGGACGAGAATAATGACCATGACAACGAGGGTGATAGTGCACCGTTATATGTGACAATCAAGAACTAAGTGAATGGAATATAGAAGCGTTGAGATACCTATAAATCTTAAAGAGAGCCTGTAAATGCGATTGCGTAGACACGTTACAAAATGTGTATAAGCCAAAATCGTTTATTGCAACCACACCGTAATCCCAGTTGATCGATTCGCGAGATGAAACTAGTAGAAAAAGTATCGCATTACAAGTGAAGGAATGGTAGGAGAGAGAATCGAGCCTTCTAGCGCAGAGATCGGAGGAAAGAATATGTTAGGCTTACCTATGCATATATGAACATTAACAGAAGAAGAGGAAAGCAACCCCGAATATTTATACAAATGAACAAACATAAAGTAGAAGCTTTGGTTGATTCGGGATCTAGTCACACAATAATATCGGAAAATGTATTAAACGTGAAGGAGAAAAGCAAATAAAGCCTACCGACGAAATAGTGAGGTCATATCAAAAATGATTAAAACATAAATTGGACAACTAACGCATATCCCTATTGGAGACCGAATATAGCGCAAATGCGCTTATTAATGAAGGGAAGCCCCAGTACAATGTCTGATCGGTATGGATTATTAGAGCAGCTGACGGAGTCTCATTGATTTAAAGACTGGTTAATTGTGAAGCAGAAAACAGGAAAAATAATTCACAGGGCCGGTGAAGTGTTCGTGAATCAGACATTGACGATACCACCACAATCGGAGATGGTATATTGTGCAAATACCATGAGTGTGGATAATGGTGATTTTATATTCGAACCAAATCAAACGCTAGTCGAAAAATATGAATTACCGATATGTGACGAAGTGTCATAGTGGAAATCAGACCCTAGTACCAGTCCATATAAAGAATAGCATAGAAACCGGTTCAGCTACACCAAAACACAATTGGGTAAATATCGAAAATGGTCTGGTGAACAAATTGTAAAATACCTAAGAAACTCAAGGTGTTAAAGGAGCCTGAAGTGTAAGCAATGATAATGTAGAGCCAGAAAAAGAATTCAGCTAAAACGTGCTGAGAAATAGAGATAGTCTTGCCAACACGAATATGAAATTTAGTCCTAACTCATGTAATTGACATGAATAACCGGTTATTAGACGAAACCATAAAAAAAAGCATACAGAATCCCTAACTTCATCAAGATTGAAAATGGATAGACAGATTACAGCATGGAAGTGAATTGGATAATCGAGATATTGCGTCCACCATTCTCCTCATCAATAGTGATAGTGAAGAAAAGATGGAGACTTACGATTTTGCGTAGATTAACGGAAGCTAAATCAGTTGACGAGAAGACACTTTATCAAATTCCTACCAAGAAGTTCGCTCAAATGGGAGAGGCACGAATTTTCACCGTTATTGATTTAAACAAAGGGTACAAGATCAATTTAGGGAAAAGACGGAAGATGACTAGATACCGTCTAGGTCCAAGCAGAATAAAGTAACGGTAAACAAAATGAAAAGAATTCACGAAAATCCAACACCGAGTCAGCTACATCATAAGATATTTATGTAGCAATAATCTGATGTTAATAACGTTGCGAGCGGAACCCCAGATTGACTTATCCATATTAGCGGTAAGCAAACCGAGGAATGGAGATAAATACATATATACACTCTAACAAATATATAAATGGAGCTTGTAATGCGAGAATCGCAGACCAAATAGAATTATTGATTTACTAGACAATACGGGCGATTCACCAGTGGTAGAACGAATTAATGATAAAGATATATTTTGCGGTACGAAAGTTAAAGCCAAATTTCAAATCCAATGGCTGTTGCGACAGAACATGTAAGTGGTACACGCCATTCCGAATAGAAGTGCACACAAAAGATGATGGAACTGATCGAAATAGAACCAGAGATAAATGGAATCAATATATATTGGAAGCAGTGGACTGGTGAAAGTGGCGAATGGCTTCAAGGTTAAATGTCGACACCCTAACTCGGCGAAAATCAGTTATCCGCACGAAGAAAATTGAAGAATAATCAAAATTATTCAGTTAATGCAAACTCACGAGAACATATGCCTCGACAATGGAAGGTAGTGGAGAACCAGGTCACGATTAAGATTGAGACCCAGCATCTAATCTCAGAGAGATCAAACCGTATAACCTGAGTGTTGGAAATGGACCGGTAAACGATATATAGAAGAATCAGTGAACATGTATGAAAGAGTTTGTTTATCTACAACAAAAAACCCGACTAGTATTAGATGGCCGTAAGCATTTTTCACTTTACACTTCTGATTAGAGACGGCATGGGGATTAACAGTTCATATATCACGATGGATGAACGAACCAGGCGAGGCAAACAGTTTTTCGTGGAAGTCAATACAATCAATGAATCGAAACAAAATCCGATACAGACCAACCAATTACCGACGCCAAGAGACCGCAAAACCTTACTCAATAAACTATGATGATAAATTTTCCCGGGATTTTGTTGAACCAGTCCAATCTGCTATGTGAAATCTCATTTACATTTTAATAACAGGTTCCTCATTTTCAATAACATTCATAATCATCACATTTGATAATGTGTAAAGAAGAGTACAACGTAACTATCCGTCAACCACCATCATATTCATATTATGAGACAAGACTATAAATTGTGATCTGCATATAGAGTAAACAATAATATATTACAATATAATTAAACAATGGTTGCATGTTTATAAGTACCATGGAGGGATGAATACGTGTAATGTGTTGCAGATTCGAAGCGAGGTGTGATAGCTTTTTGCGAAGAGAGGAACAAAAAAAAAATGTTAGATCATGTTAATTTCAGAGATGCAAGAGAAGCCTCGGAGATGTCATGCAAAGAGTGTAAACCAAGTACGCAAAGAACTAAGCAAAAGTTTCGTAGCATGCAGGGCAGAATATACAATTTGGAGAAGAAAACTCGTCTAAGAAAAGGCGGTTGGACCGGTTTGGCAATCTTATTGTTTTCAACACAGGGCCGATTCGGATGTTTCGAATGAGAGTAGAAGAAATAGAGGAATCGGAGACGATGGTGTGAGATAAATCAATTGACTAAGAAAAATAAATATTTAAACGGACCGTTAGTGTTTTTCGCCTCGAGAAAAAAAATATTAAATAACTATAAGTAATTACCCAATAATCAAATATAATAAACAATGATATACAGAATTATTAAAAAAAGTGATAAATTAAATAAATGAATAAAGATAAAAATTAAATAAATGGAATAGTAGAGTAAATATGAACAAATGCAAATAGAATAACTCAAATAATGTTGCATAATAATGAATGATACCGTTAAATGAACATGAGAAATAAATAATATTAAAGGGCGGTAGTAATGAATGAAATTAGCAAACTATTAACATGGGTATACTTTTCTGCAACTTTTTTAATCTTTGTCTTATCGTCATTTTCTTGAATGAATAGACAATTTTTGATTTAAAGTTAAACGTATTTTATATTTCGTACCATTTTGAAAATCTTAATGATTTTTTAAATTTAAAAAATATTCTAAAAAATGACATCAAATTAAACGGATAGTTTGATTTAATTTTTTTATTAAGGTAATCGACATATCAATGTAATTTTTAATGAAATAATCAGTGACCGATATAAAATCGAATTAAAGAGAACATCGAATTAAACTGGGATCGCCTTAAACAAGTTATACCTGTAATAACTTTTTGAAAAATATTTAATTTTAAAAATTTTTTTGCGATTTATTCTAAATTTTTGAAATTTGTTATTTGTATATTTCTAAAAATTTATTGGTTAAAAAGAACACCAATCAAAAATAAAAGCTAGTTTTATCCAAGAAAGTTGTTTAGTGTTACTTTTAGGAAACTTTTATTTGAATATTGTAATTAATAATAAATATAATAATTGTTAAGAAATAATGTCTTAAAATTAAATAAAGTTTAAATTAACAAAAAAAATGTTTTTCTTAAATAAATTTAAAACTAATAATATAAAATCAATTAGGAAAAATTGAAATTATTTATAATTATGATTTGAATTGAAAATTGAATTATTTTATAATGTTAATATTTTAAAGTGATTGAATAAATTGGAAATTTAAAATTTTTATGAAATTTGTTTTTTCAATATGTATTTTTTATGGGCCTATGCTTCAAAAGAACGTAAGCGAACTGTTGCAGTTATTCTTGAATAAGGTTTTCAGTTAATTCAAAGAATGTTTGTTTATTCGATTGAGGTCACAGTAAATTACCAAGTGTTACGGTTGACATTATAAAGTCGATAGAAAATATTTTACGTCACTCTTTGATTTTCTATTCAAGTTTCATACAGAGTAGAACTTTTTTTAAATTTTGAACAGTTATACATGTCTACAACCACTCATCATAATCTCTATAATCCTTGATCAATTTCGCTGTCACGCTTCCGAAGTATCATTGTTGGACGAGCTGTCAGAAATAGTTAAACAAATGTTCTTCAATTTGTTTTGCATTCATTTTTCTGTTATATTAAAATTAAAACTTTAACATGGCTATTCTAAATAAAATGTTCCGCTAAAAAAACATGTGGGGACATATATGTCACACTGTAAAAACATTTAGATCTGTAAAATAAATAAATATAGTATTTACCTTATATAAAATACTCCCAATAATTACGGTTTTTACTAATTACGATATAAAACAACTCCATTTTAAAAGTTTAATAACCAATCACAGCTGCACTTCACGATTTATTCAATTAATCAAAGAATATTCAAAATTATTACTGATTTATCAAATTTATCAAAGATTTCAACAATAATTAATATATATCACATTTATTTAAAAAAAAAACTTACTTCAAATCATTGTATTTATTTTATTCATCAAATAACTATTTAATCAACCTGTTAACAAATTATTTCTACTAAGACCTACTTCAATCATCATTGTGTTATAAGCTAATGCTGTAAGATTAATTATCTGATAACCCCTTAACGTAGATATTTTATTTTGACTTTCCTATCAAAATGATCAAATGTATTTGTTTGCAGAAAATGTTTTTACTTATCCATAGTTAAAAGAAAATATGTATATATAATATATATATATTGAGTGGCGTAACAAGTGTGTTTTATTTCCGGTAAATATTACGCAACCCATGTTAAGAGTCGAGCGTGCAGAAACCTGCCAGTACGGAGCGCTCCGTCTCAGACACGACCAGTACGTTAAGTGGTTAAATTTAATCAAAAGATTTAGCATCTTTATATATTTAATATTCACTAAACTATAATTCAAAATAACCAACTAAAATTGAAGTGAAAGTTTAAACTTGATTCTCAGTGTAAATTATTAAAAGCTTTATCAAAAAGTTTAAATAATTGATAGAAGTGAATAACAATTTTTTACATTTTTATTTAAATTTTTAACCAATAACAATACTTAGTACAATTTGTTCGGATTTAGAAAAATAGAATGTAATGAAATGTAAATTTAACAAAATCGTCGATATTACTCATGTAAATGTGTTAAATTTTTTAATATTGAAGAATAATTATTCAAAGTTGATTGCAATAATAATTAAATTAATAGAGAATACGTGAAAAGAATAAAATATTTCAAAATTTTGAATAAAAATGATTGACTTTCCAGAAAAATAATTCAAAGTTACATTTAAAGACCTAAACAATTAAATAAAAACATTAACTTATATGTATAAATATATATCTCTCTTTCTAATATATACATTTTCTTTTACCCGAATTTGATTTAACGCGATTCAACAAAAACATAACGTTTTTACGCGATTTGATTCGATTTTAACGCGATCCAAAAATTGAAAATTAAATTTTTGAAATAAAAAATATATGTATTTTAAATATTTTTTATATTAGTTTATTACAAATTTTTCTAAATTTCTAGTTTAATTCTGAGGTGAGAAAATCAAAATTATTGACAATTATTTTCACTAATTCCAAATATTTTCTGCATATTTTTTAGAGATTTGTAAAAATAACATAATCAGAAAACCAAATCGAAAAAAGTAATTTAAAAATTTTCCTGAATTCAATAAAGGTGACGAACGTGGTGTTTCCGTATGTATGCATAAACAAATGAACTTTAAATCAAGCAGTGGATAGCAATTAAAACTCATATTTTATGTTACATATTTATGCTAAATTTCCTTTAAATTGTGGCTGAAGTGTTGACAAGCTAGGAAAATGGCGAGTTTATTCTATTGTCAGGTGCACTGCACTGTAGGTCTACTCCACCAACGAAATTTTTCTTGAAAAAATTCTATTGGAATATTGTCTTAAATTTGATGAATGACTGCTTATGTGACAATATTAGATGTGTCTGTTTTGAGAGTGAATGGGAAAGTCATGGGTGTGGGTAATGGATAAGTGATAATATTGGCTAAGCGTCTTTGACTTTTTAAAATGCGTCATGTATTGCATCGGACCAATTGTTTTTACCTGTTTCCAGTAATGAAAGAGGTGCCGTTATACGTGTCGTAATATTTATGGATCTGTTGCAGAAATTGACCGTAGCCCAAAACTCTTCGTAGTTGTGCGACAGTGATAGAAATTGGAAGTTGTGGATTATGTTTGATCGCGTGTGGTCGTAAGAAATGGGTTAAATCGAAGTGATTTGTGTTTGTTGGTAGATGTTTTGTGTTTAAATTGATGTTACATTTTGTGAATAATTTGGAAGTTCAAGGGTGTTGTGCTGTTTTATATTGAAAAACGGCGATTTTTTACAGTTTAGCACGATGGATTCTTTGCCAAAAAAAGTCAGAGTCTGATATTGTTTGAATCACACTTGCTATGTAGGTGTGAGTAAATGATTTTGATCCCAGAATGAATCAGTGTGCCATTGGTGGCAAAAACAGTGAAAGAAAATTTGAGGTCTGGAGTAAATGTTTTGGAAGTATTGAAAAATGATGAGCTGTTTTGCTTCAACAGTAAGATGCTGAAATGTGACGCCTGAAAATACAGGATGACTGACGTGAACTTTTTTTAGGAGCATTGGGTAGGCTTACTTAAAATTAATGTATTAGGTAAGAAAAATGATAATAAGATAATCGATATCTTATTATTATTAAACATATTTGTATTATATAATATTACATTACATTTGTAAATATTTAATTTAATATATAAGATTATAATGATACTGAATTTCAATATAATACATAATAATTAATTTCATAATTTATTATTTATGATCAATTAGATTTATGAAGGCGTAATGTTATCTTTTTCATAAAAATTATTTATAATTTTTTAAACATTCTTATAAATATTTTGTCCATAAAATATATTTGTTTAATAGTTTCAAAGACTTAGCAATAAACTCATTTATACTTCTGAATGAAATAAATCACGTTTTAAACATTCTTATAATATTTGTCCAATAAAATATATTTTTTAATAGTTTCAAGACTTAGCAATAAACTCATTTATACTTCTGATGAAATAAATCACGTTTTAGTTAATATATATTATATATATACTAGATTGTGTAAAAAGTTCACGGGCAGATTTGGATTACAATTTCACATATAGAATGACAATGAAAGCAAAATTGAATTAAAAATTCAATGAATTCAAGCAATGGTAATATACTAAGTCGTGTAAAAAAGAGTTTTATTACTTATAACTTCCATGGTATGCAAAGTGCCTTTGTAAATTCCACTTGCCTGCTGCTGCCCGGGAACTTTTTACAATGACCCAATATATATATATATATATATATATATAAATTGTTGGAGGTCTGTAAATTAAAATTAAAAATTTAAATAAAATTTAGGATAATAATTCAAATGGAAAGTAAGCGAAGAAAAAAGGCAAATAAAAGCGGGATCGTGCACAGAATTAATAGTAAGGAAAGTGCGATGGAAACAGTATTAGAAATGCAAAAAAGCAATTACGAAAGGCGAGATCCGGAAATCCGAGAAAATCAATAAATGGAAAAATCATCGAAAATCGAATGGGAAAAAACGGGACAGTTAATAGGATTAGCTAATGGTCAACAAGAATGACGGTTAGGGATTTATCAGAAAAGGGTTAGAAAGGGTTGAAAAACATTCAAATGTATGAACAGAAAACGTTTAATTAATTAATTAATTGGCTAATGGAAAACCCGAGCTAATGGGAAACCCGAGCCAATGGAGAACCCGAGAAATGAAGGAAACCGAGCTGGGTAAACAAGAGAAAGGCAAACAAAAGGAGATGGGCCCATTAGCTTGACACAATGATTAATGGGAAAAGAGTAAGGAGAAAGATAGCGCGCGTAGAAGAACCGGTAGGGCCAATTAATTATCTGGATTCGTTGGACCATTATGGATGACAGCCGAAACAAACACGTAGGAGAAAATGTCAAACGAAAGATTGGCTCGGCAATAACCATTTGTCATCCTGAATTTCGAGGAGTATATAAGAAAGGGAAAATCAGAGAAAATCGCATTCTGCTCAGCTAGGGTTCGAAGAATCAGAACGATAGGAAAAGGGATAAACGAATAGGGAAGTAGGGAAAGAAGAAATAGAATTAAGAATACGGAAAGGCGAAAAGGGATCAAACCAAACAGAAACCGGAGGAAAACGAGAGTCAACGGAACTAAAGGATCAAAAGGTGAATATTGTTTGTTTGCAAAGCATCAACGCCGAGCAGAGAATCGTATAAACTTTTGATTGGTTATTGGAGCGTGATAATAAATTGTAAACCTGTTTGTTTCAATATACGTTGGGGTCGTTCATTGTTTTGATTTAAAGAACACCAGGAGTCAGAGAGAACCGACTTTGAAATAATCCAAAACCCAACCATATATTCTGGTGAGGCCCGACGTGTTTCGAAGTCGGCGAAAATTATTGAAAGTTAGTGAAAAAAATAAATTATTGAAAAAAAATAGTACCCGACGTGATTGAAAGTCGGAGGGAATTATTGGGAAGCTAGTGAAAAAGGAATTATAAAAAGAAATTAGTAACTGACGTGAGTAACGAGATTATAAAAGGCTATTATTGGGAGATTTAAGAAGAAGTTGAAAGTAATTTTAAATTATTGTTTAACGCTTGAAGTTTAGCTCAAAGTGAACCGATACAACCTCAGAAGTCAGAAACAAGTCCAAATGGCAAATGATAATGCTGTTATGCCTCTCAATAGAGAGATGATTGATTTCGCAAGTTGTCAGAAATTACCCGTCAATCAATATGGGGGAGACCCTGTTGAATTTGCAGATTTCATGGAGATTATTATTATGTACGCCAGCATACGGATGGACACAACGCCATTATGTTCAGAGATTCCACTCTATCTGAAGGGTGCGGCAAGAGAAGCCTGGCAGCAAGTCGGACAAACGAAATGTTGGCAATGATTGGACAAAATTGAAGGATGCAATGGCACTGAAACTGGTTGGTGGAGAATATCAAAAGAATCATGCGACAAGAATTTTATAATCGGAGTCAAAGTCCAGATGAATCGGTCCAGTGAGTTTGCTTATCATCTGACCACTTTAGCAAGATAAAGCCTCGAAGTCAAACCCGATCAAGTAGATATGGCCAAGCAGGTTAAAGAGCTGTTAGAATATCAGTTATAACCGGAGGTCCACTCGAAATCAAAAAAGGCCCTATGTTATGTGATTTTCCAATTTCGATGAGCTTCGTGAAGAAAGCCATGAAGATAGAGCTTGAATTTAAAAAGTGCAAAAGATCAGATGCTTTTGGAGTTAATGTGGAGAGACGGTGAAGCGGTCAATTACGCCTGTGAGAGCACCATGGGATGAAAAGAAAATAAATCAAATCAGTAAGTCCAAATTTTAAGACCAATACTAGAATTTCAAGCGGTAGATCAGCGATGAGTGTACAATCAAATGGACAGGTAAATAATCCTCAATGCGAACATTGCAAAAAGTCCTGGACACTACTCAAATCAATGTTGGTTCAAATATGGGAAAAAATCCCAGCCCTAACAAGAGATTTACAGAAAACAAAAGGATCAGCAAGTGATGTCGAATGCTATCGATGCGGAAGAAAAGGCATATTAGCAGAAACTGTTTACCAGATCAAGATCATCGTCAGCGTCACCTTCACCACAAAGGGACAAAGTGAATACAAATGGACAGATACAATGTCATTCGTGCAAGGGATACGGCCACATGGCGCGATCATGCCCAAGGAACTCAGAGAGATTCAGCAGACCTATTTTAAAAGAATCAATCAGATTCCAAGAAGATATGCAAACACCAGTAACATGACATATGCTCAGAGAGAGGAATTTCAAGACAAAATGGAAAGGAATTCGAGAAATGCGACAGAAGCTGAAACAAACTAGTGGCTAAATTCGAATCAGATGAAGAAACTGAATCTCATATGATAATTAGAACCGTGTCAGAAGAAGTGAGGGAAAACCTGCCCCGAAAGTGCGAAAGATCGCATCAAATGAGAATCCCGACTGCACTGTTAGCCCGAGTTGAAAAATTGCTGAGAAAATGGAAACTGACAACTCCCAGTTGAAACGAATGGATCGCAGAACTCAGTGTGATGTCACTAACCCAAAGCGAACTAAGAGAGCCATAAATTTATGTGCAAAGTTATTCAAAGGAAACAGAGATGATGAGATACTTAAGCAAATGCAAAAGTTTTGGCAAAGGCTTTGCGGTCAACAAGGGATTTATGAATGATATCATAGTGGAAACGACGGGACTCGATAATGTGAAGTGCATTCCGTGTAAAGGCCTACGGACAAATCAAAGACCTAAAGGAGCGAATACTGCGTCAATACAGTGGATGCAAGTGGCAACTAAAATTTGAGAATCGATGTCTGGAAGACCGAAGAGTACTTAGTAGATTGGCGGTCTTGAATACCAGGCTGGAAAAATAAATAAAGTTGTTAATGCTGTTAATACTTTGAATTCAGACAGACAAAATTGGGAAAAGATTCTAGCAGATTTACAGGATACCTGTATGCAGGGAATAGAAGATAAAATTAATGCGAATATCGACTTCATAATGAGCATCGAATGGATCGAGACATGAAAGAAGGGTTGTTTGAAATGCATCGTACCGTATAACGAATAAACCGACGAGTTATCAGGCAAAGTTAAAAGAGGTAATTCGAAAAATTAGGACATGATTAATGAGGCGGCAGACGATAGTGCGAAGTCTTTGATAATAGCGTTAAATATTGGCGGATCAAAGGATGAATATTATCAAGGACATTGGAGTGTAAAAGCAAAGAAAATACGACAAAAAAGCAGCGGAGATATTAGGTAATTGACGAATTATCGTGTTTGACGTTCAAAGGACGAGAATTGGATGATGAACGAATATTTGTTAAACTACGGATGTAACCCAAATTGTATTAAAATAATGTGTACGCAACAAAACAAGTGGTGAAATGGAAGAGATGCAGTAATAGTACCGTTTTGGCCTCTGTATGAGGAAGTGGACATGATAATGTAGAAGATTAAAACTGAAGTTGTAGATGACCCAGGAGAAATTGATCAAGAAATTAATGAAATTGCAGAGATTAGAAACAATGGAAAATGAGGAAATGAAATCAGAAAATGAAAGTTACAAGGATGTGAGGAAAGGGAGCACCGATAATAGGATACTACCGAGCATAGATGAGAATGAAAAAGTGAAGAGAACTTTGTTGAGACGAAAAATGAACATTGCGATATTGTGGGATAAAACAAGAATGATGCGGAAATGAATCTTTGAGTTTAGAGAATCAAGCGAAACTGAGCGTTTAGAATGAATCAAGCGAAAACTGAGCGAATATTAAAAGTTTAGTACGGAATTGTATTTGTTAGATGAAACTGAAACAGAAGATGATATTTCGAAGGGAGAAAAGAGTTGTAAAAAGATTGGCAAACGGAATTAAAGAGGAGATTACCGTCGATAATTAAAAAGAAATTATGAAGAAAAGGAATTTTGTGAGGAAGCAGTAATTGAGACTTAACACAACTGAGTTAGATCGAGATGTAATATTGACAGTGCTAGCCTATATAATATTGGAGATTGGTACTTATGGGTATCTGGAAAGTGACAATTCAATCATTGATAAAAAGAAAGCTACTGAAAGGACGAATAATATTTGATGAAGTGGATCGCAAACAATGGCGGATGGGAAGAGTAATACAAAGGCTGAGGAGCCCAAAACAGAGACAGTGAGGAAAAGGGAAAACTTGCATTTCCATGGTTGATGATTTCTATTAATTATGTTATTGGGAATAATAAAACGACGAATTCATTGGTGGCATATGACTGCTCCCAACCGAAATGGGAAGAGTAATACTCGTTGGTAAACGTAGCAGAGTGTTCGGATGCATATCCAGTAAAATTTAAAGTGGACAAATCCAAGTAAAATATCATGTATAATCAAGAATCGGGGTTTCGAAGATCAAGGTGAGAGAGTGTACGGTGAAACGACTACTTTTGTATTTTATTGTGGAAAAATGGAGCCCACTCATCGATGGTGAAAATGCATCGAATACCTAGACGATAGAAATAATTCCGGAGAATTGTTTTGGAGCCTTCAAACAGGACAGTTGAAATTAATGCAAGATAATCAAACTACAAGGCAAAGCTTAACACAAAATCCGTGAGACTGTAACCGTGCGAGGGATAATAAAGTCGAATGGTGATTGCCAAGGAGAGCCATACAAAGTAGACGATGCTATAATTGACAAAGCCGTGGTTGTAGAAGAGTACAATGTCAGAATTAAGAGAATTTGATGGATCATTTGATGAATGATACTGGGTAAACTACAAACACATCCATTCTGCACATGAACAATCTAGCTGTCAGACAGGAGAATCAATTTGGTGTACGATGTCGGATACCAAAAAGTGCAATTTAGTGCATTGAAGTACATGAAGTTTTAAGAAATAACGGAGAACAGATCAGGGAAAAGCCCGAGAATAAGAAATGGATCAGCAAACG
Source organism: Schmidtea mediterranea (assembly GCA_022537955.1). NCBI lineage: Eukaryota > Metazoa > Platyhelminthes > Tricladida > Dugesiidae > Schmidtea > Schmidtea mediterranea. The sequence goes on along the minus strand of CM039680.1, from coordinate 242,338,828 downwards.
AGTACAACAACAAGAATCACACCTCTACGGATGAAAGATACTTCCAACAGTGTTAATGTCAACCTCAGAGGAAGACGGGATGCGTTCCTGAGAAAAGAAACTAAAACAAAGTGTGGACAAAATGTCTATGAGACAAATTAATAAGGTATATATGTATCTCAGAAAATGATTATAGAGGCCAAACAAACATACATGCCGGAGATATCAAGTTGAACAAATACTTTAAATAACAAATATTTTATTTCACTTTGGTCAAACTGAAAATGTGTAACCGAGAAGTTAATTAATAAATGATTGCAATCTCAACAAAGAAATACTCCGAAATCGGATGGCAATGGCTATAACCAATCCTAATTTGGTAGCACCAATGTTAATTGCAGAAAATGGGGTGTTTGCCAGAATTTTCGGTGAAGCACCTATATAGCTAAAATGTAAAGCGGTACCAGTTAAACTGACAAAGTATGACCAATGCACCAACGAGTTTACCAGTGAATTTAAATGGAAAGTTTGCGATTTAATGGAGCCTGTAACACGAATCTTACTGGAAGAGGACGTGAAAACGAAAGTATTACAGTGTAATAGATTGTTGCACCACTATACAGACTAACACCAGAATCTTGGATTGCATTACAGATCAATCGAGAAGTAAAGACACCGGAAAACTTAGAATTGACCAGATTACAATATCTGGTAAATTTTACGTCATTAGAGAAATTATCGCAAAGTGGAATTTACTCGAACGAAGACATTGAGGAAGCCCGCAGAAACTTGTTATTTTCCATCAAAGAAGAAAGAGTAAATAATGGAGATGGTAGATACAATTCTCCAAGCGAAGTGGGAAGGTAAATTACGAGTATTTGTTAACTCCAGATCATTACAAGAAAGCGACGTATAATACAATGAAAAAGAATCTGGGAAAGTTTATGTCCATTGGACAAGCGTGTGCCGGATTGATTGGAATTTATGTAATATGTGTTGTAATCAAAGTAATAATATCGGCAGGTCCTATCAACACACAGATTATACGCGATCACAGGTTGGTCGTGGAAAATTAGTAATTGGTTGCATACCATTATTGGCTAAGATTCTTCATTACTCATTCATCAATATCCGGAGTTGGAGATAACTCAAAGCGCGAATATTAAGAAGAGAAAGGTGAGCTACGCTAGTACAACCCTTTCAAGGGACGAGAATAATGACAATGACAACGAGGGTGGATAGTGCACCGTTATATGTTGACAATCAAGAACTAAGTGGAATGAATAAGAAGCGTTGAGAACCTATCAAATCTTAAAGAGCACTGTTAAATGCGAGTAGCGTAGACACGTTTTACAAAATGTGTATACCAAAATCGTTTATGCAACCAGCACCCGTATATCCAGTGATCGATTACGAGAGATGAAACCAGTAGAAAATATCGCATTACAATGTGAAGGAATGGTAGGAGAGAGAATCGAGCCTTCTAGCGCAGAGATCGAAGAGAAGAATATGTTAGGCTACCATGCAACTAACTCAATGATGACATTAAACAAAAAAGAGGAAAGCAACCCCGAATATTTATACACAATGAAACAAACATAAAGTAGAAGCTTTGGTTGATTCGGATCTAGTCACACAATAATATCGGAAAATGTATTAAACGTGAAGGAGAAAATGCAAATAAAGCCTACCGACGAAATAGTGAGGTCATTATCAAAAATGAATTAACATAATTTGACAACTTAACGTCATATTCCATATTGGAGACCGAATAATAGCGCACAATGCGCTCATAATGAAGGGAAGCCCAGTACAATGTCTGATCGGTATGGATATATTAGAGCAGCTGGACGGAGTCTCACTTGATTTAAAGACTGGTAATTTGATAGCAGGAGAAACAGGAAAAAATAATCACAGGGCCGGTGAAGTGTTCGTGAATCAGACATTGACGATACCACCACAATCGGAGATGGTATATTGTGCAAATACATGAGTGTGGATTAATGGTGATTTTATATTCGAACCAAATCAAACGCTAGTCGAAAAATATGATTTACCGATATGTGACGAAGTTGTCAAAGTGGAAAATCAGATAGTAACAGTCATATAACGAATAGCAGTAAAGAAACCGGATATTTCTCGGGGTTGCACAAGTTTGGGCAACATTGTTTTAAGACAATTTCCCATTAATATATGACAGTACCGAGGATAATTAAATGTATGATGGCTTATACAAATTTCATATTCTATAGTCTCTTGCACCCTATTAAAATTCGTAATTAATCGCATTCACTTATATAAAACATCAATATTATAACGTTAAGGTTGTAAACAAATAACAAATCAAACAGTTTTATAAAGTCGATTTTTAGAAATTTATTAAATACTTGAAGTTATAATGCAGAGAAAAATTATTATTAGAAAGATTCTTTTGTAAGCGTTTCATTAAGACTCTAATTAATCGAATGATGGAAAAAAGGAAAGATTATTGAAAATCAAGGAAACTTTAAACTTATTCTACTGATTTAAACAATATATTACATTTATAAATAAAAAATTCACTTTTGAAAAATTTTCCAACGTCAATTTATTTCTCCATCAGGAAATAAGTAAAAAATCCAAAATCTGTCTAAATTAAAATATAAATCCTTTGCTTTGAAAATGTTTTAATTCTGACTCAGTGATTTCTTTCAATCTTGATGTTTCGTTTAAAACAAAAGATAATTAATTAAAATGGAAAAGTTAACATTTAAAGTAAAATAGTCAATAAATATTTGATTTCACCATAAAGTACTTATTTGCTAAAGTTTTTCATTTTAGAAATAAAGTTTTAATTCGAGAACAATCTTTTGGATAATCATTTTAATTAAATTTGCTTTAAATTATGTATATTGTATATATTAAATTTACAATAATTTATAATCAAAAATTGATTGGAAAAAACTAATTTTAAATTATAATGAATCCTTTCTATTCTTTTAAAAAGATCAAAAATATAATTATTATAATACGTGTTATAAGCTTTGTTTTATTTTGATTTAAAATTAATCGAATTACCCAGGAAATCGAATTAAAACAGGAAACATCTTATATTTATGACTACTAAGTTTTAATAATTATTATTAGACCGTAGTAGGAAAATTACAAAACATGTGACATTTTAAAACAAAATTATTAAAAGTACATAATTGAAATTTAATTGCCCCAGACAATCATTCAATCCGTTCTAAAAAACACCCATTTCATTGAGCGTATTAAAAAATCTTTGTGTACAGAAGATCGCTGGAACGATTCCATTTTCTTAACCTTTGAATACAGCCGATCATTTGTCTGAATTTGTCGCAAATGAGAATCAGAAGATAAATTCGTTGCATCCACTTCCCACCAATTTGATCCTCCAGATATATTACTGATAGACATTGATTGATTTTGTACATTTTCAATGACATCTTCATCCGTCATAAAATCTCCACACACAGCATTACATCCGCAATCCAGAAAATCCGTAAACTCCTTCTGAATTGAATATTAGCCGCTGGGAAATATAATATTGTTTCCGTTTGCTTCAATAATATTTATTAATCGGAATATTATCACATCATCTTTGTAATCGTCCATCATAGAATCGCAGACTTCTTAAAACAGTTTTTTGATTGTTGTAGGAGGAGATTGTCTACATCCCAATATTTTCGAATTCGTTTATGCAATCTAATACGTAATTTTGGCCAATATTCTTTTTTCTCAATAAACCTAAGGGATTTCTTTTATTACTCCATTTCTGAGTGCACTTTTAAGCATCTGATAATACCATATCCAATTGGTTGAAGAAGCGCTGTTAGGTTAGGAGGAAAGAACTCCAATCGGATATATTAGTTTTGATTAAGATCATCTTTTTATGGGCCCTGACCCAATTATTCGAAGAAAAAAACAAAACTTTCCGTTTTTGCTTCCCAACATTCTTTTACGTTCAGATTTCATTAACCATTAGCAAAAAAGTGATAATTCATCAACCCTTTTTGTTATAATCATAATCCACTGGCAGTGAATTGACCAATTTTTAAAACAATTGTGGACTCTCAACCTTGCCAATAAAAACCATTGATTTACATTTTTTCGGTCCCTGAAATATTAGCACAAAAGCATTATGTATTCTTTCCTTACTGTTCTTGGCGTTTTAAGTTAACAGCTATCTCCTTGTAACACAAAGATTTATCCGGGAAGCATTAAAAAAGAACGTTCCATCCCCATTAAAAATACTTATTTTTTCTTATTGTAGATCCGAATAAGTGTTTCAATATAGTTTAATCCAAGTGTTTGCTACATTTTTCGCAAACCTGCTGCATCGCCGAGTTCAAACAACACCATTTTACTCTACTTCTTTTTTAAGCCAGGCGAGCCATCCTATACTAGTCTAAACGTATCACAATTTAATGGCTTAATCCATATTGCTTGGCTTTTTCTTTAACCAAATATTCCAATGTATAGGAATAATACTATTTCTGGCTTCTGAAACGAAGCAAACTGAACCAGCATATCTACCATATCAAATCTTTCCTGTTCTCATTCTTTCCTTTCTTTTTTATTAAGAATGGACTAATCATATAGCACATTTTTTTTAATCTCAGCTTTGTTCTTACGGAATTGTTGATAATGTATGTGCTGGAACAAAACGTACTTTTCTGCAACTTTTTAATGCTTTGTCTATCGTCATTTTCTTGAATGGATAACAATTTCTGATGTTAAAGTTTAACTATTTTTATTCGTACCATTTTTGAAATCTTATAGATTGTTTAAAATTTTAAAAATATTCTAAAAAATGACATCAAATTAAACGGTATAGGTTTGATTAATTTTTTTATTAGGTAAATCGAATTATGCAATGTAATGTTTAATGAAATAATCAATGACCGATAAAAAATCGAATTAAAGAGGAACATCGAATTAGAACTAGGATCGCCTTAAACAACGTTATACCTTAATAACTTTTTTGAAAAAATATTTAAGTTTTAAAAATTTTTTTGCGATTTATTCTAAATTTTTGAAATTTTGACTTTAATTTGGTATATTTCTAAAAATTTATTGGGTTAAAAAGGAACACCAATCAAAAATAAAATTCTGATTTATCCAAAGAAAGTGTTTAGTGGGTACTTTAGCGAAAAACTTTATTTGATATTGTAATTAATAATAAATATAATAATTGTAAGAAATAAATGCTCTTTAAATTAAATAAAGTTTTAAATAATCAAAAAAATGTTTTCTTAAAATAAAATTTAAAAAACTAATAAATATAAAATCAATTAGGAAAAATTGAAAAATATTTCATAATTTATGATTTTGAATGAAACTTTGAATTAATTTCTATAATGCTTAATATTTTTTAAAGTATTGAAATAAAATTGGAAATTGAAAAAATTTTTTATGAAATTTGTTTCAATATGTATTTTTATGGGCTATGCTTCAAAAGAACGTAAGCGAACTTTGCAGTTATTTCTTGAATAAGGTTTTCAGTTAAATTCAAAGAAATGTTGTTTTATTCGATTGATCCGGTCACAGTAAATTACCCAAGTGTTTACGTGACAGTTAAGAAGTCGATAGAAAATATTTTAACAGTCACTTCTTTGAATTGTCTATCAGAGTTCATACAGGAGTAGAACTTTGTTAAATTTTGAACAGTTATACATTTGTCTACACCACTCATCATATCTCTATAATCCTTGACAATTTCGCTGGCACTGCTTCCGAAGTATTCATTGTTGGACGAGCCTGTTCAGAATAGTCTAAACAAATGTTCTTCAATTTGGTTTTGGCATTCATTTTCTGGTTATATATAAAAATTAAAACTTACATGGCTATTCTAATAAAAAATGTTGCCCCGGCTAAAAACATGTTGGACAATATTCACACGGTAAAAAACATTTAGAAAAATCTGTAAAATAAATAAATATATTATTTACCTTATATAAAAATAACTCCCAATAATTACGGTTTTTACTAATTACGATATAAAACAAAACTCATTTAAAAGTTGTAATAAACAAATCACAGCTGCAACTTCACGATTTATTCAAAATTAAATCAGAAATTTCAAAATTAAGTACTGATTTGATTCAAATTATATTCAAAGATTTCACAATAATTTAATATATATCACATTTATTTAAAAAAAACTTACTCAAAATTTCATTGTCATTTATTTTATTCATCAAATAACTATTAATCAAACCTTTAACAAATACTTTCTACAAGACCTACTTCAATCATCATTGGTTATAAGCAATGCTGTAAAGATTAATTTATCTGATAACCCTAACGTTAGATATTTATTTTGACTTTCCTATTCCAAAATGATCAAATGTATTTTTGCAGAAAAATGTTTTACTTATCCATAGTTAAAAGAAAATATGTATATAATCATATATGATATATTGAGTGCCGTAACAAGTGTGTTTTTATTCCGGTAAATATTACCCGCCAACCCATGTTAGAGTCGAGCGTGCAGAAAACCTGCAGTACGGAGCGCTTCGTCTCAGACACGACCAGTACGTTAAGTGGTTAAATATTAATCAAAGAATTTAGCAATCTTTAATATTTAATATTTCACTAAACTTATAATTCAAAATAACCAACTAAAATTGAAGTGAAAAGTTTAAAAACTTGTTCTTTCAGTGTAAATTTTATTTAAAAAGCTTTATCAAAAAGTTTTAAATAATTTTGATACCACAGTGATAACAATTTTTACATTTTTATTTTAAATTTTTAACCATACAATACTTATACAATTTGTTTCGGATTTAAGAAAAATAGAATGTAATGAAATGTAAATTTAACAAAATCGTCGATATTACTCATAGTAAATGTGTTAAAATTTTTAATAATTGAAGAATAATTATTCAAAGTTGAAATTGCAATAATCATTTAAAATAATAAGAAGAATAAACGTGAAAGAAATAAAATATTTCAAATTTGAAATAAAAATGATTGACTTCCCAGAAAAATAATTCAAAGTTACAATTTAAAGACCTAACATTAAAAATAATAAAACATTAACTTATATGTATAAAATATATATCTCTCTTTTCTATATAATACATTTTCTTTTACCCGATATTTGATTTAATCGCGATTCAACAAACATAACGTTTTTTACGCGATTTGATTCGATTTTTAAACGGACTTATTCCAAAAATTGAAAAATTAAAATTTTTGAAATAAAAATAATGTATTTAAATATTTATATTAGTTTATTACAAATTTTCTAATTTCTAGTTTAATTCTGAGGTGAGAAATCAAAAATTGACAATTATTTTCACTATTTCCAAATATTTTTCTGATATTTTTAAGAGATTTGTAAAAATAGACATAATCCAAAACCAATCGAAAAAATAATTTATAAATTTCCTGAATTCCAATAAAGGTGACGAACGTGGTGTTCCGTATGTATGCATAAACAAATGAACTTTAAAATCCAGCAGTGATAGCAATTAAAACTCAATTTTATGTTACATATTTTATGCTACATTCCTTCTAAAATTGTGGCTTGAAAGTGTTTGACAGCTAGAAAATGGCGAGTTACTTCTATGTCAGGTGCAAACTGCACTGGTAGTCTACTCACCACGAAAATTTTTCTTGAAAAATTCTATTGGAATATGTCTTTAAAATTGATGAATGACGCTTATTGTGACAATATTAGAATGTGTCTGTTTTGAGAGTGCAATGGGAAGTTCATGTGTGGGGTTATGGATAGTGATAAATATTGGCTAAGCGTCTTTGACTTTTTAAATGCGTCATGTATTTGCATCGACCAATTGTTTTACAATGTTTTCCAGTAATGAAAAGAGGTGCGTTTTAACGTGTCGTAAATAATTTTATGAGATCGTTGCAGAAATTGCGTAGCCCAAAACTCTTCGTAGTTGTGGACAGTGATCAGGATTGGAAAGTTTGTGGATTATGTTTGATCGCGTGTGGTCGTAGAAATGGGTTAAATCGAAGTGATTGGTGGGTTGTTGTACGATGTTGTGTTGAAATTGATGTTACATTTTGTGAATAATTTGAAGTTTTCAAGGGTGTTGTGCGTTTTATATTGAATAAACGGCGATTTTTACAGTTTAGCACGATGATTCTATTGCAAAAAAAGTCAGAGTCTGATATTGTTTAATCACACTTGCATGTAGTGTGAGTAAATGATTTTTGATCCAGAATTGAATCAAGTTGCCATTGTGGCAAAAACAGTGAAAGAAAATTTGATGTCTGGAGTAAATGTTTGGAAAGTATTGAAAATGATGAGCTGTTTGCTCAACAGTAAAAGATGCTGAAATGTGAGCGCCCTGAAATACAGGATTGACTGACGGGAACTTTTTTAGGAGCATTGGTAGGCCTTACCTTAAAATTATGTATTAGGTAAGAAAATGTTTGATAATAAGATAATCGATATCTTATTATTATTAAACATATTTTATATATAATATTACATTACATTTGTAAATATTTAATTTAAATTATAAGATTATAATGATACTGAATTTCAATTATAATACATATAATTATTTCATAATTTATTATTTATGATCAATTAGATTTATGAAAGCGTAATTGTATCTTTTCATAAAAATTATTTATAATTTTTTAAACATTCTTATAATATTTTGTCCATAAAAATATATTTGTTTAATAGTTTCAAGACTTAGCAATAAACTCATTTATACTTCTGATGAAATAAATCACGTTTTAAACATTCTTATAATATTTTGTCCATAAAATATATTTGTTTAATAGTTCAAGACTTAGCAATAAACTCATTTATACTTCTGATGAAATAAATCACGTTTTAGTATATATATATATAATATACTAGATTGTGTAAAAAGTTCACGGGCAGATTTGGATTACAATTTCAACATATAGAATGACAATGAAAGCAAAATTGATTAAAATTCAATGAATTCAAGCAATGGTATATACTAATCGTGTAAAAAGAGTTTATTAACTTATAACTTCCATGTATGCAAAGTGCTTTGTAAATTCACTTGCTGCTGCTGCCCGGGAACTTTTTACATGACCCAATATATATATATATATATATATATATAATATTGTTGAGGTCTGTAAATTAAAATTAAAAATTTAAATAAAATTTAGGATAATAATTCAAATGGAAAGTAAGCGAAGAAAAAAGGCAAATAAAAGCGGGATCGTGCACAGAATTAATAGTAAAGGAAAGTGCGATGGAAACAGTATTAGAAAATGCAAAAAGCAATTACGAAAGGCGAGAATCCGGAAATCCGAGAAAAATCAATAAATGGAAAAATCATCGAAATCGAATGGGAAAAACGGGACAGTTATAGATTAGCTAATGGTCAACAAGATGACGGTTAGGGATTTATCAGAAAAGGGTTAGAAAGGTTGAAAAACATTCAAATGTATGAAACAGAAAACTTAATTAATTAATTAATTGGCTAATGGAAAACCCGAGCTAATGGGAAACCCGAGCCAATGGAGAACCCGAGAAATGAAGGAAACCCGAGCTGGGTAAACAAGAAGAAAGGCAAACAAAAGGAAGATTTGGGCCCATTAGCTTGACACAATGATTAATGGAAAAGAGTAAGGAGAAGATAGCGCGCGTAGGAAGACCGTAGGGCCATTAATTATCTGGATTCGTTGGACCATTATGGATGACAGCCGAAGCAAACACGTAGGAGAAAATGTCAAACGAAAGATTGGCTCGGCAATAACCATTTGTCATCCTGATTTCGAGGAGTATATAAGCAAAGGAAAATCAGAGAAAATCGGCATTCTGCCTCAGCTAGGGTTCGAAGAATCAGACGATAGGAAAAGGGATAAACGAATTAGGGAAGTAGGGAAAAGAAGAAATAGAATTAAGAATACGGAAAGGCGAAAAGGGATCAAACCAAACAGAAACCGAGGAAAACGAGAGTCAACGGAACTAAAGGATCAAAAGGTGAATATTGTTTGTTTGCAAAGCATCAACGCCGAGCAGAGAATCGTATAAACTTTGATTGGTTATTGGAGCGTGATAATAAATTGTAAACCTGTTGTTTCAATATACGTTGGGTCGTTCATTGTTTTGATTAAAGAACACCAGGAGTCAGAGAGAACCGACTTGAAATAATCCAAAACCCAACATATATTCTGGTGAGCCCGACGTGATTCGAAGTCGGCGGAAAATTATTGAAAGTTAGTGAAAAAATAATTATTGAAAAAAATAGTACCGACGTGATTGAAAGTCGGAGGAAATTATTGGAAGCTAGTGAAAAAGGAATTATAAAAAGAATTAGTACTGACGTGAGTAACGAGATTATAAAAGGCTATTATTGGGAGATTTAAAAGAAGTTGAAAAGTAATTTTAAATTATTGTTTAACGCTTGAAGTTTAGCTCAAAGTGAACCGATACAACCTCAGAAGTCAGAAACAAGTCCAAATGGCAAATGATAATGCTGTTATGCCTCTCAATAGAGAGATGATTGATTTCGCAAGTTGTCAGAAATTACCCGTCAATCAATATGGGGGAGACCCTGTTGAATTTGCAGATTTCATGGGAGATTATTATATGTACGCCTCAGCATACGGATGGACACAAGCCATTATGGTTCAGAGATTCCCACTCTATCTGAAGGGTGCGGCAAGAGAAGCCTGGCAGCAAGTCGACAAACGAAATGTTGGCAATGATTGGACAAAATTGAAGGATGCAATGGCACTGAAACTGGTTGGTGGAGATATCAAAAGAATCATGCGACAGAAATTTTATAATCGAGTTCAAGGTCCAGATGAATCGGTCAGTGAGTTTGCTTATCATCTGACCACTTTAGCAGATAAAGCCTTCGAAGTCAAACCCGATCAAGTAGATATGGCCAAGCAGGTTAAAGAGCTGTTAGAAGATCAGTTTATAACCGGAGTCCACTCCGAAATCAAAAAGGCCCTATGTTATGTGGATTTTTCCAATTTCGATGAGCTCGTGAAGAAAGCCATGAAGATAGAGCTGAATTTAAAAAGTGCAAAAAGATCAGATGCTTTTGGAGTTAATGTGGAGAGACGTGAGCGGTCAATTACGCCTGTGAGAGCACCATGGGATGAAAAGAAAATAAATCAAATCAGTAGTCCAATTTTAAGACCAAATACTAGATTTCAAGCCGGTAGATCAGCGATGAGTGTACAATCAAATGGACAGGTAAATAATCCTCAATGCGAACATTGCAAAAAGTCTGGACACTACTCAAATCAATGTTGGTTCAAATATGGGAAAAATCCCAGCCCTAACAAGAGATTTACAGAAAACAAAAGGATCAGCAGTGATGTCGAATGCTATCGATGCGGAAAGAAAGGGCATATTAGCAGAAACTGTTTTACCAGATCAAGATCATCGTCAGCGTCACCTTCACCACAAAGGGACAAAGTGAATACAAATGGACAGATACAATGTCATTCGTGCAAGGGATACGGCCACATGGCGCGATCATGCCCAAGGAACTCAGAGAGATTCAGCAGACCTATTTTAAAGAAATCAATCAGATTCCAAGAAGATATGCCAAACACCAGTAACATGACATATGCTCAGAGAGAGGAATTTCAAGACAAAATGGAAAAGGAATTTCGAGAAATGCGACAGAAGCTGAACAAACTAGTGGCTAAATTCGAATCAGATGAAGAAACTGAATCTCATATGATAATTAGAACCGTGTCAGAAGGTGAGGGAAAACCTGCCCCGAAAGTGCGAAAGATCGCATCAAATGAGAATCCGACTGCACTGTTAGCCCGAGTTGAAAAATTGCTTGAGAAAATGGAAACTGACAACTCCCAGTTGAAACGATGGATCGCAGAACTCAGTGTGATGTCACTAACCCAAAGCGAACTAAAGAGAGCCATAAATTTATGTGCAAAGTTATTCAAAGGAAACAGAGATGATGAGATACTTAAGCAAATGCAAAAGTTTGGCAAGGCTTTGCGGTCAACAAGGGATTTAGATGATATCATAGTGGAAACGACGGGACTCGATAATGTGAAGTGCCAATTCCGTGTAAAGGCCTACGGACAAATCAAAGACCTAAAGGAGCGAATACTGCGTCAATACAGTGGATGGCAAGTGCAACTAAAATTTGAGAATCGATGTCTGGAAGACGAGGAGTACTTAGTAGATTGCGGTCTGATACCAGGCTGGAAAAATAAAGTAAAAGTTGTTAATGCTGTTAATACTTTGAATTCAGACAGACAAAATTGGGAAAAGATTCTAGCAGATTTACAGGATACCCTGTATGCAGGGAATAGAGATAAAATTAATGCGAATATCGACTTCATAATGAGCATCGAAATGGATCGAGACATGAAAGAAGGGTTGTTTGAATGCATCGTACCGTATACGAATAAACCGACGAGTTATCAGGCAAAGTTAAAAGAGGTAATTCGAAAATTAGGACATGATTATGAGGCGGCAGACGATAGTGCGAAGTCTTTGATAATAGCGTTAAATATTGCGGATCAAAGGATTGAATATTATCAGGAACATTGGAGTGTAAAAGCAAAGAAAATACGACAAAAAGCAGCGGAGATATTAGGTAATGACGGAATTATCGTGTTGACGTTCAAAGGACGAGAATTGGATGATGACGAATATTTGTTAAACTACGGATGTAACCCAAATTGTATTAATAATGTGTACGCAACAAAACAAAGTGGTGAAATGGAAGAAGATGCAGTAATAGTACCGTTTTGGCCTCTGTATGAGGAAGTGGACAATGATAATGTAGAGATTAAAACTGAAGTTGTAGATGACCCAGGAGAAATTGATCAAGAAATTAATGAATTGCAGAGATTAGAAACAATGGAAAATGAGGAAATGAGATCAGAAAATGAAGTTACAAGGGATGTTGAGGAAAGGAGCACCGATAATAGGATACTACCGAGCATAGATGAGATGAAAAGTGAAGAGAACTTTGTTGAGACGAAAAATGACATTGCGATATGTGGATAAAACAGAATGATGCGGAAATTGAATCTTTGAGTTTAGAGGAATCAAGCGAAACTGAGCGTTTAGATGAATCAAGCGAAACTGAGCGAATATTAAAAAGTTTAGTAACGGAATTGTATTTGTTAGATGAAACTGAAACAGAAGATGATATTTCGAAGGGGAGAAAAGAGTTGTAAAAAGATTGGCAACGGAATTAAAGAGGAGATTACCGTCGATAATTAAAAGAAATTATGAAGAAAAGGAATTTTGTGAGGAAGCAGTAATTGAGGACTTAACACGAACTGAGTTAGATCGAGATGTAATATTGACAGTGCTAGCCTATATAATATTGGAGATTGGTACTTATGGGTATCTGGAAAGTGACAATTCAAAATCATTGATAAAGAAAGCTACTGAAAGGACGAATAAATATTTGATGAAGTGGATCGCAAACAATGGCGGATGGGAAGAGTTAATACAAAAGGCTGAGAGCCCAAAAACAGAGACAGTGAGGAAAAAGGGAAAACTTGCATTTCCATGGTTGATGATTTCTATTATTATGTTATTGGAATAATAAATACGACGAATTCATTGGTGGCATATGACTGCTCCCAAACCGAAATGGGAAGAGTATACTCGTTGGTAAACGTAGCAGAGTGTTCGGATGCATATCCAGTAAAATTTAAAGTGACAAATCCAGTAAAATATCATGTATATCAAGAATCGGGGTTTCGAAGATCAAAGGTGAGAGAGTGTACGGTGAAACGAACTACTTTTGTATTTTATTGTGGAAAATGGAGCCACTCATCGATGGTGAAAATGCAATCGATACCTAGACCGATAGAAATAATTCCGGAGAATTGTTTGGCAGCCTTTCAAACAGGACAGTTGAAAATTAATGCAGATATCAAACTACAAGCAAAGCTTAACCACAAAATCCGTGAGACTGTAACCGTGCGAGGGATAATAAAGTCGAATGGTGATTGCCAAGGAGAGCCATACAAAGTAGACGATGCTATAATTGACAAAGCCGTGGTTGTAGAAGAGTACATGTCAGAATTAAGAGAATTTGATGGATCATTTGATGATGATACTGGTAAACTACAAACACATCCATTCTGCAACATGAAACAATCTAGCTGTCAGACAGGAGAATCAATTTTGGTGTACGATGTCGATACCAAAAAGTGCAATTTAGTGCAATTGAAGTCAATGAGTTTTAAAGAAATAACGGGAGAACAGATCAGGGAAAAGCCCGAGAAAATAAGAATGGATCCAGCAACGAGTACAACAACAAGAATCACACCTCTACGGATGAAAGATACTCCAACAGTGTTAATGTCAACCTCAGAGGAAGACGGGATGCGATTCCTGAGAAAAGAAACTAAAACAAAGTGTGGACAAAATGTCTATGAGACAAATTATAAAGGTATATATGTATCTCAGAAAATGATTATAGAGGCCCAAACAAACATACATGCCGGAGATATCAAGTTGACAAATTACTTTAATAACAAAATAGATTATTTATTTCACTTTGGTCAAAATACTGTTGAAAATGTGTACCGAGAAGTTATTATAAATGATTGCAATCTCAACAAAGAAATACTCCGAAATCGGATGGCAATGGCTATAACCAATCCTAATTTGGTAGCACCAATGTTAATTGCAGAAAATGGGGTGTTTGCCAGAATTTTCGGTGAAGCACTATATAGCTATAAATGTAAAGCGGTACCAGTTAAACTGACAAAGTATGACCAATGCACCAACGAGTTACCAGTGAATTTAAATGGAAAGTTGCGATTTATGGAGCCTGTAACACGAATCTTACTGGAAGAGGACGTGAAACCGAAAGTATTACAGTGTAATAGATTGTTGGCACCACTATACAGACTAACACCAGAATCTTGGATTGCATTACCAGATCATCGAGAAGTAAAGACACCGGAAAACTTAGAATTGACAGAATTACAATATCTGGTAAATTTTACGTCATTAGAGAAATTATCGCAAAGTGGAATTTACTCGAACGAAGACATTGAGGAAGCCCGCAGAAACTTGTTATTTCCATCAAAGAAAGAAAGAGTAATAATGGAGATGGTAGATACAATTCTCCCAAGCGGAAGTGGGAAGGTAAATTACGAGTATTTGTTAACTCCAGATCATTACAAGAAAGCGACGTATAATACAATGAAAAAGATCTGGGGAAAGTTTATGTTCATTGGACAAGCGTGTGCCGGATTGATTGGAATTTATGTAATATGTGTTGTAATCAAAGTAATAATATCGCAGGTCCTATCAACACACAGATTATACGCGATCACAGGTTGGTCGTGGAAATTAGTAATTGGTTGCATACCATTATTGGCTAGATTCTTCATTACTCATCATCAATATCAGGAGTTGGAGATACTCAAAGCGCGAATATTAAAGAAGAGAAAGGTGAGCTACGCTAGTACAACCCCTTCAAGGGACGAGAATAATGACAATGACAACGAGGGTGATAGTGCACCGTTATATGTTGACAATCAAGAACTAAGTGGAATGAATAAAGAAGCGTTGAGAACCTATCAAATCTTAAAAGAGCCACTGTTAAATGCGAGTAGCGTAGACACGTTTACAAAATTGTGTATACCAAAATCGTTTATGCAACCAGCACCCGTATATCCAGTTGATCGATTACGAGAGATGAAACCAGTAGAAAATATCGCATTACAATGTGAAGGAATGGTAGGAGAGAGAATCGAGCCTTCTAGCGCAGAGATCGAGAGAAAGAATATGTTAGGCTTACCATGCAACTACTCAATGATGACATTAACAAAAAGAGGAAAGCAACCCCGAATATTTATACAAATGAACAAACATAAAGTAGAAGCTTTGGTTGATTCGGGATCTAGTCACACAATAATATCGGAAAATGTATTAAACGTGAAGGAGAAAATGCAAATAAAGCCTACCGACGAAATAGTGAGGTCATTATCAAAAAATGAATTAAACATAATTGGACAACTTAACGTCATATTCCATATTGGAGACCGAATAATAGCGCACAATGCGCTCATAATGAAGGGAAGCCCAGTACAATGTCTGATCGGTATGGATATATTAGAGCAGCTGGACGGAGTCTCACTTGATTTAAAGACTGGTAATTTGATAGCAGGAGAAACAGGAAAAATAATTCACAGGGCCGGTGAAGTGTTCGTGAATCAGACATTGACGATACCACCACAATCGGAGATGGTATATTGTGCAAATACCATGAGTGTGGATAATGGTGATTTTATATTCGAACCAAATCAAACGCTAGTCGAAAAATATGATTTACCGATATGTGACGAAGTTGTCAAAGTGGAAAATCAGATAGTACCAGTCCATATAACGAATAGCAGTAAGAAACCGGTTCAGCTACACCCAAAAACAAAATTGGGAAAATTATCGAAAATGTCTGTTGAAACAAATTGTAAAATACCAAGAAACGTCAAGGTGTACAAGGAGCCTGAAGTGGTAAGCAATGATTTAAATGAGATGCAGAAAAAGGAATTCACAAAACTGCTGAGAAAATACCGAGATATCTTTGCCAAACACGAATATGATTTAGGTCTAACCAATGTAATTGAGCATGAAATACCGTTATTAGACGAAACTCCAATAAAAATAAAGCCATACAGAATCCCCTACGTTCATCAAGATGAAAGTGATAGACAGATTACAGCAATGAAGGAATTTGGAATAATTCGAGATAGTGCGTCACCATTCTCCTCATCAATAGTGATAGTTAAGAAAAAAGATGGAGACTTACGATTTTGCGTAGATTATCGGAAGCTAAATCAAGTTACGAGGAAAGACACTTATCCAATTCCAGTACCCCAAGAAATGTTCGATCAAATGGGAGAGGCACGATATTTCACCGTTATTGATTTAAACAAAGGGTACAATCAATTTAGGGTAAAAGAGGAAGATGAATCTAGATACCCCTTAAGGTCCAAGCAGAATAAAGTAACGGGTCAAACAAAATTGAAACAGAAATTCACGAAAAATCCAACACCAGTCAGCTACATCAATAAGATATTATATGTAGCAATAATGCTGATGTTAGTAACAGTTGCGAGCGGCAAAAAGATTGACTTACCATATGCGGTAAGCAAAATCCGAGGAATGGAGAAAATACATATATATTCCACTCTAACAAATATAGTATGGAGCTGTAAATGCGAGATCGCAGACCAAATAGAAATTATTGATTTACTAGACAATACGGCACCAGTGGTAGAACTGAATTATGATAAAGATATATTTGCGGTACGAAAGTTAAAGCCAAATTTCAAATACCAATGGCTGTTGAGACAGAACATGTCAAAGTGGTACACGCAAATTCCGATAGAAGTGCACACAAAAGAGATGCGAAACTTGATCGAAATAGAACCAGAGATAAATGGAATCAATATATATTGGAAGCCAGTGGACTTGGTGAAAGTGCGAATCACATTTCAAGGGTTAAATGTCGACACCCTTAACTCGCGAAAATCAGTTATCCGCTACGAGAAATTGAAAATGAATCAAAATTATTCAGTTAATGCAAACTACTACGAGAACATATGCCTCGAAAATGGAACGGTAGTGAGAAACCAATGGTCACGATTTAAGATTGAGACCCAGTCTATCTATCTCAGAGACGAGTCAAATCGTATAACCCTGAGTGTTGGAAATGGACCGGTAACGATATATAGAAAATCAGGAAATGATGAAAGAGTTGTTATTATCTACAAACAAAAAACCCTGACTATATTAGATGCCGGTAATCATTTTTTTACACTTTACACTTCTGATTTAGAGACGGCATGGGAATTAACAGTTAAATATCAGCGATGGATAACCGAACCAGGCGGATGGCAAACAGTTTTCGTGGAAGTCAAGACAATCAATGAATCGAAACGAAAATCAGATACAACCACATCACCTTTCCAATTACCGACCCAAGAGACGACAAAACCTAACTCAAATAAACTAATGATGATAAATTCGGATTTGACAGTCAACTATTGTGAATATCTCATTTACATTTTAATAACAGGTTTTCTCATCTTATCAATAACATTCATAATCATCACCATTTTGATATGTGTAAAGAAGAGACAACTAACTATCCTTCAACCACCATCATATTCATATTATGAGACAAGACTATAAATTGTGATCTGCATGAATAGAGTATAAAAATATATTACAATTATATTAACAATGTGCATGTTTTATAAGTACCATAGGATGAACGGTGTAATTTGTTTGAGATTCGAAGCGAGGTGTTGATGCTTTGCGAATAGAGAGTGATACAAAAAAAAAAATTACTATCATTTAATTTCAGAGAATGCAAGAAGCCTCGGAGATGTCATGCAAAGAGTGTAAAACAAGTACGCAAGAACTAAAGCAAAAGTTTCGTAGCATGCAGGGCAGAATAACAGATTTGGAGGAAGAAAACTTCCGTCTGAAAAGGCGGTTGGACCGTTTGGAAATCTTATTGTTTCAACACGAGGCCGATTTCGCGATGTTTCGAATGAGAGTAGAAGAAATAGAGGAATCGGAAGACGATGGTGAGATAAATCAATTAGACTAAAAAAATAAATTATTTAAACGGACCCGTTAGTGTTTTTTCGTCCTCGAGAAAAAAAAAATAGTAAATAAATATAAGTAAATTAACAAATAATCAAATAAATAAACAAATTGATATAAATAAATAATTAAAAAAAGTGATAAATTAAATAAATGAATAATAGATAAAAAATTAAATAAATGAATAATAGATAAAAATGAACAAAAGCAAATAGAATAACTCAAATAAATGTTGCAAATAATGAAATGATACCTTAAATGAACATTAGAAATAAATAATATTAAAGGGCTGAGTAGTAATGAATGAATTAGCATAACTATATAACAATGGGTAACCTACTGGGGCGAGAGAACAAAATTATAAATAAGTAAGGAATAATTTCACATTAGTAGTAACAAAGACTAATCGCGAAGAGGGACACAATTACCCCACACTTTCTAGCATAAATTAAAAACAAAGGTATGCTGAACATTTATTCAAAGTTTTATTCGTTTTTATTCATCGTCAGAGTCCAACAGAACGGGACTTTGGATGCCACAGTCCCATTCCCTGCGTACATTGCAAGGCGGCGTCTTTCAAACCTACTGCCTGTATCCACACAGGCAAAGGTACGTTTCAATCCCTTTCGGCGCGGTGGCAAAGGGACCCTGAAAAAGAAATTAAAAAAACCTGGTAGTATGGCAGTCAAATAACCATTGCATAACATCGAGATGCTCAAACTTAGGTTCTGGGACCTAAAATAGTAAGGGTTGAAAAGAAAAATGAAATAAATACTGTGTAAAACTCCGTACCATGGCGCCCTCGACAAATAATTAGTGCAGGCAAGTAATTGATTTTAAGAATTACGTAATAAATTAATAAGTATAAATACGGCTAAAATTATCAGAAAAATACGAGTAGCTGTAATTAGAGGTTTGCTTTTAGTATAAATACAAAATCAGAAAATCAAAAATGTATGACCCAGAGTGTGGTATAGGTAGTTGCATAAACAAATTAACTAACTAAAATTAAACAGTGAATAAGTTAATTTAATAAGCATCAATAAGTTAATTTAATAAGCAACACGAGCGCTTGCAATCACCGGGGTTTGGCTACCCTGGACAGCGATTGCAAGTGTTCGGTTACTATGAGGGTAGTTGAGGACAGCATGGTCACAAAAACAAAAAACAAGTAATCACTTACGTCCATAGTAATTGAGGGATGGCGTTACTAAAATTCAAAAAAAAAAAAATATATGAAAAAATATATGAAAAAAATAAAATATAAAATGCTTACTTCAAGATTGGCAAGACAAAACTAACGAAAAGTGGTAAAGCAGACACTTATATAGAACGCTTATCAGCACGGGCTACGTTAAGAAATCACAGGGTAATTAATTAGAAAGTTTATCAGCACGGGCTACGTCAAGAAACCACAGGGTAATTAATTATAGAGCCTATCGGTATCAGCTACGTCAAAAACCGCAGGACGAGTAAAAAATTCATTCGGAATATTAATGTTCACCTTATCAGGCTGAGTAAACAAAGTGATATCATGAGTCGGTCGGTGCGGGGGAGATTACCTTTTTACCATGCGGCGAGCGAAATAACGAAAATTATTTTTAAATATTAATAATAATGGTAATACCCATCATCGGAGAGGGCGCAAGATCGGTGTTTGCCATAGGCGTCATTTACTCTAGGTATGCCACTAACAACAAAGTAACTGACATTTTCAGTATAAAAGTATTACCGTACAATATACATTGTTTATAAATGTTTTAAATCGTCCAAAAAAAAAATATTTAAAAAACTGAACAAAATCTAACCGGAAATTTCTAAAAGTAAAGAATTTAAACTAATATTGCAGCGAATAATATTACACAAGACTTAAATTGTAATTTATTAGAATTAATACAATAAGTTAGAATCATAAATTAAATTAAATATCTTACTAATGAAACAAGTTCTCCGTAATTTATTAGAATTAATACAATAAGTTAGAATCATAAATTAAATTAAATATCTTACTAATGAAACAAGTTCTCCTTTTTCCATTAAGAATCATAAATTAAATTAAATATCTCACTAATGAAACAAGTTCTCCTTTTTCCATTATTTCTTTAAGTTTATTTCCTCTTTCTGAGCCTGATTCTACTTCTTCTCGTAATAAGTCACCGCTGGACAAATGATTAAAACCATATTTATTAACTATTTTTCACATTGGGTTCCTTTTCCACTTCCCGGACCACCTAGATTTAATTAATATTAACGAAATTTATTTTTAAAAATCAATTAATTGATCGTCTTTACAACACGACTATAGCAACACATAGCAGCTCATAGCAACCGCACACCTTCCTTTTCCACTTCCCGGACCATATTAACAATTTAAATCTGAAACTGTGAAATTTATAAAAAAATTAAAGACGAATTAATTCCAAATAATTTCAAGTGTAAAAACTACCCCAAAACGAAAATGACTTTGGCTGACTTTAGTTTCGATTTGGCTTCATCTATTTCTAAATTAAATAAATGTTTTAAAAAAAAAATATAGCTAAAAAAAAAAAAAAAAAAAAATTAATATTAATTTTACTCTTGTGAGGCATGATTTAAAATTCGATCAAATTTGTTAATGAAATAATATTTCGATTCAGTACACTTACTTATATAGTGTTTACTTGCCACAAAATAATTTCTAAATTTGTATGCCGTTGTCTAAGCAAAAATTATGGCAAATATTGGCATGACATATTAGACATTTGCTGATTGGCTATTTGATCAGTAAACTTGGGTAAGACATTGACCGAAATTCTGGATTCTGTCACCTGTGCTACTGGAAAAAAAAAAAGACAGACAACAGATAATAGTTATTCTCTCACAATGTCTGGCTAAATATTTCTCTCCATCATACACACATATTCACACACACACACAAATATTTGTGTATATTCATCCATCTCAGTTCTAATCGATCGATTTGCTTATTGTCGGCTCAACCTGTGTGTGTGCGCGTGCACACGCACAACAATTTGGTATGCTGGTTCACAATAAATGTGCATGTGTATTGATGAATGAACAAAATGGATGGAATGGCATCTAGTTCCATGTGCATTAGCATTTAGTGAGCTGCTTATTCCATTATTATTATTATTATTATTGTTATTATTGTTATTATTATTATTATTATTATTATTATTAATTATTATTATTTTTATTATTATTAATGATTATTATTATTATTAATTATTATTGTTATTATTATTATTAGTAATATTATTATTGTTATTGTTATTGTTGTTGTTGTTGTTATTGTTGTTGTTATTATTGTTATTATATGATATGATGCGATGCTAAAAATAACAGCCAATCATTGTTATCAAAAACCACAGCAAATTTTAATTAACACAAATTAAAAATGATTTTATAAATTATTATTTAATATTATAAATTGAACTAAAAATCCGTAAATTTACTCATTCGAGATCATTCTCATTCCAGCTGTAGCCATTAAATAAAATGGTGTTTCTTTGTGCAATGATACTGGAACGCTACTTGCAGCAAGCTCCAGTAGTGGTTTAATATATGAAATAGCATTTTCAGGTTGATCCGCAAAGGACGATAATCCAGGATTTACTTTCTTCACAATAGGCTTACCTTTATTATCTAAAAGTGGCTTCATTTGCAATAATTCGCCACCATTTCCTGTGTGTGGTGGCCAAAAGTAAATGAACAATCTACTACCACTGCTCCCTACAAAAACTAAAAAACTTTTTCTACAAATAAGAAATTAAACCTGCATCAATCATAACTCCATAATTGTAATTTGAATCTACAATTTTCCCTTTTTCTTCAGACGATTTACATTTAAATATTTTACAAAATGCAGAAGAAATCAATAAAAAAATATGATATAAAAAATATTAACAAAACCACTGAAATAAGAGTCAACAATTTTTTGAACATCTTATGAAACATAAATATAAAAACATAAGATAAATAATTGGTTTGATTTTAAAATAATTAAAAACTTTAAAAACAAAACATCAATTTTAAGTTAATTTTAATTAACAAAACAATTTTAGAGTAACAAAATAATTAAAAACTTTAAAAACAAAACATCAATTTTAAGTTAATTTTTAATTAACAAAACAATGTTAGAGTAACAAAATATTGGATAATTTTTCTACATTAAAGTTTGAAAATTGTCAAAAATTAAAACAGATATGAGTCAAACTTAAGCCTTCATTTCATTTGGTCTTGAAAAGATTAAAATTTATTGATACGCTATGCGCCATCAAAATTATAATAATAATAATAATAATAATACATAATCACAGCAAAACATAGATTTCGAGGACGAAAAAATTTTTTAAGGGGGGAGATATGTTGAGGTCTGTAAATTAAAATTAAAAATTTAAATAAAATTTAGGATAATAATTCAAATGGAAAGTAAGCGAAGAAAAAAGGCAAATAAAAGCGGGATCGTGCACAGAATTAATAGTAAAGGAAAGTGCGATGGAAACAGTATTAGAAAATGCAAAAAGCAATTACGAAAGGCGAGAATCCGGAAATCCGAGAAAAATCAATAAATGGAAAAATCATCGAAATCGAATGGGAAAAACGGGACAGTTATAGATTAGCTAATGGTCAACAAGATGACGGTTAGGGATTTATCAGAAAAGGGTTAGAAAGGGTTGAAAAACATTCAAATGTATGAAAACAGAAAACGTTAATTAATTAATTAATTGGCTAATGGAAAACCCGAGCTAATGGGAAACCCGAGCCAATGGAGAACCCGAGAAATGAAGGAAACCCGAGCTGGGTAAACAAGAAGAAAGGCAAACAAAAGGAAGATTTGGGCCCATTAGCTTGACACAATGATTAATGGGAAAAGAGTAAGGAGAAGATAGCGCGCGTAGGAAGACCGGTAGGGCCATTAATTATCTGGATTCGTTGGACCATTATGGATGACAGCCGAAGCAAACACGTAGGAGAAAATGTCAAACGAAAGATTGGCTCGGCAATAACCATTTGTCATCCTGATTTCGAGGAGTATATAAGCAAAGGGAAAATCAGAGAAAATCGGCATTCTGCCTCAGCTAGGGTTCGAAGAATCAGACGATAGGAAAAGGGATAAACGAATTAGGGAAGTAGGGAAAAGAAGAAATAGAATTAAGAATACGGAAAGGCGAAAAGGGATCAAACCAAACAGAAACCGAGGAAAACGAGAGTCAACGGAACTAAAGGATCAAAAGGTGAATATTGTTTGTTTGCAAAGCATCAACGCCGAGCAGAGAATCGTATAAACTTTGATTGGTTATTGGAGCGTGATAATAAATTGTAAACCTGTTGTTTCAATATACGTTGGGTCGTTCATTGTTTTGATTTAAAGAACACCAGGAGTCAGAGAGAACCGACTTGAAATAATCCAAAACCCAACAATATTTTAAAAAATTAATATTAATCTAAAAAAGCGGTTTCCCAACCTTTCTGGTGCTCTGACCCCTTGATAACATTGGCCAAGTTATAGTGACCTTAACAACAGAATTGATATGGTTGCTCTTTAGTCACAGCATTTTTATGTTTTGAACTTCTAAATATTGTACGTTGCTTCAGTATAGTAACTGTAGTCAGACTAGGTGTATCGTTTAAATTTTAAATGATAGTAAGAAACCATAGACTAGCGTAATAAAATTATTCCCAGAAGGTATATGGTGACCCCTGGCAAATTGGTACGCAACCCCCGTTAGTGTCGCGACCCACAGATTGGGAACAGCTGATCTAAAACCTATAAATATATGAGAGTTTACAAATATAATTTATTTAATTGCAGACATTATCTAGTAATTGATATCAGGTTGAATGTTACATAATTTATTTGTTATTATGCAATTAGTTAATTTAAAAATTAATTTTTTATTCTCTGCCAAGAGTGCTTTGCTATTAATGAAATTGGAAAGAAAATTTATGTAATCGTTTTATATGATGAATTATTTATATATTTTCCATCTTCCATTTTTTTCGTTGATAACTCTAAGAAACGCTACAAGTGACCATTTATCGTATATATAAACGTTTGTAAATTTGTTTGGTTAATTTACATACCATATTTACAAGTCAAACCTTTCTTGGACATTTATCTCAATAACCTGAATTTGAATATTTAATTACCATAACCTATGAAATATCACAAACCAAAAGACTGGGTTCAAAGATTAAATCATTGTTTATTTTTTATCCTAATGATACATAATATTAAATGTACTCTAGACATAAAAATAGTATATATAATGCAAATCTCAGTATTTTACTATTGTTGTTTTCTCCTTTGCAAAAATTAACAAAAACAATAAATAATTTACTATAGATAATAAAAAAAATCAAATACAAATTCATAATTTGTAAACTGAAGAAATTGTGGTTTTCCTGAGATTTTAGAACATCATTATTTTTATTAAATTTTTTTACATTAATGTTTATAATTATATAATGCTATCATTCATATTTTAGTCATTGATATAATTGTCATCATACACACGCATACAAACACATACGAACATATAAACAACTCATTTTCACAAAATGTTATTTGGAAATAAATTAAATATTTTTAATTAAAGGAATGTTATTGCTGTAAAAGACAATTAATAAAAGGTTTTAATCAATTCAGTGGAAATTGAAATTGATACCCCTATAATGTGATTCTTCTATATTTTTTGCACCATCTTAAACAAACTGTGATTGGTTTTGACAATTTATGATAACATTTAATGCAAATTTGAGAATATTATTGATAATGATCCTTATTTGTTTATTTATCTTTTTATTTTATTACGTAAATGATATATGTAATTAGATAATTTTAATTTTATACATGTAATAAGGTAATAATTTCTATATCTTTTTTTAAGAACTGAAATATGTAGCTTTATGTTAAACAATAAATTAATATCTGTTTATCTTGTGAGTGAAGATAATTTAATGTATCTTTTCTAAATATATAAATGGATAATTACAGTTATTAAGTATTAATTTATAAAAACTCTTTAAAAGTTTGAATTAGTTTATAATTTCTATTTTAATTTTTATTATTGACTTTTATTATTGGCGTCATTATGAATACAACAAACGACAATCAAGTGCCATGTAAAATAACAAATATTATTTAAGTGCCTAGAAAACAATAAACGGCACTCAATTGCCTTGATAATAATAATTGACGCGAGGTATCATTAAGTGCATGAAAAAACACTTTAAGTGTCAACAAAAACAAAATATTTTACTTTTTAAACTGAGAGAATTCTCAGTAAAATCATAACTAAAATCATAACTGAGATTTCTAAGTCTCAAAGACTAGAAGTTTAAATTAATGCAAACAATACACAGCCTAGCTTGGGCAACTGCATTCAATAACAAAATTACATTAAAAAATTTATATTAATAACACAAAGTTTTTGGTGAAGATAAATTGATTTTTTTGTAAAAAACATTTTATTAGCATAAGTAAATTTTTAAATTTGAGTGATCTTTATTTAGTTATATAAGGGACCAAAGTTGAGAAAGTGGAACCTCGACATTAATATTGTTTCTTGTGCAATGTTATTTTTATTTTTAGAGATAATATATGTTTTATAATATTTATTTTATAATTCCATACTTCAGTAATTATCAAATTAAAAAAAACTCATTTTTGATTCAGCACTATCAGTTACATAATAATGATATTATGTAATCCATTTGTGATGTATATGGGAGTGCAGATCATGACAGTGTAATAATCAGGCACCCTAATTTTCCGCATTAAAAATTTAGGAGTTTCGCGTTAACAAATCGCTTTTACCGCGGTAAGATTCCAACACATTCCACGTTTTCCCCGATTAAAATTAGACTGTTTTGTTCTTGGAAACCGTACATAATAAATACATTCCAATAAAATATTTATATTGAAGTATGTAACGACGCTAAATTTTTTTAATCTGTATTTTAATCCATTATATGATTTAAGCTTGAATAAACATTTAGTTAGTTATAATTTTAATGGATTTACAGAAATAGATAGCGAGCCCATTTCAGACATACTAGCAATAAATATTTTAAATATATTATAAAAAAAATATATATATATATATATATATATATATATATATATATATAATTTTACATGAAAACTATTTAAATCAGGGGTTGGAAACCTATGGCACACTTGTCAGATTTGGCGTGCGGTGGAGTTGTTAATGGCACTCTTATACTGCTAAAAGTGGTTTTAAATATATTCTTTAATATTATATATATATATATATATATTTGTATTTAAATGTTATTTTTCTGCTTTATTAAACACCAAATTTGCACGCAACGTCAAATAATATCACAAGCATCTCTTGTGTTGACACGTGGCAATAAAAAGCTGTAGATCACACATGTGTTGCTATGGGGCTTTCAACTAAAGGTTAAATTTAGCTCTGTAACTTTCTTCAGACTCTCGTCGTGGAATTGAGCGGGTCTTTTTAAAATGCGTTTCGTTCTATTGTGATACCAGTTGAAACGTGTAAATTTTAGTGTTTGTTTTTACCATTTATTTTTGAAAAAATAAGATGGCACCCTGAGTTAATTGGCAGTGTGGCATGGTGCACCACAGCTAAAAGGTTAACGACCCCTGATCTAAATCATGAAAGAATAATTTGTTTAATTAATCTATTATATCTATTGTTTTTTCTGTCTTAAAGAATGATAAAATTAAGACTAACAAATTATATGTTAACATTAAAGTTTGAGTTCTAATAATTAAAATATAATAATTTCAAATAAATTAGAATTAAATATAGTTATATATATATATATATATATATATATATAAATGAGAGAGAGACATTTAATAGACATTATATTACTATTTTTGAATTTATAAAATTTCCTCGAAAGTTTAATCTGTCATAAGTCTTTCAAATTATTAAATCAATCAATGAAAAAGAAAATTTTAATTTATAAAAAATTTTAATTAAAATAAGAAAATTATTTTTCAAGAAAAACTTTTCTTTTTACGACACGGAATTTTTCTAAAACGTTTCCGTTTTTTTAAGCTAAGAAAACTAAAATTTACTTTAATATTTTAAATTATTTCTGAATGAACGAGGATTAACTCTGCTAAAAACAGTTAATGAATTTAGTTATTTGTATGATTAAAATAAAATTTCAATCATCAAAAAAGGGAAAATATTAAAATTGAAGAAAACAGATTTTCCCCGACAATTTTCACTCCAAAGAAATTATTTTATTAGGAATTAATTTAAAATGAAAAAAAAATTTTGTATTTTTACATAATATATTGTAATAATAAATAAATTGTTTCAAAAGGAATTTAGTTTTCATAATAATTATTTTTTAAAAATTCATTCAACAAACCAAAGCGTCAAAATTCTAACCTAAACATTTTCGAGAGATTTTAAATTTTGAGATAATTTTAAGTTTGGGATATTTTTATATGATAGTAAAGTTGAAACATAATAATATCCCTTTATATACCTAAAGTTTAATTGCTGGTTAAATGTCTTTATGAACACATTGAAGAAGTATTAATTAGTGCTCCAAAAAAACCACAAATATTCTTTATTCCTGCCTTAGGCCCATTTGAAATTGAATGGTCAATTTAATAAAAAAATCCACATCTATTTTTTGAAAAAATCCCAATAAAGACCTGTAATTATTTAAAATTTAAATATAAGGATATAAAATCATTAGTTTTTAATTTTACCTTTAAATGTATTGTATAATTATAATTTAATACCTAAAGTCAAGACAAATTTACCATTTTATAAAAAGATGTTGTTTTTTCTGGATCCCTAGTAATAATCCTAATAGAAACTCTAAAATATATTGATGTCTTCATAGATGTAATATTTTCCTGATGTATTTTTATTGCAGGAAAAAAAATTAATGTATACTTACATAAAGATTTAAAAAAATTTTGATAATTTTGATTGACCTATATTGCTTTAAAAATCTTTAATAAGTTTTGGATTGACTTTCATAAATTGTCACTGGTTTCCGTGAAAACCATATGGTTGCCATGATTACGTGACATATATATTTTTCTAGGGGAGCACTGCCCTAGATGTGAAAAATCCTGATTCTGGCCAACAATTACTTGTATATTTACATTTATTGCCGTTTAATAAATTACTAGGATGTCGTCTAAATTGATTCATAGATCATTGCATCATTTGTTTGCATATTTACAATTACATCTTCGTTGAGAAAACATCTTTGTATGAAAAATATAGTAGTACATGTGTTGGTTTTGGCTTATGAAAATTAATTTATTATCGCGTATTAATTAAACTGTTAATTAAATAATTAGAATAACAACTAATTGTTTATTCTTAAAAATAATTTTGTTTAACTGCCATTTACAAAAATGATATATCACTATTATTTGACGTCAAGTTTAATCAAATATTTTTTTATTTAAATCAACGTTGCATAGCCAATTAACACATTCAACTTGGCGTGACCCACAATTAGGCGCCCCAAGCTGAACGTGGCAAGCATAGATTCTATACTGAACATTTCTATCATATAACATAATTTATATTGTCGAAAGATATTTTATTTATGAAATATTTTATTTTTAGACTTTTACAAAAGGAATGTCAATAGAATAAATTAAGAAGTGCCCATAATGAAAAGATCGAACATTTCTAATTATATGGATAGAAAAACCTATATTTTTATTAAACATTAAGATATTTTTGTTTTAATACAACTAAAAAATCATTTTGAAAGTGAGATTCTAGTCATCAATTGTTTGAATGATGTCATACTGTATGAAAACTGATTGAAAACATACCTGACATTGACATATTTCCTATTAAATTAGGATAGTACTTCAGAAATTAAAATTAAATTTCTGTCTTTATTTGGGAGACAAAATTCTCGAAACCATTATTCGATGGAAATGAAGCTTAATCATTAATAATTTTGATTTTGAATACAAATCTCTCTTTTATTATTCTTCCTATAGTTTTCCAAATAATTACCGTGGCTTTAAACATCTTGATTGTTTTTTATTCATTCTAGACAGAAATCCCGATTTTGTTCAGTTACATCCATTTCATTTTTAATAGAATTAATTTCCATCATAAAATTTATTTCAATTTTGTAAAATTAGCTAAATAATTAATTATCAAACACAATATAGTTTATATATCTAAACTCTCCCCTTTTTAAAGATTTTCTGCACTTCTTTAATCACCGAATTCTTTTTTCTTTTGTTATCTCTTGAAAGCAAAGTTCAACTCGATAGAAACCTGATGATTTTGTATCGGAATTTGTACTACATACTGTTCATGCGGTTCTTTGAGTACTAATACTTATAATTCCACTTCAAAAACGCCCCTCTTTGTGATGTCCATAGATCTCATATTATTTGTCGCTTTATCTGAGTTATATTTCACATCTTCCATCAACATTCCGTTTGGAATATCTGCTTGCTTCAAGCCAGAATGTAAATTAACACTTCGCCATTTGTTGAATCTTGAGTTTTGTATAATGTAAACATTTCAAAGTATTCAAAGTTAAAAATGATTATTGTTTGGTCGAAGTAATGTTTAGTTATGTTTTGATGTAAGATTTAAAAAGGGATGTTTAATAAATCTTGAATTTATATGGTTTTATGATTTTCTAGATTTGAGATATATGAGTCTGATCAGTTCTGACAAAATGATGAAAAAGGAAATGGCTATCGAATTCACAAAGAATAATGGAGACGATGCCTGTAGAAGAGAGAGAGCTAAAACGTTGAATATTGAGAAAAAGACGGCAATGTCCATTAAAACGTTAGGTTTGAAATAGCATTCCATTAGTGATGAATTTAGCTTTGATCAAAATCTGCCAAAGAATGAATATCTATCAAAAAAAAGGTCTTAATTATTTTGGAAAGAATCTTCGATCTATTAGGTTTAATTGGCCTTTTATTATTCGAGGAAAGATGATAGTCCATAAGTTGTGGGTATTAGGTCTTGATTGGGACGAAAGGTAATCGTGTTAATCGATTAAAAAAGTAAACGAGTGGGTTGATGATGCGTGTCATCTCGGAAACCTGCAAATTTCGAGATGCTTGAGAAGCAAAAGGTGTAATGATTGGCAGCTTCGTGTATTTTTCGATACTTCGACTACGGCCTATGGATCAGTTATATATGTACGTGAATAAACAGAAACTGTGTACAGGAGCATTTTGATTGCATCAAGGGCTAAGGTACATCCAGTTCAAATAATAATCGACATGCAATTTGAACTTATGGCAGCTTGTGTGAGAGTTAAATTAGCTAAGAGAGTTTCAGGGATTTTGACAAACCGATGTATAAAATTTGGTTATGGTCAAACAGCCAAGACGTGATCTATTGGATCCAAAACTATGCAAGGTTGTTCAAACAGTTTGTCGAACTGTTTGGTCGAAGCTATTTTTAGATATGTTTTGATGTAAGATTTAAAAGGGCTGTTTAATCAATCTGGAATTTATTTGTTTTTATGATTTTTTGGATTGTTTTGTAAGTTAACTTTGATAATTACAATTTTTGGAGTTTATATTTTGAAATTTAATTGACAATGAGCAAAGGTGTATCGAATTTGAAAGATGTCATTTATTTGGTTTTTTGATGAAGCTGATCGAATGCTTGATATGAGTTTTGAAATACGAGAGGTCAATTTAATTTACGGCTTTCGAAGACAAAGACAAAATGTCATGACAAGTGCCACATGGCCTTTCGGTGTTCAACGAATCATTTTGGCTCATATGAAAAATCCAGTTCAAGTCAATCTTGGAGTTTTGGATCTAAATGTCCGTCATACAGTCAGACAATTTGTCGATTATCACTTCAAATAAGTGACAAATATTTCACTAAAGAAATAGAATTATCCAAAATTCTTTCCCAAAAAATTTGGGTAGTTACAAAAGAATCTGTACCTGTCTATTGTGATAGAAATGTTACATTTTTCGGAACTAATGCTATTGGACATCATTAGTCAAACGGTGAAATCCAACACGAATCTTGAGTTTTGTAATCTTGAGTAATGTAAAAATTTGTTGTTGAGTTTTTTAAGTAACCACAAACATAATATCTAAACTGTCACCTTTTCAAGATTTTCTCCACTTCTTTAACCACTGAATTCTTTTTTCTTTTGTTATCTCTTGAGAGTAAAGTTTGAATCGATAGAAAGATAGAAACCTGTTGATTTTGTATTGGATTTTGTACCAGACACTGTTCATGTGATTCTTTGAGTACTATTATTTCAAATCCTACTTCAAAAACACAAATGCCTCTCTCTGTGATGTCCATCGCTTTTTCTGAGTTATATTTCGCATATTCCATCAATTCGCCTTTTAGCCAATTCAGTTTTGTGGAACAGTTGACCGATTATTATATTCAAAATAGACTGTAGTGAATTTCAAACCAATTTTAGGAACATCCGTAGATTTTTACAGGTCATTAATATAAAAACGAGTCGAATATATGTCCAATACGATAAATGAGGAAATTTTCCCGGATATTGATAAAGAAATGGAAAAATATAAGGATCTTTTAATTTGAAGTCCTCTGTTGTTGAAAAGTATTGTATTGAAACAAAATCCCCATAACGTTTTCAATTGGTTAGAACGTGTGAAACTTTATGAAGAAAGTAGACCCAAAGCTCAAATTGAAACTTTTAAGGAGGCTATCGCAACAATTGAAATAGGCAAAGTTGACTCCTGTGGATTCAAAGTGAAATCTGGAAGCAATTAGCCTATATGTGTTTAAAATACGAAAAGATCGATGATGCCAGACAGATCTTTGATAAAGCTGTTAAGCAGAACTTCAGCAAAGTTGAAGATTTAGCCGATATTTATTGTGCTTGCATTGAAATGGAATTTAAACTCGACAACATTCAAGGATCAATCGAAATTTTGCAATCGGCTACTCGGTTGCCAATGAAGAAAATAAATTACTACAAAAACTCCCTCTCTGTTCAGGAACGAGTTCATAAATCATTGAAAATCTGGAGTTTCTACGCAGATTTAAAGACTTATTAAGAACTTAATTTAAAAAGTAAAATTAAATAGAATTTGGGCAAGTTATGATGAAATAGATGAAGAAATATAATATATTTAGCAGAACCAGTAGTGGAGCTCACCTTTTGCTTGCATCCCACCCATTTGGCACAGTACCAACTTTGCTTAGCAAGGGTAACAAGTGGAAATCAACATCAATAAAATTTTGTAGGTGGATTGCGCTAACAACAGTAATGTATACCCAAGCAACCAAACATTTTCTTTTCTACTATTACTAACCGGGCATTTTAAGAATCCTTACATCACCGAATTACATTTGTTTTTTTAATTCTTTTATCAGATCTTTTACCAATTCCTTTCTCTGTGTATAATAGTTGACGCTGTGAATTGAACCTCGTGACATCTTCCGATTCTCGTGCTGCAATAAATTACTAAATCCAAGTAAATTATTTGACGTTATGAAAATTCTCCCGTATTTCCTGATTATTCTTTCAATGAATTTGCTTGTCTCATCTGTCAACGCCATCAGAGCTTGGTTTGTTGTTTCCTTGTCAGTGTAAATTCTATATTATTGATCTTTATTAATTTTACTCCAAACTCTTCTACTGTATCAATACCACCTATGACTTTGGGAGTTATCCTTTTCCAATAACTATTATATTAATTTTGGTCACATGATCAGATTAATTCTTCATCATCCGTTAAGAATACAAATAGTAAAATACTACGTTAAGTGTCTGGTTTGCCTATATCCGACTCTCCCAAATCCCATAACATATCATTTTCTGTATTATGCAACGTAATCTTATTTCAACTTCTTCCATCTTTCGTCAGATACATCTCTCCTTCTGCTTTTTCTCTTCATTGCAAATTTCCTATTTCACTATTTATTGTCTTGAAACTCATCGAGTCAGTAATGTTTTTTCTGACTTTGTTTTTACTATTTCTATTTTCTATTACGCAGTAAGCTATTTAAAATATTGACTGTTCTTGATATAATCTCATCTCTCAGATTTTGACAATTATTTTTCTATACACGGTATTCTTTTATATCGTCGGTAACCGCTTTCCATCATAAAAACCAGTTTCAAAATCAATGCTTTCTTTGCGACATAATATAAATTTATTCTATAGTGGGCACTCATATCTTACATGTCCCCTTTAACAACAGCAAAAGCAATTATTTACTGTTAAGTTTGAAACCCGTGAATGTGGAAGTCCTCTACTCATTGAAAATCTATTTGAACTTGTTGTCGTCGTTCGTCGTGGTTTTCTGTGCGTTGTACTGATCCCTGTATATTTGTCTCTTCTTGATTCAGGGTAACTGATTAGGTCCTTTGATAATCGTTTTTGTGTTTGTGTAGATCTGATATGTTTGGTATTGTATTGCATTTTCATCAGCTGTATCTCATTAAAGTTAGCATATGATCTTTGACCAATAACTTTGATATATTCTGGTTTATTGCTTTCATTTTTATTACTCTCAAAGGCTTTTGCTAATGCATTTGTTTCTGTGATTTTTGTTTCTGATTTTCTCATTAGTGTTTCTCTCAATCTTGCATCGCGTGCTTTATTTGCGATGAGATCTTAAACAATACCTTCTTCTCTTCATATTAAATTCAGAACTTCAGTTAAAACTTTTATTAATCGAATTTCAAATGCTTTAAATCTTTCATGACCTCCTTGTTCTATATCTGCTAAATTTCTGATTTTGTCAGTCATTATTTTTGTAATTTTGAACGTATTTTAGAACCAAGTTTTGGCCGTGACATGTGTTCTTTTTGATTCTCAGACGTTTGGCCGCTATGTAATAGCTTCTACTACTAATAAAACATCGAATATGCTTGTCAATCACTGTCCATTTGTCAACAGTCATTCTGATATCATTCTTATATCTATCAAGTTGTATGATGTTTAAAGTGAGCATATCTTGACATGATTTTGGTTAACATTTCATTCACGATTTTACTGTTTTTAAAACTGCTTTGATATTCTTATTTTTGGCGTGGTTGCCAATTACATTCAACTCATTTTTAGGGAATTAATTTTACATGCTTGATCTACTAAATTTATTCAAAGGTGACATAAATCGTCTTTTTGATCTAAATAATTTACCTCAAATTGCTCTTAAATTTTCCTGTTTTCAGTAATTAACACACATTTTCTGTGGTAACAGGAGGCTTACTCTTAATATTTCACTTACTTTTCTAGGAGGTTAACCTATATCTTACTCTTATTCTTATCCTCTTAGAATTAGTAATTAAATATTTATCAATATGAATCAGTTAAAAATAAATAAATATCATGATAATTTTTTACAAAAAAATTTAAAATGTTTAAAATCAAATCAAAATGTTTCTCTTTAATTAAAAATCTTTAAAAAATCAAATGAAATTCAAAATAGAAACAAATTCAGTAATCTCTGATTTCGTAAATTCAAAGTAGAAAAGAACTTTAAAAAATTCAAAGCGAAAAAAAACGAAAAAGACTAAAATTGCATTTTTAAAATTTCAAATTGATCTTTTTTTTCTCTTTGTTCTTGTTTTTAAATTATAGAAAAGTTACAATTACAAATGCAATGAAATTTTGTTGGCGACTTAGGGAATTTACATATTGCTTGACTGAAATGTGTTTGCTTTAGAAAATTGTAAAAAAATGAATCAAAAGTAAAAAGTTAGAGAGAAAATTATTTTAATTGGACTTTTCGTTTAGAATATTTTTCGAATTATAAAATGGTTTTAATTTAGCATTTTAAAATATATCAATATATTTTTATTGTAATAAATAATTTTAAAAAATAAATGGAATAAAATAAATAAAAATAAAAATAAAAAATCATAGTTTTCAAAATGTTACACGCATGCATTTGAAAAATTATTGAATTCCAGAAAGTATTAGTTTTATAAAAATTTCTTTTGATTTTCACTAAAGATTTCTTTTCATTTTCCAATGAAATTATATTTATATATATTTTAATAAATATAAATATAATGTTGTTGGAATTTGTTTGTTTAGAAACAAGAAAACTTTATAAATACAAAACACTTTTTGCAAATGAAGTGCCTCATACACTCCAATTTAATGCATATGTTAAATTAATAATTAAATTACAAATTCATTATAAAATTAAATAACAAATTAAATTTTGTTAAAATAATCAAGGATATTTTTAAAATTTTTTCTACACTTATTTTTTAATTTGTTATGAAACCAAGTCCTAAAGATTCTTTAGATCATTTTTTTACAGCATCCCAGAGAAAAAATCATTCTTATCAACCAATTCAGATTAAAGTTTTCGTTATTTTACGGATACATTTTTTGATTTTTCTTTAGTAAAACCAAAAAATTAAAAAAGCTACTTAATCATTTTTTTTCTTTTTTAGTATAATATAACTGAATAAATTACTTTGTGTTTGACGAATATTCATTTCAATATTTGCTTTAAAATATTGAAAGTTTCATTAAAAAAATTAAAATTAATTTTCATTAAAAATTTTCTTAGAACAATTTGATTTATATAAGGAAAATCCTGTTCCGGTTTGCGTTGTTTTAATTATTGTTGCATTCCTTTGGAACCGATTAACGACGTAATCCGAGGTTTTGATGTGCATTTTGTGCTACTGAATTTTGTTTGATATCTGAAATAAATTTTAGGATGATCCCACCTTAAAATAACAACAGCATTATATATCCAAAAATATTTTTAGGTGTAATCTGACGTTTTCCGAAATTAAAACAGTCATATTAATATCTTTTTCCTTACATATGTTTTAAATTTAATAAATATCTTTGAAAATCTTAACTATTTATTAATATATTATTTACGTGAAAATTCAACGTTATACATTGAGAAACTGACACAAAAATTGAAATATTCGTAAATTTAGTTACTGTTTTTGACATAGTGGCTTTTAGGAATTGGTGTAATCCTTCAGACTGTGCCATGAAATCCTTTATAAACCCAATCAAATTTATGTTCCACTTTGGAAACGATATTTTTCAGTATTAATCCATATCAGAATCATTTCCATCGGTTGTTTTTTAAAAACACTTTTATCCCCCACCTTTAAAAAAATGCTTTTTCTGCTATAGTTTTGATGGAACCACTCTTGGTATACAGATTAACCATGACAGTTCTAGTTTCATTATAAAGCCGATCCAGAGTTTTTCAGTTTCCCATTTTTATACATTTTCATTATTGTCAAAATTTTGGTTTTTTCATTCATTTCAGACACTACTCGGGTATGCGTGACTAGAAAAAATTGTGCATGTACAAGAACACCTAGGCTAGACACAATAATTAGTTTACTTTATGATTTACCAATAAGTATGCTAATGTATATTTATTATCAACAATTAAAAAAAAATTTTACAGTTTTTCCAACAAAAAAGAAAATATTTTAAAATTTTCTACTTCAAATTATTATGGAAAAACTGTAAATTGATATTTAAAAACCATAAATATATGGAGAAATTTACTTGTGAAATATATTTCTCTTAGGGAAAATAATTAAATAGATAAAAAAAACCCGTATAACACATTTTTGAGTATTCAAAGTCATATAATTATACAAATAATGCGATCTTAAGTAACTGTTTTTGTCACGATCTTAACACAAAATTAATTGTATATCAACCACTCAAACAAATATTAATTGTAAAATCTGTCTCCTAATTTGCAAATCATTTAATAAAACAACCAAAATGTTTCATTTACCTAAATTTATGTATAAATAATAATGATAAAATTCAACTTTTCCCAAGCAGAAAAAAATATATTTTAATCGTTATTATTGCAATATCGTCTGAAAAATAGAGAAAAAACGCCTTAAAAGATTATCAAAGGAAATTGTGAAATTTCAAATTTTCGCTTTGTCAAAAAAATTTATTGTTAGACAGATTTATTACGCTTGAAAAACTGTAATTTCAAAATAAATTAAAATGTAGTTTTTTGAAAGATCTGCAATTGTCTTCAAATTGACAGTTTACTAGTTTGTGATGACATTTTAAATAACTTTTTTTGTGTTTAATATATTTAGTATAATTATTTATTTTTAAAAATAAAATGACATTTCTACCGTTTCTTTAAAATTGCATAAATGAACAATCGCTTTTTTTGTTTGTTAAAAGAAATAAGTAATTTGTTTCATAAATATTAATTTATTTCTATTTAAATCAAATTTTAATTTGTGAAGTTGTAATATCACTAAATTATAGAAAGAATAAAAAAGAAGTATGTACGGAAAAGAATAAATCATTCATACCTAACTGACAATCATATATTCCACACACTTTTTAAACAAAATAATAGATAAATAAATAAAATAATAAGCAAATCCCAAAAATGTATTAAAACGAAAAAACTAACTTTTCTTAGCATGTTTGGACTGAAAAATTAAATCAAAATTTATACGTAAAATTTCTGAAAAAATATCATTTCTAGAAATAATTTGTCGAAATAAATTTTTAATTATATCTGTCAAGGGGATAATAAGTTTTAGTTTTTAGATTTATACGATCTGAAAATACGGTAAATTTATAAAGATGTCAAAATTTTTATTGTAATATTAACTGAAAGTACTAATTTATTTGTCTAATATTTTATTCGCCATTAAAGTTTTGATGAGATCATCATTGACCTATTCTACATGAATACCAAACTGTATTTCGTCTTCCTTCATTTCAAATAAAACATCTATCAATATTTATATATCAGTACTTGGAAAAATAATACTTTGCATATTGTAAAATATCTTTTACCAATGTGCCGGTCACAAT
Source organism: Schmidtea mediterranea (assembly GCA_022537955.1). NCBI lineage: Eukaryota > Metazoa > Platyhelminthes > Tricladida > Dugesiidae > Schmidtea > Schmidtea mediterranea. The sequence continues at coordinate 242,300,483 of CM039680.1, read as the reverse complement.
ATTATAATTATTATGAAAAATTTATTATTATTTATAAGATATTTAAATATAAAATTACATAGGTAAATAAAAAGTTTCTGTTTATATATACATTTATTAACATACTGAAATTGCTAAAGAAGTCGAATGAGCAAACGTTTTTGCAAAAGTTTGAACCCACAGCTTCATTCTTTGTAATTTTTTGTAATCTCTAACCTTAACTGCTGAATCCAGATCTAATTTGTGCTTATATAATGTATTTTCCACATAGTCAGTTCTCTCAATACTGATTTCATAAACTGCTATATAATTTGTAATTTGATTTTCCTTATTCATATATTCATATTCATTCATTTGTCATTCAACTATAAATGAAAAGTTTGTTTCCATTATTAGCAGTTTGATTTTGCAAATTTAACACATCCCATTTAAACTAAATTATAATAAATACCAAACTTTATTAAAATAAAACTGCAAACAAAACAATATTAAAACAACGATCTAAAGTTGTTTTTAATCATAAATGGTTTTTAGTATTTCTTTTGAGGATATTTTAGCAAGCATGAATTAACAATTGAATAGGTAATATTAATACACAAACATTCAACAAATATTTAATATATTTAAATTACAAACATTCCTAAATATTAATTTTACAATCAAGCAATTTCATCATTCCATAATTTAACTTTTAAACTTATTTAAATTTATCATTTAAATTTATGTTTACGGATTGACGTTTTTGTGAATATAAAAACCCTTTAACTTTAGTTTTTGCATATAAAGAATAAACTTGCAGAAAATAATAATTTATTTCAAATACTTGATAAAGTCAGTGCCTAAAATTTGTGTTATGTAATCAAAATAAATTATGTTCCTTATGGGATGCAAATTAATTAATATTTAAAAATTCAATAAAATCATGTAAAATCCATAATGAGCGCTAATAAAAAAAATTAATACATGTAAAAAATATAAAATTAAAATTTACAGCAACGCCTGTTTATTTTGTTTCTAGTTTTATTAAACTATGATTGATTATTATAATAATTAAATTTAAATGTTAATTCTAAATTTGAAAAAATATTTTGATAACTAAAAATTATTATTTTGTTTAAATACATGTACAGATTAATATATTTATGATAATAACTTTTCTTTATTTCAATAGAGCAGCAAAATATGAATTTATAAATCTGACTGCTTTATCCGATGAAGATGCAATATTAATGAAAATCGTGGTTATCAAAAGACAGAACATAAAACTTTTATTTAAAAGTAATATTTTTTCAAAAATCTCAAAGATTCTTCTAATAAAAGCTTCTGGGACATCTAGTGGCCAGCAGTCCACGTACTGTTTTTGTTTTAATTTAATAATAAATGTTTGAAAAAAATAATTTAAATGTCTAACTGTTAAATTTTAATTCAATTTGCAGTCTCATCCATATGCTCATTAATTATATAAATGTACTCACATATGTGTCCTGGGATTGATTTTGTAACTTTTAATTTTTATAGTAGATAGTTTACTGGACACTGCACCGTAACGTAATACCCTGACCGGATTACTTAAGTAACGACGTATTTAATCTTGATTACGCATTTACGTAATATTTATTAAAAAATAAATTTTTGAAAATATTTTCGCGCATTTTTTTTTGAAGAATTATTTTTGATAACATTTTTTAACATAAATTATAAATGAGATTTTTTAATATAATTTTTAGATGTGATTTTTATATATTCAAATGTACGCTCTAGATTAAAATGCCTAGAATCACCTATCGATTAAATTGACTAAAATAGTCACACTATAATCATGGATATTTTTGGCTCTCAGTAAAAAAGTAATGTGTTCCAGTAGGCTACATGACTTTTCATAAGTAAATATAGGCTCTTGATAAAGATGGCTAGAATCGATTAAGAATAACAAAAGTCTTGAAGGATCACACTATAATCAGTGGGTATTAAAGACCCTCGATAAAATAGCTATATAAATAAAAATCAATCAAAGTTTCTTGAGTAAAAATTAAAGTACAGTTGATAAAAGTATCTAGAGTAAATTAAAATGCTTGAAGTAAAGTCTAGTAAAGTAAGAGTCGACAAATTACATAAGAGAATTTTTTTAAAAAATAGGAAGTCAGCAGTTAGGTAGCATAAGTTAAAATTTTAAAGTAAGTTAGAATTTTAAAAAGATGAAATTTTAGCATAACTTTCAAAGAATTTTACTAAAAAAACTTTTGACTATAGTCTGAGATTTTTGTAACACAAATAAGCCCTAGCTGTGAACTAATAATTATATTTTTGAAAAAAGTTTCGATTATTAAATAATCCTCTTCACTTTCTGTAAGTATGGAAGTGCTGATCTTTAGTGCATAAATATTTATTTGCGAGCTGATTTCTTGTAAAATCCGTAGGTTGGTGTGTCTATATCTATTTTGATTCTTAAATTTAGTAGATTGAGGGATCTATTTTTGTCCGGAAAAAAATAGTGAAAAAAAGTGAATGTTATAAAGAACAAGAAGCAGAGGATAGCCAATTGATGTACTGAAGGAGAAAAAACAATAAACTACAATTAAAATTCGAAAAGGTCCTACACAGAAACGGATATCACTAGGTGGACGTCGAAAAAATTAATTCAACTTCAAGATCCGGAAAGAGCTCAATCACACTGGACTTCCAATTAGTATATAACACAAGTATTGGACACTGAGGCAAGCACTGGCAAAAAACACAAAAAAAACATTTGCATAATGGAAAATTGCCAGACACCAAAAAAATATGCTTCAGAAAAACCATTGTATACTGCATCACATTCAATGCATGCAAAGAAATATACATTGGAAGTACGATCAGGAACCTACACCAAAGAATTGAACCTACACCTAGACCCTGCGGAAAAATCCTCGGTATACAGGCATCTCCAACAATGCCAACCGAGGAAAGAAAGAAAAACTATTTTAATCAAAATCTTGGGCTGAGACAATATCCAAAAAATCTTAGATTCAAAGAGGCAATTTTTATCTTAGATCAGCATACATCAATAAACACCAAAGAAGAAATCAGTGAAATAGCCAGTCTGGTTTGTTGTTAACTCTGATACTTTTACTTAAAGATTAAAACAATTTTATAGCAAAAAAGGAAAACTTTCTGAAATGAAAATCAGAGTAGAATTGTATATAGGTATTGAAGTTGTGTATGGAGGGTTGTTTGAGGGCTTTTTTGCTGCGTTATTAAGAAGAAAGCTTTTCAAATACACCTTTCATAAAACTTTAAAAACTCAGGAACTATTTATTAATTTTCTCTGAATTTTCTAAAAAACTTTCTTTAGTTTGAATTTTATTAAGAAATTTGAAGAACAAAAAAATGACATTAGAAACAGTTATTTAACATAAAATATAGGAAAACATTTTAAAATTTTAAAAAAAATTAAATTTTATAAAGATTAAATTAATAAAAGTTAAATTAAACAAATGCAAAAGAGGGGAAAAATTTGGACAAATAGACTTACCTACCTCTTCATCAATAAGCTTCATCATTCAACAAAATGTAAATAAGTTGAATGATTTTTTAAATTCTCCTCAGTTTGTGAAATTGCCAAAGGGTCGGAAGAATGGAAAATTGCCTCCTCTTAAGGATGAAGAGTTTGTGCAAAAAATGTTAAATGGTTTTATTGAGAAGAAGCTTATTGATGAAGAGATAGGTAAGTCTATTTGTCCAATAGGATCGCAGCCAGCAAAACTATATGGGCTACCAAAAATCCATAAAGATGGTGTACTTATGAGACCAGTTTTGTCGATGATTGGTACTGCTCAGTATAAAATAGCAAAGTTTTTAGATGAATTATTAAAACCGTTGATGCGATCAGAGTTTGAATGTAAGGATAGCTTTGAGTTTGTATCTTGTATTGCAAAGCTACAAAAACGAAGTATGAATGATGTTATGGTTTCGTTTGATGTTTGTAGTTTGTTTACGAATGTACCACTGGTTGAGACAATTGACTTATGCTGTGCGTTGTGGGATGAAAATAATTCGGAACATCATATTTCATTTATATTACTATAAATAATATTTAGGAAATCAAGTAAGTAACAATAAATAACATCCAAAAATATGTATTTTTTTTATACATTTCGGAAAAAATCTCCTAATATGCACAAAGTAATTAGTTAAATCACTGTAGTCTTCTTTCACCAGCTCTTTATCCAGTGCGTCCTTCAGAAAATCTAATCTGGATTGGAAATTCACGGAACTGAATCCACCTGCTCTTGATATAGATTTCCGAATATTGAATTTGATTTTACTGAACACACTTTCAATTGGATTCAGAAAAGGACTATATGGTGGTAAATGTTCAATAACATTATATAGAGATATTGCACCACCATGAATTGAAGCATTGTTGTGTATTAAACGATATACAGTTCCATTCAACTTTACAGTTATTTTGTTGATAAAGATCTGGTAGGTATCCTTTTTATAGGATCCGACTTTTAATTTATGATTGACTGGTCCATTGACTTCAATTGCGAGAGCCAAGGACATATTTCGCCCTCGGTTCGTTGGAAGTGTGGCGTATAATCGCTCACCTTTTTTATTTCTTCCAAGTTTCTGGCTTGTCCAAGTATTAAAGCCGCATTCATCAATATATATTAATTCAGAATCCATCCATGCTTCTTCTAAATATCGCGTCGTGTATTCCATTCTTTCAGCAACCGATGGTCTTATTTGCTTGGTCGTTATGAGGTGATTTCAAAGAAAACGGGAAATAGTATTTGTGGAAAAAAAAATTTGGATGAGTTTCCTCAACATTAAATTTTAAAATTTTTCCGCCATTTTTCTTTCTAAAAATATCTTAAAAATGTCTAAATTAATTTATTATAGGGGTTTTTTCAACTTCGGATGGCTACATGTTAAAAGTTAGCATGCCTGTTTTATTATAGGTTGTGTTAATGTGCATTATTTTATTTCTCTATCACTTTTTGTGTCTCTATAGTTTAGGGTTTGTCTCATTGACGATTTTACAAGCAACCTCAAGGTGAGTTGGTGTGTTTATATGCTATAAATTTATTGATTTTTGTTTTATATTATAGGTGATTTATCTCAACTTCGCTTGGTATAAGAACCGACTATACACACTATGTTACAAATAACTGTGTATAAATACTAACAACTGACTATAAATATACATTAGGTTACCAATAACTCGGTACTAACAAATAAATATCAATACTTGGTTACCAAACAACAAATATCTAAATAAAAACACATAAAAAAAGATTTACGATTCTCCACTTTTAGAATTTGGTGTTAACTTCAATTACCATTTATGTTTTCATTTATATTTATACATAATTTTGAAACACATATCAAATTTTTCTTTTCATCACATTTAATTTTCGCGACATTTCCATCTTTTCCAGCTATAACTTCCATCCCTCTTCACATTAACCACTTTCCATACTCTTTTTTGACTAGTAGCAGCACTGTTGACTCTTCTTCAACATCATCTACTACCGATATCCGTTTTGCCCTTCGCTTTTTAATCTACTACTGCTTCTCCCTTTCATTCGTAAATTAGCAAACGATTTTGTTAAGGACAATGTATTCTTTGCTATCCATGCTCTGAACCACTAATGGTTGAGGATTTATCAACACTGGCAGTCTATAATATACAAAAAGCAGTCAATGTTGCATTTACTAATTAGTTTGAAAGTGAGGCAGATGGTAAGGAGCTCGAAAAAGGCTTGGTGAATAATCGTTCAACCAAGTATCTATTGATCAAGCTTTGTAAAAAGTATTTGAACGAAATTAGCGCACTAGATACTCAGAATTCACTGCAAACCTACGAGAATGTGATTTAGAAAGTGGTTGAGTGGTCTAATGAAGGATTCTGTTAGGAATCAAACTAAAAGGAAGTGAATCAGTTTACTATCTTGAAAAGGATCTTAAAGAAATCAAAGAGAAAGTGCAGTAGCTTATGCTATCACATGCTAATCTGTCAATTAGATAGGCAGATAAAAATTGCATTAAGAATTTACAGGACAGTGTAAGAAAAAAGAGATTAGAAAAGATGCAGAAAATACGAATTTACCTGTTTTATGAAAGGCAGAGAGTAAGAAAAATTGAAAGCTGCTTTTAATACGTGTGTAGATAGTGTCGATAGTGATAAAAGGTGAACCGCTTAAGCTAATTGAGAACTTAGGGTTTTAGTCAATAGAGAGGCATTTTAAAGACTCTAGAAGTAAAAATGCTGACAATTAGACAAGATGAGGAAATAACAAATAGTTATCTTTTGAAACTATGCCTTCAGACATTATCATACTCACTGATTTACAAATGGAAAAATGATTTCAAAGAGTATTAAAAACCTGAGAAGTTGGTCAATATAAGAAACTTTGTATGGTATATATTATATACTTTAAATTTATTAATAATGACAAAAAACATCCTTATTTTTTAAATAATATAATGTTATAACATTAAAACGGCTGAGAGTTAAACTGTTGAAATAAGAAAATGACGTTTTTTTCACCTTATTAAAATAAATATTATTGTTTCAAATTGTCATCATCTAGATTCTTGTATATTAAAATAAAATTTGAAATTTTTTTTCAAAAAATGATGAAAATGTAAATGTACAATAAACAAAAATTCAGTGTACAAAATGGTTAAACATTCTGTGTTAGATAAAAAACTAAATAAAAACTTCTAAAATTAAAAACAATAAAAATCTACTCTTCATATATTATTTAAATATAAACTTCTTTCGACAAGAATCATTCGCGGTATCTGATTGATTTTCTTCTGACAAGATATGGAATTTCATGGAATTTCTACTATTTTATTATTTTCTAAACTTAGCTTCTTTCGTTTTGTTTCTGCACTGATAATTGAAGTATAAATAGAAATTTTCATTTCGTGTTTGAGTCTCAAAATCATTTTAGCTGTCTTACATTTCTTCTGATTATTTGCGATAACACTTTTCATTCTGTCTTGAACACAACTTTGTTTCCTTTCTTAAACAAAACTTTATTCTCTATTTTCAATAAATTTTGAAATTTAAAAATTTTGGTTTTATTTTCAATTCAAACAATGAATGTCTTTTAAAATTATGTTTATTTTACTTCTTATAATTCTATTGAATTAATTAAAACAATCAATCAGTACATTATTTTTGCAAATTTCTTTAAAATATATTTTGAATACTTTATTTAGGTATAATTTAATCATGTTTTTATATGTATATATATATTGATTATATTTAAAAATATTTTTAAAAAATTATTTATTATATCAACATTAAAGACAAAATAAAAATTTATTTTATATTTTTTATCAATGTCTTTTTTAAGATAAGACTCAAAAACTGAAAGAAAATCAGGATTTTCGTTGTCATGGATTTAACTGTTGAAGTTGTGAAACAAATGACACTCACATGATTGCTTACAAGTTAAATACATCACTAATTACTTCCTCTTAATTTAACCTGAAATAAATTTGTTGACAAAGCCAAAGAATAATCTCATAATATAAATAATTTATTATGTTCAATGAAATATCATTCATATTTCTTATATTATAGGTTTTCATGGATAAATATTTGTTTATCATATGATAAATTGTTGTTTTAGTTTTCTTCGAACAAGCCGTCGAAAGCTGCTGCATTCTGAGAAATGTATTTTGAGTTCATTTACTTGAAATTGTTAAACTAAGTCTGTTGCAATTTTATTTTTTTATTTTGCTAAGATGGGTATCCCTTCATAATATGGGATATCACACTTTAATCACCTATGCGGATATACAATCCATCCCTTTAATTGAAAAATTTGCGGTCTTCAGTGATAGGTTACGCTGTAATTGCTCTAGGACAAATAGCATCTAACAACTTTTGTCGCTTCTTGGCTAGAGTAATCGTTTTCTGACGACTTTACGATTCAAACTGGAAATCACGTTCTCATAATAATATCTGGACATACCAATATTTGTTTTACAGGAAAATGCGTCTATCATTGCTTACTCAAAGGTATATGTAGAATTAATTATTTTATAACGTCTGAAAAAATCTTCTTATGAATAAAATATAATCATTAACCCGCAAACGATGGAAATAAAAATCAACGATTTTGTTCATTTTGGACAAAAATGTCCAAGTACACAAAAATGACAGAATACCAAGAAATAAAGCTATAATTTATGAGCAATTCTTACAAATGTTGTGTAAATGTTCTTTGCATATAAATCTGTTACATTTAACACATGTGACAGTGCACCGTTTTCGATCAAAACAGATGTAGCAGTCACCACGCTTACATGGAGTCAACGATAGAGAGTCGGCGGCAGCAGTTCTTCTTCTGTCTTCTACATACGCACTTATTAAACTGTTACCATGTTCAATCAGGAATAGCCTTCGTCTATGTGATTTGTTCGCATTCCATTGAGGCTCCACAAGATAGTGCAAGGCAAATGCATTGAATGCTGAGATGTCTAATATATTACAAAAGAATGCCACATGCCATCTTCGACATTTAAACTTTGTAGTATATGTTGCAACTCTTTCGTCCATTGCGTCAACTTCACGTTTTGTAGCATTATAAAAGAGAAGTACGTCCGGTTTATGCTTTGAACCGACATATCCAGTTATTTTGTTATGGGAAGTAGATAAGATATTGACAACTTTGTACTTTTTAGCAACATAACTAACCAACAAAGCTTTATCTCTACGATCTGCTGTACTTGTTGTTATCAATTCAATAGTTCAAACCCTCTACCCTACTAGTATAAATGTTGTATTCTAACACGACACTCACACACTTATAATGAGAGTATGACAAAGTGCAGACAAACGCATGAACAAATCCAGGTGAGAAAGATCGTGAGAGAATATTATTATGTGAGACATTCATTGGTTCCAATATCAATTGTCAACTGTAAGTGTCACGTGAATTATTACTTGATACCTGAAATGAGGTATTCTAAGTGCGTCTGTATGTGGGGGATGAGTAGAGAGAGACAGACAGAGTACCAATGTCATGAGTGTAAAATGGTATAGTCTGCCTACATCACAAAATAGACGAGAGCGAATAAGCTAACTAATATGAATGCAGAACTGTTTTGAAGATGTTGGTGAGACGGATACTACATTAAATTTCTCTTGTGTGTAGGCTAAAGCAACTTATGGTCAGCGAGTGGTTAAGGGAAGACCATGCTTACCAAAGCAGAGATGGAGAGATATGTAATCAACAGACTCTATTGTAAGAACTCCATCCGCCATCATGTGATAAACATATCATATTGTCAGCCAGTCACAATAATTGTTTAAAAAAGTCTGATCAGCTTCATTTTAACGCCAGTATTTGTTAAAATGAGTTAACGCCTATGCCAGAAAATATGACATGAATTGTCAACTGAAAAAGCTAAAAACTAATACACAATGAATTTTGGACAAAAATGTCCAAATTGACAAAGTCATAGATTCACAAAGCAGGGTGTTTTTCAGTTTCCAAGAAAACGTCACTAAAAAAACAAAATGGATATTTTTGTCCAAAAAATCGTTTGCGAGTTAAGTATATCATTTTAATTATTATAACTTCTCCCTTCATGCATCCATCTTGCTATATGAGTCCTGTTTTATTTCCTCAAATAAATAGTTTATAACACACACACAAACATATATATATATATATATATAAAACTCTAAATATGTTTATTTGTCACCTTATATAATTTTATGTATATATTTCAATTAGAAGTCTATTGACAGTTTATCAATAGTTTATTTATGTCATATTTAATATCGAAAAATATGTATAAATAAAAAATAATCACGTCTTTGAACGTTTTAAAAATGAATATTACAATCAACATGAGAGTTTAACAAACTGATAGCTATGATTCTAAAAAATATTGTAAATGTTTGCTGAATCTTGGTAATGGTATAGAAAAAACTACAAAAGTGGAAAAATCAAACTTTGTGATAAATTCGGAAATAGTTCTCAAAATTTAAATGACATGATTAATTTTTGTATTAAAATGTCGATGTTAATGTTTTCGATTGAAAACGATTTCAAGAACGTGCAATTGTGGCCCCGCTGAGCGTTAAAGTTTAAGAAATTAATTATTCTATACAAGAAAAGATTTGAACCAATTCTCAAAATATTTTGTCAATAGACAACTCCAGTTGAATATCCGTTACACAAATCGGTGTTAAAAGTCGGAACTCCTGTCATGTTGTTGAGAAATTTAAATCCACCAAAAGTATGCTATATATATATATATATATATATTCCGTGTTAAATTAAGCTGTAACAAATTTAAAAAAAAAATTATATTGTAGCCCTAACACCGAAATTAAGCCCTAGCAATTTTATTTTTTGATATATATTAAATAAAATTAAAAACATAGTTATACTAATATTAATAACTATTTGATAAAATTAAATAAATTTTTTTTAAAAATTAATCCATACAAAATGTCAGGAACTTGAAAAAGCTCTATTCAGTTGAATATAAAATAAATATTGTAGAAGAATCAAGCGAAAAATGTTTAACCAGATTTTGTAATGGCAAGAATCTTGATTTGAGGATGGTTCGACGATGGAGAGAAGAATATGACAATCTCATTCAACAAAGAAATGCTGGAAATTTAAAAGTCCGGTGTGTTGGTGCAGGAAGAAAAACGTTATATAATGAATTGGAAAATATGATTTTCGAATGGATTTTTCAACAACGAGCTGAAGCTTTTGTTGTTCGAAGAATGGATGTTCTAAAACTTGCAATTCAGTTAGCACCACAGTTAAATATCTCTTTAGATAAGTTCAAAGCTTCAAAACACTGGATTGATGGATTTATATATAAATATATATCAACGTCCTACTGACTATTCAATCATGAAAACTCTGAAAAATAAGTTAAATTTATAATTATTGCTTAAAGTTCTTTTAACAGTTAACATATTTATTTAAAATATTTTTTACAATAATTTAATAAACATAAAATTCAAGTACAACAAGGCTGACCATTTATCGAGTATAATATTTTACTTTATATTCACTACTAATAGTTATTTTTCATTAAATTATAAATAAAACATAAGTTAAATGCAACCTGTGTCAAATATTTATAAATTTTATGGTTGTTGCAAATACCTTTTCTTATTAGGTCGTGTAAAAAGTTCCCGGGCAGCAGCAGCAAGTGAATTTACAAAGCACTTTGCATACATGGAAGTTATAAGTTATTAAACTCTTTTTACACGACTTAGTATATTACACTTTGACGAATAAAACGGTTGGTTAATCATGTTTGCTTTCATTGTCATTCTATATGTTGAAATTGTAATCCAAAACTGCCTGGGAACTTTTTACACAACCTAGTATTATAAAGGTAAATATTATGTGAAAACATACACATCATTATTTGCTTACAATTTATGAACAATACAAAACTTTGTTAGTCTTTTTCGACAATTGAACTAATAATAATCTCACTATTTACTAGTAAATGAAGTTAAAAGGATATTTATGTTTTTAATAATATCCATTTACTAATATTTTACTAAAAATTTTTTTATAAGTCAAGAATAAATGCTCCCTAAGAGTGGTGATACATTTTCTAATAGCAATAATTTTAAATATAAAAAGGCATTGACAATAATTATTTTGTAAATGTTTAAACAAAATCATTTTCTCAATCAAGAAATATGCTATAATTAATTAATGTATATTTCAAATTGCTTCAATCATAAAACAATTAGAACTATTTTTCTCTTTGTTTAAGTGTGTAATTTGCAAAAATAATTAAAGTAATTAAAAAAATGTTTAAATTATAGAAAAATAAAGCGATTATTAATAATATTTTTCTGAGGTAAACATATCAAGTTTTGAAATAATGTTGATTTTTGGATAGAAAATAAAATAAACAATGTAAATTGAGCAAAATAAAATTTATTTCAAAAAAAGTATGATTCCGATGTGTAAACTTGATGTCAAAGTATATATAATATTGTTTGTGAGACTCCCTATTCAAATAATGAATTCCTCTTTATTACCACCATACCTCTTTTTGTTTAAAGTAGTAGCTTTCATCATTATCATGGGAAGTCTGCATTAAAATTATCAATATTATATATTATAGTGAAACATTATTTATTCCTACACCATTTACTAATATATTTTAAGAAAGACACGTCTTTTAAGGATTAGGAGTACCGACTTAAAACTGAAAATTTTGTATCGTTTTTGAGTAATTTATTTTTCATCCTTGGACATATATAACTTTAGCATATTTTAATTCTTTTCAAATTATTATAATCGTACAAGACGTAGGTTGTTAGCACCTAAATTCCCTCCATTTATCGCGCAATTTACCTTTCCATCCAAGAAAATTCATTTTAAAAAGTTAGTTCGTTTTAAAGTTTTCAGCGGGAAAATTTGCTCACTATAATTAATACTCAATTTGAATTTCTGACTATCGTCAGGACATGTTTAATCACATTGTACTTTAACACTAAAAGAAAATGAAAATATTTATTTTCAACTGCAAAAATCTGCACTTTTTGACTTACCACAATATAGTGAAAATGATGAACAGCTCTGTTGTGGATAGTTTTCAGGAAACCTTTATGAAAATATTGTTGGGCCACAATTCAAAAGGGAAAATTACTTTAAAAGGTCAGTTTCACGCAAGAAAACCGAGCACCAAGCTTACTTAACTCTGAGGTACCACATCAATTATAAATCTTAAATTCTCAGAAAAACAAAATACAGTAGACTCCCAATTATCCGGATTATTGGTAAGGAGAGGCGGCACGGATAATTAAAAAACACTGTTAATCCGAACGATAGTTATTTGTAAAATCACTTGAAAAAAGCTTTGACGAAAATAAATACCTTAAATAAATCTGATTCATAGTCAAATTTTGTAGAAAATATTATGCCACTTATAAAGAAATCAGAGGTGAAAAACAAAAAAAGTCCTTATAAGATAGTTATTTATTTTTAAAATACGACATATTACACTTAATAAATCAAACAATTATTTTAACATGTTTAATACTCATTATTTATTAAGGAAACCGGTGATTTTGGTCTGCTTGTGAGAATCGTTTAATGATTTACTAATATCAGTTTGAATGTTTTGAAGAGCTATTATATCGTTATATTAGAAATCACATTGGTCAATGACATGTAAATTTACTATTAGCTAACATATTTCAAATATAAGTATAAAACGGTGATTCATCGGTAGCACCATAAATTAATATAGCAGATAAGTGCATAACAAAATAAGCCCTTGCTGTGAAGTAATAATTATAGTGCTGAACAAAGTTTCGATTATTGAATAACCCCTTTTATTTTTCGTTTTCTAAATCATCAAAAGTTTCATTTTATAGTTTTAAACTCCTCTAACTTCCTTTTTTTGTTAAATTTTATCGCGAAACGTTTGAGTATCAACTCTATATTTTTTAGAAACCTTTGCTTCAGATTCATCTTTTTCAATTAATGTAAGTCTTGGTTTTATAGTAAATACAACTTTCTTGCATTGATTAGGTATTTTAAAGGGTAATTATCTGAATATTTAAAAAAACCATCTTATTTTTATTTGTCAAAAATAGTATAAAACAAAATTTTAAATTGTAATACAACATGTAACTTAACGAAACTTTGCACAGATGTACCAAAATCACTATTGTTTTCTCCTCCAAAAAGAAAATTCCCTATTTACTTAAATCTGTATAACTCAATTGACGTATAATAGAAGATTATGAACATTTGATGAGTGTGAAAAGATGTGGAAGTGTGTAAGCGATTTTAGCTAAAACCAGACGAACTGACTAAAGCACTACCACCATCCACTTCAAACATCTAAATACAGGTACGTACACCTATAGGCATAAATAAATTTCAGAAAATAATAAAATGGAAGCTGATAAAATTTAATGAATATAAAAAATGATAACAAGATCAAATTTTGTTTAATCGCATCAATGAAGAACTTTAATATCTATTTAGGAAATAGACGAAATTAGTAAATTGAAATTAGAACCACAAATAGTAAACAAGAAAATAAATGAACCAACATATGTATATACTTATGTTTTTTCACAGATTTTTAATCATATGTAACTGTAAAAAGTTTTATTTTTAGGGCTTGCTTTATTTGAAATAATAATAAATCTCCGATGAACCATGCATTCAGACCATTAACACTAGCAAGTGTTTTATTTGAACATGAAAATTCACGAATCATTATATTTTTAATTTTAAATGATCACGTTGAACTCGAAAATCAATGATTAAATAAGAAGTTGTACCAAAAAATCTTTCTTAAAATGAAAAATTTTCAAAGTACTTATGGTAAACGAGGCGGCTATCTGGTTTGTTTTATATATCAATGGAAAAAACCAACACTCAAAAAGTACACGTTTCAACTGATATCACAACAGATTGAAACGCATTTTAAAAAGACCCACTCAATTTCATGACGAGAGTTCGAAAAAAGTAACAGGGTTAAATTTGCCCTCTCCTAGAAAGTCTCACAGTAGCACATGTGTGATCTACAGCTTTTTAATTCCATGTGTCAACACAAGAGATGCTTGTGATATTAATTGACGTTGAATGAAAAATCGGTGTTTAATAAAGCAAAAAAATACCATTTCAATACCAATACAAATATTTATTTTTATCTAATAATATTAGAGAATATATGTGAAACCGTCATTAGCAGTATAAGAGTCATTAGTAACCAAACCACTTTATAGTGGTGTAAAGAATGCCATTGACAACTCCACCGCGTTCCATAGGTTTCCAACCCCTGATGTGGATTATTAAATTTTGAAAGGTTCTTCGTTAAAATGTTATTTTCTAAAAAATTATATGTTAAATAATTTTAAGAATTTCATCTTTTAAAGATAAAAAATTCTACCTATATATTGATTGAGTGAAAATGTGTTTAATTTTTTTAAACTAAATGAAAATTTCAAAATTGCGATTACATGACCATTTCATTAAAACAAGGATAAATTTTCGTTCCTACCGGAATAAACAATTCTTGTAAATGTTAAAATGAATGAGGTAATCGGCGTTTAAAAAAAATTTGTATATTAAGTCAACTATTAAAATAAAGTAAGAGGGGTCTTCGAAAATCAAGGATTTTACTATTAATTAAAAATTAAGTTACTTAAAATTAATTGAACCTTAACGTCTTCTCTAAATTTAATTTACAAAAAAAGATGAAATATACCTTTTCAGAAGATAAAAATTATAATATTTATATAAATAACATTTTAAATTAGTTAAAAGTATTTGAATATTTTTTAAATGTTTATTTATTACAAAATTAAATTAATATAAAAAAATAATTTGTTTAAATTAAAAGTTTATTCATAATATTTTCAGTTGGTTTTGTGTACCTGAAGATGACAGTTATACTGTCGAAATATATCGTACGAAGAGTTTTTTATTGGCGTTATCTTTTAATTAAATCGTTGCCAATTTATATAATTAATATATATATATATATATTATGGATGGGGTTAAGAGAAAAAAAGGCAAGCCACATATCCCACGGGCATTACACTAGATACGATTTCACTAAAATGTGACCTTTACATTGACAGTAAAACAATAGTGGTAAACAGTTGACTCTTATGTTTTTAATAACAGCATAAATATTACTATTTTCAGTGAGAGTCCAAAATCCAATTATTTATAATATCTGTGATGGTATAATGTTTTTTTGCGGTAGCCCAAAAAATTAAAATCACATAAAAATTAAACAAATTAAAAATCTTTTAAGCTCTTTACACTACTTATTAAATTTTTATTAAATAGTAACAAAAAGTTTTGCATTAGTGTGTAATTTAATATAATTTGAAAATGGTTGAAATATTATGAAAAATTATTTATAATAGTATTTAACAAATTAGTTTTAAAATTTATTATTATTTTTATTATTGAAATAAATATTTTCAATTGCCGATTGATATTCTAAGATAAATATGATCAACTATTTAATTCTAGAAAATTAGGCTTTTAGATTGATAATCTTTTGACAAGTATATCAGTTTAGCAATCTTATTTATATTAAAAATTAATTCATTTTTTAGAAAGCGTTGAGAAATTAAGATTTACTGTATTTTCTCCCTTAAAACCAAGATTTATATTTGTGGGACCCCAAAAATGACTAATGTAAATTAATGTAAATTAGCTAAATAATTTAAACAAACGCGGTGTAAAAATATTATTTATCATGTTTAAATATAATTAATACTTTAATTAATATATAATTAATTAATTAATCAAATAATATTGTATTATAACGAATATACATAACATGGGGAATGAATATAAAATAAGGTATCATATACAGTTTTAATATCATAAAAGTGTTATTTAATATCCAAATTCTAATGATAACCAAAAGAGTATAGGACAAACGTTAACACCATAGAGTATAGGATTAAAAATAACTGAATTTATGTTATTCATAGAAAAATAGCCTGATTTGCACAGAGCTAGTTATACAACTTAATCTAAGGCTTTGCTAAGGTTCTCAAAACAGTCTGATATAAGAACTATATTTTCAGCATAGGCAAATATGCTGATGTTAAAACCATGAAAATAAAAAGGAAAATTTTTAAGGATATTACGTAGAATAAAATCAATGGACAGACAAAAAAGGGTCATCGATAATGGGCAATCTTGCTTCACGCCTTTAACAATGGGAACTTAGTCAGAGAGAACGCCATCACAGTCAAAAAAGGTTTTTACATTGCAATATAATTCTTTAATAATGAAAATTGTGAGGGAGGGAACCAAAGGCGTCAGAGATATCCACCCAAATAATGTGAAATTCTGATTTATGTCTAACAGAGTAGTTCATAATAAAGTGGATTGTGGCGTTGAGTTCAGAACATCAATCAGTAACACCAATAGCTTTTTGGTTTTCAGAAATAAAGGACTCATGTTTAATCCATGTAAGGAGTCTATTATTGAGGAAGGTAGAAAAAACTCTGTATGAAGTATCCATGTTAGCTAAGGGTCGCCAGGAGTATGCTTCATGGCTAAATTCAAGTTTACCTGGTTTAAGGATAAGAACAGTACGATAAATTTTCCATTTTGTCGGGTATACCTAATTTCTTAAAATGTTATTAATAATAGATAAAATGAACGAGTTATCAGGAGAAATTATTTTCCAATCATCAATTTTTATTTTATCCATTCAGGTGCAGAGAGTTCAAAATGTTTGATAACGTAGTTTACGTTCTCAATGACAGATCGATTATCAGAGTCTTTATCAACATAGGAGAGGTAGTCAAATGATAAAGTGTTAGAAGCAGGAATATCAAAATTCGCAAAAGTACTTATAAAATTAGGCATTGTGGGTTTGTTTGGGATTAGTGCAGGATTTAGTATGAGTAGAATTTATCTGTGTTTGGAGAGCCAAAATAGAAATCTACGACATGGTTATTGAATATTGAAAAGGTGAAGAACACATAAACGCTGATGCGATGTCCAGATTGCCTCTATGCAAAAAATGCTTACGTAAACATAAAGAACGGATGAAATTTCGAAACGTCAAAGTATATGATGAACTAAAAGATGAAAATGTGACTGAAAATAACGATCTAGAATAAGAAAAGGTAGTAATCAAAATTATGCAACAGCCAGATCTGAGAAAGGGCAGAAATGAAAAAGAGAATGGAAAAGGTAGTAGAGAATTACAACAAATATGGGCTCAGAGGAACAAATTAAACATAACGTGTGATCAACTTTGTATTCAGGAAGATAACAAATACAGATTGATACTAACAAAATCAAAGAGGAAAAAATTGATAAGACAATTCCACAGTTTTTTAGGACATCCGGAAATTGAAAAAACGTCTCGAATAATAATGGAGTTTGATGTATCGAAAGTAATAGGAAACTGCCAAAAATGTACACACAATAAAAACTGAAACGGTAGAATTTCAAAGTATAATTTGAGAAAAAACCTTTTAGAGAAAAGTAATAGGCATAACAGGAATGTTCAAGACAACACAGAAAGGATATAAATATATGTTTGGTATAATCCACTATTTTTAAAATACATATAAGAAGATAAGAAGAGCAAAGATTGGAGTGCCGTATTACAGGTAATAGAGTTCAGATTAAGAACTACAATTTAAAAATAAACAAACTATTCACCATATGAATAGTATTTGGGAATCTAGCTCTTGAACCCATAAGTATAACAGGGTAATCATAACTATATGGCTCACGTTTTACTGGTAACCGCCCGTTATTCCAATTTTAATATTATACATTAACGGTGTCAATGAACGAAAGTATATTCAGTTCATGGGAATTATTTGCATTTCTAAAGCAATGTTTCCATTTTTAAAGTGCGAAAGCACCCAAATGCTAAAGATACTGACTTTAGTCGGAAATTCAAAAACTAATTTCCCGCCAAAATAACCTTTCGAATTCACTTAGAAATCATTCTGTTGTACCAACCCATTTTGTAAAATATATCTAGGGGGAAAGAAAGTTAGTTAGAATTATTGCATTATAATACTATAAATTTTAATTGTTAATTTATTTCTGATTTTGAAAAAATTTAAATAATTAATAAAATATTACATTTATTTATTATTCTGGTTTGACTCCAAACTGACATCCAGCAGTTATAATAAATTTTAACTTTTCTAATCCAAAATAATTCTTATTCTGACTGATGGAAACCCAGCAGTTTTGTCTAGATTTTGATTTTTTCTTCAACATCATTTTCGTTATGAAGAAAACTTTCTTTAAACCGAGAAATAAATTAATTTAATTAGTTCAAATATTCATGTTAATTATTTATTTTCAATTATAAATTAATAATTAATTTATTCAATTTTCTTCTGAAGAAAATATTTATTTTTAGTATTTAATCTAATAAATTAGTTCTGGTGGTTTGTTTTAAACAATTAGGTACTCAGTAATTATCAAATCAAATTTTTCTCAAATGTAAAATCAAAAATAATTTTTAAACCTCTAAAATCTCAAATAGTTTCCATTTTTGCCTAGTGAAAAACTGTAACAATAAATCACCCGCCAGTCTTTAGAGATACTTAATACATCAAAATTATTTTAATTGTATTTCTTTTGTTTGATTTATTAGTTGAAAGTCGTCATCATGATATATTGTAAAATTTATGCGCCTATTAATTAATATCCCATGAAACTCTTAGTAATGTTTATAATGAAATTCCTTTATTTACTTTTGTTCCAAATTAATAATTTAAGAAGTCACAGAAAATGATTGTCAACTAATGCTAATAATAATAATAGGAATAATATGAATATGAATAACAATAATAAAAACTTTAAAATACCTTTTGATAGATGAATCATTTAAAATATCATTTAAAATTTAATAACTATTTAAGCCGATTTCCATTGTTTATTCTTAAGACGATTCGTAACTCAAAATCTTTTTCATCACGGAGTAACTTATTTTAAAAGTTCAATTTTGAATTTAATCAAAAATTTACGAGATCAAACTATTATTTATTTCTTAGCTCGACAAACTTTCCCCTAGTATTAAACAAATTTTAATTGAATCCTTCCAAGAGCAACAAAGTCGCTTTATATTCATTGACTTGAAACCACAATGTACTGATGATTTACGTATTAGAACAGATATTTTAAAATAAAATGGTGTTACGATTTATAAATAAAATTGTAAACAAATTTAATTAATCATATCATATAAAAGGTTGTTGTCAAAAAGTACAATTATTACAAACGAATGTGGATTGTTGAAGGAATATTTTTTAACACTACGATTAAGTAAAGTATTCAATGAAGAAAAGAATATTTCTTGTCTTTATCGTGAAAATCCAGATTGTGTATATAAACTTTGCTTATAGGCCGTAATAAGGAATGTAAATTTTCATAAAATAAAATAGTTATGAGTTTTAAATAAGTTCTCAATTAATATTAAGTTCATAAAATCTTTTATGAGGACTATTAACAATTAAATGTTTTTACATTTGAGCCTATTTTGCTTGTATTTAAATTCACAAAATCTTTCAGGCTGCAGTTTTAGAATATTTAGGTGCTGAAGTTCTAGAATATAGAGACAAGTTTATTTCGATCACAAACATACACATTGTTAAATGCTATTTTATAGATAGCTATATTACCGCAACGTAATATGTTCCGCTGAAAACTTAGTTAAAACTGTTGCAAAACAGACTCAAGGTTCAACCCTATTATGCAACAGTGTCAAAGTAAACACAAAATATTGCACATAAAGAACAGTATAAGTCGCCTATCGTTATATTTCAGTTTAATAGTCTATTTTTTCGTTTAATAAACAAATTGTTGGTCTAGAACTGAATCTTTTAATTTACTTTTGCTTAAGTGCGACGTAAATAGATAATATGTAAACGGCACAAAGTTCTTTTTAAAATTCATTATCATACAGCAAGTAAAACAAATTAATGTAAAATACTTTATGTCTATCATAAAGTTATTTTAAATAATAAATGTTTTGTTCTACATTTTGGTTTTTAATTTCTGTTGTTAAACAACGACCATGCATAAAATTTATTTTATATTCTGACTTACTTATGATCAGATCAAGAAGTCATCGCGATAACTCAAACATAATTGAGCCAGCGTTCTTATATACATTTTAACATTTATTAAATATAAATTATTATAATCATATAAATTAATTATTATATAACGAACATTTTAGTCATAATTTATATTATTAATGAAATAAAAATTTAATTAAATTGCGAAGCTTCTAAATTAATGCAATTAATAAATTTTAAAATGTTGTTGTTAAGTTTATAAGCAAACCGACTAATTTAAACATTGGACAAATATCGTATTTTTTAAAGAAAACGTGATATCAATTGTTGATAAGGGTTATTTTGTTAAAATAATTACTAAAAATGCTATTTTTAAAATGAAAATTTAATGAGTAAAGTAAATTAAAATGAATTTTTATGAGTGAACAGAAATTTCTTATTGTACCTTTACTGCATTTTTGACAATTCTCATAATTTCAATAATGACTCTTTTGAGATTTTGTTTTAATTTCTGATATAATACAGAGATAATATCACAAAAACTGTTAAAGACTTTATTTAGATTTATAGTAATTATCATTTTATAAAACAAAACTCATTGCACGATAAAAATAAACTTTATTTCGAAAAATAATATTAAACTTAAAATGTTATTTGTTTGAAAAAAATATACATAGCTCAGGAATAAATGCAATATTGAAGTAAAGATTTACTGTTGTAAAAAAGAAATAAAAAACAGCATTCATGGTTTCACTGAACGTAAACAAAGATTGGATTATTTTTACTTGAAAATAATGGCACCCAAAAGTATAACTTTTATTTACCTTTTCTGATCAGTTTTTAATGTGCACATAATAAAATAATTAAATGAAAATTCAAACAAGATGACGTGATGTTAAAAAAACATTTGTTCATAAATTCATTATTATTAGTAATTTAAGAATAAAAAACCTTCTGTGACTTTTTGTTTTTCCCCTCTGATTTCTTTATAAGTGACATAATATTAGGTTATTGAGTAAAAAATATTTTTGTTTTTCTGTGGTGCGCACATTAGTTTAATATTTTATTGAATTACTAGCAAGTAAAACTGAAAAATCTTTACTCAAAATGAGGATTGAGTAAAGTTGAGAGATCTTCGCAAGTTTGAATATGCAAGAAAAGCGGAAGAAATTTTGAAAAAATATTTTAAAATTAACATTTTGTGTCACCTGTTTATTGTTGTTATATTAATTAGAAAATAAAAGTTTTAAATAAATTATTTTTTTTGTAAATTTATTTTTTTAAATTTATTATTTTTTTAAATACCTCTGATTAAACAATTATTAATTATATTTTATTAATTATTACACATACGATTCTCATCACCACAATATATTTAAGAAGTATTAACACCATCATTGACTGTTTGACTTGTAGGTTCATCAAAGTCTTGACTACTAAGTTCATCTTCTTGACTAACTATAGACTCATCATGTTTCAGCAATAATGCCAAAATTTAAAAAATAATTAAATATTAATCATTACGTTTTGCGATTATAATTTTAATTAAAATATATATTACTATTATTTTGTTTATATGCATTTGTTAATTAACATGAAATGTGTGCTCATAATGCATATGTCGTTGTTAATGTACCTTTTAACTAGCACATGATGTTTTATCCATTCCTGATTCTTTTTCTCACAGTATTAAATACGTAACGCGCTCAATGTTTTAACCTTCTTAGACAAAGAATCATTGATAAACTGCAAACAGTTAATGAATTTAATTGTTAGTTCATCTATTCTGACTATCAACGATAAAAACTTTTCGGTTATTGTTGGTAACACATCCAATTTCCTTGTTTTGAAAAAGCTGAGCCCGTATTTCAAAATATGATGTAAGTCATAACGCTTCAAGATATTATTAAAATTTTCTAGCTATGTTACAGTTATTACACGCCGCTCCTAGATATTGACCAATATTTTGTAGTTTTTATTACACGAACAACAAATTGTATTTCCATCGGATGTTAGCTGTTTTGCTTGTTTGCTCCACTTTGATCTGGAAATTATAATTACAGCCGCCATTATTGGCAACTGAATTTGATGATGCCTTTCATCATCAGGTAACAAAGATTAAAAATCTGCGTATGTGAGACAAGGTTATTGCTTTGCTCGTATTGGTAAAGTTAACATTTTATTTCCAGATATCGTATTAAAGTAGTACCGAACATATTTTTGCTGCATAAAGCTTTATGTCTCTGGTAAGTTTCATCGCTTCAGAGTTCATTGAGAGAGATTTCAGAACATGTGCATTGTATTTGGACATTTTCAAATTCTGATAGATGTCCGTTCATCAACCATTGCAAATTAACTTCAGCGATATGATGAAAGTTTTCACCTTCTTCCAGTAATGATAATTAAATTGGCGTAATATCCAGTACTTTTGTACAACAAATAATATTTTTATATCTGAATTACTGCTGTGAATAAGTGATTAAAATTAATAATAAATCTGAATTAATTTTAAACGTTTGTGTTAGATAATTTTATAAATTATTTCAATCATATAAAAATAATTTTTTATTTCATCTCTTTATTGAATAAATCTACCATTTCTTATTACTTACAATTAATAATCAATTCTCGATTCAACGAATAAAACTTTGACAATAATGACCAAAATTTTAATCAACCTTTAAGTGTTACAAAAATAGAAAGTAAAATAAAACATTGGTCTTTGAACGTAGAGTGAGATAAACCCTACACAATAGAAAATTGAAAAGTGGTAGAAAAATAAAATAATTGACACATAAACATAGTAAAAAATACATGCAAACTTAATTTTATAGTTTGAGGATTCTGCTCCGAATTTTTGTGTAAATGAAGATCTATCTTCGTAAAATTTATTTTAAAACTAAAAGTAATTTAATATTTGATTTTTGCATTTTAGAATCTTTTTCATATGTGACTCGACGTAGAAATTTTAAACTACCCCTTTTTAGACTAAAAGGAACAGAAAACCTTTGACTTCTTGAAGTTGTGATATTATCTTTGTTTCTTTGCAAACTGTACTGTCAAATAGTATCGAATGTTTCAATGTGCACATTTTGCTACTTTTACACATAATTTTGCTTGTTAACCACTTGCGCGATATTGACGTGCCAGGCATGCCTTGATGAGTTTTTTCAAAACCGCAAGTGACGTGTAGACCACGTCGGTAGCATTTGTCGCAAAAACAAAAACGACGTGTGTGCAACGTCGGCTGACAGACGTAACGTCATTATTCGATGCCTTACGATACTTTACATATATAGTAGAGCGCGGTCCAGCTACCGAAAATTAAATCATAGCGCAAGTGGTTAATTTCCTTATAGTACACTTGAAATAAATAGTTAAATGACAAGCGTTTACTGTTTGATAATTGATTAGTTTTTATGTATTATTTAATGTCCTCATTTCTTTTTATTGTCTTTTCTGATTGAAAAATCTGAATTCTAAATATACTTAACCCTTTTATTTTCAAAATGTCATTAAAAATTTCAGATTTTCCTATAAATATTTCATAGTGTTATACAGTCTCTATGTTTTATTGTTTCTCAATTTAAAAATTTTAATTTAAAAAGAAAGCTTTTCCTAATAAATATATAATTTTTATAAATTAAAAAGAATTAACAATGATGACTAGTAAATGCTTTCTCATTTATTTGCTCAAAGAAAATGTCGGTTGATTTAATTTGTTTTCCATTAAAATGTGTGAAAAACGTTTTACTAATCTTTTAAGTAAAGTTTGATCTATATCTTTTTACCCTTATAACATTTTTCAATATTTTTCAATAATTTATCAATAATTATTTAAAATTTAAAATTTTTTGCCTTTGATAATTTTCTTCAATCGTTTGCCATTTTTAATTTCATAAATATAATTTATAAATACATTTTTTTCAAAATAATTGACTTCTTCAGATTATTAAGAGTTTAAATAATATATTTATTTAAACAAAAAAAGAAATTTTGTAAAAATTAATACTTTAAATAAACGAAAATCCAATTTATATAATATATTTCAAGGAAATGATTCTCATCTTCAATATGCCAAACTAATAGTTGTCAATTCCTGTATACGGAAACCAATAATGATACAATAATAATGTTACAATATTAACCAATAATAACACATAACAAGTAAAAGTGGTTTGAAAACAGATGAAAATAAAATCCAAGCAATTAAACAATTTGAGAGACCTAAGTGTATAAACTAATTAAAGAGTTTTATAGGACTAATTAACTATTATAAGAAATTCATAAAAAATTACACAAATAATTCCAAAAATTTAGAAAAATTATGTGGAAGCAAAAAAAAGAAACTAATTTGGACAGAGGACTGAAGAAAGCATTTATCAAACTTAAAGATACCGATGCTAGGTTTAACCGTATTGGCGCGGTTTTATCTCAAATTGACGATTATGGAAGAGAAAATGTATTACACGCTGTCTAAACACGAAGTTGGTTATTCATAATGAAACATATTTTCGGAATCATTTACCAGCATATTAAATATATATTCTTTCATGGCGTTAAATCACATAGCAAAGATATCGTTGTTACAATTTTAAAAAAATGGTTTGATATTAAAGTATAGTGCTCCAGAGATAGATAGAAATCATATAATATATTTAGGCTTTTGTATTTGTCTTCTAATTGTGACTTTTCTCTCCAATTGTTTTATTAATTCCTCAGATTTCCCACTGATTTCTATTAATTTGAGATTTTGAATAATTTATAAATTCAAAATTCTGTAAATTAATTTGAAAATCGGCACAAATCTACTTCAAATATTTATTTTTAATATTTAGTTAAACAAAATTTGATTTTCAAGAATCAGTATCCAGCTGCAATTGGAAACAAATAGATTGGAAATGTTTTTCTCTTTCATTTGATTGAGTTAATTCGCTTTTCAATTCATTTTGAATACGTTATACAATTTTTATTTGGGAATAAATCTTCGTTTTCTTTATTATGAAATTTTCAATTATTTGGATTTCAAGTTTTTTTGCAATTATTTTATTTTATTGCTATTATAATTATGTGCAATGATAATATTAATAAAATTATTTTTGTACAATAAAGTACTTATCCAATAAATAATTTTAGAATCAAATAATAGGCATTACCACATTCCATGGAGAAGAAATTATTACCTAAGACTAATAAATAAAAATTAAATAAAAATATTTATAAATAAAGGGATTGGTTTAAAATACAAAAATGTAATTAATAATAAATTAATTTAGATAAAAGTAATTGTATGAAACATCTTATTCATAATGTTCTTATGACTTTAAATTGATTAGTTAGTTGTAAAGCGCCTGTTTGAAAAATAACTAATGCTTTAATTTAATGTACACGAAAAAATTATTAAAAATGCAATTTCTACTAATATTATGCAAAGGAATAACAATGAAAAAATAGTTGTTTTTATTAAAAAGCCTCTTGAAATGCTTGTAAATTGTCTCTGGTGATTAAGTAATCTTTCTTATTTTGGATTTGATTCTGGTGTGACTTGATTGAAGAGTTCTTGATAAGAGGTATTATTTAAGGTACGACTTTTGAAACGCGATTTGCCAACAACTTTTTCTGTTTTTATTTAATCAAGAGACACTTTCTAGAAACATGATATTAGTTCAAATTCATTAGTTTTCATTATAACTATTTAGAGCAAAAAATTATTATTTAAATTTACTAAGCTATATTTTGTTCCAATATCTATGACGTCAATCAACATCAATTTAAATCTAAAACACATTCCTACATATTCCATTATAAATAAATTATAACAGCGTTATATATATATATATATATATATACAGGATGTTTATATTTATAAAGATTCGGAGAATTTATTATTATTATTATTATTATTATTATTATTATTATTATTATTATTATTATTATTATTATTATTATTATTATTATTATTATTATTATTATTATTATTAAATAAAAGTTTAATTTAAATGGTTAGTAAAAATATATTAATTTTTAAATTTTATATTAATATTGTAAAATATTTTATAATTTACATTTAAATTTGAAAATAAATTTCGAAAATTTAAAGTTTTTATAATCAAAAAATTTAATAATCTAACAAAATCCAAATCCTTATAATATCTAAATTCCTCTTTTAACTCCCACTTATTTCTCTGAGATGGCAAAGTATGCTTTCGTTCAGTAAACCTACTGTAGAAATTACGATATCACAAAATTAAAGCAACAATGTAGTGGTACAAGTTTTTTTAATAAATAATAATAATAATAATAATTAAATAAATTTGGCAACGATTTATTTAAAATATAACGCCAATAAAAAACTTTTTGTACGATATATTTCGATAGCATAGCTATCATCTTCAGGTACTCAAGACCAACTAAAAATATTATGAATTAACATTTAATTTAAACAAATTATATTTTATTAATTTAATTTTTTAATAAATAAATATTTATAAAATATATTCAATTCACTTTTAATTAATTTAAAATTTTAAAATTCTCACTTATATTCTAATTTTTAAAAAATTAATGTAATTTAAAATTTTCAAATATTTTAATAATATTAAAAAACAAACATGATTTAACATTCGTAAACTATTTAAAAACATTCAAAACATTCGTAGTCACAGCACTTTGCACATTAATCTTTGGATCCAATGACCTTATCAGCAATGCTTCACATATCACGCGTTCCCAATAATTAGTAAAACTTCTCAACAAAATTCTAAAATCAGACATTCCTATTTCACTTTTACAGCCTCTATTGTGTTCACTAATATTGGTCAAACCCTTCAATCGACAATGCTCTAGAACTCGAGTACAGAGATGATGGGAAGTCTCTCCAATGTATGTGGCATTACACCCATTACATGTAAATTGATAAACGAGATCAAAACATAATCCAACCGGAGTTTTTGATTGGCGTTATCTTTTAATAATAATAATAATAAATTCTCCGAATCTTTATAAATATAAACATAAGTAGATTTTACTGTTAATGTGCACATTTACCAAGAGTACATTTACCGTAACATATATATATAATTATATGAATTATAAATATTTAAAATTTTCTTTAATTTTAAACTCATTTCGCTCAACAGATAAATATCATTTAAATAAAACCGAATCATTAAAAATTCATTAAGACTGAATCGAAATACACCAAATATTATGTTTGAATATTTATTTCAATTATTTCGGGGTGATTAATGTCAGATAAATATATTTTTTTAATTAACGATTATCAATGAAGCGTGTCCAAATAATGATTGATTAACAGAATTATTTAGTGAAAATTATTATTATTATTATGTATTTTTATATCTATCGCACTTGAGTAAATCTAATGAAGTTAATTGTGA
Source organism: Schmidtea mediterranea (assembly GCA_022537955.1). Classification (NCBI taxonomy): domain Eukaryota; kingdom Metazoa; phylum Platyhelminthes; order Tricladida; family Dugesiidae; genus Schmidtea; species Schmidtea mediterranea. The sequence goes on along the minus strand of CM039680.1, from coordinate 242,272,535 downwards.
TGAGGAGTAAATTATAAATTATGTTAAAACAACTATTTTGTATAAGATTTTTTTCATTTGATGAAAGAAGATCGGTTTACTAAATGTAACTGCAAATTTATTGATCTATTGTCATCGAACCAAAAAAAATATTTTGAACACCTTCAAACAAAGTTGAAAAATAAATTTAATTAATATAATTAAAGATCTTGTTGGGCTTTTTTTATTTTTAATTAGGAATATGGATTTACATTTACATTTATAATTTAATTTCAGCTTTTAAGACTAGTATATTATTGGTTTGGTATATTTTCCGATTAGTTATAACTTTTACAATATAGTGGAAAATATTCGCCTCTCTTTGTCCATCCTGCATTCTCTACATAATTCGACTGGTTTTGTAGCATGTTTGCGATTGTAGCATTTCTATAGTTTGGGATTTCATTCATTTACTCCTCGGTAAAGCGTCTATATTATTTCTGATATTATTAGTTATATTAGGACTTCCTTTGTCATAATACTTTTATTTGTCTTGTGGTTTCAAAATTTTTTATCACGATCTATTGCTTAGTTCAATACTTCTAATGCAGTATTTTAATAGACATTTATCTATATTTTGGTTATTTAATTCACGGCTGCTAAATGTAATTTTTTTTAAAAGGTTAAGACAATTTGTTAGTTTGTTATTCATATGTGATTAATAAAGTTTTTAAAATTCTCAAAATAATAATATTTGAAAGATGACATTATAATTTATAATAACATAATTATATAATCAAGCTACTATGACCTTGATATTCTATGAATGATGTGTAAATATGTGTGAGGAATCAATTGCAATAACTATGTATATGATTTGAATCAATAATATCGCTTAAACTAATAACATTCCATTTTCTAGATAATACAATTTGACATACTATAAATAGTATAACAATTGCATGTTAGTTTTTAAAATATTTTAATTAAATATTTTATAGAAATTTATTCTTACAAACAATGATAATAATAAAAATAAAAGTGTTGTGAATAGTGTAATAGTGAATTATTATTGCGTCGTATGCTGATAATGAATCTGCCCCCTCAATTTTAATATGTAAGTAAATTCCGAATATTATTTATTTAAATTTATGTAACATATTAATAGTTTTTGAATAGCGAATAAATATTTTTTGGTGTCGGAATTAAGTTTTGAAACATTAAAACTTTTATAATTTTATTGTATCATAATTAAACTAAAAAATTCCAAAAAAATGATTTTTATTTCAATTGAATTTTATCATTTAATGATCGAAAAAAATTCTGATAAATTATTAAGCAACTTCTTGAAAACAGCAAAATCAACAATTTATAAATTAACATGGAATTATTAATTCATGATTATGGTTCCTACTTATCTATAAAAACTAATTTTGCTTCCAAACACAGAAATTTTGATACATTTTTGAGAAAAGAGATATTTTCATGAGAATTTCTTTACAAATGTTTCAATATTTTTATTTTCAATGCTATCTTATTGTTAATGCTAATAAAAATTATAAAAGAATAATTAGTTGAAATTAACTTTCAAGATCTTTTGTTATATTGATAAAGTTTTTTATTATTATTTTGTACATTTTGTAAATAACCGCCATATACACAATACTAAACATAGATAAGATTCTCAACTTCCTTTTGAAAATCATTTAAGTCGAAAAAACTGTAACATTCTACTCTACACAAACTTAATATTCATGCCAATTTTCTTTCATTTTTCACACCTTTTTTTCTATAAAACAACAAATTATTATTATTATTATTATTATTATTATTATTATTATTATTATTGTTATTATTATTATTATTATTATTATTATTATTATTATTATTATTATTATTATTATTATTATTATTATTATTATTATTATTAAGTAGGCAGATGTGTCCCATCTGGCGCACTTTTTGGTACCCCCCACCTAACAAAAACAAAACAAACTAAAATATAATGTAAACACAAAAAATTACAAAAATAATGAATAAGAACAAAAGAATATCTAGTTTACAGCAGCAACTAATTTACAATCCTTGACGAATTGTCATCAAAACAATGATTGTTAAGGATAATCTTTTGGATACATCAAATTATCCATCTACTCATCCACTTTATTCTAAAAAACTTGATTCGGCCATGGGAAAATTTAAGGATGAAAGCAATGGAAAAGGTTATGACGAATGGGTATTCCTTAGACCCAAATGCTATAGTTTACTAGGAAAATCAAAATGCCTAAAAGCTAAGGGAGTCACATAGAAGGACACAACGTTAACTCATAAATCTTATAAGGACTGTTACGAGAAAAACTCCACCTTTTCTGTAGCTCAATTTCGTATTGGTACAAACAATCACTAACTTTATAGTTTTAAAACTTCAAAGGTTGCACTAACAAACAAAGAGGATAAAAGGGTTTGGGTAGAAAAGAATGTAAGTCTGGCATACGGTCATTATATGATTGAGACTGACAATGAATAAAGATAATAATTTTCCACACGATTATCCAACGCACATCCAACAGCCTATCAAACAGATCATACAACAGCTCAGCCAACTGTTCATTGAATTAATAAATGTATACCTATTTACGTTCTTGTTTTTATTCATTATTTTTGTAATTTTTTGTGTTTACATTATATTTTAGTTTGTTTTGTTTTTGTTAGGAGGTGGGGTACCAAAAAGTGCGCCAGATGGGACACATCTGCCTACTTAATAATAATAATAATAATAATAATAATAATAATAATAATAATAATAATAATAATAATAATAATAATAATAATAATAATACCTAAATCAATTTGCGAATTATCAAGATGCCAATCTTTGAATAAATTAGTAACTGCTTTATACATTTCATCTGCAGATTTTGGAATAATAATAATAATAATAACATTTGATTCTTTACGACATTTAATTATTTTATTTTGTCTAAGATTTAATGAGCTGTAGTCCATTTTAATAAACCAAACAGTCATCAGAAAGAAATCAGATGCTGGAGGTTTCCTTATTTGTTGTTTTCAATTGAAAAAATGTATTTGTTTTCTACTAACTAATGAAATTGACTTAGAAATTGTATCTGATATTGAAAACTAGAAAATTCTACATGTTTATTCTTTTGAAGAATATCGCAGATTGATATTTGAAGTGAATATGTTGAAAATGCCAGTTTTAAATAATTATCAAATAAAACTGAACTTGCTTTTTCATAAAATATCAAAAACCGTTTAAAGTGGAACATAAATGGGCGTAAAAGATGGTCGTTTTTTCGAGAGCATCAATCAAATGTACACCTGGAACTATTTAAACATATTTGTTAATTAATATATCTAGAAATTTAAAATTAAAATAAAATACATTAAATATACATAAAATATTTAATTTTCATGTTTTCCATAAATGACATAAGTGACTCAATAATTCATTCCAAATGCAATTTCTGTACATAACTAACGTATGTCACAGAATATTTTGTTAAAAATGCCACTTCATTAATTAGATTATTTAATTAAATCATAAATATTGCATGATTATATTGTTTCCATATATAACATTTGACAAAGATTAAAATTGCAGAATATTTCGTTTATTTTACTTTCTCGTGTTGTTATTAATAATGGGCCATCATTCTTTCAATATTAATAAATAAATAATAGTATATACATTTAAAATATACATTTAAAAATTAAATGTATTTGTCAATCTCATATAATTATCGCTACTATAACAATGTATAATGCAAGTGCATGACGGATATATAACTTTCAAATGCCATATAACTTGTTACCATACGACCTGTACGTAAAATAACCATATAATAAATCTCACATTCCATTAAAATTTAAAACTTTAAATTTTGATTGTTTTCTTAAATTTTATACTGTATCGACAGTTTTCTGTACAGGCACAAACACTATGAGCCATAACATATATTTCTTTTAGACTTTAGCCAATTTACATGTATTTTCTTAAAAAATATCGAGTCTTTCCTTAAATTTTGTTCACTACACATATACTCGGCAACACAAATACTTTTCTATTTCTTAGAAATTTTCTATCCTGATACTTGTTTCACTAAGTTCGAGCCAGCGAGCGCCTACTTTTAAAGTCGATTTATAATATATTTATAAACTATATAGTGTGTGTATTTATAAATTTTTATGACCAGTTTGTTAATAGAAACCTTGCTCACTAGTATATTATATTCTCCACGGAACTCCAATGTTTAAACCCTAGCACGAAGAAGTTGTAAATTTATGATGAAAAAGGGTATAAACATGTGAAGTTCGTTTATCAGTTGAAATGTCGATTATTTTATTTATTTATACGAATCTTCTATCATTTGGTAATTATCCCTAACTCTCGAAGAATTGCTTCCTTTGTTACTTCAATTACTATCATTGTTACGCTTCTGTAACAGTTTAATTATTTAACGTTTATTAAAATATTATGTCATCTACATTTTAAAACACGACTTTTGATGGCAAATTGATGATGACCTGTGGCATAAAAAAAATTCAATTATTTGTTATTTAGATTTGTAAAAAATATTGAAAAATATTTTTCTAATAATTTCATTTATAAAATTGAAATTACCAAGCTGAAAAATTATTATTCAAACATCTCTGTCAAAAAAATATTTCAATAGAAAAAAAAACTATGTCAGATTCTAAAAATTCTGCTATTTATTTCAAAATCAATATCTATTTGGATTATTTCTCTAAAGTTGCCATTGATGAGAATTTTTTAATTTATTTTTTGGTAATGAATTTTGGGTTTGAAAAATTTAATTCATCACTCCGGATCAATCTTTAGCAGTTTATGATTGATTGGCAAAATTCTCATTGACATAATCTCTATTATTACATTGATAACAATTTAACAGGCTTTAATTTATCGTCGACATTCAATCGATATTGGCAAGAAAATCCGCGGCGATGCACGATTAAGATTTTTCTACTTTTTTCTACGAGGTAGTGCGCAATTTCAGTCAGTTTATGGAGAAAATTAAAAAAATATATATATATATAATTCTATTGGAAAAAAAGATTTAATGAATTTTAAATTTGATTCTATAAATGTTTTGTAAATTTTTTTTAAAAAAATTTAAAATTTTTTTTTAAATTTATGTGCTTAAATTTAATCCGCGGCGATTCAAGATTAAGATGTTTTTACGTTTTCTATGAGGTAGTGCGCAATTCCAGTCAGTTTATGGAAAAAATAAAATTTATATATATATATATATATATAATTCTATTGAAAAAAAATTTTAATGAATTTTAAATAATATACGATAAATGTTTTTTTAATTCTTTAAAAAAAGTTTTTAAAAATTTTTTTTAATTTATGTGCTTAAATTTAATCCACAACAATGCACGATTAAGATGTTTCTACTTTTTTCTTCGAGGTAGTGCGCAGTTTATGGAGAAAATAACCTATATATATAATTCTATTGAAAAAAAAATTTAATTACTTTTAAATTAGATACAATAAATAATTTTTTTAAATTCTTTAAAATTTTTTTTAATTTATGTGCTCAAATTTAATTTTTATGAATTTTCAATAAATTTCTGTCAAAAAACGTTTTTAAAGATTTTCTTTATAAAATTAGTTTTTAAATTTTTTTTATTTATATACAAAAATTAAATTTCAAATAATCAAAAAAATCTTTTGACAATATCAGCGATACATATAATAAGACATTGTCGTTTGCAGAAATTGTAAGTGAAATCGTTTTATAATCCAGTCAGTTTTAAATAAAATTGTGTTGTGATATTATTTAAAAAAACATTCATCTCTTATAACCTATTATAGAGATTCCCTACCAGATCTTTGTTGTTATATTTCGGTTTTTCTCTAGATTTGGATTTACCTAGAAGTACTCATTTTTCCTTTTAATGAATTTTTTTTACTTCAATTAGTTTTGATGGTTTTTTCATTTTTGGTTTTCCGTGCTTTTATTTTACTTTCGATCTTTATATATTAACCCCACAAATTTTATTAGGCTATTAATAGAAATTAGTTGAACATGGCTATTTTTGTTGAGTGTTTTTATAATAAAACTAAAAAGAAAATTTTTTATACCAGATTTTATAATAATTTGGTTGGTAACTGGTTGATATTGGACCGTCTATAAAGTACGTCACGCTATGTTCTACAATTTTGAAACCTGTCACAAATTTTCACAAATCACGGAATCCTCTCGACTAAAGTACGTCACAATTTCAAAGAAAACTTTCTTTTACTAGACACTTGATTAAAATTTAATCTAAAACATACTACAGTAGTAAAATATAAAATTCTCCGTAAAAATCCATCACATTATTAAATGACTTTAAGAGTAGAATACTTAATTTCCAACCGTTTTCACAGTTATTCATTAAAGCAGTAACTCAATCTAGATTGAATAAAAACAAAAATTGCAAAAATTAGACTAGATAATTGTATAATACACATCATTTATCTGCTGCTTTTTCATTTACAATAGGTGAGTTTAAGAGTTATATAAACTTCCGAGTATGCAATCCTTTTACACTGGATAATAAGTAGATTAGTGAAACCTGACATCACTTGGTAATTAAATAATAAAAAGGAAACAAAAAAAGACTAGATTGACAAATTATGTGACAAACTCTTATCCTATATTGAATTTTTATTATGGGCCTGTGAATTATGTTTAATTCAAAGATATTCACTGAGCTTCATCCGTCCATGGTGAATTGAAGTGTTCATCCATAGTTACGACTGGCATCAATCTTTTACCGTCATCGTTTTCTGGAAGGATAATTGCAGACAGATCAACATCAAAAATTTTAATATGTGACGTCACACATCGCCCGTATCTGCCTCCCCCTCTCACAAACCGTCACATTTTCTTACACTCCTCCTTCCCTTGGAGCGTGACGTACTTTATGGACAATCGAATATATCTTTAATATTTTAGCTAGGATAAAATGCATCAAGATCAACAATTTAGAAAACCAAAGGAATAAAAATACTTAGAAAATAAAATAAATAAATAACAAAAATGAATATTTTGCATTAAAGTAATAATTGTTAATGTAATGCTAAACAAACAACTTTGTTTTGACTATAATAATCTGAATAATATATGATACTACTGACAATAAATATTCACTTATCTAGATATATAATATTTCAATATAAAGTTAATAAATTTTTAATTTAAATTTATTTATTTCCTTTCATTCCCTTCTTTAAAAGTCTAACCCACTCTATTTTTCTAGTTAAAATATACCCCTTTTTGCTTGTCTCTATATAGATTCTATCATGTAATTTTATATAAATTCAAAAGATCAATCAAATCTTTCTTCAGTCTTTGTTATCTACTTTTTTCAGTACTTTACCACCAATTTTAAATTCTCTATGAATTTTATTATTAACCATTTATTTCACATTCCTTTGTTTATCCTAAACTTCTTTCACTATTTTTTGCCACCAGCATCACATTATATGTTGTTTGGCAATCTTCTTTCAATAGTCTTTTGTATTGCAGCGTTTATTCTAAATTCAATGTTTTCTAGAATGTTGACCATTTAGAAAATGATTTCTCATTTAAAGATGTACTCATATAATCTCTTATTGTTCAAAATTGACATTCGCGTCCATTCGCACTGTAATAAAATGACTAAAATATTGCAAATGTATATCATATTTGTCAGTTAATTTTTTAATCATTTTGAATTGAAAAGTCTTTCCAAAGTCCATCATTATTTTTCTCTAGAGCATCAAATCTTAAAATGATGTATATTTTATCAATGTATATTATTATTTAAAACTCCATAAAAATTTATTTAATGACCTCAAAACCTTCAGTAACTATTTTGTTCTTTTAACTTTGTTTTAACTGTCTTACGCTTGTGACATATCTCGCATTTCTCTATTTCCAATATTATTGTTTCTTTCGTTTTTTCCATGTTATATCTAACTTTATTATATTCCTTAACTTTCTTATTTTAACAAGAACCACATCTAAAAGATAAAAATCCCTTCCTATAAGAAGTATGATTTCGCAATGGATGGAAAATACAAATGAAATCAGAGCCATCAAACACTCCAAACTTTTATGTGTTAGACTTGTTTTATTATAATTCAATGCAATCACTCAAGCAACAAACGTTTCTGTCACCTCAACAATTGATTCTGGAAGCAATAAAAAACGGTAGCTTTAATAATATTTACCGATTTCATATTAAAAATAGCAAAGTAATCCTATTACAAATTCAAATATAGTACGAAATTATTGAAAAATCGAGAAACTACAGAGGTGATTTGATAGCTGCTCCATCAACTTGTTGATAACAATTATCATTGAAATGAAACACAAGATTTGAAGTGGCAAACGTAAACAATTCTCTCATATAAATAAAAATAGCAGTAATATTTTTAAATATATTGTTTTATTGAATCAAAATGTCGTGTTCTACATTTATTTTATTTTTTACTATTATGATGAGAAAAATTAAATTCACCAACTGCTACTTTGGTTATTGAACAGAGGGGGTGCTTATCATTTTACAATATTAAAAATAGAAATTTTAACATTTATTAAAATATCAGTTAATTAAATTAAAGATTTGTGAATTGAACTGAGAAAATTTTAATATTTACAATTATATTCATTCCTTACAATTTAAAAAAAATACTAATAAAATTTTGTTTTAATATTATATGCTATGTAAACATCTCTATTTTTGCATGCAAACGGTTTGAACAAATATTGTTCAATTTTTAATTCACAAATAAAAATAAATAAAATATTATTTTATATATAAATAAAATAATAAATAAAAATTTTAAATTCATTTTTCATTTCGTTTCTTTATTTATCTGATATAAGCAAATTCTTTAGTAATAAATCACAAAATATAATTTCAGATCAAATAGATCTTTATTTTAAAAAAATAAGTGACAATAATATTTGAATATATTCATTGAAAATAAAACGGATGGACTAATCAAGATAATTGTTTTTTATGAATGAAATCGCATCAATTATTCAAGCATATTCGGATTATGAGATGTTTCGAACATATTTTTCTTACACGATCAAAGCAATTATTGAAAAATTTTTTTTTTTCACTCGTTAATATTTTATGGATTAAAAATTTATTTTAATTAATTAAGCAGAGTTACTCGGAAAGAAAATTTGAAATAACTTTTTTCTCCTTTTTTTAAAGATAACTTTTGTTTTTTTTTGGTTTAAGAGGTTAAAGATAAATTTCATTTTTTATATTGTTATTTTATTTCAAAGTTTTCCTAATTATAAAATTTGCGATCATATAATAAGCATAAAATTTGAAAAAAATCTCGTGAAATTAATGAATTCTTGTTGATTTATTTTGTTTTAATCAATTTCCATCACAGATCTATTTTTAACTATGTTCCTTTGTAAATTCACTGATGAATGAATCCCGACAAGGCTTAAGCAATGAGTGAAAAACCTTAGTAATTATACTATACTGACCTTATCATGAAAAAAGTAAATAGAGAAATCTTTTTGTGAGTTTTCGGCAGATCATATTTTTTGCAGGTTGTGACTCAAAAACATAATGTTGTTTACCAATAGAATAATATAAATGCTTATCTTTCTTCCTACGGAACATTTTATTAAGAATTTCTTCATCTTTTTGAGCTGAAAATGTGAAGGTTTTGCATAAATTATCCATTTTAATGAATTGTAAACCTTTAAATTCCTTATAAGAAATTTACATTAAATTTACATTTTTAAAATTTTTAAAATATTTAAATTTTGAAATATCAATAAAAATTTTTTAAAATTAAAATGTCGTAATTAAAATGAGTTTTAGGGTATTTTTGATTGATTTTCAAAAAAGTACAGTTTATTCTAAAATGCTTTTGTATTGTTGTGCCATACCGAAATAATTTATTTAAAGATTTCTATAGTTAAGAATTTTTTAAACCCTTTTTAATTTAAAAAAAAACTTTCTGAGTAAATTTTTGTTTTATTATTGAATTAATAGTTTTTATATTATAGAATTTTCTCAGTGTTCCTTAAATGTTAAAATTTAGTGTATTAAAATATAAATATTAATTGTAGATTTACGTTTAATTTTTATATTGAATTAAAAATTGCGATGTTTCAGGACAAGTGCATGTTTGTGCTTATATTAACTTAAAGTATCGGTACTTTTTGTTTTGTGAATTTTAGACGCAATTAAATTTAAATCTTCTTCCAACATTTATTATTTAATTACAAAATATAAATTCAAATTCTTCTATCCAAATCTGAAAATTTAAACAACTGAGGCGTGGTAATTCTTAATATTTATATAGATATCGGCTACAAATATTATTAATTTAATTTAAAATATTTTAACATAATTTAATATAATATGATATAATTTAACATAAATTTTAATATTCACATTTAACACAAATAGTTGTTTCAACTATATTATTTTTAAATAGAAGTTTAAGAACTCATTAAATCACCTTCATTAAAATGCCTTATCTTTTCAATATTTCTCGATATATGCTTTCTAACTCTCTTGTTTCATTGCATATTTCTTAATAAATCTTCGATAATAGTTGCAAATTCCTAAAAAACTTCGCGAATTCATTATACACTTAGACCTCTGAAAATATTTAATAGTCTCGATTTTACTCTGAGCTGTTTGAATTCCTTGACTGTTAATTATGTGTCCTAAAAACTTTACTTCACTCTTTAATAACTGACACTTTTCCGGGTTAATTCTTAATTTTGCTTCCATTATTTTTTCTAGAAATTTTCCGAACACCTTATAATGCTCCTCAATTGTTTTCATAAAAATTAAAATATCATCTAAATATACCATAACTCCTTCTTTACAAAATCTTTCAATATTTTTGTCATTAGTTCTTGAAATCTATATAGTTCCGCAGTTATGTCAAAATGCATTCTATTAATACAAAATTGTCCTTCTTTAGTAGAAAAAGCTGCCTTTTCTTGAGATTCCTTGTTTAATTTCACTTGATAATAAGCGTTCCCAAGGTCTATAGAACTAAAGTATTTAGATCCATGTAATCTATCTAAATTTCTTCTACATTCGGCATGGGAAAAGCTTGTCTTTCAGTAATTTTATTAAGCTGTCTAAAATCTAAAATAAGTCTTATTTCTTTTTTATCTTTTTCAACACACACTAACAGCGTATTCCAAGGCGAATTACATTTTCTTATGATATTATTATTTTCTAGATTTTTTATTGCATCATTTATTTTTCTTCTAAATTGATCGGTTGTCTTCTGGGTTTTATTATAATTCGTCCACCATTTGTGATTATTTTATGTTCAATCAAATCAGTGCATCTAATATCCCAGTTATTAGCCATGAATACATTTTTATTCTTTTTCACAATCTCTAACAACCTTTTATTTTTGTTCAGTTCTAAAATTTCTATTGCTTTTTGATGTCTGTCTTTATCTGTAATATTTCCCCCAAATCTAGCTTCTATTTCGAATATAAATTCATTATATCTTTCTTTATTCTGTTTAACATAATTAACTCAATTAAAAACTCTTTCTGTAACTCAACCCTATTATATCCGGAACAATATTTTTTACTATTATAAATAATATTTTTCTTTTCATGTTGCCAATGCTAACATCAATGCTTATTTCTCCAATCCTCTATAATTTACTATCATTCGCACATCTTAACATCTCAACTGTTTTTATAATTTTAACATTTAATAATTTATCCACCACTATTAAGCATTCCATTTTATATTCTTGAATTACAAGAGTTGTACTCCGTCTACCTTGCATTTTGTCATAACTCAGTCGTGGTCGTTTCCATTATTCTTTAGTGAAAATATTTTGTTCCTCTGATATTTCATTAATCCACACAATTCCATTTCTCTCTAATTTCTCTTCTGCGTTTTTAAGAAATTTATCAATTTTTTCATCTACCATTTTACTATTATATTTTACGTCTTCAAATTCATTATACTTGTCTCGACTTTTAGACATATCTTTCTTATTATTTATTAAAGTTTGATAATAATTCAAATAACTATAGCATTTAGAATTATTTACTTGAAAATGACTACTTTTATTACATAAAGGTTCTACACTATCATATATATATATATATATATAAGAATTATTTACATTATTAACAATACTATGACCAACTTGTATTTTAATATCAAAATTACCTAGTAAATAGCTCCGATCATTGCCTCCCGTGTTGAAGCGTGTACTTTCGAGTGCTGGGTATTTTCGTACTTGTCTTCTATATCTTCTAAATAAGTGGCGTCGTATCGTAATTAACTTCAATAGCTGCAATTGTTCTTCTCGGATAATAGTTCTTCTGTTGATAGCTAGCCGTTTGGTTTGCATGATAATTACCATTTCTAAGGTGTGAATTAGTTCGAATCTTCCTTGTTTCCAAATTTATGTAGTAATCACTTTCTTTGTGTCCACGTAAGTGACATCTTTGACATTGAATCGTTGAGCAGTCTTATTGTATGTGACCTTCCACTCCACATGCAAAACACGTCATTTTCTTTTTCATTTGGCATTCTTGACTGATTTTATCAGTTTTCCTGCATGTCTAGCATTCGATTTGTTGGTTATTGACGTTTCGTTGCTTGAAATTAGTATTTCTATTTACCAATCATCTTTGAGCAACATCTCTGTAGCTTCTGTATTTTTGAACAGCCGGTGAAACCTTCAAAATTTTAACATTGCCCATAATCTTGTTTACCTTTTCTAATTTCTTAATAGTTGCTTTAATTTCTTCTGATGTTTTCGTAAGGCAATTTTCTATTTCTTCCTCACCCCATATGTGAGCTATTAATTTCTTCGTCATGTTTTTATTTTCTCTAAAATAATTTCGGCTGAATCTGATCCTTGTTCATAGTTCAAAACTTCTTTTAAATCTTCTATTAACAACGTTGGTTTTGAAAACGCATATCAAAGTTTTTCTTCTATAGGTTTTTCTTCGGCTGCTTCATAATCTTCCATTAACAATCTATTAAGTAACGGTGTTGTTAAAATTACTTGCATCTTAATTGTGGGTTTTGTTGCGCAGAAAAAACTTTGGCAACCTTTGATATAGATTTCTAAATCATTTCATTTATGAAATTTTTTGGGTAGTAATCGGCTTATTAATAAATTCGTGGTTGTGGTCGCCATGTTAGACGCAATTAAATTTAAATCTTCTTCTAACATTTATTATCATTTATAAATTATTTTTAAATAAGAGGTTTAGAACTCCAAACAGTGAATTAGCAAAGTTTAGAGTTGGAAGTAAATAGTAATGTTTCATAATTTAATCTTAAAGAGAGAAAACTGATTCCCCAAAAATAAAAATGATGGAATGTCTTATGAAATGTAACTAAAATTTGAATATTCCCTCATATTGTGAGTTGATTTTAAACCGTTTTTTAATAGTTTGCTGCCAGAAATAAGAGCTAGATCATTTATTATCAAACCAATTTTAACAATGTAAAATTGACTTTCAAAAAGGGCAAAATGATGCAAATGAGAAATCTAACCTTATCTCACACAGCTATAGTTTATTTTGTCTTGGATCCTTAAATTTACGCTTCTTATTTAAATATTATTTTATAAAAAAAAATTATTTTTAAAAAAATTAATCATAACCTGACAAATAACCTCATTATTTTGAAATAGAAAACAAACTATATATGAAATTTAAAAAAAAATTAAAATAAATAAACTAAAAATATAATATGCTCTATAAAACAAGTCACTCATAAGTTATACTTGCAAATTATTCACGAAAAAATAAAGAAGTACATTAATATATTAAAATTAATATTAATGTAAAAATTTGTAGTGAGAACCTTCTGTTTTGTTTAATTTCACTGATATGATATTTTTCATTTTCATTTATATTTTTGGTTAGTGTTTTAGATATTGTGTAATATATACATTTACAATTTATATTAATTTATTTGTAATTATTTAAGGATAAAAATTAGGTTTTACAATTCATAAATCTAAAGTTCAATTGACAATTTCAAAATTTCATAATGTTTGGCGTTTTAATAACTCACATTAGCAAATTCTTTATTTTTTACAATCAGTGAACTTTTGGATGGAGGTTGATATTATTGTGATGAGGAAAATAAATATGACATTTGAGATTTTAATGATATTTTTTTTACAGATAGCAGAATTAGTGTAATTAAAAATACAGAAATATTCAAGACGAAAAAATTAAATAATAATTGATGTATAAAAATCGTCAATACAAAACAAAACATTAACGAGTAAACATAAAAATAAATAATAATATAAGCTTTAATTTAAATGTTGTTTGAATATTGACACAGATATATTTTTTATCTTATACAACACATATTTTGAATTAAATATATTTTGATTATAAAATTATAGATGTTAAAGTTTATTAATTTACAAAATAAATTCATAAAGAAAATAATTAATACAATTAGAAAAATTATTGCTTCAAATATTTTGTGTACAATTACTGAATAGAATATTTACTGACTTGAATTTCTTTTATCCATTTATTAAAAAATATCATTAATCATTCCGAATTAGTATAAATATTTGTTTAAATATCACTTCTAAAATACAAATAATTTCGGCTTGGAGACGATTTGTTTTGATCAGTGAATACGATAACTCATTAAAATTAAACTCCTATTTCATATACATAATGATAATTTTGAAATTAATAGGATGTAGCATTCAATTTAAATTGCGACTCAACTTTCAAAGATATAACGTTTAATGAAGAATAAAAATTATTTTTAAAATTCTAATAAAATTGGTTTTGCTTGACAAAAAAATTTTTTAGGCTTGATTTAAAATCTTTTTTCATTGATTTAAAACAGGAGGTTTTGTTTTAATAAAGAAAAAATAATGACTATTTTGTATATTCTATAAACAAAAAAGTCAATGAGTAGTTTGTTTTGCAGTCCTTTTTTTTGACCCGATTTAAAATTTTTACACCAAACGCTTTACAAACACAATGCCTTTACTACGTATGTTTAAAATTTCAATTTTCTGACAAAAGTAAAATCTTAATTTTTCAATATTTAAACCGATATTTTTTACATAATCGCATATTTAAAATGTAAGTTTTTTAAAAAATAAAACTTTAACAAAACGACCTTTTACTTAATTTTATATTCATCATATATTATTAATTCAATGAAATTTGACTTCGTGTTGATGGCAAATTATAATGAAACTATTAAACTAAATTTTATTTTTTTAAACATTTCTTACTTTGACAAAAATAAATAAATAAATAAATATAAATTGTTTTCATTAAAATAATTTATATAAGTTAAATGTAGACATAATCAAATAAATTGTCTAACGAAAAATAAATTTTATTTTGCACTTTACAAAAACAATTTTACCCAAATTTTAATTAAATCTTATCTTGATACTGTATTTCCTAATCCAATAAAAACACAATAATCATAATTAATGACATGAATTAAATTTTAATTTGATTTGTTATTTTTTTGTAATGAATGATAAAAAAACATTTGTCGATGCCATAAATACAAAATAGCAAAATTTATTCATTCAATTTCTATACGGCTTACAGGAAAATTAATTTACTCGAAACGTTGGTCGTTATTCGATTAAAAAACGGCAGCAGCGTTAAAAGCCATGTCAAAAGAGTCTGCCTGTCTTGTTGTGATCTTTGATACGAAATACAAAATCAACATTTACTTCATCATACGAGAAACATTTCGATGTCAATTACGAAAATAAAAATTTTAAAAAATAATTGATTAAAAGGAAATAATTTTAATGAAATTTAACAATTGTTTGTGTTAATTAATGAATTAAAAACTAATTTATAAATATTATATTTAAATTTTATTTAAAAAGTTATAATTTCAATTTGATTCAAATTTCTCTTTTTTTCAAATAAGTCTATAATTATTACTCATATAATTCTCTGATTAAAATTTCAAAAATTAGGATTTATTTAGATTTAGATTGAAGTTTCTATTTTTAATTTACTAAATTATTTTAATTTAAATATCAAATCTGGTTACTGACAGAAAATGATTTTGATTTACTTTTGATCAAGTATTCGTTTCAATGTAAAATTATTAAATATTTATAATTAATTAATCACGAGGCTTTGGAAATTACTAAAATATGTGGCGAAGACAATATTTTTGGTTTAAAAATATTAAATACGGAAATTAATAAACCTAGAAGTCTGAAATTTGTAGCAGATTTTGCTTTACAAAAATCGCGGAAAAATGTCTTTCCAGATTCTATAATAGTTATTTACTGTATTTATTGTGTGTTCAACAACTTAATTTCAAATTAAATTGTGTCCTTAATAATAAAAAATAAATCAAAAGTAAAGAAAATTTAATTGATTTTACTAATTAAATTTTTATTTAAAAATCCTTCTCAAATATATAAAGTCATTAAAAAGTTCCACTTCAAGTATAAAAATGTTTTTGATAAATTTATGTTGAAGTCACAAAAAGCAACAAATGATGTTCAATCAAATAGACTTCACTCGTTTTAATCTTATTCATCTGAGAGAAAGTTGTATTCTGTGAATTGTTTAGGTGTCATACTTCAGATGTTGTGTTTCATTTCAAGGTTGATGGAGTAGCTATCAAATCACCTTTAGCTTCAACTTTTGCATCCATTTTTCGTTAAAAATTAGACAGAAAGATTTCTGACTTTCCACTTGTTAAGCCTAAAATATAAATATTATGTTGATAATGTATAATTAGTATTTTAAAGATCTCATAATTTTTTTTATGAATTGGCTACTCTGTTGTATTAAGCTCAAAGCGAAAGAAGAAGTTTATTGATTTCTTCTACATTTTGAATTATTAGTAGAAAAAACAACGAAGGATTTTAAAACAGAAATATGTAGAAATCCAACGGATATAAACTTATACACTACTTCTAATAGGTGTTGTGACGTTAAATATGACACAAATATGTTAAGGGTGTTATCTTTAGATCTTTGTTATTATCTTCTACGTTTGATAAATCTAACAGAGGTATAAACAAGCTCGTGTTTCAATTATATGAAATTGATATTCTAAGGCTTTTGTAGAAAGAATGATTAAAGTAATCATTGATCACCTTTTGATTGATTTTGATGAAAACACTGGAATTAATATAAACCTATCAAAAATTATGTTTGAGTTATTTGAAAGGTTTTAAAAAATTAATACTTTTTGTCCCAAAATAATTAGGATATTCAAAATTGTGTCAAAATTGTAAAAAATAAATAAATATGTTTAGTAATAAATCTTACAACTCAATAGGTTTAATTTGTGATCTAAAGTAAAAGCTTTCATGAAATAAGTGCATTGCACAACGTGGTCAAGAAGACAGCCAATTGAGAGTTGTAAATAATATATTATTGAGCATCGAAAAATAGGAACAACTAATTTAAAAAGGTTTTAAAATTTATATAAAATCTTTAATAATAAGTAAGAAATATTTTTATGTGTGGCATTGGTAATTACAACTAAAATATAATCCACAACGAATTAGTTAAGATCATTTAATTAAATCATCTAACTATTACATCATTATTGTTTTCGTATATAACATTTAACAAAGTCAATGATGGCAAACGGATGATGATGATAATTTCCTAGTAATATTTTTCGTTTTTTTTTGGCTTACTTGTATTTTTATTAAAATGAGCCATCATTTTCTCGATATATATATATATATATATATATAATTAATCTTTTATTAACTTTTTAATAATTATTATAGTTTTATTAACATTTTATAAAACTCATAATAATATTAAAATTAAATTCCATAAACATTGCTAATTTATTTTATAGAAAATATAATTAATATCTGCTTTAAAAAATCTGTTTTCAGAAACTAAAATTTAATAATATATGAAAATATAAATAAAATTCATTCAAAAATTATAAAAGGCTCTAAGCAAAATATCTGATATGAATATAAATACGATTTATTTTTATTTTTTTTTTTTTTTGATATAAATTTTATATTCAAAAAAGGAAGAAAATTGTTATTGGAAATATATAGTAAATAATTTATACAGTAATAATTATGAAACAAACCTTTACTTGTACCGCAAATAAATTTAAAAATAACTTATTAAAAATGGTTTTTAATTTATTTATTTTTTAGTTTATTGGTCACCTTTCTAGAGGAATTAGAAATAATTCTCCATGGAAATTTTAATAAACGTATACATTCAATGCATAAGGAAAAATCTACCCGATATTAGAGAGCGAAAATTAATCATTTTTCATGAGTAGAACTCGGTTTTTTCATGTGTGTTAATAATTATAATTTTTCTCGAGTGGCCATTTACTTAAGACATTTATTTACCATATATTTCTATGTTTTTGCTAAAATGTTCCTGACCGCTTTTACGGTTCAAATAGAGATTGGTGTTACATAACTGTTGAGCTACTATATATATTTTTTAAAGAACCTCTCTGATAGGTAAGTTGTTTGAATTGTCAATTTTCTATTGTAAGATTGAATGAATAAAATTGGAATTGAAAGCTATTTAAATTTAACAAATGACTTTTAAATTGTAGAATATTCTTGATGAGATTAGATAATTATCATTATATCATTATATTTATGCAAAACAATTTTCTTTTATTTTTATGAGTTTAAATTTATGACTACACCACATATAATAATTAATTTTTGTAGACAAAATCCAGGGGCATTTAGATTTAATCTATCCGGTTTTAAAAATATTTGAAATAATATCAAATTTTTTTATAATATTTTTTACAACTTTTTAATGCGATTTAATCAAATTTAAAAAAATATTAATTGTTTTTCATGGATTAATTTTTAATTAATAATTCTATTATAAAATTTGCAACAACAAATCCATAATATTAAAGTGTTAACTTATCTTCTTTAATGTTTTAGGTTGTTTTAATAATGTGTCTATTTTGCTATTATATTTGAAAAGGAGTTTTATTAGTTGAGAGGATATATATTTAGAATAAAAAAATATTACATAATTTTAATAGTCTCAACTTTTATATTCATTTTCTTCATTTCTAATATAGATCAATAATCTTTTAGGATTAACATTTACTTTCAACTTATCCATTTTCAAGTGGCTGTTGATCAATCTCTATTTATTTTTATAGAAATAAAAATTTAATAATATTTAGAACTATTGGCATTTACATATCAACCGAATGTAGATGAAGGATTTCATTTTATGGTGAAAGTATTTTAGTAGTAGTGTACAGTAAAGACCCTCACTATAAATTTTGTTTTTTGATTATTTGTTTTAACGAAGTGATTTTAAAGTATTTTTTATTCAATGAGGACTATGCACTGCAGATATTTTATTAAATTTTATATATTTTTATGAATAAATTTTAAATATCAAAATGTGTTTTTATAGAAGTTAATCCTCTATTTAAAAGCAAGGAGGAATATATTTTTTCTAAAATAAAAAGCATATAAATTTATTTTTGATAAAATCACTAAGAAAATTATGATATTTTTGAATTGAAGTCGTCAATTTCAAAAGAAATTTAGACTCTAAATGAAAAACCTGAATATACATTGGTTCTCAATGTTTTCAAAAGATGATCTTCAAATGTTTTAGTTTGAATAAGATTTATGGTAAATATTTTTAAAATTCAGTCGACAGAAATTTAAAAGTTAAAGGTTTTAAATATGAAAGTTTTTGAAGTAATTAATTTAAAATACATTTTAAAGTAAAAATTAAAACTTAAAGTTAAAATTTATATAGTTATTTTTTAATTTATATATAAAAATCTTTATTTTATTTTTCAATGATTTTAATTAAGATAAACAATGCTGTGCACAGTTTTTTGTTATCGGATAACGATTGTATTCAAGTGATCCTAGTTTGATAATTATTTGAAGAATATAAACTCATTCAATCACAAATACGTATATTTTATTAAATAAATTCTAAGCCAACATTGAGATGATTTTGTAATTTGATTGTAACTTTGAATTATTTTTGAAAGTCTTTTTAAATATTTGAATATTTTCATGTGTTTTTGTATTATTTTTAAATATTACCAACTTTAATTATTCTTCAATTATTTTTTTTACTTAGATATTCACTCTATTAAATCTCCTTTTAAAATATTTACCCTTCAAACGCCTTCAAGCCCAACTATGATCACAAAAATTAACCAATCATTTCTCGTTAAATATTTCTACTGTCCTTATTCTTTAAACAATATTCAATATTTTTTAGTAAAATAACCAACATTTTACATATTTAACGTTTAAATAACAATATTAGACCGAAATTATCCCTTACTATGATTATAAAACTTAAGCAAACATTTTGCATACTGTCTTTCTAAATTCCTTGTTAATTGTTTTTTAAAAAGATATCCCATTTAGATAATATTTAATGTTCAAACACCGATATTAAATCGATTAGATTACTATGATTATAAAAAATTTTCTTAACAAATCATTGGCCATTAAATATTTCTACTCAATCAACTATATTTATTACCTTTCAGTAATACCTTCTAAATTCTAGATAATATTGACCCTTTGAATACCGATATTCGGCCAACTAAACCCACTTAAATTCACCTTTTAACCAATCATTTATCCTTAACTATTTCTACCTTATTCATTATCTTTTTTTCAAAGTCCAATATTCTAAAGATATTCTTAAAATACACTAAAAAATCATTTATTTCGATCACATTTGCCATATTTAAATCTGATAATCATAAGTCATGAAAATCTGAAATTTATCAATAAAAATTAATTTTCTTTAAAGTATTATATAAATGATACCCAACATTTCAGCGTTAAAGTTCAAACAATTAAATTTTGGCAACAAATAAAAAACTTCAAAATTGATTAAAATTGAATAAAATCTAAGTTTTTCAAAAAAAATAATTAAAGCGCATAAAATTATTGTGCAACCAAAAAGATCATATTTTCTCATGAATTGTTTGCTTAAATAAATTAGAAAAATCAAGTATAAATTTAATAAACATTATCATTAGTTATAGTAATTTCGAAAGAATTATCATAAAGTATATCGATAACTCTTTACATTGAGCAACCTACTAGAATTCTTTAAATAAATGTCAATATTTCTACAATTTTTGTTATTAATCAATAACATCTAAAATCATTAAAAATTATTGTTCCTTTATCACAAAGAAACACACTAAAGATAACTCATTTTAAAAATCAATTCAAATTCTTTCTAAGTTTCATCAAATTTGTAATTTAAAAAATTTTAAAAAATCAATTGAAACTCTAAAACGTTCAATGAAAAATTTTATATTTAACATTTTAATTAAGATATTGTCTCCCAAGAAATACTAATAATACATGGATATTATAACCTATTCTAGATTTGACAAAATAAAAATATCAAGCATTTCACTAAAAAATATATTATTATTCTTTCACTTAATTTATCTCTAAACAATATCAGATGAAACCAATAAAGTTTAATAAAGTTTGATATAATAAAAAATTATTATAAATGATTTTAATTTACTGTAAAATATGTTGATATTAAAACCACTGTTTTTTTAAATAAAACATAAAAGTACATTAAACTTATCAAAATCTATAAGTTAAATTTGTCCAAATTAGTGTATAACTATCTTAAAATATAAGTTTCATTTGACTGAATAATTATCAAATAATACATGGAATAACACGTTTTCAAATATCATAAAATTATTTAAAATTCTCTAATTATGAACCTATCTCATGAAAAATAACTTTTATTTGAAAAAATCCAAAATCAATTCAAATCTATTTAATTATCAAGAAATTAATTGATTCTAAAATTACTTGAATTTATTCTTTTCATTAAATTTTATTCTTGAATAATTTGATAAATTTTCTTATATCCATTAATAGTCAACAGTAAACTTCTCAAAACGGAATAAAATTTACTAAAGTAAATATAAAATGTTTTTCAACAAATATAGTTATCATAAAATTCCTTAAAATTTCCTCTAAAAGCTCTTATTTAAATAGCCTCTAAAATAAGATGTTTTATCTAGTACAACCAATATTTCTTAAATACTTTCACTTAAAATCAAACAGTCTTTTAAATTTATGAACTTTTTCATTTAAAAATGACATTACATTTTCTGTGAAAAAAGAAATTTTCAAAGAAATACACATTAAGTGGGAAATTCATTAAAAGATATTCACAAAAAATATGAAATATTAATGAAAATGGAAATATAAGGGGTAAAAAAAATATTCATTGAAAAGAGTAAATCGATTATTCAATGTATGATAGATCGAATTACTCAATGTGAAAAGATAAAATTATTCATTGAAATTTTATTGATGCGGTTTTAGAATTAAAATAAATTTATTTTTAAATGTATTTGAATTGGTACAATGAAAAAGGATTTAATACTAAGTAGGTTAACGTAAAACTTAAAGGAATGTCTACGGAAATATCAATACATTCTTGTTTATTTTAAAGCTGAAATACTTTAAAATGTTTTATTGAAATCAATTAAATATTTACATATTTTTATTGAATATCTTTGTCATCAAAACTTTCCTTTTTAAATATGAAACTAGAAATAGTTTTATTAAAAGTTTTCAATGTTGCAATAAAAGATTCCAAAACATTTGATATTAAAATCCTCTAACTTATAAAATTTTGTCAACTCTAACTTAAATATTAATATTTTAAAAAATAAATCAATTAATACATTCAAACAAATTTAATAATATTTTTATATCGGGTAGACTATTTGAACCAAATTTTATTTTTAGGCGTTTTAAGTGTGAAAAAATACTTAGACCTTTTAATCGAGAAAAAATATTTAGGCTTTTTAAAAATTTTAACAAAAATTAAAACAAAAAAATTTAATTAACTTAAAAATATAATTTTTAAAAATTACTTCATTAAAAAAAATAATCAAGCCAAATATCAACGGGACATAGTCCTCACTGTACCTTACTTTTAGAGATCAGTTTTTGTAAGGGTAACTCTTTAATTCTTCTTATAAAATTGTAATTTGGACTTTATATTTCAATGTTTAGCAATGTTCGTGAAAATAGATGTGCTAGATTTTATTTGTTCAATAGGCTAAGTTAAAGAAATTATATGAGCATTTGCATTCATGATGTTATATGATCAATTTATAAACAATAGTTTTCTATACATATATATTGAAAGTAAAAAGGTATATGAGCAACTAAGACTGTCCTTGTAAAAGTAAGAGTAATATGAGAAATACATTTCTATTGTAGCTGAGAGCAATATAAAAAAGAAGGGTTGATTGATATATTACAGTGTCATGGAAAAGTTGTCTATTTACGTCCGTCTTAATAAAAACTTCTAGGAATTTATTTTTTGTTTAAATATTTATTTAAGCTATTTGAATTATTGAATTATCCATATTCTGAAAAATAAATATATTAAAATTTAAATCCTTCATAAATTTTCATAACGAAAATAAATGCATCTTCAAAATAATCAAGATCAAAATCGACCAAAAATATGAATTTTAAATTGTAATAATGAATTTAATTAATACAAAAAGCAGTATAGATAAAACTTTGAAAAAGCTGTTAAATATTTTGATTAGTCAAAAAATTATTTTTTTAACATCAAACTTTCTAACTATGAAGTAAAACACATAAGTTTCAGCATTATTTATTTTTTACAAAACATAATATTTGTATTATTAATAAATTTTTAATTATATAAAACTATAATTCTTCAAATATTTTGATAACATACACAATTGATACAATAAACATTGTATTTCACATAACATTTTTTTTTACCAATTAACATACAAAATTTGATTGGTAATAATATTTTGAAATATTTACATTTACATATCAACTAATGTTGATGGAGATATTCATTTTATGATGAAAGAGGTTTTAGAGATCAGTTTTTGTAAGGATATCTTTTTGATTCGTGTTGTAAAATGCTTGATTTTTCCAATTTGGAAAAGCGCAAAAGTAAACTTATCCTTTATGCAATGGATAAGAATCGTTCTGAATATTGCTCATTATTGATCAAGCACCTTTTTGCACCGCGTACGCATATCATTGAAACTAATGTATTTATATAAAATATTAAAAAATTGTTTTTAAATCATCATAAATACTAATATATTAAAAATTTAAACTGTTATTTTAAAATTTTAAAATAAATATTGGAAGAATTAACTTAAGTTAAATAATGAAAAAAATAAAATAAAAATTTCAAATTTTAAAAAAATAAAAAATAATAAATTAATACTATTAAAAATATTATTACGAATGAAAATTCTACTATAAAAATAGACAAAAATATTTGAATTTTCTGAGACAATATAATTTAATTTTAAAACAAAATTTAAATAAATGTTGGTATGTAAAATTTTTCTTTAATGTCTGAGGCAGTTCTTTGAGGTTTTGATTACTTTTGAGATCATAAGTCATAAAGTTAAACACAAGGCAGATCTTTCCAATTTAATACTTTGTTATAGAATTGTTTTCTTTGATATTTGAAAGAAATTCAAAGTATTCTTTGAAATACATAATATTTACATTGCAATTAATGTCGAGATCTTTGGACACTAATCAAAGAATGTTTTGTTTTTTGGCAAATCTTTAGTTAGTCTACATTTCTATTTGATGAAAAAAAGATAAAAATCACATTTTATCATAAAAACAATCTTGTAAAATATTTTTTAATAATATAACCTTAGAATTATATATAAAAAAAACTTTTTCATAAGCATAAATAATATTAAATGTAAATAAAAATTAATTTATTATTAAGAATAAAACCAGTCGTTTCTTGTTCAATTCTCGCATTAAAATATGTCTTCCAATTAAAAATTATTTCCTTTGTTATTTGAAAAAAATTGAATATTTTCATTCAAATAAACTTAATAAAATATAAAAACATAATTTTATTTTGCACTTGCTTATATTTTTTCCATATTTAAAAACAGAATTCTTTAAAATAATATATAAGTTTAAAACTTATTAAACCAAAATCATGTTAAAAGCTAAGTAAGTAAATTTCGATATTTAATCGACAACAATATATACTCCCTCTTTTCCATAATACCGGATAGTTTTCGTTTCGTGTCCACGGATTACCGCGAATATAAAATAAGGCTCTATATGAATATATTTTTCTTAGATCGTTGTCCCATATTACTGGATAGTTTACACAAAAAGTTTAAAATACTCTATATTTGTTTCAAGAAATTAACAATAATTTAACAATGTTTTATGATTACTGGACATCCCCTATCATTTTGACATTTCATTTTTGTGTTTTTTAGAAAACATCATTTCAGTTTATCGTCTTAAAAGTTTAATATTTTCAAATTTTTATCCATAAACATGGAACAAAATTAACGCGAACTTTCCAGTGAACAAAGGAGGCTAATATATTAGGATTTGCTAAGTGAAAGTGACAACTGAATTCTTACGAGGAGTGAATACAATTCCATTGCAGTTACATACCAAGTGAGAATTCAAACTGTAGCCAAAATCTGGAAATGAGGCAAAGAAATCAGTCCATTAAATGTTGCTTCAAACAAACACGGTCGAGTTGGTAAAAAATGAAGAATCTTGAATAATATGGCAAATTTCAAAATGTGCCACTTTCGTTTCTACACCACTTGTTAATGATAAAAACGAGTACCGCAAAATGGTGATTGAAAAAGTACTTCCAACAATTAAATCTTAGTGGCCTGGAAATTGCATAGATCGATGTAAAACGATTTTTTTTTCAACAAGACAACACTTGACCTCATATTTCACTAGATGACTATCAAATTTATTGGACAATTTTTTAATAATATGCCCGGTGATCTGTTGAATAAAGTGTTTTCATCTCTCCAAAATTGTGTGATTGAAAGCATCAAAGTCAACGTAGAAAACAATTTAAAGCCATCATATATGGCCAAGAATCGTCAAATAAACAATGACATGCTACCTGTATCTTTAGAAGTAAAAGCAGAAATATTAGTAAATGCTCTTTCCGTTTTAAATAAATAAAAAGTTTCATTCTCTTTTTAAAAATATAGAAATCACACTTGACCACAACACATGCACTTATGCACAGAACTACTATTTTTAAAAAATAAATATAATTTTATCAACTTTTTGACAAAATTAGTTTTTTATAGAAACATATCTAGTAATATGTGACAAGAAAAACGGAAAAAAACTTTCCAGTATTATCGGACAAAAGGAGTATTTATTTTCTCTATCGAATAGTGAAAATTTTATATTTCTTTAAAGAAATTATTCTATTTATTTTTGTAAATTTAATATCTGTTTAAATAATGGTTTTTAATTTTTTCAGTTGAGGATTCGATAATAATAATAATAATAATAATAATAATAATAATAATAATAATAATAATAATAATAATAATAATAATAATAATAATAATAATAATAACAAAATAAATTACAAATCATCTATTTGATAAGTGAAATCGAAAACTACGAAAAATAATATTTCATTTTACAAAATTAATAATATTTATTTTAACGAATTCTCCTGATTAGATTTTTATCCATCTGACAGTATTGTGATTAATTTCAATTTTTTTTCATAACCTTATGTTTATCTAAATAATTATAATTTAAATATTATCTAGATACGATTATTGAGAGAAATGGCAATAATTTCTAACTAGTTCATCAAATGCATCATTGGATATTAATTGACTGCGTGAAATCGACTCGGATAAGAAACAAATTTCCATAATGAGATTTCTGCAATCAGAATCTGACACTCAATTCGAAAAAGCCGTACAGCATTTCAATTTCAAGTCTTATTTCCATGCAAGCATAAATCTAACGATAATGATAAAGATGAATCTTGTCATTTATGGATTCAGTTATAAATGACACATTTTCTTGTTTTAATTCAATCAATAAAATTGAAAAAAAATTTTAACAAAAAAAAAAATTTTTATAACATATAAATATCTTTTATATGATAGTGGGTTATTTCCTTTTTGTTTTAATTTTCACTGAAATATTTATTATTGAATTAATTGACTCTTCTAATTTAGCCGACAAAGGATTTGTAAATTATTTTCAATTTAAATACAAATTTTGTAATTTTTAATAAAATTATGATAGCAATGCCAAAAATTCAGTGATACGGAAATTTTATTAATTATTTTGTAAGTATGTTAAATATTTTTATTACATAAACCAATGAAAATATTTATTGTAAAGATACATCACTGGTATGTTAAAAAAATTAAATTATTATATAAAAATAAATAAATGAGTATGATATTGATGAATTAGTATTAAAGTGCATAGGAGTTCATTTGGAAAAAAATACTAATCAAAATATTCTATTTTCAATTTGAAAATTAATATAAATAAATATAAAATTTGGTTGTAATTTAATCTTCCCAAATTAATTTATATATATATATATATATATATATATATATATATAACTATAAATTAAACAAAAATTAAAATTACAATAATCTATTTTCGCTGTAAGAAAAATGAAATATTTGCAATAAAGAAAACACCGTTTAATCACCAAACTTTGCCTTATTAATTCATTACAATAATTAGAAAATAGTACAGAGTTTCGCGTAAATTTGACAATATTTTAATTAAAACTTTCTTTCAAAGTTTGCGATTTTTCATGATGAAATTTTAATCTGAAAAAAAATTACGAACTTTAAATAAAAATTTCATTTTAAATTTTTATTAGTAAAATTGAAAATTTAACTAGACGATTTAATCTTTATTTAATTTTGTCAGTTTTTTAGTTTTTTTGTTTAAATTATTTAATGGGAAATAATTTTAAAATAAAATAGCAAATTTTTATATATATATATATATATATATATATATATATAATTTATTATTTTATTGATTATTTTATTATGTTTGATACATATGAAAATCTATTAATCAATATTTTATGGGAAATAAGTGATTTTACAAATTGGAAGTGTGACTATAGTAACTTTAATTATAATTTTCATTTTTAATAATCATAAATATATTATAAACTTTCAACAACCTCAACAATTTTTTGAAAATCCTCTTTTAGATAATTAAAACTCTATTTTATCTATTGATTTGTTCAAAGTGAAGTTTTGTTTTTCTTTTCTCATTAAGGTTTTTTAATATATTCAACTATGTGTAAAAAATTTTATGTTTATAGTCTCATGTAGTGTTGACAAAATTTGGTATATAATTTTTATATGAAATCTTCATTTGTAGACTTTAGTGAGTCAAAAATAACAGTGATTTTGATTTCAGGAACTTGTTCAATTTGTTTAACATCGGCTGCAAAATAAGGTAGAAAAATGAAAAATACAGAATATATAAATATATATGAATATTTTTGCTTGATTTAATTTTAATATAATTTAAATTGAATATAATTTCATTAGTATTTAACTTAAATTATTAAAATTTATAAGTTCTACTTATATTTATAAATTTAATAAAAGTCACAATTTATCAATCCACATTTATTCGTCCTCAACCAAAACTTTAATTCGGAGTTTTATGTTTCTCATGGACATCTTTCGCAAACCGCTAAATAAAACAAGAATTACTAATTTGCTCTGTTAAAACTTCAAATTTCTTAATAAATTCTGATATCAAATTCTTTATTTTGCTGTAAATTACAATTTTATTAACCTGAATTTAGCGCTGGATAAAATCTAACGTGCAATTCGTGATAAAACTGTCGAATTTAATTTTATCAGATTAATTAATTCTGTTATAATACTGTTGAAATAGCCAATAACATAATTTGGATAAAAAAAAGAATTATCCGATACAAGGCCTAAAAAAATATTTTTTATGTTATTGTAGGTATCACTCATACATCGGCTTCATTACAACCTAGAAAACAATAATAATTTATGATAAACAATAGTTATGACTTTATTGTTTAAAATAATAATGATTTATTAATGTATAAATAAAATAAAAAGACAAATAACCATAAAAAATACCGAGATAAATAAAACCACACAAACTCGAGAAAATAATGTAATTTAAAAGTTTCTTAGAATCTATCGAATTAGAATTAATTGTCGAATTTATCTGTGTTTTATTGAATTTGTTTATATAGGTCTTTTTGGATTTGATTTTGATTTCTTTGGGTTTTCGAATTATTTATTAATTTATTTACCATGAAGTCACATATCACAATGGAAAATTACCCTATCTGGAACTTTAAGTCGATTTAAATGCATCCTCGAAGTTTATTTCTTTTTTCGAAAACAATTTATTCGTTATTTAATAACTTTTCCAGAAACCCGGGTTTAATAGCTTTGAAAATGGTTTTAAAGATCAAATTTAGGGTTACTTATCTCAATCAAATTAATAATTCTATTTACTTCCCGAAAATTCTGTACAGCTCGACATTTTGCACTTATAAGGCTTGGGCTTTCAATTAGATCGGGTTAAGACTCACGTCTCACCCTGGGTTATTTCAGAATCTGACCACAGTAAATCACAGAAAGGTCTGTCGTGGGTCTATCATTTATATATTCCATAAATGCAAAGCATTTCTCCATCTATTACAACTGATGAACTAAGTTGATGAAATATTTCTGTGCAATATCTCCATTCTACAACTGATCCGTACTTTCTCATACCTTCATCACAAAATCCATATATTTGAGTGATTAGACGAATTTCAAAATTATCTCTGGTTAAACTAATTCCATCTGGATATCTGAATTTGTAGATAAATAACAATAAAACTATTTCAATGCAATACAAACCACGAGCAACCAATTCCCCGATAAACAAAGAACTTGTGTTCAGAATATCTTCACCATTCTCAAGAAGCTCCAATAAAGCACAAAATTGCCCGCAAGCATTTTCAAATACGATTGTTAAAACTTCGACGAATTGAGCATCCCTTTCTTTCATTAAAATTCCTTTACATTGGTTCAGCCGATCTATTTGTCGATCTAAATGGCTATGAAATACGGAAATATTCTTATTGAAAATATTCATTTGAAATTTCATAACTTAATGATCAAAATTAAAAAAGCTAAAACTTTATTAGAAATAGAAAATTCTATACAAACCTATTTATTCATAAAAACATAAACTATGCAAAACTCATTGATAAATTCAAACCACAATATTACAATACAAAATTAGTCCATTCAATTTTCAACTATTAATTTTTAATAAAAACTCAAGAAAGCCAAATAAAAAAAAGATATTTCATTTTCAAAACTTTTAGCCGTTCTTTCGACTAATAAATCTAAAAATGAAAGAATAGAATTAACTTATTCTTCTACTGTGAACTTAATATTAGAGTGAAGCTCATTCAAATAATTTAAAAACGGAACACCGTCATTAGAACCAGAAAATACTAAAAAGATATCATCAACGCAATGTTTAAATATTTTAGGCTAAATAAAAGAAAATTCCGAAAACTGTTTCTCTAACTTTAATTTAAAATTTAATAGAAATATGATAAAGGGTTTGATTTTTAGATCTTGGTCATTATCTTCTACTTTTGAAAAGTCGAACAAAAGTATACAAAAGCTGGGTTTTTATTGTGAATAAAAATGGATATTTTAAGGCGTTTGTTGAAAGACTGACTAAAAAACTATTGATTGCTTTATGATTGCACCTGATGTAAGCAATTGCAACTATAGCTCACCTAATGACGGTGAATCCATAAAATCGCATGTTTTTGTAATTTCATATTCGAAAGGTTTTAGAAATTTTAAATTGTCTGTCACAAAATCATTAGGCAATTCAAATTTATTTAAAATAGTATAAGTACAGTGTCACATACATTGGAGAAACTTATTGTTTTCTTCACACACGAGTTCAGGAACATAGCCGATCGAGAGGCGTGATTAGTGTTATTAAGCATAGAAAAATATGCAAAGCCACAACTGATTTAAAAGATTTTTAAGTTTTATATAAAAATTTCAGCAATAAGTGGGAAAGAATTTTATGTAAGGCTTTGGTGATATAATCACAAAATAAACGTTAAAATAAATGTTCAATCAACAACAAATTTATTGAGATTATTTTATTAAATTATTAAATCGTAACAATTACATCATTATTGTTTCCGTGTATAGCATTTAACAAAGATTATGATGGCAGACTGAAGAGGAGGATAATTTCCTCAAAATATATTTCTTTTATTTGGCTTTATCGAATTTTTATTAACAATATTAATTTTTATTTCTAAATTTATTTTTGAAATTGACCAGGTACAGGCTCAAAGGGTTTTCTTGAATTTGTCAATAATATTCTTGTTGCAAAATTTACAGTCTTTAGAATTTAATGTTTTCTATCTCATCACTGACTTCATTAAAACAAATACTTCACGATGTTCTTATGTTTTCTACGATTATCATTCCTTGCTATATTGTTTATTTTTTATTTTTAAAATCATTTTCCAATATTAGTGAAATGTCGATCACAGTTTAAAATCAAAATATATTTTTTAAACATTAAAGAGTTCTATAACAAAACAATCTTTATAAAAATAATTTTTTATATTTTAACAAAATTTATAAAAATGTTAATAAGTAATAAATAGTGTTCTAGTGACAAATATCAATTTGTAATTAAACTAATTATTAATTAAAATTAGGAATTGTGAAGGGAAAATTATTATTTCATGAAAAATTTCAATTTACGAGTACGCTAAACCTTTCATAGCATGATGGAGTCTGAGTGGATTTTACGGCAAATAAATTTATCCTTTGATATATTATTCCTCAAAATTTTTAATTGCATTGGAAATTAGGTTTAAATTTTAATAAATGAATTATTGTCTAACTTGTGAAACTGATTGAAATAAGCATAAAACATAGAAATGTAATTTCCATTGCAAAAGCTTTGTAAAAATAAATAATGGCAAAAGCGCTTTCTTATTTGGTTTCTATTATTGAAAAACAAATAACCGTAGGAAAGACTTACTTTAAAAACTTTCAGTTTGCAATTAACAACAAAAAAATCTCTGGGCGCTTTATTCTAATCTTAAAAATGTAAATTACTTTTTTTATTTGGAGAATATTAAACATATTTTAACGAATAGTGATGGTAAATAAGACTCATAGGTAGTTAGATGGTTTTCATCAAACCCTGACCCCTTTGAGGTAATGAACATTCTGATGTAACTTTTTAGATCTAAAACATGGAGCCCTGAATGACAAAATAAATGCTACTTCAGAAAAATTTGTACATGAAGTTTTGAGTGAAGTTGAATTAAATACGTTATTGAATTAATATTAAATTATTGAATATACAAAAATATTGAATATAAAAAAAACTTTAATTCAAATAAAAAACTACAGTTGATAAAACAAGTTTACAAAAACATATCTCAATCCAGAGTCAGTCCACAATTTTCGGTCTGAATACTTTTTTGTAAATTATTAAAAGTAATTTCCTTAAATTAATTACTATAAAAATTAATAGGTTGATAGTGACCCACTGCTCAGCAAACCCCCCCCCCCACCCTCCATTCCTGCTAATTATTTAAATAATGATGTAATTTAATATCAATAATGTAATTATATAATATTTAATTACTTTCACAAAGTGTATTTTAGTCTATTGATAAGCAAACCTTACGGGGCAGTTGACTACAAGGCTTTTCATAGGGGATATATGAGCTCTGAATAAAAATCTATTGAATCACTCACCATTATAAAACTGAAATTTCGGATCTCGATAATAAAGATGTGCAGATAATTTTAAATGTTATCTCAGTATTTTCTATATGCAAATATAGTCTCTGGATAATTCTTTTAATTAATTAATGGATAATTAATTTCTTTCAATATTTTTCTCGTCTTTAATTGATATTTCATTTTTTATCGATTAAATCTACTTCCTCTTTTAATTGTTTCCTACAATGAATAATCAATTATTATTCTTAATGTTTAATTCTATTTCTGTCATAATGATTCATTCTGTCCTTTCTGAATCTCTCATTTCCAATAGTAATATCTTGACCATCTGTAAGTTAATAACTTTTCAAGTGACGATTAAGATGCTGTAGTTGTAAAACTGTAAACCTCGTTCTGTCAGGATTTCCATTATATAATCTGTTAAATCTCTTCGAGCTAAATTCATTCTGATTGTATCTAAGAACATTTGTTCAACATAAGTTAACAAAGTTGGGTTTCTTGCAGCAATAGATTTAAAATGAACTACGATATTTTTTTCGCAGCGTTCATTGTCAACACTAATAAATTTATATACATTCTTTGAGTTAAACTATTTAGCATGTCAAATAACATGAGATTGCGCCATCATTAATATTTTCACAAAAATAAAACAAAGTCTTTGGAATAGAAAAATATATTTGAAAAACAATAAACTCTAAATCGACATAAATTCAAAACACTACCCAAAATCGAAAACTTTTTAACAACGACTCGATCAGAATAAACATTCTAATTGCAAAAACAACCAAAATATTCAAAAGAATTACAAATTCCAAAATCTCGAAATACAACCGATTCTACAAAAACTGATGATTGCAAATTAATCTAAAAACTGCTCATGTCTATGTGCGCACACAACTCAATTCAACAAAAAACCATCGCGCGCACAGACGAGACACAATTCACAATTCAACACTTAACCTTGCATGCATTTTCTTTCTTCATTTCTCTCTTCTAAATATGTTACCCCTTTTAAGCTGATATTCCTTCATTTTAGTAAATATCGCTAGATTTCACTAATTTTCAGTAAATAATTCCTTTGCCAACAATTTTTCCATACTTAATGTTTTTATCAAAATATTATTTTTATGAATATTTCCACATTTTTCCACTTAGAATTTCCATCAGAAAGCACAGCTTTTACTGATTAAAATCCAACCTTTTAAATTTCTCATATCATCAAAAATGTCAAGTAAATAAATTTAAAGGTATCATCAAGAACATTGACTTGGGAAAATAAAGAAGTCACAATGAATTTTAATTAAATATAATGACAATTTTTAAGAGATTTGTTGCAATAGGTAAAATATCTAATTTTATGGGCTATTTAAATAAATTAGAACTTTGAAGGGAATTGGGAGAGAGTTTGATGAGAATTTATAGTGATGAAAATATTAAGGTTTAGGATATATTTATCATTTACTTATGAATATTTTATGGTTTACTTATTATTTAGGGTTTTATTGTTATTTTCAATAAATTTAATGAAAATTGTTGAAGAAATGAGGGTAATTTCATAATTTATTAACAATTAATTTCTTGATAATTTAATACTCAATTTGTCCCATTATACTGGATAGTTTTCGTTTCGTGCCAACGGATTATGACGAATATATGGGTCTACCTCAATATATTTTTCTAATGAGTTGAATTAATCACACGACATTCTAAAATACATCATCTACCATAAATATAGCCATATCTTCTTGTTTTATCTCATCATTATTTCATAAAAGATCAAAAATTATAAATATCGCTGTACCATATTAGCGAATAGTTTTCACAAAAAGCTTAACATACTCTATAATTTGTCAAGAATTAAAGTAAGTAATGATAATTTAAAACTTGATTGATCACATATAACAATGTTTTTTTGATTACTGGACATCCCTATCATTTTGATATTTCATTTTTGTGTTTTTATAGAAAACATCATTTCAGTTTTTCGTCATAAAAGTTTAAATTTTTCAAACTTTTATCCATAAATATAAAACGAAATAAACGTGAATTTCCCAATGAACAAATGAGGCTAATATATTAAGATTTGCTAAGTGAAAGTGACAACGGAAACGAGCAAACTAATCAATCCATCAAATGTGGCTTTGAAAAAACAAGGTTCAGTTGGTTCAAAATTAAGAATTTTGAATTAAATGGAAAAATTTGAATCTGCACGGCAACATAAAGCCGTTATTACCTTGAAACAGGCGATGTTGAACCACATCACCAAGTAAAATCAAACATTTTCATAACAAAAGTGATGTTTCTTTCTGATGTTGGTAGACCTAGATTTAATGCACATAAAAATGAATAGTTTGATGGCATAATTGGGATTCTATCATTCATAAAAATGGAAGTTGAAAAAAGAAATAGAAAAAATAATATAAGAGGCACTTTCGTTTCCACATCCTTTGTTCTTGATAAAAAGGAGTACCTCAAAAAAGGAGTACCAGCAATAAAATCTAAGTGGCCTGGAAATTGCATAGAACAAAGTAAAACTACATTTATTCAACAAGACAACGATAGAACTCATATTTCACTGGATGATTCAGAATTTGTCCAACGCGCATAAAGTGAGGAATTTGATATTCCTAATGGTCCCTATTCGAATATCTTGGATTTGGCATATTTTTGAGCCATCCAACGTGCCTTTTACTCGACTAATCCGTCTAATATAAAGGACATTATCGAATTTGTTGGACAATCTATTAATTACATTCCTCGTGATTTGTTGAATAACGTTTTCTTATCTCTCTAAAATTGTATGATTGAAGTCAATGCATGAAACAATTACAAGCAACCACAAAATGACCAAGAATCGTCAAATCAACAATGGCACTCTAAAAAAATACATGTTTTTATTGCACTTATGTAACAGAACTACCATTTTTAAGAAATAAATATAATTTTATTAACTTTTTGACAAAATTAGTTTTTTTATAGAAACATATCCAGTAATATGAGACAAGAAAAACAGAGAATGCTATCCAGTAATATGGGGCAGAGGGAGTATTTATTTTAAATTTTATGATTATTTTGAATAAAAGTTGATTTTCATAACAAAGTGGGTTGAAAATTTCGGTTTTACAGTAATCTAAAGCGATATTTAATTGTATGTTAAAAACTTGTCAAATTGGAATATGTCAAAATGTCAAAATCTCTCTGTGCAAATAAAATATCTGGGAGTATGGCTCTATTATTTTATCTTTGTGAGGTATGTAAAGTAAAACTTGCCAAGATTATTGGCAGTGTAGAATTTGTAAACCTTTTGATTTAATTAGTCTTGATACAGTTCCTTAAGCAATTATGGTAGAAGAACAAGAGCTTTGAAATGAGTACATCAAGAGTCATTTGAAAATGCGTTTCGTAACTAAAATATATTGGTGAGTCTTACCTTGAATTCAGATTCCTTTGGAAAGCTTTCTTTTCCAGTTTTCTAAAGCTCTGTTAATGACTATTTTATAGCTGAAACACTAGCACTAAAGAGTCTACAGGCGTTTAATCCACTCTTGTTCACAATTATAAAAGAACATTTGTCTTTTCAAAGTATTTCTATCTTTTGTAATAGTTTCAAATGTACTTATATATATTCACCAATTTTAAAAAAACGTTGGTGAACATTTTATTTCATTCGAAATCTGTTCTATAATAGCTACGTAAGTAGTATACATATTTATTAATCTTGGCAATTTCCATTACTAATTTATATGAATTTATTCATTTTATTTATAAATTTACATCTCGATTAAGACAGTGACCGACTTCAAACATTTTTAAGAATGTTTTAAAGCTTCTTTTTATAGTAACGTAAGATGCTTGACTATTTCATAGACTCACTACTAAAAACAACTTTCTACAAAATCCATTTCATTAATAAACATATAAATAAAGTTTTATTTTAAATAGTTTTAAAAATACCTTTTAAAATGTTTCTAATAATTTCTAATTTATTTGATTTTTATGCTCACAAAATATTTTTCAAAAAAATTCAATATTTTTATTTCTCATTTCTACGGAAAGATTTTAATTTCAAAAGAATTTTTAATTCTGTTTCTAAATGCGTCGAAGGAATTCATTTTTAAATTGAGATAATCTATATAAACAAAAAATGTCAAAATGACATTTTTAATTATCATTTCAATTAAAGTAATTGTGCGAGTAAGATTAAGTAAAAAACTTGTTTCAAACTTGTCTCTCTTTTTTTGCTGTGTTATTTTATTAAGTGATTATTTTAAAAATTTTTAAAAACCATTTTATTATTCTAAAATCTGAATGTGTCAACGAATGCAAACCTCTACGAAAAACCTCTACAAGATAAATATCAATTTTAAACAGTCATCAAGACATTTACCATAAAAAAACTTATTTAAAAAGGTAATGATATTATTAGACATAATTCAATTTAAAACAAAATTATTTGTTAATAATTTCATTTCAAAAAGATTCTGTTAACTATAAAATTGGGTAGTATTTTATCGAGCAATTTAAAACAAAAACCGAATTTCTAAATGTTATTTAAAATTTACGTCTAAAAACAAACTGCCGTATATTTCACTAACTGGTTTATAATAAACTGTTCGCATAAACAGTTTAAATAATTTAAACAAAAACACGAAGCATTTTAGTAAAAGAGATTAATAAGTATTCTATATTCATCACTATACATCCTATACATCATTGTTATAAATTTTGATAAATATTTGATTCACAACTTTTAATAAAACTAATAATAATAAATTGTATTTATTTCAATCACGACGTCGACAACATTACCTAATGCTGCTGTATTGTTTTGGTTTATTATTGTTAGAATTATTATTGCCACTTGACTTACAGAAATTTTGTTTGTATTTGAGATGCCACTGCATTGTGAATGGCTGATATCGTGATACCTATTCTGATCAATCAAACAAAAAGAGATTAGGAATTTAATTAGTTTTTTTGCACTGACAAAATTATAGGCTTGTGCTTGCTCTACATCAGTTTATGAGAAAATGAAAATTATGGAATTTTCTTATTTCATCAAGGAATAACTTTATTCTTTTTTTATCAATTCGATTCGTCGGCTACTCCTATATCTTATTACTACTTAACGCATTGACATTTGGTACGTTTTCTATGAATGTATATATTTTAAAATTATAATTATTTTTAATTGATTTTTATGTAAATATAAGTTACTTTTTATTTTAAAATATACGATTTTTTATATTTTTCATTTTTAAAATTTTAAAATTTGTTTTTGAAAAATATAATTAAAAATTGTAAGTAAATACAGAAAAAATAAAACATAAATATTAAATTTTAAAATATTGTAATTATTTCAAGACAAAAATTGAAAATAATAAAAAGTGAAAAGCATTTCATATATTGTGAGTTATTTAAGGTTAAAAATATCATTTTGCATTTTAAAATTATTTATTTATTTATGTTTCAATATTTTTTAATATATATTTATAAATGCAATACACCTTTAAAAACATTATAGTTTATGATTATATGAAAAAAAATTTACTATGATAATGTGAAGAATTTCAAAAAATAATTTTAATAAGCATTCTATAAAATTATCATTTTCTATGGTTTCAGCTTACAAAAAATAGATATAGAAAACTAAATGTTTTGGAAATTTAATTGTAAGTAACACGAAAAATTGTTAGAAGGCTAGAGATCAAACTTTGTATTTTAATACACTAATATATTTGAAAGTATAAGTTTTTATATTTCAAAGACATTTATAGCAATGTAAGTGCTTTTTTTAGCACGCAATACTATCGAAACCATTAGTTTTGGTCGAACCTTCATTTGAAGTCCTTATAATTTTTATATAGAAATATCATATTACTTTGCCTCTGGAGTATACAAATTAAAACTTATATTGGTTTTATTATTACTACAAAGTTTAATTTTATTAAAAGGATTAAAATATTTTCTTTATAAATAATAAAATTTGGCTTTTACGATAGTTTTAAGAACGTAGCTGCTAATTGTAGAATAAACACTTTCTGAAACATCTTCAAACAAATAATATGCTATAATTTACAAAATATAAAATATTATCAAATATATAAAATATAAATATTTTATTTTATTAATTTATCTAATATATACAATCAGTTTAAATTATTGAAATACATTTTATTACTAATTAATTATTAAATATGTAAGTATAAACCAAAATGACAGTGTGACAATGTATATAAATAAAGTAAAATTAATTCCTTCTATATCAATTGTAATTTATTTATTTAATAATTTTAATTTAAAATTCTATTTACACCGTCATACGATTTAAAACAATAAGAACAAACTATTACTTTCACTTTTATATTGTCTAAAATCTGAACCTAGGTCTGGGGGGAATTTCAGGCAACCCTTCTTTAGTAATTATAGCACTAGAAAGCACAAATTCACAATAAAAACTAATTAAACAAAAAATAGCTTTTATAAAGATTTCACTACTTTTAGGAAAGAATTTATATTTGAGAATATATTTCATACATCAGCTTATGTCTTTCAAGTTTGATGAAGTTTATTTGTTTAAATAATTGTTTGTTTATTGACAACTTTTGTAATTAATAATATATGAAATTAAAATTCCTGCACAATCTTTATCAAATATTTTAACAGGTTTCATCTACTAATAAAGAGTAAAACAATTAGAATTAATAATTTAATACGATTAATATAAAGATAAATGAATTAAATGAATTAATTTGATTAAACGTTTTTTAAAAATAATACCAGAAAGGATTATATAGAGCGGGTATTTCTTTTCAGTACACCGCTGAAATAGAAACTTTCAATAAAACTAGTCGGATAAAAAGAGTCAGTAGCATTCCGAAAATAACACTAGAGTTTTGACGTTCCGATAATTTATATCTATGAGATTGTATTTTGTTTGTACTGGAGTGAACCGCCTCAGAAATGAATTGAAATATTAAGTGACATAAATTTTTCTTTAAAGTAATGTTGATCCAAAGGCAAAGAAAGATGAATGAAAAAAAGATGTTTGATTGTTTTGAAAATTCTTCAGATACTATCTTTTTTCATTGTAATGACAAATGTAAATACATGCATATAAAATATTTGCTTTATGCATATTGTCTAAAATGAAAACGTTCAAAAAATTAAGCCTCAATAAGCTATTAAAAATTATTTATTACATAAACTTTTGGGTAGAGCCTAATTAATAGTAAAAATTCAACACTTAAAATATAAATGAAAAAAGACATAATTTCTTGATAATTTAATAGATTTTATGATTATTTTGAATATTTCTATATTAAAAATGTATGTTAAATAAAACAAAATATTTTTATTCTATTGTCTAAAAAATATGAAAATAAAAGAAATAGAATGTAAAAAATTACCTTTTATAATGAACCAATATATTAAAGATAATATTAAAAATGTAAACTTTTGCCATTTTAATAAGAAATTATGAAAATATATAATTAATATATAAATATAAAATTAACATGAATCATTAGAAGACAATTTAATTACTTTTAGACATTACATATAAATTAAAAAGCCATTTGTTTTTGATAAAACAAATTCAATCATTTCGCATAATTGGAATGATGGTTTAGATTTATATTTGAAGAGCCTGGGAAACATAGAATATTTAATTTTATTGACATATTTTGATGTTATTACACTAGAAAACATTTTTAGTAAACAAATTAAAAGGTACATATAAACAAAATCTTAAAGTGTTCGAAAAAAATTAATAGTTTTGTCCTTCTACTATAACATTAACACAAAATGTTGTCAACATGACACAACACTAAAACGACTATTGAATGATACGATTTAACTCTTTCAGTTATATTGTTATTAAGAATAATATTTGAATGAAACTCATATTGTTTTTTTAAATAAGACTCATTTAAAAAATTTATTATAATTTGAAGAACTTTGAATTCATAAAAATTAAAAATTTATCTTTCCAGCAATCAGTAATTTTTTTTATATAAACAAAACATAGGTTACGATATAATCATTTTCTTTGATTTTCATGTTTTACTAAATTATCTATGAAATCAATTAACAATTGTGTACATTTCGCAAAAATATTTTTATTTTGAGAATTGATCAATAAACAAGGAAAAACAAATATTATCTTCATAATAATTAATTAAATTTGGTTAAAATAATAAAAATAATAATAATAATAATAATAATAATAATAATATAATAATAATAATAATAATAATAATAATAATAATAATAATAATAATAATAATAATAATAATAATAATAATAATAATAATAATAATAATAATAATAATAATAATAATAATAATAATAATAATAATAATAATAATAATAATAATAATAATAATAATAATAATAATAATAATAATAATAATAATAATAATAATAATAATAATAATAATAATAATAATAATAATAATAATAATAATAATAATAATAATAATAATAATAATAATAATAATAATAATAATAATAATAATAATAATAAAAATAACAATAGAAATAATAATATTAATAGTAATAATATTAATAATACTATTAATAGCAGTAATATTAATAATAATATTATAAAAACGTTTTTGTTTTTCACCTCTGATTTCTTTATAAGGTACATAATATTTTCTACAAAATTTGACTATGAAT
This sequence comes from Schmidtea mediterranea, assembly GCA_022537955.1. Lineage (NCBI taxonomy): Eukaryota > Metazoa > Platyhelminthes > Tricladida > Dugesiidae > Schmidtea > Schmidtea mediterranea. The sequence goes on along the minus strand of CM039680.1, from coordinate 242,231,180 downwards.
CAGGTTTTGTAGAAAATATTAATAATATTAATAATGATAATATAAATAATAATATTAATAATACAATTATTAATAAAAATAAAACTTATGACTTATTATTACTAATTACTTATTATTACTTATTATTTATTATTATTTTTATACAAATAACAATGATTATATATATTAGGCAAAATGTACATATTTTATTTATTAAACTGAATCATTTTAAAGGTCAATAAAATAACGATCAACAAATTATTTCAATGTAAAATCGATAAATAATCGATTGAAAATATGAATAAATATTTGAAATAAAAGTTTCATTCTTTATTTTTATTTATTTAAAATGATCAAATTTCTAAATTGAATTGAATTATTTTTTTGTTCGATTTTAATTTACTGGAAACAAAATCCTGAGAAATTCTGCTTATTATGCTAATAAATAAAAAAAACAACTATCAAATTTATGACATTTGAATGTTGAAAATTAAATTAAATTGTTTTTATCGGATTATTTTATTTCGTGAGCTTTATTAAATTAAATTATTTTACTTTTTTTACAAAGTACAGAAATCCTTAGTTATAATTATTTTTTTTAATTCAATATAATTGATAGATAATTAATTATTTATTGTTATGTTTTATCAATATAATATTATTTGATTATAAGATAAATTATAGACTTAGTCGCTCTTTATTTATTACATTCATAATTTTTTTAATCGAATAAGTCTTTTAAAATCTAATACAAATCTCACTAATAATGGTATCTATTTTCTTTAAAATGCTGTAGATTCTTGCTTTCGTTCACGAAGTCGTTCAGATTATTCAATTTATCAAAATTGTGACTTTAATCAATATAATTATTACTTTGCCGCAAGGAGCTTGTTTTATTATTTACTTATCTACTACTACTACTTCTACTACTAAAACTACTACTACTACTACTACTACTACTACTACTACTACTACTAATAATAATAATAATAATAATAATAATAATAATAATAATAATAATAATAATAATAATAATAATAATAATAATAATAATAATAATAATTATAATAATAATAATAATAATAATAATAATAATTATAATAATAATAATAATAATAATAATAATTACAATAATAATAATAATAATAATAATAATAATAATAATAATAATAATAATAATAATAATAATAATAATAATAATAATATTAATAAACTTATCATTACTATTTAATATTTATCACATGATACCGATAACATATCATTTAAATCACTGAATAAACACTTTGTTTGATAATGAATATGTTTCTTATTTACTGTTATTCAAATTGTCTAAGATTTTGAAAATACACTTAAAAAAAAATTTAAATAATTTTTTTGAACTATAGTGAGTCCTTATGATTGGTCAAGCGGCCGATATAATATAATGTGTGCTATTGGTACAGAATTTGTGTCGATTGATCAGTGTTAAGAAATGTAATTTACTTATAAATTGATTTATCAATAACTTTAATATTTATAATAACATATCTGATAATATTATAAGGACTTTTTTGGTTTTCACCTATGATTTCTTTATAAGTGACATAAAATTTTCTACAAAATTTGACTATGAATCAGATTTATTTAGGGTAATAATGTATTTTCGGCACAGCCTTTTTACAAGTGATTTCGAAATCACGTTGTCTTTTTTGGTATTTGGCCCATAAAATTTGAAAAATAATAAATAATCCCCAATATATATTTAAATCAAGATTGAATGGTCCCGAAATATATATAACCTAGATTCCATACCAATGATATGAAATTACTATGTAGCCGTTAAACTTTGCAAGAGTGCTTTTATTCGTCAATGTTATGATGGAATTCTCTGCATAATTGAATCATTGTATTTTATGTAATACTCATATTTGGTCAATGATATTCTTGTCTCAATATTGTTTATGTTATTTCAATACCAATATATCATTATTCAAATCTAGTACAACATATTTTCTCTGTGAATCGGTATTATTAATATTATAGCATTTTTTAATTTCCAGATTTTTTGTTTTAATAGGTTTTTATTTTTAAATATTTCATAATTTTTGAATGACTTGTGGCATTATTTTTTTCGATGACAATTATGCATTCCAAGTTCTTGTTTTGCTCTTGTTTCCAGTTATCTTTCACATAAACATATTAATCGTTCTAAATCGTTTGTCAAAATCAAAGAATTAAAGTAAAAGAGAATTTAAAAGCATAAATTTGTTTAAATAACAATCATTTACTCTAAATAGTTAAAGGTTCAAGACTACCCGAGGAAGACTGTTATTCAGTCAAAATATATTGTAGCTGAATATTTATTTTGGATTGATGCAGAGCAACTACAAATGATTTAGTTTAATTTCGTAATCGATTGGAGTTATTATTATTTATAGTTTAAAACTTTGCATTTACCGTGTATTTATACATCAAGTAAGTACATTTAATTAATTTGTGATAATTATATCTAATTATAATTCTTTTTATTAAAAACATATGTATGAATTTCAATTTTTATTTTAAGATCCTTTAATGAAGAATAGGAAATACAATATTATCGTATTTCTATAAAAGATAAAATGTTTTGTTTACTATGCAATTCTGCAATAACAAGATTAAAAAAATACAATACAAATCAGCATTATTTATCTCACAAAGACCACAAATATGTCCAACTAGAAGGAGAAAAAAAGAAAGGCGGGATCAAACACAAGCTTTCAGTGCTTTTGGTAAGCAAGAAACCGCTGCAACTGATGTTACGTTCAAAATAGCGTATGTGTTTGGAAAAAGAGGAAAACAATTTAGTGATGTGGAAATGATAAAGGTGTATATTGTTGAAGCAGTAGGATGCTTAGATCCTGGGAAAGTTGATAAATATAAACAATTAGTTCTTTCAAGACGGACTATAACTGATCGACAATACGAATTAGCTTATAATGTGACAGAACAGCTTTGCACAATAATTCAAAATAAGTAGGTATATTTTTCAATAGCGCTGGATGAATCAACTGATAAAACTGACCCGGCTGAAATATTATATTTTATTCATACCATAGCTGAAGATTCGATATCCATAAGTGAGTGTATGTACTGATGGTGAGGGAAAAGAGAAGGACAATGAAAATTTAAAATCATTAATCCCATTTCATTTCATATTGCAACAAAAGAATCTTTGTGCTAAATCCACCTCTTATGGCAATACTCTAGAAACAAGTATTGTAATTGTGAATTTCATCAGAGCAAATGCAACACAAAATCGTCAATTTCGAAACCTTCTTATGTTCGATGATGATACGTACAGTGCAGATTAGCCATATCATTGCAAAATTCGATAGTTATCAAAAGGACATGTTTTAGTGAAAGTTTTATCATTGCGAGAACAAATTATAAAATCTTATGAGGAACAAAAACAACAATGCAAATTACTAGATGAAAATGTTTGCACAAATACATTTTTGTGTAATATTATGGTAAAGCAGAATGATATAAATATTTTTCAAGGTAAAATAAAACATAATTATGATATGTGGCAAAACATTCAGGGTTTTCGAAAAACGTTATTATTTTTCAAAACTATTTTCTCTTGATCGGAAATTTCTGAAGAGCATTTTTCCCCTTAGCTAAAGTATTAAATTAACAGAAATCTGGAAGTGCAACATTTCAAAATTACATTGCTGTTTTTGACTCATTAATTGAAGAATATACTAAACTGTTTTCTGATTTTGAAGAACATAGTATCACAATTGAATTAGCATTTGAACCACATCTAGTTGATATCACAAAGGCACCTAGCGAACTACAGATGGAATTATTTGATTTATGTGAAAATAATATTATAAAATCCCTTTTTGATGCAAAGAAAGATCCAATTGAAATATGAAAAAATGCAACTGAATACCCATGTTTACGTCAACATGCTCGTCGACTGATTTCTTGCTTTGGAACTACTTACAGTTGCTTTTTTTCATATCTAATACAAATTATGACCGATTTAAGGACACTTATAACTGATGTTCATTTGGAAGACCAACTTAAATTACGTGTTACTAAGCTCGAACATAATATCCAATTACTTTCCACTAAAACAAACTAGCAAAAATGTTGCATTAAATTGGTTATCTTGGTCTTAGTTTATTTTATTTTAATATCATATCATTTTTTAAAAGTGGTAATATCATAATTTTATTTTATATTGCAGAATATACATTTTTTAACTGAATAATGAGTGAATTGTAATAAAATTGCATTTAAAAATAATATTTTTATTTTTTGTACTGGTACTAGAATAAGCTGGTAATATATTCCATGGAAATACGGCCTGCTAACTATTTTCGAAATTTAAATTAGCCTCCATGGAGAAAAGGTTTCCCATCCCTGATTTAGTTCATTGTCAATTTTGTTTGATTCTGTTTTATCGATGAGGAAGAATGGTAGAAATTCAATGAATGAAAAACTGTCAATGATTGAATTAACTGTGTTTAATTTAAATAGCAAGATTTGTTTTTGAGATTGTATTTTACATTATAGGATCGTCATCGTGTTTATTAATAGATTTCAAGTTTTACTTAGATGGTATTCAGATCTTGTTTATGAATATTTATGTCATCGGTGTAATACCAAATACATTGGAATGGCTGCCCGTCATCTCTGTCCTCAAGTTCTTGATAACGATTGTTTGAAAGAATTGAATTGTGCCAGTGAATACAATTGTTGTCCTTACTTTGTGTTCAAATGTGTTCAATTCCTACTTAGATTTTGTTCGGATCTTGGCTTTCAATTTATATGTCATGGGTGTAAAACCACATACATTGGAATGACTGACAGTCATTTCCGCTCTCAAAGTTTCGATCACAGTCGACTAATGAAATTGATTGATATTAGTAAGCGCAATTTTTTGATTCATGATAAAATTGAGTGTTAAATAGTTTTGGTACAATTTTTAAATATTTTTGTTGAAAATTTTATTTAAATTTTGTTAAAGTCTCGGTTTTGTAAAATTTTGAAAAAATTAATATTTTTTAACATTTTGTAGAAATTGTGATTTGAGAAATAGCAAAATTTTTAAATTTTGATAAAATGTATTTAAGAATATTAAAGCATAAATTTGTTTAAATAACAATAGTTTAAAGTTGAAGAATACTTGACGAAGACTGTTATTCAGTCGAAATATATTGTAGCTGAATTTATATTTTGGATTGGTGTTTTTATTCTTTAATATATATATATATATATATATATATAATTCATATTATACTATACCGTGTCTTACATTTTGTCTTTGTTTACCTTTTCTATTCTACTTTGTTATTGGAATTATTCAGCAATATTGCTACTATAAGAAGTATCTCGGTCGAGTGTATCAACCTTTTTAAAAGATAAAGTCAAGACTGATGATAATGTTCCTCACCAAAATTCAATCATGGAAATTGCTGTTTGATTTAATGCTCATTTCTAAATTCATGTCAGTTTGAAACAAAACTAAGTAATTTAAAAATAGAAACTGTTCGAATTGATTCAGATAACAAATTGTTTTATTAACCTAAAAACATCGGAAATGTAAGAATAAATCATTGATATACTATGTGCAAACTACAATGTCTTCAGCGGCAAAACTGACAATTAATTTATTGTAGAATGTTCAGTTAAAATATGTTGGAAAATATGTCTGCAGGTCAAGTTAATTAGTAGAATCACGATTTATTGTTGGACCAAAGTCGACCAAACTCAAATAATTGTTTAACGATAAAACAGTCACGTTGTCATTTTTAATCTATATAAAAATTAAAATGCTATCAGACTCGAAGAAACAGAAAATCTCTAAATTGAGTGTTCAGTTACAAATTGAAACAAATCAATTAATTGTATTTGCTACGAATATATTTTGTATATTATTGTTGTCTTCCTACAATCAGCTTTTATAATGAATGGATTGTAATTAATAAAGAGGTTTAGAAAATCATAAATAGAAGAGATATCCCGATGATAAAATGTCAAATCTCACAATAAGAAAACCTAGGGTACTTACCTTAAAACAATTAAAGTAGCAAGGAAAGTAATAATTTCAAATCCTCATCAATGTTGTTATTACAACTGATGACATCTTGAAAGCTCTGAAAACATATTATCATTAGTAAGTTTACGCATTATCTAAATTGCCTTTTAGCAGTAAATACCCGAATAATTAATTTCATTTTTTAGGTTCCCCAAAACACAATCACTAAGCTTAATAAATGATCAAATATGTTAGACAGATAGATACATCTCCTCTCGCATTCAAGAAACACAATATTCTAATTAAAAGTTATAAATACTCATTCTTTTAGGGGAATTTCGTTTTATGGAGAAGTTCTTTCATAGGATCTACAATTTTACAACCACAAAACATTTCAGGCACAGTAAATTACTTTCATTGTTAACTTCCAAATATTTCCAAAATCAACTTTTCTCTTTTTAGTTTATTGTTCCAACCCAAAGAAATTATTAGTCCCCGTAAAACGGTTTTGTTGAAAGATTTTGTTAACAAGGTTATAAAGTGAAATTTTCTAAACATTCGTTACATTTTGAACGTCCTAAATTCATACTACTGACTAATTATTATAATTTCCATATATGCGTAAATCATATTTAAATGATGTAGACTCTACAAAGTAAATCGTAGGTTATTAAACTACCTAAGAAGGGACCGCAAAGTATTTTTATGTGGTCCGTAAATTATAAAAATCACAATTAAATTGAAAAAATATTTTAATTATTTTTATTTTTCCAAAATTTGAAAAATTAGCTTCGAAATTAGTTAAATTTGAACCAAATCTAGTAATCTGGTTGTGGGTCAAATACCACCTTGAGTGCTAAACCTAAATCCTAAGGATTTTCTAACCTTTCAATAATTTGATCTACAAATCAAAAAGCTTGATTCAATCTGATTCATTCAAATAAATTTCCTTAAAGTTGGAATTTAAAGCAGAGGAAATTAAGAAATTAAGATTCAAAGAATGTGACGTTATATATGACATTCAGAGAAAACTGTGTTGCTAAAGGTGTTACTCTTTCAGTGGCCGGCTCAGAGTAGAAACACCTTATTACACATTATAGATACACCTTATTTTTTTAATAAATAAATAAATATCTATATGTATATGTGTGGCCCATTAAATATTTTTCAATCTAACTAATTACAGAAAGAAATTGATTGAGACGAGGATTTATAGTTCTGATTAATCTAATTATAAAAAGTCAAGGGAATCATTGAACAATCGGTCTACCTCAACAATCAAAACAATGAATAAATAATTAGAAAATCACCAATTTTATCTTCAGCTTGCTTAACTCACTTTGACAGTGAGACTCTGAGCATTGTTCTTCATGAGAATATTTATTTATTATCATATCAATTCACTCCAACACTAGCCCAAGCTAAATAGAGTTTGGTTGATGTAGAAAATATAAATTATTCATTTTACAACTGACACGTTTGATTTTTTTTAACGTTTAACTGCAAATTTATATTAAAAAAAGCATTCATCAGTTTTATATTAGAAAGGATTAAGAGGAAATATTAATTTACTAATACTATAAATAATAGGTTAATTGGTTTCAGCCTAATGGCTTTTTAGCATTGAGGTTTGATATCACACTGAAATTAAAACAATTAAAATAATATATATTTAGTAAAACAATAACGAAAATAAATTCTTAAAACATTAAAATGAAATCGATTAAATTTTTTTCTTTTTAATGATAAATATTTAAATTTTAAAAATTAATCAGTATTAAAAATATTTTTCGATTAAATTATGATTTTACTTATAGACATGAAAAAGTTGAAATAGACACAGTCGACTTACACAAATATATGATGATTTTACTCAATAAAATTCAATTAAGTTAATGTATTTATGTTGATTTCAAACTCAAATTCGGATGATTAAAGTTGGAAGTTTGTTCGCAAATCGAATTAACAAATATTTAGCATTAATTATTAAATTATGATGTAGTATTGGTCATGCTTTAAATGAAGAAATTTTATTATTATTATTATTATTATTATTATTATTATTATTATTATTATTATTATTATTATTATTATTATTATTATTATTAGAGTCACGTTTGTCGGAAAAATTAAAATCACAATATTCATCAATAAATTAAATTAGTTTCGAATTTAACATTATTTTACGTCTAATGATATTCTTTTGGCACTAGAAATTGATCAATTATTAATAAATATATTTTAGTTGCCATATCAAAAAAATTGAAAATATGAAATAATTAATATTTTATAATTTTTTTATTATATTAATAACATTTCAATTTATTTCTTCTTTTGTTTTTGAAAAGTTCATCAATGCAAATGTGAAAGTTCTATTTTTGTGCTGATTTCGTCAATTTCATCCTTTCTGAATGTTTATAATGATAAATCAACTCAAATTACTTATTTAACAACAACAATAATAATAATAATAATAATAATAATAATAATAATAATAATAATAATAATAATAATAATAATAATAATAATAATAATAATAATAATAATAATAATAATAATAATAATAATAATAATAATAATAATAATAATAATAATAATAATAATAATAAATATAATAATAATAATAATGATAATAATAATAATAATAATAACAACAATAATAATAATAATAATAATTAAATAATATCATTATACTGGGAGTTAGATTGCGATAAATTCATATCAGATTATTTTAATAAATATCCAAATAATAAATTTTATGACTTTTTCATTGAAAACTTTTATCAAATCTCAAGTTTCCCTTTTAAATTAATTTTATTCGGGAGTTCATTAGATGAAAATTAATTTAGCAAATTACCATTATTAATAATTTTGAATTTTTTTGGATTATTCATATTTTAAAAGTTTTGAAAGGATATTTAGACTTTTAAATTTTTACAACGTTATAGAGACGTTATAGAATTATATAAATTAAAAGTTTAAAAAATTTTCACAAAGTTTTGTAGGATTTATATATATTTTTGAACCGGTTTATTTACTGTTATTAATTTTGTTATATAATAATGATATATGATATATGTTAAAATTAATTATTTAAACAAAAAATTGAAATCAAATATAGTAAATTTTGTTTCTCATTAACAAAGTTTTCTCTAGGTTATTAAATAAATAAATGATAATGCTACATTTAAAAATTCTTAAAGAGTTTGAAAGATAGGAGAAAATGTTATTATGGTTAAATTATTTGTCAAAAGTGTTGAAAAGAAAATTATTATCAATTAGAAAACACACAAGGAGAAAAAAATGTAACATTAAGCATTTGAAAGGAAAATATATACTAAGCTAATTATCATTAGAAATATTTATAAAAACATACAGTACTTATCAGTTCTAAAACAATAAAGCGCGACTAAACTTTGGCAAGAACAATTCATCAGGGTTCATAAAATGACAAAATACCAAAAACGATTTTGTTTGGATCATTTAGAGGTTTGCATTATTCTTAAGATAGAGAAAAGAAAAATTTTCTAAGTCTTACAATTTTCAGAGTCACAAATTGTAACAAAAGGAAAAAAAAACTCTATGTAGTGTGAGGTCTTCTATTGGTGTTACTTTGATATTGCATTAAATAATGTTAAAAAACACAGATATTCTATAAACCTATAAACCCAGTCAATTCATAACAAAATAAATTTTACTTAATTATTTTATTCGAATATACTATTAGTGTATTTCGTTAAAAAACAATAAAAACTTTATTTATTTTATCAAAAACTTTGAAAATATTACCAGTGTATTTATTATATGATTGATGGTAATTATAAACATTTGATTTGAAATAGTTAAAGACAGTATTTAAGACATTATTAAAATAAAAAATTAAAAGTTAATAAACTAATGCCTACAATCATAATTATTTTAATTAATAAAAATTGAGGCTAATAATAATTTTGATATCCACAATTTTAACCGACATTTAAAAATTTTAACATTGTTACACATTATTTGAAACTGATGTTTCGATATCATATTGGTTTTTTTCAAATTCATTTTTTAAAAATAAATGAAATGACTTTTTTTAAATGATTTTTTAATTTTTATCCTTTAAGAATAAATTATACATACGAGAGAAATATCGATTTTCCGATAATACTAAATAAAATATTTTTTTGTTTTTTTAAAAAAATGTTATAAAATTTAAATTTAATATTATGATTCACTGAAAGAAGCTCAATTCTGACAAATTTGATTTTACAAAAATTATAAAAATTTATTCAATTTATAAAAAAAGTTAAAACGATTTCTAACAGAAAATCAATAAATCTCTGTCTGAATAAATTTAATTTAATAATCTAAATTCTGAAAACTATCCGAAATGTTTAAATAAATTATTTATTTTATGACAAATATTATCAAAGTGAAATTTTAAATTGTGATTTTCAAAAGAAAATTGTCGGAATATTTAAAGAAATTTCTTCAATTTTCATAAGCAAAATTAACAATTAATTTCCATTAAAATTCTTTTTTATATTTTATTAATTTAAATTATTGTATCCAAAAATAAGTCAATTAATTAAATTTTATTGTTTAATTGATTTTCACTTTTTCTTTTTATATTGTTTTTAGTTCGATGACAATCGAGCAATAAATTAATAGGAATAAAACAATTGTGTATTTCTTGTGTATTTTACAAAATATATTATTAGCAATATTATTATTATTTAAACTTTAAAATCTTTTTTGTGTAGCTTTAGTTTTAAGGATTTATTATTTTATTTATTACATTATTTATTTTACTATTTCGATAAATTAATCTTACTATTAAATGTGTCTACTCTGGTAATATATTTATCCAACATTTTTATTAACCTGTTTGTGTGGAAGTGGCTTGAAAATGCTTGCAGAATTTGCAAATTCTATTTTACCGTGTCGCACTAAACATTGTGCATAATCCACGCGAAGTTTCTATTTGTTTAGCTCAGGCTTCCACAAACTTTTTAAATTGCGCTCCCATTTTCAACATATTTATTTTTGGCGCCCCCGACTTAATAAAAAATCATAACGCTACAAAAAAAAAGACGTAAATAAAATAAACAAAGTGTATTTTTCAATTTCTTGTAAATTGAACAAATTAAATAATATGAAAATAACAGTTCTACTGCTTTAGCAAAAAAACAATAATAAATATTCAACGAAAAAACCATACTTCGTTTGTAAAATCTAACAATTTTAAAATTTTCTGGAAACAAAGAATTATTACATTTTAAAATTTTCTGCGCCCCAAAATTATTATCACGCACCCAAATCCGGGAGCCTGGCCCCTAGTTTGTGCACCTTTGGTTTAGCTAATCTTCTTATTGTTTTTCTATAAATTATTTACAAATTTTGTCACCCCGACTGTATTGTATATATTCTACTTTGGTCAGTTTGAATCCATTCATTAATATATTTCTTTAAAATTGTATTTCTTTTCTCAATATTTGAGATTTAATGCATTATTCGGAAGCCTGGGTTGCGACCCCCAAAGCGTCGCGCCAAACTCCAGAGGGGTAAGCAAAAATGTTTTTATCCTTTTGAAATATCTAATAAAAATCTTTAAATTTTGTTTAACTGTAGTTACATGTTTTTATATATATGTTAGTTTTTATTAAAATAAGTTTTTATAATAATATAATTTTTTTGCAACTTGAAAGAAGGATTTTGTGATTTGTTCAATAAAAAAGTTTGCGAACTGCTGATTTAATGGATAAATCATTATTATCAGTGTCAATATATATTTTTTAATATTTTTTCTGTTAGATTGAAATGCTGTATTGTTCTTGTAAAAATTAATATATCCTTTATATGTACCATTACGTTTTTTTCTTAAGTTGCTTTTAAACTTTTGTCCTGATGATGCCGCAATGCCGAAGGTCATTTTGTTCAAACACAATTTTCTCTTGTTTTTTGAAAAACCTTTTATCAAAATTTTCTTGGTAATATGCTTTATTCTTTATTTTGCTTATTTTCTGCACCTCCTTTATCGTTTGTTTACTGTTTTTATCTTTATTTAAAGGTATTAATTTAAACTTGATTTTAGACTTTTCACTTACTAGTTAAGAAGTATTTTTTTATAATTACCGGGTACAAGTCAAAGAGTTTTTTCAATTAATAATGATTATTGGAGCATTGATAAATCGAGATTAAACAGAAACCTTATCAGTATCAACTTTACTGAAGGTGAATCGCCAGTATAATCTGATGAGTTTCGTGAAGTTTTTAATAATATTGATACATTATAGTTAAGGATTCATTCAATCGCACAATAACGCACATTTTACTATCCTTTCCATCCTTTCTACTGTTTTCGGGTTAAAAAACATGGTCACCTTAATTATACTAGATTTTCTGGATTGTTGAAAAAATAAAAATTGGGATTGAAGTTGTAGTTACAAATCAAGTTTCATACCAAATTCTTTCAATTGACTTTTACAAATTACTAATCTTTCTATTTTCTAAGTTTATTATGACTAAATCATGATTCAGCTAGGATTTTAAAGTATTTTAAAATACATTTTAAATACGTTTTTTAATATTTCATTATTTCTATTATTCACAAAACGGTAAATTTTAAATACGGAAGTGGTAATATTTTAACATGTAAAAAATAAGTTATTTTTAAAGAAAAACTGCATTAGTTACATTAGTGTTGCTTTTAAAGTTTTTCACATATTAAAATGAGTATTTATATTCAATTAAATAAGTTTTACAAAAGAAAGGATGTCATTTAAGTAATAACACCGCATCTAAGTGTTTCTTAAGAGCTTTATTGTTAGTGAGAATGTAATTAACATTCTGTTCCTGACAACTACATTATTAAAATGTCACCGAAAATTTAATTTTAAAACATCATTGAAATAAATTTTCAATAATATATTTGCATTTTTCATTTACATTTGTGTTTTTATATTCTAACTCTACATTTAATAATTCTGTTAGTTTTAAAGTTTCTGAAACAAATAAAAAGATCAAAATATTTTAAAGATATGTGTACAATTTTAAATATTTTTGAGACCAAAGAAACTTATAGAAATTATTTCTTTTTTGGTTATTAAATTTCAATGAATAAACATAATTAATTTCATTTTATTTATTACTTGATTTGAGATGAATTGAACAATGAATTTGTCTTCAATATAAATATGTATTGTATATTAAATAGCAGTAAATTGAAATAGTTTGGAATAAGAAAATAAAGTATTAAATTCCCTCATTGACAGTTTTGTTTATTTTTATGTACTGTTGAGGAATAAAAATGAGGTATAAATTTTATATTTTTTCTTTGTACGTAAAAAGAATTGAATTTAATTTGTAAATTAGTGAGTTGATTGTATATTTTAATTTTCTTAATTTTTTCGCGTTTAAATTTGTAACGTAAATTAGAGAAATTTAAATAAGCTTGGAAATTTTTTTTATTGAATAAATATTTGATTTTGTGAAATTGATTTAAAATTTTAAATAAATATTACTAAGCAATTCCTGATTATCTTGGTACAGATAAACTTAAAATGAAAGAAAAAGATGATAGACTTATTAAATCTTTGGATGAAGGAGATATTGTCTTATTGAAAAATTATGGCGCAGTACCACATACATAAGTGTTACAATGATCAAGTTGAAGAAAAGCCTGATGTAACGTATAGTGATGTTGGTAGTTGTAAAGAACAAATTGAAAAGTTAAGGAGAGTAAAAGTCGACATAGAATTCAACATATATACAATATGACAATCTTGTTACTATTTTAAAGTTTTTATAATGAATAAAAATAAGAATTTTTATAACTTTATTATCTGATTTTAAATTCATTTATATAATATAAATTTGAAATATAAATATAAATAATATAATATAAATTTCCAGAGGTGAAATTTTGTCGATTCTTTTGCCAGTTAAATATTAAAAATAATATTTTATTAATATTAAGATATGTTAATAATACTTATTATTGAATAATTATTATTGGATACATTTGAAATTAAATTTTATTGGTTTAAGTCAAATGTCAGATCAGGATTATTGAAATAATGTTTTCATTGAAAATCACTCTTGTCATGAATTATTATTTAACGATTCATTCACTTGTTTAAATCTCTATCAGATTAAACATTTCTGAATTATTCAAACTAGCAATTAAAGTAAGTTAATTTTTACAAAGTAATATCAATATATATATATATATATATATCAGTGACGAGGCATGAAATTTTATCTAAGGGAAGTACCTTATTAAATCATTTTGGAAAAAAGAATTCACAGACCAAGTTACTGAAAATGTAGGACCTAGGAGTCGAAAATAATATTTAAAGTTTTTTTAAACAAATGAAATTTTATTGCATTTTTTTAACTTAATAAATAATACTTATATTTAAGAAAAATTCTTCTGTCCTTTTGGGAAAAAATATTAATTACGGCATCATAAAAATTTTCTGTGGATTTAAGTGTCTTAAGTAGTTCCTTTTCTTTTGAAATTACGGCCAATGAACTTAATCTTTCCGATCCCATTTTGTTGCGAGCGTAATTTTTAATTCTTTTCATACTTGAGAAAACTCGTTCTACTGTTGCTGTTGGTGGAATTGTTAACACCAGCTTACAAAGTTTTTTATATTTATTAAAACAATTTTCTATGTCACAATTCCTCATAAAGCTAAGAATTGCATCAGCATATTTTTTGTTTTTAATGTCTGAATAACAAAATATAACTTTGAGTTCAGTTTTAAACTTTTTGAATATCAAAATATTGCATATAATTAATTTTTAAGTTGTTTATAAGGTCCGCAGGAAATGGTTTTTTAATATTTTCATATTGGCTGGTATCAGTTAATTCAATGAATTTAATTTGATTCAATGAATCAAAGCGATTTTCCATTTCCGAAATCATTTTTTGCCCAATTTTATTAATTAATTCTTTATAATGCTGTGAAATATTTTTCCCAGAAAGTGTTCTTTTTTGCGATGCTAGTTGCAGAATATTGAGCTCCAAGTTAATTATCTCAAAATTTTCTTCGAATTTCTGAATCATTAACTTATCTATCATATTTTTAAACTCTGTAATTTTTTGAATACAATAGGATATGTCATAGATATTTTTTGTAATATATCGTATAAAACTTCAGATTGTGGAAAATTTTCGTTGAAAAAGTATAGTAGCACTAAAAAATATGGATCTTTTAAGAACTGAAAGAACCCAGTAGCTTAAATAAGACTATATGCATCCCAATCAAAATCGGATGTTTGATTTTTAATAGATGAGAAATATAATTTGAGATTCTGTAAGTGAGTGGAAACGATTTTGACAAGCCTTCCATTGTATTCCCACCTCGTAGTAGAAACCTTTGATAGTCGCTGAGAAGAATATTGATCAAATGCAGCTGCACGTTTTGATGATTTGCTGAAAAATCTTGCAAGACCAGATAAAGTGGTAAAAAACTTTGCATTAATTTTCCTTTTCGCATGATTTCTGCAATACCAAACTTAGCCTGTGAGCTAGGCAGTGAACGAAATTGGCTGGTTTGATAATATTGTTTATTAACGCTTGAAGCCCTCCTGATTCACCTGACATTACTGCAGGGCCTTCGTAACTCTGAGCTACTAATTTGTGATTTAATTTTTCATTCTCCAAAAAGGTCAAAATAATATCCGATAAAGCTTTAGCATCTCGAGTTAATGACACATCTATAAATTTAATGAATCGTTTTAAAATGGCACCGTCATTTGAAACATATCTTAAAAGAATTGCTAACTGCGATTTGTTTGATGAATCTGTTGTTTTGTCTAGTATTATCGACACAAAATCGGTTTCTTTAATATCACTCAATATTTTTTCAGTCACTACGTTATAAATAGCATTGATTAGATCATTCTGAACATTACTTGATAATCCGGAAAAAACAGTGGCATTATCCAAATTTCTTTTAAAAGCGGATTAAATTCAGAAAGTAAATTTATGATTTTAATGTAATTTCCTCTGTTAATTGAAGCTGCTGATTCATCATTTCCACGAAAGGCCAATTCCTGTTGTCCTAGAAAGCATACGACATCATTTAACCAACTAAAGATCTGTCTATTTTTTAAACTTTTTCATTAAACTACTGCACAGAAATTTTTCTCATTGTAGAAAACCCAACTTTGTCATTCCATACATTTTTCTCATTTTTAAATAACAAACATGACCAACAATATAAGGCACAAAATGATTTGCACCATGTTAACCATTCAATTTGTTGATACTTATCTGTTAAAAAATGTCGGACACATTTTTTGTTCTGGTTCTTAAATTTTCCAAAGATGGTGTTGGCTTGCCATTCTTAATTATTTCCATTTTATCATCAAAAAATATTGAACCAAATGATTGTTCAAATAACTTTTCTATTATGCAATTGCAGTTATCATCCTCCATATTATTTTTATTCAATAAAGTTCAGTTAAATAGGGGATTATATTTAGTTTATAATATTATTTGCAGAATTTTCAAAATGCTTACCAAAATCAATTTAACTTTTAAAATATGAATAACGATAAAAAACAATTAAAACATAAACTGTCAAAACCGCGAAATTTATTTTTCCTATTAACTTAAAACCAAAATTAATGAAAAATTAAGGGTCATTAATTTTGTTAAGGGCTATTGTGGTCACCGCTTTTCATTATAGCATAAATTTGTATGATTAAATATGCATCGTCTACTATAAAAGTTTTGTTCTAAGTATTAACAAAATTGATAGAAGTAATTTCAAAATTGATTCCCTTGCTTGCATTTTGCATTGCATATGAGAAACAAAAATGTACAGTTATTTGAATTGTATTACTTTTACTTATGTACCATTGAAATTGAATACACAGAGCCTACTTACAATATTTTTTCTTAACAAAATATTAACAAAATTACTAGAAGTAATTTTAAAATTAATTCCCTTGTTTGCATATCAGAAACAAAAATATACCGCTATATTATAATTTATATATAATTGAATTTGCAGCGCTTACTATACGAATTTTGTTTTCTGCGTATTAAGAAAATCAGTAGAACTAATTTTAAAATTGATTCGTTTGCTTGCATATGAGAAAAAAAGTAAACAGCTATATTATAATTATTTATAATTAAATATGTACCGACCTACTACAAGAAATTTTGTTCTACGTATTACCTGACAAATCAGTAAAAGTAATTATAAAATTGATTCCTTTTTTTTCTTTACAATTTCACCATGTTGTTCTTTCTGTGAAAATATCATTTGACCTATAACGTTCTAAAGGAAATTATGGGAAAAAAGTTGGAAACTGTAAGGGAAGCATTGCTTCCATTGCTTCCATAGACGATTCGTCACTGATATATCTCTGATATTACTTTGTAAAAATTAACTTACTTTAATTGCTAGTTCGCAATATTCATCTTGTATTTAAGTGAATTAATATTATTAAAACGCATTTTTAAAAATACAGTGAATAAAAATTGTAGAAACACAACAATAACATCAAAACTATATTCCAAATAAAACTTATTAGATGATTTGATCATTGCATTCGTTTGTTGGCCAGTTGGTCACGGACCATTTGATATCAAGTTTTTGGGTTTCTTTTGGTCTCATAGTGTTGTTAGTAGATTAGAGTTGAGAAATGACAATGTGCGGGATGGTTTTAGAGAAGACAATTTGTTATCGGAATAAGTTCCAACAGTTTGGATTTTGAAATGACTTGATTTAGTTTCGAGCTGACTTGAATGTGTGGACAAAGCAGTAATTTCACAGATTGAATTCTGATGTGGAAAATCATCGATGAATGGTTGAAGATCTTCATTAGTTTGCAAAGTTTCGAATTAAAAAATGTGGCGATCATGTCAAAAATGCCAAAATTCAAACAAAAAATTAATTATTTGTTATTTTAAATAACGCATTTGTATTTTAATTAAAATTTAATTAAATAAATTAAAAATTAAATGTTACTGGCACTACATCAATATTTTTGCAATATATTGCTCTTTTTTTGTTGTACTAATTTTTTACAGTTGTTTTATTTATAATTCATTAAATTGAAATGTATTAAAATTAAAGTTGTTGTAAATATTTGTCCGTCGACCGGCATTTTAACTTTAAAGGAAAGAATTTTCATGTAACAATTTTCCTATATTTTATCACAAAAATAAAACAATTTGAAAAAGAATAAATTAGAAAAAACCCGTATTAGTATATAGTATACAAATTTATTTAAACAAATTCATGACTTCAAGACATTGGATTCACTTTACTAAAGCTTCAAAGAAAGATTTAATATCTTACTTATTAAAACACCTTGCTTATACATCTAATGTTACTCTTTCTTGAAATGGAAAAATCAGAAAACACTAAATTTTTTTGGCAACAAATATTTGCAATAGGTAAATACAATTAAACAACATTAGCACAGGATTTCACGAAATACTGATACATTAGCAATAATTGATTGTATTTTCTAATAAATAAAACAAAATAAAAACAAAAGCTTTTGAGCATTGAAAAGTTGATAATGTGAACAAAGGCTAATTGAAAAGACATTGACGCCTAAGACAATGGTTAGGAATAAATCCAAATGTTTTCATTTGTTTTTTATAATAAATTATATTATGCTTACTTAATCATTTGGAAATAATACCAATATTTAATACATCTTTCATTATACATTTTTTCATAATACTTTCACATTGTAAAAGAATTCAATTAAATATTTCTAAGGTTAAAATGAACTTAAACATTTTTTATTTTAAATTATTTTCTTGCTTTTTGATTTAAAATTCAGAAAGTGAAAAAAATGAAGGTTATCAGAAAGTTCTTCAATCAAATTCACAATTGATAATTTTTTAAAATTTTAGTAATATTAATTTCTTTATTTAGATTTGAGATACATGTTTTATTTTTTATTTAACACAAACATTTAGCAGGACCTTAAATGATTTTAATAACTAATGTTTAAACAACTATTAATGTATATAATTATGATTAAAATTTACTACAAAATTTGACTATGAATCTGATTTATTTAAGGTTTTAACGAATTTTCGGCACAGCCTTTTTCAAGTCACTTTTCAAATCTTTTCAAATTGTGGATAAAACATAAGACGACATGTTTGACTCTTTACTGGGTATTACCAGTATGTCTAGTCATAAACGTCAAATGCTTAAAGCGGATGATGAGTTGAGTTGCTTTGTTATTGAAACAAATATCTATGCAGAGCAGTGAAGAAAAAAATGCTGGGCTTATTAGAGAAAAGCAATGTTGGATTAATAAGTGGATCCATGTTACCAAAGATTATATTTTAAAATAATCTTGCGTTTTTTGCATATGGTCGACAGTGATGATGCTACAGATCGACAGGACAAATACAGGGACAGGTTTTGCAAAATTCCACCATTTATTGATGATCTAAATGAAGAATCTTAGAGATTTTATAATCCTGTACAAATCACTAATTTTATGGAAAGGTTGCCTTCTATTGAAAGAGTACTTGCAAGCAAAGCGCAAGAGATTCGAAAAAAATTGTGCAATGTTTGTTTACACTTGTGCTGAAAATTCTGGACACGATATACAGAACGTATTCCACACTGACATGATAAAAATAAATAAGACAGAAAATTTAGCAGTCTATATGGATAATTTGTATACTTCTGTCAAACTCTTCGGATATCTTAACGAGCATTCTACCAATGCTACTCGAGCTGCTAAGAAAATGCAAATTGAGTAAGAGAAATTTATGCACATTTTAGTGAGGTGAATTACAATTGCACCAAGTTCAGTGACAAAAACGTTGTTTATATCTTTTCTACTCTCCACAAACAGGACACACCTGAGATCACAGAACAATAATTCTAAATCCGAATTCTGTCTTGGAGTACAACATAAAAATTACAACAGTGGAAAAAATGGATCAGTTACTACAAACCGTATTTAGCAACCAGAAAGGCCATAAAATGGTATCAGAAATTGTTATTACACCTTATTCAGCTTTGTATTTTGAATGCATTTGTTTTGTACAAATCAAGGAGCCCAAAAAACATATTTATAGTTTCAACATGAGGTTTTAAAAGTAGTTATTCATACCAGAGAAGAACAAGATGAAGTCAATCAAACCCCGAGTTTCTCAAAAACACCAATCCAACAAAAAGGTTTCGTGTTTGAAAAGTTTAAAGAATTTTCCGACAGAGTCGTTTATACTGCAATCAATGTACAAAAAAACCTGAACTGCAAGATTTACTATCCTGAAAAAAACTATGAAGAAATGTGAAGAAATAAAAAAACACAAAATGATAAACCTCTAATAAATTATTTAAATTTGTGCTTTTACATGTTATTGACTCGTTTTGAAGCTTAAGAAAATATTTTTAATAAAGAAGAAAACTAAAGCCAGCAAAAGGGTTAAAGATAATGATAAAAATGTGAATGTAAATGAACAAACAACAAAAATACCAAATCTTTCGTACTTCAACATGGTCCAGAACATATAGAGTTAAGGAATTATCTTGTCACGAATGGCCGCTACTTTAATTAGTTAGAGAAATTTTGAAATGAGGGTATTGAAATGAAAGGTCTCCCTGAAAATGAAAGTTTCCCTGCTTTTGATATAAATATGGCTCACAAAATATTGTATTTTGTCAGTACGATGGATATATGAACTTTAGGTCCACAATTTCAATATGAAGATAATTTGTTATGAAATGAAAATTTTTAGAAAACAGGACTTTAGAAATGCTTCATAAATGACGGCGTTGCATAAACAGCAATGAAAAAGCAAAATTTTAGAATGACACCATTGATTAATTTTAATACTAAAATGTATATTGTTTTGTGATAAAAACAATTTTGTAAAAACAAACAAGCTTTTGAATCTACGAAAATTTCTCAGTCTGATGTTGGTTTGGAATACGCCCTTGAATCTCGTACTTTTTTGTCATCAGCAATCCAGAATGAAGTTTTCATTAAAGAATAAAAAAATTCAAGATTTCAAATATTAATAGAATTCTTTTTATTAAATGAAATATTTAATTTTAAAAACAAATTTGTTTAAATTATATAAATTAATCCATTTCATTTTAGTTGGTTTTTGTGCCTGAAGATGACAGTTAGACTGTCGAAAAAATATCGTACGATGAGTGTTTAAATGACTTTTTTTAATAAATATTATATTATATTGTTGATAGCGTCCTGAATCTATGGCAAAGTGCCATATAATAAATATACAAATATCCTGAAATAAATTGAAATAAATGCTGTAAACACCAAATGATTGAAGAACTGCAAAACAGAAGAACCCATTGACATTATTCTGGCTACATTGGAATTGCAAAAAATGCACCCGAATATCGAAATAGTCTTAGACACATTCATGGAGATAGCCAGCAACGAAATGAGTTTCAGTGAACTGAATGTCATTTAAAATTACTTGAAATCAACGTCAAACCAACTACTATCAATTGAAATTTGATTTACCAGTCAAATAAACATCGATGAAATAATCACTACATTTACAAACATTAAAACAAGAAAGTTAAACTGTGAGCCTGTGAAATAGGACTAGAAGTTTTCTGAATGTAGTTTTACCTCAATTATTTTAGTTGGGTGTATGGTTTATAATATGCATTGTTTATGATACATCAAGTATTACTGTATTAATGCAACAATATTCATACATTTATTTAGATTATTTAGTATTTCCTGTTTTAGAGGTTTTTGATATTCATTTAAGATTAACAGACTGACTGTGTATTAATTGTCATAAATAAGAGAAATTAAATTATTTTTTAGAGCTTTTTAAAAAGTTGCAAAGCTAAGATCTGTCAAAGGCACCAAAAGTAAAATAGCCAACGGCGTCGAAGACCTAGTTTGCGCCTCTAGCTGATAGATATTAAATGTAACAATAAACTAAATTTGAAAAAAAGTAACAAAAGTAACATCAAAGGGATTACCAAGGTTAAATGCTCATTACTAAAAGTTATTCTAATGTACAATTATTCAAACAAATAATTAAGCTACAATATAAATAATAATTATATTATTATTTATATATCTTGTATTTTTTGGAATATATATATATATATATATATTTACTTATTTACATAAATTAATTTACAAAGGCCTTCAGGATTGCCTATTTTGACTCATGAATAAAACGGTATTACGTGTAATACTACCTTAAAGTGATCTGTAAATTTGGTTGACAATCTTAAATGCAATGAAAATTCTGTAATTATTTTTTGCAATAAAAAAAACTCATATATTAATATTCCTAGACATAAAATTATATCTACTTTTAATTGATTTGCTAATTAAATAATAATTTATTATCTAAAAAAATATGAAAATTTCCTCAAAGAAATTGTTTTACAATATAAAAATTGAAATTTATTTCCCAGTAAAACAAATTTGTTATTGTCGAAATGAATCTCATTAATTCCTGTGGAAACTTTACAGAATTTTTCGACCATTGATCTCTGCCAAGTTAGTTTACCACACATCTAATAAAATAAATATAGTTCCCTCATTGCTGCCATTATTCGATTATCGTAGCACTCGTGCCTGTGTGGTATACAGGAATTATTATTTTTCTTTAAAAAAATGGATATAAATTAGATTATATTTAAAAATATATATAGAAAATGTCAGAATTTTGTGTAAATATATAACTTTTTCTTTTCGATAAAAAAAACCAACTTTCACTTTTGGAAAATCTCATATAAAAACTGCTATTTGATTTTAGCTGAAACGATTTAATAACAAATTATAATTAATTGTTTATTTTACTGAGACATTAAACAAACAATATCTTAGTTAAAGTAAACAAGTAATCAAGGAAAAGCTCGTAATAATGTTTCAGAGCCAATCTCGCATGTCATAACCATTATCAATCATTGTCAAATATTTTTTTCTAATTTGATTTCATAATTATAATTATAACGAACTGCCTCAGAATTTGATAAATTCAGCTTTGACGGTTTTATTGAAAAAAAATAAATTGTGTTTTAAATAAGTTTTGTTTTAATCATAGAAATGTTTGTTAAATCCTCATTAATCGGTTTACAATTTAAATCACAAGTAAACATCATTTACATACATTTAACTATGTATTTTGAAAGATTCACAGTTATCATCAGGTAAAAAAAACAAAAAAATTAAAAAAATATTTTAAACTATATTTCATTGAATAGACCATTTTATTTTAAAAATAACAAAAAGAAGTTTCAAATTTAAACATTGCAAAAATAATCTTTTTATTATTATTATTATTATTATTATTATTATTATTATTATTATTATTATTATTATTATTATTATTATTATTATTATTATTATTATTATTATTATTATTATTATTATTATTATTATTATTATTATTATTATTATTATTATTATTATTATTATTATTATTATTATTATTATTATTATTATTATTATTATTATTATTATTATTATTATTATTATTAAGTTCTTAAATTCTTTTGCTTATTTTTTTTTCATTTTTAGTTTATTAAATTTGATCTATTGTAATTTTTCAGAATGGCGATTTTAATAATTTTTTCTTTGTTACTTTGTTATTTGATGGATGCTTATGTAAGATAAGAATAATAGAAGTTTTACAAAGTTATAATTATATAAATATTTTGATATACCTATTTAAAATCTGTTGATATGTTTTATTTATTTGTTTTAATAAGAAAAGTATAAATAATTTAAAAACATAATTTTGTTTATTTTAAGAGAAATACACATTTATGTTTTTTGTTTTGTTTGTCATAGGCAAATGCTTATTTTTGTAAGTATATATATATATATATATATATATATATATAATCTGTTCCAGAATAAATACAAACATTATAACAATTTCCTCAAAACCTTTGAAAACTTGTCAAAGACAATAAAATGTAAATATAAAGCTAACCTTTAAAAGGCAGATTAATTTTTTAAAAAGATTAAATCCTATCAAATTCTCATGTGAACTATTGTCAAAGACTATTTCTTAAAGATATTTAATGAAACTATTTAAAAGTTCACCAGAAAATAAATTGAAATATTAATGAAATAGAAAATATTACTAAGTACCGAAGTAAAAAGTGTAAAAGAAAATCTTTAAAATTATTTTTGTATATAAATTTAAGATTAATTGAATTTATTGGTCGTGCAATTAACAACTTTTAAAAGTAATAAATTAAATTTTTTGTAAATAACATAAAACAAATTTTAAAAAATATAGCTAAAATAAATAACATCATCTTTGAATGACAAAAGGGAATAAAAAAATCTCGAGTGTCTCATATTTCTCTTTTTAACCATCCAAATATTGAAAGACTTGATATCTGTTTAATTAATTATTTAAATATAATTTATATAATCATTTAAATTTTAAATTGATTTATTTTCATTTTATAAATTTTGCAGCGTTTTATTAAAAAATTTTTTGATATAGTTCAAATTTAACTGTTGTTTTAACATTTTTGTTCTATTTAAAGACAAAATTAGGATAATTATATTTTTTCAAAAAACGAATATGAAAAACATTATAAAAATAATAGTAATTTCCTTTGTCAATTTTTCTATAATTATTTTCATTAATAAAAGATTTGTTTATTTGAAGTTATTATATTGTTAGGAAATTATTTTTAAAAATCACTGAAATTTTCAAAACTTGTAATTTTAATTCTTTGAAAAATTATTTAATTGATTCTTTTGTGTTTTAACGTCATATTTGATGATGAAATTTACATAAATTTAATTAAGAAATTTTGTAAAAGTAATAATTATAAAATTTGCTGATTAAAGTCTTTAATTACTATGATGATAAAATTTAACTGGAATATTTTTATGAACTTTTAAATGATAGCAAATATTAATAAATGGCGTTTTGAAGTATATGTTCATGTTGTATTGGCAAAACTGTTAATAAGTAATGTTGGATTTCATTTGTAAATTTTTACCGGACTCATCAGCCCCTGGGTAAAAGTTAGTCATGATGAAAGAATCATTTGCGAGAATAAATCTACAAACATTCTGCAGATTTGCAACAGAATTTGGAACTTACATTGAAAAATCGAAGTCCAACAATAAATAATACTAAAATATTTTAATCTAATTTAAACAAATTATTAATTAATGGCAGTTATTTGTTATTATCAAAAGTTAAAGTATCTTGGTGAATTTAAAATAAATGATTACGTTCTAGGCATTTTCAATACTATCAGTTCATATAAAAGAGTGAACAAATAATGAGAAATTGAAAAAAATAAAGATAAAACAATTGGAATTTCTTATAAAAATCAAGCTCTAGTGAATAACATTGTACGAAAGTGAAAAGGATAATTGTGACAATAACGTTTTATATATTATTTAAGTCAAAAAAATGCGTTTTCTGTTGAAACTTCACCAAGGAATTTTAACAAAAATAAATACTTTAAAACGTTTGTAAAAGAAAG
Source organism: Schmidtea mediterranea (assembly GCA_022537955.1). NCBI lineage: Eukaryota > Metazoa > Platyhelminthes > Tricladida > Dugesiidae > Schmidtea > Schmidtea mediterranea. The sequence goes on along the minus strand of CM039680.1, from coordinate 242,205,719 downwards.
TTTGCTATTCTAATTGTTTTATAAATTTGTTTTACTTCTGCTAGCCCGTATAAATACTTATAAGCTAAACTCATCTTACTTTTACATAATATTTTTATTTGTCAAGAAAATGAAACGTAAATGTATTATTTGTATTCATTCTAATTGTTCATTCCGGTATAAAGGTTTTGTTGATTACTTGTTAAAATAAGCATTTATTAGATTCAAAAAGAAGTTTTAAAAAGTCATTAAGGTAAACGAAGCTAATTGTTATTTTTGATAATTAAATTTAAACAAAATACTTAATAACAAAAAATATTTTGTAATTATAAAATTAACAATAAACTATTTAATTGTTTTATATTTTAAGTTTACTTTTTTCAAAAATTGTAAATGAATAAATAATTTATTGGTTCATAAATTATAAGTAAATTGTAAAGTTTTCTTAAGTTCCTTTTACACATTAACACATAGGATACATAGGAACATATAAAAAATAGCAAGACTTTTAATTATTATTGTTAAGGTTTCAACATCATATTATATATTAATAAATAGTTTTATTAATTATTTTGATGTTTCAAATAATATTTTGAGTTGAAAAGAAACATAAATACATAATCATTACCAATATAAAAATTTACTTTAACCATATAAAAAATTATTATTTACTTTAATGAACTGGAAAATCTTTTATTTTCATTACCATTGCTCAATTTCTATCATTTTTATATTTACATCACACTTTAATATTTTCATTTATTAAACAAAAGCTATTTTGTAGCTATATTTTTGAAGTGTTGATTAAAACATGTCTAAATCTGTGTTAAATAAAAAAACATTTTGATCTTTATTCTTAAATGGAAATAAAAACAATTGATAAATAGTTAGGTGATAAATAATAAGGATAATGTAATGTTCTCATTCAAACGGAACAAGCAATTCTTTAACCCGTCATTTGAGGGATCACTATAAACATATATATATATATATATATATATATATATATATATAATCTTTCGATACCTAGCGATACTTTGTCATGTTTCAGTGATAGAGTGCTCTCATTTTAAATATTATGCATTTGTTCGATTGAAGTGAATCTTACGAAATAGGTAAAGTATAAAGGAAAAGTGGTTTAATAAGTAAAATAATAAGGCAAAATACAGATCTGTAAAGTAAATTTGTGGAAGCATTTCTCTCTTGATTGATAGTGTATTTTTCACTGAAAAAGGTAAGACTAGAATATAGATAAAGTCAGATATTTTTTAATTAATTTTGCTTTATTAGAGCTAGTGCTGTTGTTTTACATAAAGTAAATAATGCAGTAATATGTGTAGTTAACTGAATTGAATTAGCAGTTGAATAAACTATTTTGTTATAATCCTAAAAAATGTCAATTTGGATAGAATGTTATTTGGCATTAGAAAATGCTACTTATTTAATTAGTAAAAGTAAAAAGCGAAATAATTTAATTGAGGAATCAAGCCATCCGAAGAGAAGAAGAAGAAGTTAATGAGAAAAACAACAATTAATATAACTAGTAACATCTGATGAGTGCAAAGAATATTTTTCTGTCTCTATGATACTCTACATTGATATTCATATGTGTAAAAAGAAATCTTAAAGAAGTATGCAAAATACAAAGACGTAAAGAATATTTTCTTATATAGACGTACTTGTAGGGATTGTAGTGATAGCATTTACGATTACAATGTCGGGAAATTAATAATTTAGTTAAACTAAATGGAGTTATAGTCTTCGATAATAAATAATATATAGAATCTATATGAAAACTAAAAAGCATTAGTTTAAGACAGAAAAGTAAAAGATAAATCCAATTACTTGTTAATGGATATTAAATAACCGACGTTGACCAATAATAGGTTACTAATTTGTTTTAAATGTATCAAAATGTTTTTACTGTTTTAATAAACATAAATATTTAGTTCCTTAACACTAAGAAGTTCAATGGTTCAAAATGTTGACAGGGTCCAGTTAGCTTTCTATAACACGGGCCCTCAAATTTAAATAAGGTTTATAATTTGTTACTAGCAGGGATCCTACCTTTCATGTTTTGAATATGAACAAGTGAAAAAAAATTATCAAAAAAATTGTTTTGTTTATATATTTTCACCAAAGTTGTATGTCATTTTTGAATAATGTTTATAATTTCAAGTTTTTTTTGTTACAACAAATTTATCATTATATGAAAAAAATTACCACATGAATAATCTATGATTTTACAGTTTCGATAAAACAATAGAAATCCATTAATTATGGAAGAGAAATAATAATATATTGTAATTTTATTAATATGAATATAATAAAAACTAAAACGTAATTGTCTTTCAATTTTATGTTTTTAATAAATAAACAAAAATATGTCAAACTGCAAAGTAGAAAATAAAATATTTGTTTTAATTAACGTTTAAAAATAGCTATCGAATCACAATTTATTAAAATATATTTAAACAAATTATATAAATCACTTCTTATATTCTCATGATCAACGCTTTATAAGATCTACATACCACCAGCGCAAATATCGGCTATTGTGAATGATTTACCATGCTATACACTAATTTTTAAACTTTTACCTTCAGTAATGGTTTCTACTTTGCTAAACATTTATCTTTCAATTGTATACTATATTTCATGAAATGCAACCTGTCTCTCTAATGTAGGTATTTGAATGTAGACTTTAATAAGACAGAAGATGTATTTTACCATTTACATCTTATTTATTCGTATTTTGTTAAATTAATATTAGCTCTACCTCCTTGGTTTCGCTACCGCTTTCAATACTTATCAACTGTGACATCTCCAGTGATACAAGCAATATAATACTGCTGTAATTAAACTAAATTCTTCTAAATCTTTTGAACTTCACGAATCATTGTTTTATAACTAGATAATCTATTTATAATTTTACCCTTTTAATGTTCCGTCAAATATGATTGATGCTTCTCTTAATAAAATCATAAATTAATATTAATTCAACAGTGTAAAATCATCGTGTATAAGAAATTTCTTTAAAATTCTCGAAAAGTTATAAACAAGGCCATTTCACTTCTAAAAATAGATCCGAGTATTATGTAACTTTATAAATTTGTTACTAAAATTAGATTGGATTTCCATGATATTGTAAGTAGTTACAAAAATAAATTTTAGAATAAAAATTATATATTCTATGGTTTATAAACCTTTGATAAGATGGAAGCGTTATATCATATTTTTTTAATAATCTTGCGAATTTTATTGGTTTTTTTGCTTTCGATTTCAATTTTTATTTTCTTAATTTTTAAATAAATCCCAAAAATTAGATTTATATTTAATCAAATATTACTTTAATTTATAAAATAGTATTATTAAAGAAATCAAAATTTTCAACATTTAAATTTATTTTCACTAATGTTATCTAATCCAACGATCGTAAAGCGATTTCTAGCTGATCTTTTGCTTCATTGAAATAAATATAAGCATTTAAGAGGTTTATGGATAATATCAAATTGAAAAATAAATGCATAAATTATAAATGCTAATTAAATATATTTATCATTTACAAAAGATTATAAAATTTGATTTTATAAGATTTACCGTCTTAAAATAAGTTGGTATTTCTACAATTCCCTTTTCAAGTGATTATAATATGGGTCTTTAATTTTGGAATTCGTATACAATGTTTATGTTACAAAATCTTTTAACTATAATAAGATTAGATAGCAATATGTGAAAAAGAATATTAACGTAGATTATATATATAAATTCTGAGGTCACAAAAAAATTTAAATGAATCAATCAAACATGCGGGCACTCATATACATTAACCGTACGTGCTTACGTAATATAATATGAGAGTCAAGGTTATCAAATATCTCAATTCAGTTACATCACATATACTTTTCTCATAATTATGTATCTAAATAATATATTATTTGTTTCTATTGATTTGTAATAATTGTAAAATAAAAGAACTTTTTATATTACACAAATAACACCCTTTCATGTCATAATTTATAAGGATTTCCGTATTAAAAAATAATTATACGTAAAATATAATTGGAAATAAACAAAACAATATTTAAATTTTATTTCACTTTTAAAATTTATTCTTAAAATTTCAATTTATTATTACAATTTCAAATATTATTATTTAATTTAATACATTATTATTATTTATAATTTATTTAAACATTTATGTAATTCTTCTTCTATTATTATTTTGGTGGCATTAAAACTGTGAAAACCATTTTTCAAAGAGTATTTTTATATAGTATTTTATAAGACTTAAGTTATCATAAAAAGCTTTTTTTACTTTATAATATTTTTACTTTATTTATCATTCGTCGATTTAAATATCAATTTATTTTCACCATTTACTCAGATTTTTAATAATTTTAGTCAAAGCATCATAGTCATTTATATAACAGTTTTACTTTATCTTTGTTTTCAGTATAAGGAGAAGAAAATTATTTTTTTTAATTCAAATAATAAATCAGTCTAAAAAAGTTTATTTCAGTTTTGATAAATATATATAGTTTTTCTTCATATATATATGAGATTAGGATAGATTTTATTTTATAATCTGTTTTCACAGTCTTTTGGTTGATAATTAATGAAAATTGATTTCAATCTAAAATATAATTTAATTTTAACCAATTTCAACCAAAATGTCATAATTCATTTATTAAAACTTCAAAGCAAAATGTAAACAAGGAAATGTAAAGAATTGTAATGAAAAGTAAAACAATTTAAAATTAGGTCTATGTCATGATAATCGGGTTAAAGAATTGTCGTTGAAGTAAGTTATTATCAAGTGATGTTCTAGTACTACTTTACGTCATATGAAGTACTGTTATACTTTAGATTCATCTAGATACACTATATTGGACAATTACTAAACTGTTTTCATAATGCATAATATGAAAAAAATTAATTTAATTTTAAATATTTTTTAGATTTTTACATTGTTTAGTATTTAGATTTTTATGAAATGTTTAAAAATAAAAAATTATATAAAATTTTATTATTTTATTTATTATTATTATTATTATTATTATTATTATTTTTTTTTTTTTTTTTATTTATTATTATTATTATTATTATTATTTTTATTATTATTATTATTATTATTATTATTATTATTATTATTTTTATTATTATTATTATTATTATTATTATTATTACCATTATTATTATTATTATTATCATTATTATTATTATTATTATTATTCTTATCATTATTATTAATTTTATTATTAATAGTAAATTTTATTTCTTTGTTATATAATGAAAATTCAAAATATTTTTCCATTATCAAATTTCACATCAAAATGAGTAAATGATTGAACAAATATTTGTCATAAATCATATGCTATTTGTTTCCAAACATTAAACCTTGGTCGTATAGGATAAATGAATAACTAGAAAAATAGAAAAAATATAAATAAAAATTCAATACATGAACCTATATTATTTAAAATAGAAAAAATATGTGATTCATAAAGTGAAATTTATTCACGCGTTAAAAAATTGGATTGTAATTATAAATCACATAAAAATCAATTTCAATTTTAATTTCAATATATTTATTAAATTGCATGCAATAAAAGGTTCAATTAGAAAATTTAGTGAAATCATAAATATTAATTTATGGAATATAAATAAAAAAATTAATTTAATTTTTAAATTTCAAGTTTTATTTTATTCTTCAGTGAATTTTAATTGTGAATTAAAATTCTATTTTAGTAAATATTTATTTAGTAAAATGATAATTTATTATTATTATTATTATTATTATTCGTAGTAGTAGTAGTAGTAGTATAATAATAATAATAATAATAATAATAATAATAATAATAATAATAATAATAATAATAATAATAATAATAATAATAATAATAATAATAATAATAATAATAATAATAATAATAATAATAATAATAATAATAATAATAATAATAATAATAATAATAATAATAATAATAATAATAATAATAATAATAATAATAATAATAATAATAATAATAATAATAATAATAATAATAATAATTAAATAATATCATTATACTGGGAGTAAGATTGCGATAAATTCATATCAGATTATTTTAATAAATATCCAAATAATGAATTTTATGACTTTCATTGAAATCTTTTATCAAATCTCAAGTTTCCCTTTTACATTAATTTTATTTGGGAATTTAAATAAAGTTAATTAGATGAAAATTAATTTAGCAAATTACCATTATTAATAATTTTGAATTTTTTTGGATTATTCATATTTTAAAAGTTTTGAAAGGATATTTTAATAATAATAATCTTATTATTATTATTATTAGTAGTAGTAGTAGTGGTAGTAGTAGTAGTAATAATAATAAAATTATTAAATTTACCAAAGCCAAAAAGATAAAAAATTTTCAAAATAATTGCAATATAAATTGCAATACAATTGAAAAGTAATACGATTTGGTTTTAATGAAGAATAAATTATTGTAATTATAAACATAATTGTACCAATTTTGGTTAAAGTTTTTGTTGCTGAAAATAATGCTTTCTTTGACCTTTTCCGAAGTTACATTTCAGGAGATTGGTACCGCTCTATATTTGATCAATCAGAATCGAAATAATAATAATAATAATAATAATAATAATAATAATAATAATAATAATAATAATAATAATAATAATAATAATAATAATAATAATAATAATAATAATAATAATAATAATAATAATAATAATAATAATAATAATAACAATAATAATAACAATAATAATAACAATAATAATAATAATAATAATAATAATAATAATAATAATAATAATAATAATAATAATAATAATAATTTCCGTTGTGTTTAAAATTTGGTTAAAACTTATAATAAATAGATTTTTGTTTTTTTAAATGTGGTATGGAATGAGTAACCACAAAAAAGGAATTTCTGCAAAATAAATTTGGCTTGAATATTTAAGACAATATAAAAAACCTAAAAATAATAAATTAGATTTCTACATTGATATTAATGATTTAAAACTTAAAATGTGTGCAACTGAAATATTGCCCTAATATGAGAATTTAAGAAAATGTATTTTAAACGTTTTTCGAATGGAAATTATAAAAATGAACTTAAATCAACATTAGAAAATTTTGAGATTAGAGAAATATGAATTCATCATTGGGCGTGGATTTAGAAATCTGAATGTAGATGACGAAGTAGAAGCAAAAAATGGATAAACTTACGCTACAAAAAGAAACATGAAATAATTAATGAACATTTTTGAAAGCTGTATGTTACTCAAATCTATTCACCAAATTATCTTTTTTCCTATGCTTATGGTATTCATCTGCAATTTAAAGGTACTCTAAAGGCAAAGCATGGCTTAAGCGTGATGACTTTAATGTTGGACTCAAGAATGTTGCTAATCCTCCACTTGCGATCTTATAATATAATAGTAGACCTGATTGAAAGCAGTTAACAAAATTTTTAATGCCAAGATGTTTTTGAAGGCAAGATTCTGTTTAAGTAATAGAAAATATTTACGGACTACAGTTGAGGTATCTGCTTCTCGATCAACACTTCGATGACACTCTTACATAATTTAAATAAAGCATGGCTGTCATTTCAAAATATTTACAATCGTTTTCTTGGATCACATAAAACTGTAAATCTCTGATCAAAAATATTATGAAGAATTTGAAAATATAGGCTGTATTGTATCTCAAATTTTACTTTTTAGACTCACATTCCTCAAAACATGTGTGATAGATCAGTTATGCATGTTGAACGATTTTATCAAGAAACTAGTGAGATGGAAAGCCTTCAACTTAAATTTTTCAATGATATTTTAAACAAAAAAGTAATAAAACTGACATTGAAAAAGTTAGTGCAAAGTGTTATTTTAGAAAGCCTTGTAGCAAAAAATACTTTTGTAGATTTTTATACTCTTATTGGAAGTATATTAAGAATTATTTAAACATTTTTGATTTTTTAGAAATATTAATGATGATTATAAAAAAAACGCAAACGTTGTTGAAAACCTTAAATAACAAACGATGAGCGCAACCGTTTTTAACATATAGTCTTTATAAATTTTAAAATTTATTTTTATTTATAACGAAACTTAATTTATTTAAATTAATTGATTAATTTTATTTTTAGAATATCTTCCAATTGATTTATTCATTTTCAGACACCAAGGTAAATTTGAATGATATAATTAGAATTTGATTTGTTCAAATTAAACTTAATATTTATTTTTAAAATTTAATATATATATTAAATTTAAATATTTCGTTCTTTTTCATTTTTCATTTTAAATTAGGTATCTTCATATTTTATTTATGCATTAGCTGAGATTTCAGAATTTCTATTTTCATATTATCAATTATTTTATTTCACAAAAATTAGAGTTTCTATCTATTTCTACATATTTTCCTGTATTTTGTTTAAAGATATTATTACCAATAGTGTTAAAGGAATAAGTAACCCTAACCCATAATTAACACTCATTATAAATAAAACTTTATTTAACCTAAACAATAATAATATTTTTTTGAAATAATTAAATATTTAATAAACATTTTTACATATTCATTGGCAGTCTTAGGTGTTTGTCATGTTTTATAATATATGTTGTCCTTTATGTATATGATTTATAGATTTAAATGAAACACTAATTAATTTCTTCAATTACAACAAAACCTGAGAAAAATCTCGAATATTTTTTTCAATTTTTTAATGGATCAACTGCACTAGAAGAACGTAACTTCAATGTCTTTAAAAGATTGAAGACTCAAGTATTTAAAAACAAAAGAAACACTTAAAAGCCCCGTTCATTATTGTAATAATTATTTTAAACTGATCCGTTTGAAACATCCTTTTTGGACATTAATAAATTCAAGAAATCATATATAAATAAAAGTGATAACATATTTGTCATATTGTTAAGAATATCTGCATTTTATAGTAAATAAGTGTAACACTGATAGCATATTTTGTTTTAATGAGGAGTTATTATACGTAAGTGAATTTAGATTAAACCATAATTGTAAACCTTTATATATTTTTTATAAACCTTTCTATATATATAATCTTTCTGACATTCTGATCTTTCTTCACTTCAAAATTTGTTGTTTTAATTAAATCTTTTTAGAAATTTAGGATTTTAAAATTTGATTTTGACTGTAAATAAAACAACTTTGCTTTATCAAAAAAATTGATGATGATGATGATGATGATAATAATAATAAGAAGATTTACAACTTTTATAATAATAATAATAATAATAATAAACGAATAATAATGTGGAGGTGCTTAAGCAAAGTTTTTCTTACTTTAATTTTTACAAAAGCAATCATAATAACAAAATAAATCACAATAAATAATGTTTTTCTTTTCATTGAATAAAGTATCAATAAAATATAATATTTTACTCGATGTTTTTAGATTAACACTAATAAAGCAAGATTATAATTATTAATAATTGTTGAATTTATTTTAAATAAAACACAACATTCTACCTTACTAGTATTTTGAATATAACTATTCGAGATTTTATATAAAAAATAAGTTTGGAATGTTTAAAATGGAAATAAGCTAAATTTATGGACCAAGGTACACATTACTGTCACGCGTAAATTGTAAGATATTTGAGTTTTATTAATAAAAAAATAAAATATAACGAGTTATTTATGTCATGCTAATTTTGTTTTTACCCTTTCTTTAGTTTAAATTAAAACAAATTAATTTAATCACTCAGCATATTTCCACTATAGTCATAGCTTTAATATTTAAACCTCAAAATAAATTTTTAAGTAATCTACAATTAACAATTCTTTCGGTTCTGAAATAAGCTGAAGTTGCTGATGAAATTTCATTTTTTTGACTTTGACTGTTGAGCGAATTTCCATTTTTTATATACAGTCAGTCTCCATAGTAAATGATGGAATAGCATCACAGAATAGCATATCAGGGATATGTTGTATTTTAACATCTACTTTATAATTAATTATTATTATAGATTTTAATTAATTTTAAAATGTTAAAAATTTTAATAACGTTCAAATTAAAATTTAAAATTAAATTATTAAATAGTTTATAAAGAATTTATTTATTTAAAAAATGATTTTTCAATTATAATTATAGGAAATAATTTTTAAAAAATCATGACATTTATTCAATTATTATTTTTCAATCTTAACATTGTATTACATTTATAAATTGCCGCTTTCACTCAAAGCTTGAGTTTCCTTCATTTTATATAAGAAAGTCGTATTTAGTTCAAACGCATATTTTTTGATTCGTATAAGAAATAGTCGTATTAGGTTAAATTGAAAGAATAAGGAAACGGATTTTTGTCAAAAGTTCAATTTTAATATGGATCAAAGAGTGCAATGTATTTACTAGGCATTTTACAATAATCGTCTATTTTAAACACAAAACTTTGTCATTTGAGAAATACACTAAAGCAACCTGCGTTGTACACTATTCATGATTCAATAATAAAATATATAAAGTCCCACCAAAATGTAACTAAGCCGATAACGAATTATTTGGTTTTAACAAGATGCTCAGCTTTACTTGATTTGACGCCTTTGTGGAACATCCGTTTAATATTCCATAGCCAAGATTCACTGATCTTGATTGAAATAAAATCTGACTTTTTCTTTTTCAATTCTCATTGTTTTCTCTTTTCTTCTATCAGAGCAAACATCTCTCAAAGCATTTGGTTTCTGATGACCCTGTAACTGTAACCATTTATTGTAAGTTATAGTTTTATTTTGTTTTTATAACATTGGGTATATTTTCTTTGGTTATTAGTCTAAAACCCGTTTGATACACCATGTCTTTCACAGACCTTTTACAATACGTGAAATTCCCTTCTTGTGACAACAACCGATCGCTATTTTGTGGTATAAAACTCGTCGGTGTATTGAACTCAGTGAAATATCTGATATTGAATATAAAACTTTGTGGCGATGAATATAAAGATGAAGAAGATAAACTAGAAACTTTTGAGGATAATAAAAAAAAATTCGCATCTTTGTCTCGACAAAATTATTTGATTGGAACAATCAATTGAAACATTAATTTTGCACTTTTATTTATGTGCTGGGCTCATATTGGCCGTAACACATTCCAGAATTTCATTCTAGTTGATGAAAAATTACAAGATGATGTAAAGATAATGTTGATGATCTTCAATTGGATTCAAAATGCTTCTAGTTATCATAAAAAGGATTTTTGGTCATCAACAAATCAAGACTTGTATGAAACATATTTTACTGTGTTTGATTGTGGCTTTCAAATAATAGTGATATTAGAATGAAGAATATCCGTATTGGAAACCTTATAAAAAATTTTAATAATTATACGCGAAAAATATTTCATCACAATAAAGTTTTGTTGGTTTCTAGTGCCGAAAGGTATGATTATAGAAGTGCAATGTTTTCATGAACTAAATTTCTCAGATTTTTAAAAATAGGTTTAAAGGTAAACGAGTGTTTTTTCACATATTTATTAACGTATTTGTTGTAAAGCTAAAGAAGAATCCAAAGTATTTTTACTAGTATGTAATTGCTCAGAAAAAATTCTCTCAGTTAGTTTGCTATTTTTACGATTATTGAAAAATGTTTTTTACAGATCTTCTAAATTCGGTTGACAAAAATTTAATTAATTGAAAATTAATAAATCAATTAATGATAGATGAAAACGTTACTTATTTGCATAATCTTCATATTATATATCGCACATTTAGTTTTGTTTTAATGACAAATGATTTTAAAAATGCATTTGTCCAATTTTAAAAAACATGTCATAATTTTAGTTTTATATACAAAACTTTATTTTGCAAACTTTGATTTAATAAAAACTTAATATTACAAAAATTGAGTAGAATTTCTTTCATGTTGGTCACTTTACATTCATTTTGTAATTTTTTTTAATACAATTTAGCAGTTGCATTTTGAGCGACAAGTCCTATACCACTTTGAAATTTTAATATTTTAGTGTAATAAAAACTGACATTACTTTTCACTGAGGAGATATTATTTCTATTCCAAAATGTTTAAAGTATTTTTAAAAAAAAATTAAATGAATTAGTTTACTTAAATTTCATTGAAATATAAAACAAAATTATCAACATATTTTGTTAAATAGAAAAGGTAAATCTTTAATTAAAACAAATAAATAAATTTATAAAGTTTTCTGTCGTTTCATTAATTTTATTTTTTCCGAATAAAATTTTAAAAGTTTCATCAAGGTAAATATATTTTAGGTGGTACTTGTGAGTTGAGGGAAAGGGGTCTTCTTATCGTTATGTTTGTTGTTATTGTATAATATTCATGGGCTTTCATAATTTTGTTACTTATTATAATCAAGTTATAATGTATATTTTATATTACTTGATTTAAGACCCTGTCTTTAGGAAAAGCTTAAGCTCCTTCTTTACTCGAAGCTTATTTTATTTTTTATGAGTTAATTTACAATTTCGTTTCACATTAATGATTTCAAAATAATTATATTCAATGAAACAATAATTATTTATTCATTTTTAATTGAACATTCTTGCTCCATTTAACTTTCTTATTTCAGTTAGAAAATTCAAAGTTTAAGCAAGAATTATCTCACTTGTTTAAATTGTTTAAATTAAATTAAATTTACATACTATTTAACTCACAAAATCTTTAATGAAAATTATTTTAAGTAATATGTTACTTTATATTAATTAATACTATTTTGTTTCAAAACAATATTTTTATATTTTTAATGACTGATATAAATTCAGATGACTAAGTAAAATTGTGGGTTTTTAATTTTAGAAAAAATAAACAATTTGGAAAAACATTTCTTTGTCAGTTGCATTTTTACTATTATATATCAGATATATGGTTGTTATAATAATGGCATTTTTCCTTTGTATTTTGACTTAGACATTAAATTTTGTTTTAGGTTTTGCCAAAATACTTTTAATTCCTAATTTAAAAGTATTTTAATTTAATTTGATGATAGTAATTTTCTTTAAAATGTTAATTATTTTGTCCGAAAAAAATCAATTAATTAAAACAAAATCAAGCCTAAATCAAAAGTTATTTTCTTTATTTATTAAATAATTGAAGTAATAAATTAGCATATATAAAATTTCATTTAAATTTTGTTTTCTACTATAAATCCAAGTTTTTCTATTTAACACAAATATTTAGCATTATTCATGTTAAAATATTTAATGTATCAAAATAAAATTCTGAAGGAAAAATTCAAATTAAAGATGAACAAAAAGATTTCACTGATGTAAAAATAAAATAAAGAAAACAACGTTTTAATGGTAAAACTTATATTCAAGCTCTCACTGGCAGTTTTGTAAATTGAATGTGACATTAGGATGTTGACAGTATTCAGGATTATATTGACAGTGTCCTACAATATGAAAAATAGTCTGAAATGCTCATTCATAATAATCTGTTGTTTGTCCAAAAGCCTCACCCACAAAATGAAAATGAAAATTTAATATTTGTGTAATTACACAAAATTCAGAAAAGTTAAAAATATACTCAAAAAAAATAGGTCACAAAGTATTATACCTATTTTTTTGCACATATCTGGCCAATGCCAATTTACATGACTTTCAAAGCAATTAGGTACTAATAGCAATGAAAACACTGCTGCAACGACTGATAATGTGGTAATATTTGAAAAGGATGTTAAACAATGAAAAAACAATTCAAAGTGTTGAAGATTAATTAAACATGTATTGCTAAATTCCAACGAAAAATGTTATTATTGAAAGGTTTAATAATCTTTCAAAAAATGTAAAGGGCCTCAAAAGCTGTTTTAAAATTATTGCTGAAGATATGAGTTTTATGTTTTTAAATAAATAATGCAAACAAAATAACAATTGACCAATACATAATATTTAACTATAATATTATTTAAATTTATACCTATTTATAGTCAGTTCTATTTAATTATAAACCTAACTTAATTTTCAATAATTATTAATTATTTATGCAAATTAATTAAGCAATTTATTTTTGTACAAATATAATAGAATAAATCTCTTAGCAACCTTAAATAATTTAAACAAATCACCTATTATTTATATTTTCAATAATATTTGAAAATTTTAATTCTAAATAGCTATTGATAAAAAAACGACACTTATAAATTTGAAATAAAAATAAACACAATTTAAAACCATTAATTCATTTAGTTAAAACACTTAAATAAATTTGTCAATTTATCTTTTAAATTGACGGATTTTATCCAGTTTAAAAGCTAAATGTTTGTGTTTTGATAAGTTGAGAAATAAAATTAATCTATTAGACGTTTTTTCTCACTATTTTTATATTATTGTCCATTTTGGTTGTCTAAATGTCAATTAGACAATGTAAATTTGATTTTTTTTCCTACAATTTCTTATTCGTTTTATCATTTTATTAATCATCAAATGCAACATAATAATGAGAGTTTCAACATTTTATAAAACAATGGGTAGGAAAATGAATTAAATATAAATATAAATTAAATATAATTATTAGATTTTATAATCAGGCTTTACTTCAAGTTTCAAATATTTATTAATAAGAAATTTTCGACAATGAAATATTTCTCGTTAATCTCTATATCCTAATCGAAATCATCATTCTTGTTTTAAATAAAATTTAAAACTTGCCTCAAAGGCTTATTATCTCATTCTGATATTATTTTGTATTTATTAAAATGTAAAATAAAAACTTACAATTTTAAATTATATCCTCCGATATATTTAACAAGTATTGTTTTTCATGTATTATTGTTTTTTTTCATGCATTATTTGTTCTATTAAACATTTATTGTTTTTAAAATAAATACAATTTTCATGTATTTTAATATTTTGATGTTTGCAAGTTATAATATTTTATTTCACGTGGGAATAGCAAATGATTTTTTAAAGGGGAATATCTAAAGTAATGATGTTATAAGCAATACAAACACAGAGACAACTTATAAATACTTGGAAAATAGTGTTATATTATTGAAATTATAATATTTCACTACGAAGATTCTGTTGAAACAAACAACATTAATTTTTAGTTAAAAAATTAAAATGAAATAATTTAAATATTATCTAAATTTTTTTCATTTATTTTAACATATAATTACAGTTATATTTCGACAGGAGAATATATCAGAATTTTTCAAAATTTTACAATTTATAGGCGACTTTTCGAATCTCTAAACTGTTTCTATGTAATATTTAAATTTCAGAAAATTGAAAGTGACATTATTAATTTTTATTTTATAATATGCACATCCACTATTAGTTTAATCACTATTTTTTATTTACTGCTATTAAAACTAAGCAACTCATAGAAATGCATTATTGCATGAATATATAAATGATACACTAAATGCATTGAAAATTACCAAGAGTTTTACAAAGACTTTATTAGAGTGTCGTGTTTTAATGAATATATACTCTTTCGCGCTTTCATAAATAATGAAGCAGTGTATTTCCTAATATTCGAAAGGTGTAAAACGTATTATTTTTTTAACTTGAAATAAAGTTTTATGCAAATTTTACTATATTTTTCATTATGTTAAGAAATCAATTATCAGTGCTTTATGCTTTTATTGATAATAATTCTTGATAAAACTGACAATTAATTTTTTAATCATAATAAAAATAAATGTAAACTCAAAAAAAATGTTTGGAATAAAAAGTTGCGAAAAAATATTTAAAATGGATAGTAAAAATTGCTCTAACATTGTGGTTGACTTTAAATAATTTATTTATAAATTCTAAGTAGTTATAAGAATTTATATTAAACGCATCAAAATATTAAAATAAATTTATATCGATAATTTTAGTTTCTGGATAATTTCTAAATAATTTATTAAAGCAACGAAAAAAATCACGCTGTAAAATTAATTTTCAATGATTAGTTTTCCTAAATTATTTCACGGAAAATGATTTCATTATATTTTAATATTTAGAAAAATATTAAGAGTTTCAAAAAATAATTTCAAACTTTTTGTCCATGAAAAATAAATAAGAAAAAGAAGACTAAAAAATAAAAGATATTACAGTTGATCTTTATCTTATAAATCAGTTTTTAGGTATTTTTACTCTGAGGTTGCCGTTAAGCTGTTTTATATTTATACTTTATATTGAGAGTAGAAATGTGAAAACTGACTCTCTTTACTAGATATTTTATATTTTAAAAAAAGTTTAATTTCTTTCCAATTTATTATTATTATTAAACTTCACCTTCCGTTTGCAGCCCATTAACCATGACACATTAAGTCTAATATTACATGAGTTCAAAAATAAAATGTTAATTAATTTTCACTACAAATATATAAGATTTCCAAATTCAATGTTCTATAAGTAGAAAAATGTTTTTACTGCCGGAAATATACTCACTAATTTTGGTGGTAAATAATCAGATTTACATACGAGTTTAATACACCCAATAAAATTATAAACAAAATTACTCACGCTTGTGTATTGTGATTGTGATGAGTAAATTGTCTACTTATAACTTATTTAATTTGAATGTGGCATATGGACCTTTATACTGCCATTTGAAAACATGTATAATAAATAACAGTTAAAATTCCTAGATTAAAATAAATTTCACCTAAAAATATTAAACAATTTTCCAATTGTTTACTCTATATTCAGAATAGCCCTTTTCACACCATTAAGGGTCCTTTAGAATCATCATTATATAAGGCTAGAAAAGTAAGACCAAGAATCCAGAAAATTACTAGAAAAATTATTAAAATATTTAGAAGTTAAATATCACTTAAAATTAAATATTCCTTAAATGTTTAAAAAAACATTTCTTAAAATTTTTCAAAGCATTAAAATTACAAATTGTTTAAATATCCAACAACATTTATTAAAAATAGATTCTTGAAAACTGAAAGTTTTAAATATTTTAATGGTAGAATTAAACAATTACTTGCTGGAATGAAGAAATTCATTTTAATACTTGTAGTAAAATATTATTAATTTTACAAAATATTAAAGATTAATTAATTACTTTGAAATGTTAACATAAAATCGTTAAATAAAAGATTTTTTTACTATTTTTATACAATTTCGAAACATTTTCATTTATAAAATTCAGTTTAATTCTCTATTTTTATCAAAACTATTTTATTGAAAATTTTACGAAATATAAACAATTAAAAAATTTAATTATAAAAACCAAGGAAACTGTTATGATTGCATATCCTCATTGAATGAGTTTTAGAAAATACATTATTGTTGATGTCAAAAATATGCAAATGAGATGAATAATTTCAGATTTAATGAAAATTGAATCTTGATTACTTCTTTTAATTATATCTCCTTTATATTTTTTCTAGAAAGTTTTATTATTTTTTTTGCTGTATAGCTTAATAAAGAAATAGTAATTTTATAGTTTGAGTGAAAATCGATTTTAATTAAAAAATTAAGGATTTTTGGACAATTTCAAGTTATTTTGATTTTCTTATAGTTAGTTGACAATAAATTAATAAAATTGTAATCATTTTAAAGAATTTGTTGCTCTTTTACTGTATTTCATTTTTATCAACGGTAAAAAATAAATCAAAAATTTGAATTTATTTTTAATAACAAATATAAAGTTTTTTATTAAAAGAAACACCAATCAAACACTCGTTGTACTATATATTTCGGCAATTTAACTGTCATCTTCAGTGACAAAAATACTATGAATTATTTATATAATTTTTAAAAAATATTTTTCTTAATTAAATATTCTAATAAATAAGTATTTCAATAATTTTACACTAATTTTTAAATTTTTTTTATAAATATTAACTTATATCTCTATTATAATAAAATATTAAAATAATGTAACATTTTATAAATTAAATTTCATAAATATTAATTTGACATAATACAAATAATATTAAAATTTTAAAAAAAAATTTAAACAATAAAGAAACATTAATTTATCACAATTTAACATAGTCAAGCTATTTAAAAATATTTAAAACATTTTTCGAAATATATAGTATGACGAGTGTGTGTATGAAATGATTTATAGAAGGATTTTTGGAGCAACATTTATCAAAAATTATAATTGTTTTAATAATGATTTGGATAGTTAATTAAAGTGATATTTGATTTAAAAATAAAGAAATAGAAATTTTGTCGATCAAATATACAAAATATAAAAGACTTTACAAATACAAATAAGGTATCTTAAAAAGATAAAATTTCTCATTAATAAGTCAAAGTTAGGTTTAATTCAAAATTATAAATAAACATTTATTAATTAACAAATAAATAAAATAAATTCAAATAATATTAATAGAAAAGATTTTAATTTAATTTTAAATTTATAAACAATGATTGTTAAATTTTAATAAAATTATGTTATTTAGAAATCTAATTTAAAAAATCATTTCAGCGCTTAATATAAAAATTTCAAAAAAACAAATTAATTTTATTATATCACTAACTTGTTACAGGAGCACAGATAAAATTGAAAAAATTGAAACACTCAATTATAAAAGAGAATTCCCTTGTTGATAAATTAATTGAATTTTTTTGATTATTTGGAAAGTCAAAGCGAATAAATTGAAGCAATATTATCATCAATAGTCGGAAAAAGTGACCGTTAAAGGAAAAATGTTGATCGTGAAAAAACAATTATCTATTAAGAAAACTTTATTATGAGAATTTATTGATTTTTTTTAAGTGAAATTTTGTTTTAAATTAAAAAACTTTTATTATTTTAATAATTTTAGAATTTGTTTAAATGTTAATTTTTATTTTAGAATTATTTAAACAAAGAAAAATAAAAACGTTTTTAATTTAGAATTATTAATCTTTTAAATAAAGGTCCGCTTTACAGCTCTAATTATTTTCTTTGTTTGGTAGTTATTGAAAAAATCTTAATTATTGTTTTAAAACATTTTTTTTAATTTACAAATTTTTAAAAATTAGAGTTTGTTATTAAATCTTATTTACATTTTTGAAATCCATTTTTATTTTGGTTTACAATTTTAATATAAATAAAACTTAAATTTAGGATTTAACAGAAAATATATGGGACTATTTCTAACAAATTCAATAAACATATAAAAACATTGTCAATGAGAAAACTTTCGAAAAAATAATAATTTGATCATATTTTTTTTAAAATTTTTTTATAATAAATAAAATACTTCTTACAACAATATTCTTAAAGGTGAATTATCATTTCCCTTGTTAATTATTTTCTTCTGCTTATCTTTAAATGTATCTCATTTTCCAATAATTTACTTTCAATACAAAAGGCTTTTTACCAATAAAACAAAATCATTATTAAATTTGTAATTTTTTTCAAATATAAATTATGTTAACAATACATTTTTTATTTCAAGTATTTAAATTAAAGTGCTCATTATATTTTGTAATTTAAAGGAAAACTTAGATTTAAAATTAAAGCCAATGTTAGTGCAGATTAAGCAACATTTTCATAAAAGTAAATATAATAAAAATTTTATAGTACTTTTAAAGATTTATTAGAGTTTATAAATTGCAATATATATATTACAATTTCCACATAAAGAATGTAGAAATTAGAGGAATTTTAATAAAAGATTTTTAGTAGAAAATTGAATAATATTTATAAGTAAATTTCAGTTTAAGACAAGGTTTAATATTTAAAATAATTAAAATATTTAATCGTAAACCCATCAGCTTCTACGTCCGTATTTATATAAGTTTGGTATTTTTAAAATAAGAAATTTTTATTTTTAAATTTAGAAACCTATGTATATAAATCTAAAATCATTTATATTATTTTATTTTACTGCTATATACGTATGTTTCTTAACTTTATTATTTACTTAGGCATAAAGTGTTTTTATTAAAAACCAAACAAATAGAAACATTTGGAATAGCTGTTAATACAAAAGGCTTTTTTCCAATTAAAAACTTAAATGATGATGGAAGTTTATTAAAATTTATTTTAATAATAATAAAGACATCAATTAATTTGCAACATTTAAACGCACGTTTTACGATTTATTTAGACAATTTTTCTGACATTATCAGGTAAAATAGTACCTATTTATTTTACTGTAGATTAATTAGACAAATTATAAAAAAAATTAAATTAAAAAAAATTACACACTAATTAAATTTAAAATAAAATATTTTTATAAATTTAATTTAAATATTAAACCGTTTAATTCTTTAGTTTTAATTTAATACACGCAAAAACATAATACACTCAAATTTGCAAACCAAACTATTTAGAAACATTCCAGCTCACAGCATTTTTACATTAATATTTGATAGTACAATGTTCCCAATAATTATTAAAATATATTATAAAATATGGAAATCATACATGCCTCTTTCTTTTTTACGGTTTAACAATGCTAATGAACTCGAGTACAGAGATGACGGGACACACCCTTTTATATTTAAATTGATAAACAAAAACGGGACACAATACAACAAGAGTGTTTAACATATTCATAAACATATTCTTAAACTCTAAATTTCACAATTGCTTACTTATCTTCCTCCTAAAATTTGGAAAACCTTTTGGGTTAGGCTCAAATTTATGCAGTGCTAATGGTTCTTTGATTACAATTCGATTTAGATCTCTTATGCAATTATTAAATCCAAGAATGCAATAAATGGCTTTCCTACATCTTTTGAACTTTTATTTTTCAACATAAAACTCAAATTTGACCTTTTCTATCGGTTGTTTATAAATAAAATTAATAATATAATATAACATCATTTCAATTGTTTTGTTTTTTATCTAATTTTCACTTCGTATTCAACTTGAAGGAAACCGATAAAATTATAAAATTTCAATGAACTGTCTGGAATCATTAATTATTTATTTAAAGTTATTCTTTTGTTTATTCATCTGATAATTTAGTTTCAGCTTCAAGAAATAAAGCGACGTATTTTATGAAATTTTTCAAATACGATTCTTGGAGCCAATCTTTTCGGAAATAATTCTTGGTTATTGTTTTATTGAAAATATTGTTTATTAAAAGTTTGTTTCATCTTTGTTCAATAACTTTATTTATTTATAATAATTTCCAAATAGTGGTTGTAAAAAATTATTACTGATTAATTTATTACAAATATAATGCCTAACCTTTAACGCAAATGAAAATAACATAAATACTTTAATCATCAATTTTATTTTCGATTTATCTTTTTCTTTCTTTTATCAATTACTTCTTTACACAAGTATTTCTTTTCTACTTCAATTGCTTGAAAAAAATTCATTTTCAAAGTTAAAACTATTTTTTCTTTTTTTCTAGTTTCTTGATAAAATTTAACTATAAAAAAGATGTTGATATTTGAGAAAATTTTGCGATTAATAAATTCACTTTTCTTATTATTATTATCATCATTATTATTATTATTCCAAAAAATATATAAATTCATATCGTGCATTAATTTATAGAACGAAAATATTAGAAATAATTTTTATAATTAGTGGTCTGAAGCGCAGAATAAAACATTATAAAATAAATATTAAAATGATTTTCTAAATATGATTCAATTTTATAATGATCAGAATACTAATTATAAAAGTAATAAAAATCTCTCAAATTGAAATTTATAAATTTTTACTGTTGTACGCAACATTTACTATAATTTTTCATTGCTTTCAATTTATCCTGTAGCTAAGAACATTCTAAAGGAAAGCGGTGCTTCCTTAGTATTAAGAAGCTTTTTGCATCAGAAGACGCAGGAAATGATAAAATTGTTGTGCCTTTAACCTAGGGTATTCTATTGAGTAAAAGCTATCTTTAATCATATATTAGTGTCTTATGTATTGGATATTTGTCAGTAAAACTCATAAATAATAAATATGTATTCTTTTTGAACATGCAAATACAAATAATTGTCAATAATTGAAAGTTATTTTTGTTAAAATGTTTTTTTTAATAATAAACAACTAATAATAGAAAAGAATTTCATTAACAGTGTGTTGTTTAATTTACTGTAAATTTTATTTTAATTTTTTTAATATTGAGATTTTGCGTAAGAAATAAAGATTTTAAATTCAAATTTAGTATTAAAGTTTGATAATAAAACTATTTATTTGTGTGGTTTTGCAAACTATTCTAAAGTCATTCTAAAGAATTCGGATAACGAAGGGCTAAGTAAAAAATATTTTGTTTTCGCTCAAAAGACAGATAATTTCTCAACAGTGATTTTACTACAATAAATATCAGAAGTTTAACATCTTTCATTCATGCATGTTAAATAGAATATGTTTTATTGCAAATGAGTCTTCAAATAATAACACCATGGCCTAAATCAACAATGATACTTCACTTAAGAAATCTTTCCAAAATGTATAACCAACAACAATATCTCTGTAAATTAATTATTATCTTTTTTTACAATTCCATCTCACAGATATTATTTCCAATGTATTTCTAATGGAAAGAAGAAATATTGAAAAATATCCAGCCAAATATCTCCAACGTTTTTAGTTGACATAAACTATACTTTCAAAACCAATCTTTTTTTGAATTTGAAAATTTTGTTTAAATGAAGGAATATTTTTTGCTTAGAGTCGTAAATTTCAGTGGGAATATTCAACTTTTTATTAAGATGCTTTTGCCTAATTCTTTTTTTATTTTACAATCATTCTGTATTAACTATTCACTGTTTTAAATATTTTGACTTTTAACCACCTATGTACTCATGGCAACTGTTACTAGAACGACTCCTCATTTTTACTTTCAGGTTCCTGACTGCCATGGAAGGTATTTTGGTTTAATGCACCGTCAGCCTGCTAATATTTGACATATTTGGCCATAACGACTACAAATATGGCTAGTAACGTTTTACTACATAAATGCATTTGAAATTTGAAAACTTAATTTTTAATTTAAATTATATTTAAAACTAAATTTAAAATTAATATCTAGCAACCAGCACTTGTGTGGTGAGCAACATTCCTAGGGAGGAATTGTGGGAGTGCAATTTTCCAGTAATCGATGATTATAATAAAATCAAATTTTAAACAATAATAACAGAATAAATAAATAATTATAAATCATTTGTATGAAAAAAATTTATAAAATAGAATAAAAATTTTAAAAACCTTAAATTCCTTTTTTTAGAATTAAAACGATAAAATATTTCTAAATGTTTGGCGCTTCTCCTATTTTGGTGCCTGCAATAATACTTTTGTTATGTATTTATAATTTTAAATTTACTATAAAAATTAATTTTTACTTTTAAAATTTCTTGGAGGGTTGGTGTTAAAAAATAATGTTTTTTTTTTAAATCTGATTTGGACGATTTGCACTGAAATTGGATTCCGAAAGTAATTAGTCAAAATAAATTTGGTCTTTAGACATATATTATCAAAATATAAAAATGATTATATTTTAATTTGACACACAGTTTCACACAAATATTTCAGAAAATAACTCATTTTTTTCAGGTCTCAGTTTAAGATTAAAATAGAAAACTTAATTAAGAATTGCTGATGAAAACAAATGACTGTGAAAAAGAAAATAGTTATAAACTAATGGATAAATTTCAAATAAATTACTTTTATTCATCAAACTCATTTTAGCAATTTTTTTCTTATACTAAAAAAGCATAAAATATATTATTAGTTAACAAGATGTCGGTTTTATTTGAAATGTATGTTATCACTATATTATAAAGAAAATGAAATAATTAAAAGAAAAAACAATAACAAAAGATAAGGAACGATACAAAGGACTATAAAGAATAATGCAGAAAATTCATGTAACAAAATGAAATTGGAAAAATTTAAAAAGAAAATAAGAAACGATGAAATAATTGCCAAAAGAATAGTCAGTCAATAAGAATCAAATGTGCTGGGTGGTCCATATCTGTCTAATTTAGGATGTATCCACCTTGCCGCGCGCCGACATTTGCACGCAGATTATTGTTTTAATGTATAATAAAAAATCAATAATTGAAAATTCAGAACATTTATTATTAAAAAATAATGAAAAAGGTACCATACAATAAACTGCTACAATTTACAATGTAAATTTCTTTAAATGAGCAGTCAATAATATAAAATAAACTTATTTTGCGCGCAAACGTCTCGCTCGGCAAAGTCGAGGTGCCCAAATTTAGCTAGCAAGTGAAACTTATAAGGTTTCTTTCGCTTTATTAGATTTTGTTCCGTTTAAGATCTATTTCTTCAGCCCTTTGTTGGAAAATTAACTGGAGTTTTCTAGATATTCAAGTTTGGTGCTTCAATGGAACATTTGCATTTCCATGAAACCTTTCGCACTACTCATAAACTTAAAAACAAAAATTTCTATATAATCTAAATCTTTCTTTTCCGAGCAAATAAATTCAGTATTCGGAAATTGAAAGAAGAACATAAAGAATATATATATATGTATGATAAAAAAAGAATATATATATACAAACTCTTACATAAAAAGCCTATTAAAATAAAGGTTCATGGGTAGCGGAAAAGTGATCATTCTTCAAAAACATAGGAAATATTAATAAAAAGTTGAAAACTTTAGAAACAAAAATCTGTATGATAGTGGAATTAAGTCCGATTACAATGAATGTTATGTATTATCATTTTAAAATTTGTTTTATGCTTATATCCTTCTTTTTTTCTATAAGAATGGCATTCGTTTTCAGCATCATCCTTCTCCCTTTTACAAAATTTTATGGAAATTGATTTCTCTTTTATTTTTAGGTGATTTACAAAATTGAAATCGACTTACTCAAAATATTCCTTGTTATAATTGAGTAAAAATATTTTTCATTTTCAAATCATTTTAAATTACACAAAAGTACTTATATTGTCTAAATTAAAGTTTTTCAAAAATTTCCGACAATTTGGAATTATTTTTAATAATAATGACGAAAATACCGCTAAATAATAATTTTTACTTGCTTTTGAAAATATTACAAAAAAAAATAATTCATAACTTTTATCAAATTTATTTTAAAAATTAGAGCATCTTTTCGCATATATTTCGTCCAAAATTATTTTAAAATTTAAAGGAAGAATAATAGATGTTAATCCCTCCTCATTGAAATAACTTACTTTACTATATTTTTAAAATATTATTTTCCATTGCAGAAAAGATAAATATTTACGGAGAGAATATTTATGGGAATATTCATTTACAAATAGTGAAAATATCGAGTGAGTGATTGTGCGACAAAATACGAAATTTAAAACAAAACCACATGATAAATAATGTTTAATTAATACTGTTTAGAGTCTAAACTTAAGACTATTTGAACTACTCATTCATAGTAAGTACTAAATAAAAATAAATAATTTTTGTAAAGTATTTAAATATTTAATCAGTTAATTTTTTTTTATAAAAATCAATTAAGTCTTAAAAGTAATAACAAATAAAATTTACTGTTAGAAAACAGTTTAATTTGTTTATAAATTTTCAATTAATTAAATAAAATTAATAGTTAGTGAAGTAGAAATGGCATCAGTTATTGTAAAAACCAGTTCAACTCTGCCAAAAAATCAACTAGTATAAAATTATAACAAATACACTCACACGCACACACACATTTTAATAAATCTTCATAATTCAAAAGCGATCAAACACTAAAAAAATTATTGGAGAAGCAATTGTAATTAATTTTAATATTTGATATACATTATAAAACTTAACCTTGAATTTGAACTACTGATAATTATAAGTAGAATGTAATTTATGTATTAAAATTTAAATAATTTTTATTTCGATTTCCGCATTATATTTTAGCGATTTTTAACCTATTTGTCATTAACATTCGCCACAAACCTAACAATGCTCGTTATAAGTGTATATTTAAAAAATTTAAATTATAACTGTGAATATGAATTATGTAAAACTTTATTAAAATAACTAATAACATTTCATTAACATGTAAGATGTTTTATAAATTAAAAATAATAAATTCAGTATGTTAATGTGAATGGAATGTATTAAGAATGAAATCTGTCCTTTCTGAAAATATCAATATAGGTCTGATATAAGTCAAGGTATCTCAAAATTTTGGTTATTGAGTTCCCCGTTTTTCGATTTTTACCCAACAAGTAGCTAGGAAAAAATGAAGCAAATAGAAATATTGAATTAAATTCTTCTGTTTTATATTTAATAAATTTAATTTAGAATTATAAAACTAACAAAACAAACTCAAAGAAAGCGAGTCTATTGTTGGGGTTATACAAACTACAAGAAGTGTAATACACAATTTCAAAATTATAACAGATCAATTAAAATTAATTAAAAATTTCAAAAAGTAAGAATTGACATTTTTGTGGAGGAAAAAGTCGTTACCGGTGGCAGATTTAACTTTTTAGAACCCAAAATAAATTAAATAATTAATTAAATTATTTCCCGGTGAACACATTATTAAAGAGCTGCCCAATTGAATGCCAGCATATTAAACCTCTGATATATGTTTCAGATAATATGTATGTTGAGGTTCGAGTACTCAACCTTTGGTCACTCTACATATTAATTAAATAAGTCTCTAAAACAAATGTTTTAATTGGTCAAACAATAATAATGTAAATTTAACATATTTACACTAAAATATTCTATTCAATAGTTGCTGATTAAGACAATCTAAAAATGTGATCCCTAGTCTTCTAGAATTAAGTTCTATAATAACTTTTGATGATGAACAGTACAAAAAAATTGACTATATGTATACTAAAACTAGATGCTTTACAATTAAATTATTTTCTTACTCACAAAATTAAAATTATTTCTTTACCATCAAATTTAAAAATAGATTTAAAATATTATTTGATTTTTTTGATTTTTTATAGACATAAATATAATTTATTAATGCAACCAAAATCATTCTATTAATAATAAAATTAATTTTGTTTTGCACAACTAAAAAAAATTATTTAATAATATTTACATAAAAGTAAAATGAAATTCACATAATTTTTTATAAATATGGTCAAATATATAATCACATGGGATTTTTTACTAGTGAAGTGGGTTACTTTCCTGTCTTTACATTTAAGTTTATTATTAGGGCATTTTGTCATAATCAGTAGTATTTGTTATCTTAAAATACATCAGTTATCAGGAATTTAGACATTATTAGGATTTGGATTTTGTAAGATTAATAAATTTTTTGATTAAAAAACTTGTAAATTAGAAAATATTTTACAATATTAATATAAAATTTAAAAATTAATATATTTTTTAACCATTTAAATTAAACTTTTATTTAATAATAATAATAATTATAATAATAATAATAATAAATTATAAATATAAATATCCTGTATATATATATATATATATATATGTGTGTGTGTGTGTGTGTGTGTTACGGTAAGTAGATATTACGGTAAATGTGCACATTTCCCAAGAGTATACATTTACCGTAACACATCCACTTTTTTCTTGTACCCAATGTAAGAAGAATAAGATAGCGATGTCTAAAAAGTTTATTCATGAAGGGCAGACAATATATATACTACATGTGTGATTATATCACATGTATCATTATGATAAATAATAAGCATTGATGTAATCCGAGGAACAAACAATCAATATAACCAAATAAACATGCCGCAGTCTTACATAATAATATAAGGTTTTGTAGGGCAATCAATCATTCCAATACAATTATATCACACCCAATATAGATAAAGTTATAAGTATTTGTTCAATATGATATATTCATCTTATAAGTTATTAATTTATTTTAGACGTGATGGATATTTTCGTCATTAAAATGATTTTTCGTATTAAATTTTTGTTAACGTTAACACTTTTTCGTTTCTTTTTTTTACAGAATTAAGGTTTCAGATTTTCCAATAAAATTTATTTTGAATTAATATTAGAAAGTGATCTATGTTTTTGACAGTATTTGATTAATTGAAATTTAGTGTTTTTTTGATAAATGAAATATCAACAAATAAAACAGATTAAAGTGATAAAGTTAATGACGTATTTCACTTAAAACTCTTTTTTCTATTTATCATTTCATGTTATTTTTAGACAATACTAATCCATTCTATATTACACAAGTTATCAGAACTGTTTTTTTTACCAATAAACATTGATCAATAGTCGAAAACAAAATGAATTAAAATGTAATAAATATATTTTTTAGTTAAGGTAATAATTGTTGAGCCGAGTAAAGTATCCCACCAAAGTGTCGGTGATCTATGTATTTCTGTTATGTTAAAATAAAGAAAAAATACGAAATTAACGATAAATGTATTAATAACAATCAAATTATTAAATATCCGATTATTAAATGCCCAAAAATAGAATTCATAAATTCTATGAACTTCTTTACCTTTCTTCTTTTCTTGATTTTGCTTTTTTTAATAATTTTATATTATTCTCGTTAATCAATTTTTTTAAAGTTTTGATTTATTTATATCTGTAGTAAGTCTATCCCTACTTACTATTAAATATTAAAACAATAAAATTTTACAAAGACAATTTGTGACGCCATAAACACATATAAAGAGCCAAATAAAAATTATTAATTAAATAAAATAAAATAAATAGTTTTTTTTCAAATGGTATCTTAATTCAAAATTGTTTGCAAAAATTTAACCTCAAGAAATACATTGAATTTGTTTGTATCTTAACGAATCAATATATATATATATATAGTAGGTACTTTCGAATTTATATGTTTGTGCAAAACATATATATCGATAAAATAAAAATTAATAACAAAAAATTTCACGTGGAATTTGAATTTTTAAAAATAATTTTTGTGTGCCCTGGGAACAAATTTGAGCAGTCAATGCAGCCCACAAAGTGATTTGAGTTAGTCGAGATGGATTTGACAAAACAGATTTGGTCGACATCTCTATTTTGACAATAAAAACAAATGTAAATATATTTTTTCTCGATTTGAAAGGAAAAATATTTTCTAAATCAATTCATGAAAGAAGTTTATTGTGAAAAATCCCATCAAAAAATCAAATATCCAATGGCAAAATGTGGATTAACAAGTCATTAAGAATTATTATATCGATTTTTCTTCTATCTTTGATAAAATTACACTTTTATTTTTCAACTGTTTCTTTAAACAAAAAAAATTTCTATTACAATAACTAATATAATTGTTTCAATAATTACTTTAAAGTAAAAAATGAATTATTATATTTTTGTCTTCCACATTTCTTATGAAAATTCTATTGTTTTATTAAAGTAATGAAATGGAAAATTCTTTTTATTTTTATATTTTATGTTGAAAATATTTCAAATAATTAAAAAAAAGTATTGCTTAAATTCTTTATAATGAAATAATAATTGACAAAAAGATATTAATGCTGCTATTTTAAAGAAATCAACTTTTATAATGTGTATTATATAATATTATAAGAATTTCGTCTGATTTTCACCTCAGATTTCTTTTCATTTTCCAATGAATTTAAAAAAAACATTTTTTGTTGACTGTGAATAACTAAAGATATTGTTGGTTTTTTATATTCTAAAATTTTTGATACAGATTTTTTAAGTGATTAAAGGTAAGTTTTTATTGAAGTCTTCCCTCCTAACCCAACGCTCTAACTATCAACATATATTTATAATCAAAAAGTCTACACAATGGTTATTTTGCCCTATTGACAAGTCTAACACAAAATCGCGCTTCTAATACAGAAAAGTTGTAGAGTCATGTGAAACTGTTCTGACAAAAAATGTAACGGAAACGTTGTTAAATATCAAATACGATATTACTAGAACGATTATCCCGAAAATTTAAAAATTTTCCTTAAACAGGTATTAACCTTTATAACAGGGGTGGTCTAACTTCATTATATTATGAACCAGATATAAGAATCTCAAGAAATTAAAAGTCGCAATCATATGTTTCTGGGTAATAATAAACAACTATTTTATAACTTTAAAAGTTTTACATCGAGCTAGAATAAAGACATCAAGTACGCTATGTCATATAAAAAGACTTACATCAGCCAGAAAAATTACTTTGGTGCATTTAAAATCAGAACCTAGGAACTTCTGAACATTATATTATGTCTTTTACTGTGAATGTCTTTGATCTTTAACTGCTTAAAAGGCGACTTAAAAAGAAGATAAAAGTATACGCACTCTACTTAATTAACATAACACCGGTACTTATCATGAGCATTGGGGGAAAGAACATTAGATGTGATTATTTATATACGAAGGGAAATGAGAAATATGTGGGCTTAAAAATTCGATTCAAAGCCTAATCTAGAAAAATCATTTTGACAAACAAATCAACCCTTCCACCAACATTAAGCTCACAAAGAATTGCAATGCCGTTTTCTAAAATTAAGTATTATTCTAATAAAATATAAATAATAATCATCAAAATCACAAAAAATTAGTTGGTCCAGAAGTTCTATTAAAATAAATGTAAACATTGCATTTCAGCCAGCAACCAAATGAAGGTAAAGGAATTTTGAAATAAAAATAGATTTAAAATTTAGCTGATATAAATTTGATTTACTTTTGTTTTATCTTATTAAAATTTACTTTATATTCAAACTGCTAAATTACACTAATTCCACCTATTTGTTTTGGCTGCTAAATAAAATATTCAAGTATTAATTGCTTATTTTTGGTAGTATTGAACTTTTAGTAAAAAACAGTTTATTTTCAGTATTGGATAACATTTTATTTTTTCAATACAGGAAATCTTTGTTCAAATCAAGTCATCATATTTTATTCATTATTCAAAAAATCTTTTCGATTAAAAACCTCATTCTCTCTTCTGTTTAAAAGCATTATACAATCTTTACCAATTTAGCCTTTTATTGAGTAGTGAGTGTAATTAATGTTGATGTAAATTACTTCAGACAATTTTTCAACGATTTCTAGCTATTCTTTAAATGAATTTCATTTCTGAGACTTTTTTCTTAGAAATTTTCATTCTTCAAATAAAATACATCGTCAAAATATTTCAATGCCATTTTGACAGTTCTGCCTTAGATATCGCTAGCGAAACGAATTGAACAGTATTGTATAAATTTCTCATTAGAATTTTATGGAAAATATTTGTTTTTTCAAATCCCCGCTAGATAGATCAATAATCAATTATTAAAACAAGCACTAGTTGTCGAAAAAATGTCTTCGGTGCCAAATACTTCAGTTTTATTTATTAATTAATAAAAAATTATAATTTATATTTATATAGTAATCTAATCAAAATGTAACTAAGTCATTTTAAAATCTAACTTGCAAAGTTTTACTGTTCAACAGTGTTTTATTCAGATATAATTTTACGTCTACCAATAGAACTCAAAGCGGTTGATTCAAATATTTTGTTTTTATACAATGCTATAACAGTTTTGTGATGAGTTGACTAGTTTGTTTTCTATTGACAGTTATTGAAAGGTTTCCAAAAAGTGCTGTCTTTATAATATAAAATGTACCTTTTATGCAAAATATTTTCTTCTCTTGCATATCATTACTGTCTCTAAATCTGTAAATCACTTGGTTTCTTAGTTACTTGGTAACCAACAAGCGAATATTAATCAAATTCAATCGATAGTTATATTTTCTCTAAATAAAAATGTATTGCTATGTTTACAGTCTTGTTTTTTGAAATTATTTTGTAAAAGCAATAGTGTTGATTAAAACTTTGAAATTTTTTCAAGTGTTCTTGTGTTATTTTTAATTGCATCCAATAATTATTAAATATTATTTTTGATGAAAATCTATTTCAAGATGAATTTCAACCATTTTGTTAAACTTATACATGTCACTTTTCGAAGTCTGAACAATGGGACTAAAAATATATTCTATTATTATCGCTTCTATCAAATTAATTAAATTTACAACTCTTTCATTTAATTTGGTTATTGAATGATAGATTAATTAGTTGGATAGTGTGTATAAATGGTTTGTTAGTTATTTGCTTATGAACAGAAGTAAAGAAAAATATTCCTAAATCAATTTTTCAAAACTTAAAATATATAACTTTCATAGTACTTGGGATAAATTTTCACATATTAATTTAAATTTATTAGACTTTTAAAATTATTAACTCAAAGGTGCTAAAGTTTTGAATAAAATTTATGGATAAAACAATTAATATCTACTACATTACTAAAAATCAAATAATTCTCGACATACCAAGATGAATTTCAGACAGTGCTAATACCATGCTTCAACACATACACAGAATATGTTTTTTTGTACTGTTGTTAGGTAACATAATAGCATGTATTGAAAATCCAAATTTATACGACAAATGTATGTGATTGATGATAAATATTAGGTGGCTAAAAATTTATTATATTTGAAGTTTTGATTATTTAATGTTTTTTATGTAATTGGCTTGGAATAAGATTGATAATTTCGATGAGATAATTACATGCAATGAATCACGACTAGGATTAGAAGATGAATTCTATATGGAATCTTTTGCTGCCGATTAAAGATCTGAACATGGAGAAAATTGGATCTAATCTAATTATTCACCATTTATACATGAATTCAATTCTACACCTCAAATGTAATAGTTCAAAGCGAAATAAATAAAGCCAATTGACTAATTTCTTCATTTGTTCGATGAAAATTTCGTCAATATTGTTGTTTGTGATACAAATAGGTTTCAACAGCAACATTCTATACATGATGTGAGTATGTGAAAGAGTTATATGTTTTCTTCGGAATTATTATCCTAACTGGTATTATTGGAAATAAGGTGCTGCAAACGCCTTTTATACATGCATTGACCAGATATCGCTCCCAAGGCATTTTAAGGTGTTTACACTTCAATAATAATACAGAAAATAAGACTAGTAAGTCAGATAAAGTTAAATTAATTGTTGATTATTTGAAAAGTAAAATAAAGTTTTACTCAAAACCCAAAAGAAAATAAGAAAAGTTTGCTTTTTTGGAAAGAAAAACTTTCAAATCTTTTAAACAATATATCCATCAAAACGAAATAGATTCAAAATGTTCATTTTAGCTGATTGTTCAACTAAAGATTCAATATTTATACTGGAAAAGAAACAGAAATAAACTTCAAGAAAGAATTTCGAATAAGAGGTTCGATAGTGTTGACTTGGCAAGCATAATATCTAAATAAAGGACATGTTTTTGTACGTAGATAATTGGTATACAAGTCCAATTCAATTCAATTATCTTCATCCAAGATCAACTCGATATGTAAGCCCCGTTACAAAAAACCGAAAATGTTTACCAAGATTAGAAAATAAAATCTGAAAAACATCAAACTTACTTAATTTCAAGTTGCAAGATGAAAGAGAAGTTTTCACGTTTACAAGCATTCATAAAAGACAATTTGGGGATTAAAGTAAGAAAGATAGAAACAATCAAACAATAATTGAGATTACAGTTGTATTGGATTATGGGAACAAATATGAGAACTATTGATCAAATCTGTATGCAAATTTCCTTTACAGAATCAGTTAGGAAAACAGTAAAGTTGTACAAAATCTGTTCTTCTACCGATTTTATTTGTCAATTTTCAAATCTGCAAATCAAAAAATTCCACTTTCAGATTTTAGAACATGAATGTTTGAAGAAACTTTCACAAAATAAGGCTTTTTTACACATGAAATACAAAGAAGTCTATCTATTTCTCCACCACCACTTTGTTTTACTGAGAGTCATTTTAAAGATACATTTCATGAAAAATCTAGTGGTCGCAATCAAAGAAAAGTTTGCCACATATGTAAAATGAAGACTAAATTTCTTTGATCAGATTGTCAAATGACTCTTTGTGTATGTTTGTGTTTTAGAAATTTCCATACGAAACTACATTTTTATTTGTTATGGAAATATATCAATAAAAGAAGTTAGATAAACTTTCTTGAAGTTTTCTTTTAGAGAAAAAGCCGGAACTCAAAGGGTTAAATATAACTTCATATTCTTTTGTTTATTTATTTGATGTTTTACAAATAATTTAAAAAAAATAAAATAAAACGTTTAATCTGTTGTGGACCTTATTAACTTATATTGAACTCACCAAACTGCCGCCTTTTTTATATTAGTTTGATTTCAATATTAACCTAATGCTAACTATATAAAAATTGGTAGAAACTCAAATGTTTTTTATAATTTACTTAGAGAAATTCAATTTTAACTTTAACTAAGTTTTTAAATTTTATTTTGATTTCAGTTGCAAGTCTTTTTGTCGGTTTCTTTAAACTCACATCAATTTCATTTTATAAAATAAACTATAATTGGTTTTAAATGTTATAAAAAAATAATAAACATTAGTTTTAGAAAAAAATAAAGTGAAACTCAAAGATGTATAGGATGCTGAAAGCAAAAATAATTTTTATTTAATTATTAAAAGAAAAATAAATTATTCGAATTGAAATATTAAAATGTCTAATCATCATATTTCGTTTCATTTTAAAATTTTAAAACATTTTGCAACTTACATTTTTTGGTAAAATATAACAATTTAAAATTGAAATTCATCCTGCCAAAAAAATACCATGTAAATTTTGCATAATATTATTCTTTAATTTAAAATAAAATTCTGGAAAAAAATTTAAAATCGATTTCATTATTTAGTAATTATTAGACTTTCAATTTCATTTATTATGACTGAGGAAAACGGAATTTTTATTTTAATAAAAAATCAATAATAAAATTTAATATTTTTTTTTCAAAAAACTATGTCGTGATCCCAGGAGACAATTTTCCGAAAACTATTTTGGCAATGTAATTGGCTATTTCGGTAAAACGAAATTCCGTTAAAACATTTATGATAAAAACAATGATTTTAAATGATTTTTAAAATTTTTCAATGTGATTTATTATTTATTCTACCAATATATCCTTTTATTCATGGTAATTTATTATTTTCAGTAATTTATTCATTCGATCATCTATCATGCGTTTATTCTGGTGTTTTATTCTCAATTTACTTTATCTCTCCACAAATATAACTTCAACAGGTATTTTATTATTTTACATTTTTTCTTGGAAATTTATTTTTATATTTTTTTTGTCTTGTTTAAATTCATTATTTCAAAGAATGTCTGCAATAATTTATTTTCTGTGATTTTCATGTTGCAGTATATCATGTTTTAAATAGCATCAATAATTAATAATGACAGCCATCATGATAGCAAGTAGATATCAATTAATTTAGAAAAAAAATTAATAATTTATCCGTTAATTTTTTTCTGATTTAAATTGTAATTTTTTGATTTTATTTTTTTATCTGAGAATGTCATGAAATTTACGAATGGAAATCAATATGAAGTTTCTGTCAATTAATAGCCTGTCGAAAAAATTTATTTTAATTATTTATAATACTTTATAAAATTTTACTTTTGTTGATTAGTATATGGATTAAAAATTTGAATATTTTTTTATCATAGGCTTAAGTAAATTTTTAAAATAATTTTTAAAATAAATAATTTGTAACAGTTTTCGAAATAATTATCTCTGGACTGCTTCATAATATTTCAAAAGTTTATTAGAAAAGTATTTCTTAATCTTTTTCCAACTTGTGTCAATATTTTTGAGTAGTTGCCTTTGCTAAAATAGTAGAGTGAATTATATATGGCATTAATAAACAAAATAAATAAATTCTGCCCAATTAAATTATAACAAAGCATATGAAATATTTTGTCAAAGAAAATTTGTAATTTATTAATTAAAATATAAAAGTGATTGAGAATAATTATTAAAAACAAAGGATTTTCTCACGAATAAAATTTAACGTAAAAGTATATTAAAATAAAATAGAAAATGTGAGTGAAAATTAATGAATTGATTTGAAATGAAATAAATTTATTATCTGCAATGATTACATCGCAAAATAAAGATTACAAATAAAATAAATAAAAGCTTTTTGGTTTATTTAAAATTTTATAATATTGCGTGTTGACTTTTTTTCTTGAAACATGAAATGCTACCAATATGTAAGAAAATAATAAAAATAAATCTGTTATTGGATATATTATTTTCAAAATTTGATTCAAATCCGTCGAAAAAAAAGAAATCCGTTTTAAAGATACTTTATTCCTCAATTAAGAAATATTTTCTTCACTTCTATTCATTAAAGTCAGTAGTATAAACGTTTAGCACACAGAAAATTATATATATATATCAGAGCTTCTTAAACTTTTGTAATTCACGACCCCATTTATGATTGCGAGTTTCTTGACGACCCCATACAAATATAAAAGAAAAATAAATTAATATTTTTTTAAAATTGCTATAACATCTTCTAATTCATAGTAAATGTTATTCAAGTTATTACAATACTCTTAATAGAAATGCCGGTACAAACAATCTTTCTGAATTAGAAGATTTTATGATATATTTATCTACGATATTTGTTTTTTTATCTTTATAACAATAATTTTACAAGTTAAAAAACATTTTCTGTTAAATTGTATTTTTATCTCTCGCGACCCCAGAATTTTGATACGCGACCTCAAATGGGGTCGCGACCCATGGTTTAAGAAGCCCTGATATATATATATATATATATATATATATATATATATATATATATATATATATATATATATATAATTAAAAAACGCAAACTTTATGTTCTATTTAACATTTCACTATATATTTCGACGGTTTATCAGTCTTTTTCAGGCTAGAAATCCCATTGACAAAATCTAAATTAAAATATGAAAATTTAAACAAATAAATTAACCGTATTCAACTCGTATTACAAAATTTAATTTTAATTTAAAAAATAAAAATTAAACATTCGTTTAAATAAAATTTAAATAAGAAATTAAATTTAAAATCGCAAAACAAAGTTAAATTATTTTTATAAAACATCACAAACGAATTTCATAAAATAACTCCTATACATAATTTACATTCAATTACTTAAATACATTCAAAACACATGTAGACTGAACAATAATTTTACGATTTAAAGATTTTATTTACAACGCCTTGCAAGTTATTCTTTCCCAATAATTGCTAAGATTTTTTTACAATTACTTTGAAGTCAGACAAACCTAATTTCTTACTAGTACATTTCCTAAAATGATCACTAATGTCAGTCAATCCATTCACTCGACATACTGATATATATATATATATGTGTGTGTGTGTGTGTTTATATAACTAGTTTTAACTGACAAAATTATAATAACAGTTGTCATGAAAGTTAAGTTTTGCAACTAAGCCATATCAGTATGTGTATGTGTATGTAATAGTATTGCATTACATAACTAGATTAACATCATCGACGTAGTTAAAAACATTCAAATACAAACGTTCAACAAAAACAATTTTATATTATTTAGAATCAAAAAATTATTTACATATTTCTCAGTAGGTTTATTACAGCAATCCTAAATGCAAAGAATAAATTTCAGTTTATGAATTAAAATTTGATTAGTAAACTACCTTACTTTAAATTTTAACAAAAGATTCAAGAGATTACTGAATTTAGAAGTTCACGTCGAACAGCAGATAAATCTGTATTTTTAAAATTTTAAAATTTCACTATATATATAATACATTAATTTATGAGTTACTATTAAAAAATCGATATTATTTTTCACAAAATTCAAAGAATTTAATTTTCTAAGTACACAAACTATGTAATAAAAAAATAAATTTTATGAAATCTAAAATGAATATAGCGCTACAATGTAACTAAGACTGTTTCATGAACAACTATGATATTGGATTTTTTTATTTATATCATAAGAATTATTATTAATAGTGTTTAAAGTAAATAACATAAGCAATGCTAGAAATAAATTTATTTATTTATTAAATTTATTTATTAAATATATTTATTTCCCAATTCCAAAAGTTCAGTTTTTGCCATTTGAATAAACAAATATTACTGGAAATATCCTTAATAACTATTAATTATTCTAACTAGAGATTGCAATTCAAAATTACTTTCACTATCGAAATATTCTATAGAATATTAATTGAAAAAGGTTAATCAGTATTTAACCGTATTTTTTCTTTCCCCAATATAATTAAAAATAAATATATAAATAATATTAATATATATTATAATTAATATATATATAATGAATTTATTATCATCCTACTAGACCGAATTTAAGAAGATTTAACATAGTCAAGAATACCTACGGCAATTAATTCCACGTTCAGACCTGATCATTTGATAATAAGGAAAGGAATTACAAAATCCACATATTAGATGTTAAATTGTCATTTAAATTATCAAACAAAATAGAAATGCCACTGCTTGAGAAACCCACCTAAATAACTTAGTGGTTTGCACACTTGAACTAAGGTAGACAACATTAATAAAATGCTAAAATCTTTAAATTAAATCTTTTATATACTCAAAATCTATAAAAATATGCTATAAGTTACAATTTTAGAAATAGTAATAAAGTCAAATTGAAGCCAAAAAGTATGCAGGTTTTGTTGGAATAATAGAGCAAAATAGAAAAAATCACCTAAAAAGATTAAGTTCAAAAAGACATCATGACGTTACAATTCTCTATAAATCAAATTATATTGTTTAAATACTGATTAAAAGAAAACCTTGTAAAAATGTTTTAAGTTTGGAATATAATTAGTAGACAAGATGCCCCATAAATATAGAGTAAAAGCTAAGTCAGATGGAATATATTTATTGAAATTGGTTTCACTTGTCCAAAGAACTCGCGAGTGAATACAGTTAAAACAGAACCAAAGTCTTTTCTCAACAACACGAAAGGAGAGCAATGAATTACACTTCAGAAAACTCAAAGAAAGGTTTTTATGAACGCAATTCTTATCAAATCTGATTTTGCAACCAAGAAAATGTGAATTATAGACAAAAGGTAGAAAGACTTAAATTCAAAAATCTGTCATTTTGACGGATGTGATAAAAATAGGTATATTTTTAATAATAAATTCATTTTTCAGTATAAATACTTTTTAAAAATTTAATTAATATCACATTTGCTTTTATTTGTATCAATAAAGTTTCTATTTTTCTTTTCAAATATGAAAGATTTTCAATGAAAAAATGGGTTTACAATTAGATTTATTTTACTGCCAATTATTTATCAAATAAATGTATTTTAAGTATTTTTCATGATTCTCAGCATAAAATAGTAACAATAATGTTAATTTGCCTAATAACTGGCAAAAGTTTATTAAGTATTCATTAATTTTTTTACAAGTGGGTTTGTTAGAATTATTAAATGTAAATATAAATATTATGAATTCCAATTTAGTTTGTTAAATATTACTAAATATCACTGTAATATAATATTATTCTATGTAATTATTATTTGAATTATAAATTATTAATATCTTGGATTTACCAAAAACGAGAGTAAAATATTTTTTTTTTATTATTTATAGCAGACAAAATCAATTTAAAATTCTCATTGAAATGCTTGTAAACAATACTAAATCATGTTTTTTTTAAATATCATTAAATGTTTGTAATTAAAATGTTAATAGCTTGCATTGAACGATTAATATCAAACTGTTATTTGCTATTTTATAGTGCGAGGTTTTCGTGAATGAAAAAATTAATTTTAATAAACTCAAATTAAGAAATTTCATATTTATTTTAGAAGTCGAAATATTTTGCTAAAGACAAAATTTTTCTAAATTTTTATATTGTTTCAGAAATATATTAGAATAACTTTTAATTATTTAAATGAAACTTTAAGTGAAATAGTCTTACGAATTATTCAGTTTAGTTTGCACATTTTTCAGTTTTATTACTAAAGTATAATAATAATAACAAAAATAATGATAATAATAATAATAATAATAATAATAATAATAATAATAACAATAATAATAATAATAATAAAAATAATAATAATAATAATAATAACAATAATAAAAATAATAATAATAATAATAATAATAATAATAATAATAATAATAATAATAATAATAATAATAATAATTATAATAATAAATTAAAATATATATATCGAGAATTTTTTTGATCAAGCAAACGCTTTAAAAGGATGTAATAAGGAAAAATTACATCCTTTTAGTGAGTGACAATTAGCAAACTAAATAAATTATTCTTACATAGCTAATTGTGGTTATTCATATATAAATAAATTGAACTATTACTTTCTTAAAGAACTGTTACGAAATTATTGAAAAACCTTATCAGATCTTTTCACAACTCAAGTATATTACGGCTAGGAATTATTAATTTACAATATTTTATTTAAGGTTTGTCTTTCATTACTAGTTTAATAAAAATGAATGTAAGTTACTAAGCCTTCAACAAATCACTCTAAATTTTCATTATAGGTTATAATATAAATTTTCATTGCCAAAGAACAAAGTGATAATTACTTTATAAATTTTTTTACACTGTGACAATTATTTATATTTACTTTCAACTATTGTATGAATAAATAACTTAATTGAAACACTTTATTTGTAATAGCTTGTAATATTTATTAATCTATCTTTTACGAAAACGATTTATCAACTATTTATCAAAAAGTAGTGATAATAAAATAAATTTTACTTTAACAAAAATAAACTCTGTAAAATTAATACAATTTTAACATTTAAAGACTAATCAAATGAATTTTGTCGATTCACTTACATAAATTAGAAAAAAATAAAAATGCATTTTATTTTAATTTTAATTTAAAATTTCAATTTTATGAGTGAATAACAATGGATAAAGACATTGGTTAAAGGTTTATTGTCAACCTTTTCAAACGAAAATATTTATGAGCATTCGACGTTAATTTTAGGAATTAAAAGTGACAAAATTTTCCCGGATGGAAAATTTAAATTTTCAGTGAAACTTTAACGAAATGCTAACAGAAATGCTATTTATTGTACTCTCGGTTTCAGGAGATTACATAGCAACTGTTTGTATTTATTTCATATATATGTATTATACATTCATCAATTCATTTCCTTAAGGGCACTGCTCATTTCAATTAATTATGAATTTCTGTAAATTTTCTTTTAAATCTGTCTTTGATATGATTCAAGGAAGCATTTTAATCTAATAATTTAATAAATTAATCTAGTAACATCGCCGACACAGCTTAGTCTAACCAATTATTAATGAGTTTAATATTTCCTTTCATGAATAGAGCAGACTCTCAGGTAATCGAGTTTCTTCGGCGACAAGGAGGGAGAACGGTTTTTTAAAAAGTAAATAAAGGAAAATATTTCAATATAAAAATGAAAAAATAAAGAAAACATATTTCTTTTAAACATAAAAATAGCCATGACACCTATATGAATATTAGAAAAGGCCAGTCAAGCATTACATGCAGTATATATATAACTTAATATATTATTTGAAAACAAATAACTTAACTAAATTCTGTTTTCATTATTGTGGACAATATTGTGTTAATTATAAAAACAAACAAAGTAAAAAGTGAAATTATAAGTATAATATTATAATAATGATTATTGTGATAAATAAAATGACAGTTTTAGTTATTACTAGAGTAGGGTTATATTTGTAAATGTTAATATAACAAAGCTTTTTTTTTCATAAAAACATTTTATCTTCATATCAACCTTCATCATGGGTCGGCAAACTTTTCCATGGCCAAAACTATTTTTTTAAATCATGCAGCTTCAAGATCGACCTCTGATTTAAAAAAGATATACATTAAAAAAATACAGAAATATAATATTTATTAAAACAATTAATGTGATGAATGAAATTGTTTTTCATCAATTGTAAAAACATCAATTCAAAACTCTAACTCCCATTCTTCATGAAAATAATAGTTTTTTCTTTTTTATCTTGTTTACTTTTTTTAAGAACAAAAACACAATTAAAAATAAAATTATTAAAAAATAAAATTATTTAAAAATAAAATTAATTAAAATTAGTAATAATAATATTTGGTATAATAACGAAAAAAAATTAATATTAAAAATAATAACAAAAAGATAATAAAAAAATAAAATAAAAAATAATAATAAAAATTTATTATAAAATTAATTAAAATTAAATTAAAAATTATATTTATAATAATAATAAAATTTAATTAAAAATTAAATAAATAATAATATAATATTTAGTATAGTATAAGTATAAAACGATGATTCCTTGGTAGCAGCATAAATTAATATAACAGTTAAGTGAATAACAAAGTAAGCCCTTGCTGCGAAGTAATAATCATATTGGTGAAAACATTTCGATTATTAAATAATCATCATTCCGTAAGAAACTGAAGAGGATTAATAAAAAATCGAAACTTTTTTCAAAAATATGTTAATTGTATACGGGTTTAATCTTTTTAATTAGATTTATACATAATTCGATTTTCTCCATAATTTGATTTTATTGCACCGACCTTAAATTTCAGTACTTTTTATTTTGTTTAATTAAACTTTTAAAATGAGTGTTATTTCTCTAATTAGATTTTTTAAATAAAAAGATCAATATTCCTTTAGATTAAGTATCAGTATTTGATCGAAATAAACTTTTTGAAGTAAAATAAATTCAAAAAAATGGAAACTACGCGAAAAATATAAAAGTTTAATTTTAAAAAAAAAATAAAGGCGTTAAGGATGTCGAGAAAAGGAGAAAAAACCAGGGATGTGGCTGCAAAGTTTGGGATTAAATCAAATACCTTATCAACAATTTACAAAAATAAAGAAAATCTAAACAAGCAATCAGTTGAAACACCAAATGCAATAAAATACAGAAGAATGAGGCAAGGAAAATATAAACACAGCAGTAAAAACCTTTGTCAGTCAAGCTCGAGATCATTATATTCCAATAAGTGGAGTTTAAATTCCAATTAAAGCCAAACAGTTGAGCACAGCCTTAACTATTGAGAATTTCAAAGCAAGTACAGGATGACTCCAAAATTATGACGGAAATAACATTTGCAATGGAGATGACTAACTTTATTTTTATAAAATGTTTTCTGGACAAACAATGGCGTTCAAGGGTGATAAATGTCTTAATGGTAAAAAAGTAAGGAAAGAATTATCTTTATGATATGTTCAAATATGACGGGAACGAACAATATAAAGGCTATCCTAATATGGATAAGTAAGTCCCCACGTTGTTTTAAAAACATTAGGTTCCTTCCAGTTGACTATGAACTTAATACAAAAGTGTGGATGACAGCTGTTTGAGAAATGTCTGATTAAACTGGATGATCGATTTACCAAGGAGAACAGAAAAGTTTTATTTATTTTTGATAAAAGAAGTACAGCAGAAACTAAAATATATTCAAATAGAGTTTTCCCACCGAATTTGCCTTCCATCTTGCAACCAATGCAATAAAAGTTCACTACAGAAATAGTATAATCTAAAATTGTGAACGTAACCTTTTTAAAATTTGAATTTTAAAAAAATATTTAGGAAGAAAAATTTTAAATTCACAAAAAATATTTTTATACGCATAAAAAAAGTTCTTCAAATACTCCGCGATTGAATATTTTCCGACCCTTGACCTACACTAATGAATTACTTCAGTCAACAGTGATCAAGAATTTGAAAAGGGAGAAGTAGTCATTCCTATGTTTGTGGCGTTGCACCATATACCGTTATTTTTATAACCAACATCTTAACCTCATTTTAGCACGATGTAACTCAATAATAACAACAAAAACAATCTTATAAATTAAAATACACGCTCTTAAAAATACTTCACTATTTACATCATACAAAGTAAATCCAGTCATTGATAGTTTTCATTCAAAAGAATTTCTCTTTTTCTTCTCTGATTCCAAAAACTTTCTTTTTAATATTCGAACAAACGAAATATTATTTTTAAACAGTTTATAACATAATATAAATTTATTTATTAGTTAAATATATATATTTTTCAATATAATATTTCATAATTTTGTTCGAATAAGCAATAGAATTTTGTTTTTATTTGATGATGTCCGGTAACTATTTGGTATAACTTAGGTTCGAATTTCTATTTCTGTTATTTTGTCTTTCAGTGTATACTTATAGAAATACTTTATTTGTCATAATGCTTACCAGTGTTTGCATCCTTTTGCATTATTTGGTTGTTGTAACTTAGTCTTTCATGATCGAATGCGGAAGGACATCCAACTTGACTTCAAAATCCATAAGAAACACAAACATTGGATATTATGGTAAACTCTGGCGATCTACAAATATAAATTATTTGATGTATGAAAAAAAAGCGCTATATATTGTATCACATGCATAATGCCATTCGCAATGCCCTCTAAAGATGCAGTTCAGCTTGACAATGTTTACGATATTACAATTTACAATGACTCGATTCCATCTTCCGTTAAATTTGTTGGGATATTTTGATTAATATATTTCTTACATATTTTAAAAAATAAAAAAATTAAATTAATAAATACAAACTTTAGAAAAAACTAAAAATAATAATAATAATAATAATAATAATAATAATAATAATAATAATAATAATAATAATAATAATAATAATAATAATAATAATAATAATAATAATAAAATTAATAATAATAATAATAATAATAATAATAATAATAAAATTAATAATAATAATAATAATAATAATAATAATAATAAAAGACCTGACAAATTCTAAAGTTATCTAATTGCGACTTAAAACTTTGAATTTATTTTTGTTAAAATTTAGTGTTAAAGCAGAACTTTTCTCTAAAACTGTAGTTTGAGATTTCTGTAAACGATATTTTCTAATAAGCCTATAATTGTTATTTATAATTGCTATTTTGCAAGTAAATACTGTTGTACAAACATATTTGATAAGTTCTTCTTTATCAAAAGATTAACTACACTTAGAAATACAATTTTTGTTTATATCAATAAATAAAATAGCGTTATGATTTGCTATAATGTTTCAAGCTCAATAATAATACTGAAAACTAAATAATGACATTAACTTAATTCTCAATTGAAACTATATAATTTCCCAACAATTCAAATAATTCATTTAAATTAAATTAAAAAATATTTTCTCAATAAAATGCAACATAATTTATGAAAATTTGCTTAAAACTGTTGATTAAAA
This sequence comes from Schmidtea mediterranea, assembly GCA_022537955.1. Classification (NCBI taxonomy): domain Eukaryota; kingdom Metazoa; phylum Platyhelminthes; order Tricladida; family Dugesiidae; genus Schmidtea; species Schmidtea mediterranea. The sequence continues at coordinate 242,160,850 of CM039680.1, read as the reverse complement.
ATTAAAAATAAAACATTTTTTAATCAAATATACATAAAATCCAGTCATTTGATTTATTAAATAAAAATTATCTCAAAAAATTATTTTCTATTTATTTAATTGCAAAAAACAAAAACCAAAATTCGAAATAATTAACGCTTGACTAAAACTTAATTTAAACTAGTCCATTAACCAATCATTACGGTTCAGAAAATAAAGTTTAGTAAAACAAAACACACAGAGTTCTTTATTATTATTTTTATTATTATTATTATTATTATTAATATTATTATTTTTATTTTTATTTTTAATTTCAATAGAGTAAAATGGCATTGTAGAGAAATTTTGGAAAAAATATTTTAGCCATTCAAGATAGAGTTTATGACAACTTTAAAATCAAAAGCAATAAATAACGAATACAATTTATTGGTTACCTCAAAACTGCATTTGAGAATTTTAGAGCAGCATAGAACAAGCAGTTGTTTTCTTGTTTCGTTTCGTCGTCAGTTTGCTGCTCAGAATTTGTTTCATATGTTTTCACCAATAACAATCTAGAATTACAGCTACACTTCATATTTAACATACAATTTGATTTATTTCCCCTTTTAACACACTGATTGCGCTTGTTTCCCAATACTGCAATTGTGATTCTACCTGAGTGTGTATGGAATAATGTTTATCAGTTCGAATTATGGCTCATTTGTAATTAGATTATATAATTATTTATCAATTACATATGAATAGAAAAAATTTTATATTAGTTTTGAAAAAACTCCCATTTGCTGTTGTTTTTCGTTGTTAACGCATTGTCACAATCACCATCATCATTATTATTATTATTATTTTTTTTATTATTATTATTATCATTATTATTGTTGTTGTTTTTGTTTTTCCAATCCAAATGCTCCTGAATTTTTTATGGGTTTCGAAAATTTTGGAAATTATTTTTTATGTAAAAATTCACGTTTATGTTTTGTACAAGATTAGTTATTTTAATATTTGCAAATGTCTCGTTTGGAATTACCCGTTAGTTGGATATAAATGGAAGACTTTCTTGATTATCCAAATTATTCTTTCAAATCAAATCGTTTTTGCTCAATGGTTTCGTTTACAGGTGATGAAGGAGCATTTGAATCCGAGAAAAGGTATTAAATAATTATATGATTTTCTAATTTGATTGATTATGGAATTATTTTTAACTAAATTTTAATTTGAAATTTTGATTAAGCCATTAAACAATAAAAAAATGGTAATGTTGAAATTGTAATAAATAATATAATTATTCAATGGTATAAGGTTTATTATGACTAAGATTCTAGGATCGTACGTTATTATAAAATTCGAAAAATTTATTTTGTCACTGTAAACACAAAATATATTTAATTATGATTAAAAAAAGGTTCGTTATGAGATTATCACAAAAACAAAATTTTTTAAAAAATATGACTCGATATCAGTGCAATTATACTATTTATAATAAAATAAACATTTATGAAAGCATTATAAATTTCGTTATTAAAGTTACTGTTTCTATTTCTATAATAAACATTATGAGTGAATTATGCTATGATAAAAACAGCTCATTAAAATGAGTGATCTTTGTAAAGTTGAATGATTGCAGAATGTACAGAACTCTTGTATTACTTAACATTTTATTAGTTTGTATACTCGTTTAGGAAGTAACAATTTTCATTTAATTTTAAATGTATTATTTAATAAGTCGAATTTTTTAACGAAATATTTTAGACAAATTAGGAGCACAATCAATTAATAAGTATTATTCTTTAATTCCTCGAAATTCTATAATAGAAAACATATTTATAGAACAAAATTGAACTTATCAAGTTTTAGTTATTAGTCATTTATTGTCTTTTATCTTTTTACATTATAAGTCACTCTTGTTTAACTTTACAATTATAAGATTTAATATTATTTATAATATTATTATTATTATTATTATTATTAGTATTATTATTATCATTATTATTATTACTTATAATAATAATAAAATTAAATAAACATTTCAGTGATTTGATAATAAGAAATACCACTAGAAAAACAATTTTTTGATTATTTTCACCATTATATAGGATCGAAAACTATTGAAAAAGTAAAATTTATAAACAAACTTTACTAATTATTTTATATTATAGTTGTTAAAATTAAAATTTAAACAAACCTTTAAAATAAAAATAATATGTAAATTAATAATTTAATACATATCAAAGCAACTGCAACAATCCACATTCTCGTCACTATTTTAAATTATTTTAAATAGATGTACTCACTGCATTTTTGCACTTTAAACAACATTTCACATATAACACATTTTCAATAATTATTAAAAAAAATTAATATTAACATATATATTAAACATTCCTATTTTATTCATACAGGCTTTGTTTTTACTAATGTTGATTAATCCCTTTGGTCGACAATGTTCAAGAAATCAGGTAAAGAAATGGTTATATGTGACATTGTGCACATGACATATAACTTGATAAAAAGAATCCAAACACAACTTAACCTGTGATTTATACTTAAAAATTATGTTATAATCTAATGTTTCTAAGTGCGTGCTTCTCTTAATTTTACAATCTGCAAAACCTTCTAAGAAATCAAATTTTGACTAAGTGTGAATTACATAACCTATTGATATTATTTTTATGTAGGATGATAAAAGAGGATCTTATTAAATCATTATATATATATATATACACATATATGCAAAATAATTGAATAAATTAGATCTGTCTAAATTTAAATGGGGAATTCTTAATTTTTCTTTCGTGTTTATAATGTTTAATAATTTCCATTAAAGTTTCCTAGTTGTTCTAATTTTTTTAAATAGTAAAGATAAATTATTATTTTTTCAAATTTTGATAAACGAAAATTTAATGAATTTCTAAGATGATTTAAATCAAGTATGAAATAGTACAATTATGAGTCTGTTAAACAAATAAAAAAATTGCATTTAACAATTTTCGTTTTCTTAACATTACATAAAATTGTTTTTAATGAATAATAATATTCATATACTTAGTATAAGATATTAAAAATTCGTTTGATCATCGTTAACTGTATTAATTTGTTTGTTTATACACAATGTATTTTACAATTTTATAAAGTTATCAAACATATGTGAAACTGTAGTTTTATTCTATTTGTAATTAATTTTTTTCATATAGCTTATATATAGCTTTTATATAGTTTATACATTTTCATGAGAATCCTAAATAATAATATTATCATACATTTATGTGGTGCAAAAAAACAGGAAAAACTGAATTATTTAAATTTTCTAATAGATCATTATTTACTTTTATTGAATCTTTCAATTTTTATATAATGATGCTTTATAAAGAATGTATGAGTTATATAAGTAATATTTAAGTTTTCAATTTTTTCATTAAAAAGGAAATTCGCCAATATATATAATTGAAATTATAATGCAAAACTGACGAACTTTACTATAAACTAACAAATTCATTCAAATAGAAACTAATAGTCCAAAGAAAATATTTAATGAAAAAAAACATAGTATACAAAAATTGGTCATTCTTCAACTTTTTAATTGAAAATTCATTAAATAAAAATTAGTTAATAAAAACATTGTAGGTTCTTTTGATTAAGACAAAAGTAAAGGAGCAAAATATGAACATATTATGCCTTCATTATAAAATATGAAAATTATGGATTTTTTTAATATTTGTTTTAAAAGATTAAGTTTACAGTTGATAGAGTAAACTAAATATATTCTTGTTGGAGAATTTAAAAAATAAAACTAAGTAATTTAATTAAGAATGAATATAAAAATAAATAAAATAAAGCACTAATCCAACAAATATATTACACTACAATATATTTTAACAGACTCATTGTCATCGTAAGTAATATATTGACTTGAAACGATTTACAATAAATTACTTTTATTTAATCAAATTTCTTCTTTTATATTCTAAAAACATTCTATTAAAAACATTCAAAACATTCAAAACTCTTAATGATTGAATTAACGTTTTTTGATATAAATAGTGAGGTTAATATTTTAGATTGTATTTTGCATTATAGGATCGTCATCGTGTATGTAAGTAGATTTTAAGTCTTACTTAGATGGTGTTTATATCTTGGTTATAAATATTTATCTCATGGATGTAATACCACATACATTGGAATGACTGCCGTCATCTCCGTTCTCAACTTCTGGATAACTGAAGACTGAAAGAATTCTTGTATATCAGTGAACACAATTGTTGTCTGAATTTGTTGTCGGATTTCAAGTCCTACTTAGATGTTGTTCGGATCTTGATTTTCAATATATATGTATATATATAAATATATATATATATATATATATATATATATATATATATATATATATATATATATATATATATATATATATATATATATATATATATATATATATATATATATATATATCATAAGTGCAATGCCACATACATTCCGCTTTAAGGTTTTTGATCACAGTCGATTTAGTAAAAAGATTGATATTAGTAAACGTAATTTTTGTGATGCTGGATAACTTAATGTAAAATAAAATATTTTGTTAAGAATGATATTTAAATTTTGTAAAAATCTCGGTTTTGTAGAATTAAAAATATCTTTTTAAAATTTTATACATTTGTGATTTATAAATGCAAAATCTTTAATTTTTATTAGAATGTTTTTAGAATATAAAAGAAGAAATTTGATTAAATAAAAGTAATTTATTCTAAATAGTTTAAAGTTCATATCTACCTGACAATGACAGTAAGTCTGTTGAAATATATTGTAATATAATATATATGTTGCATTGGTGCTTTATTTTGTTAATTAATTCAATGCCAATGTGTTGTGATTGTTTTAATGAATATAAAAATGTATGAAAATTTATATATAAATAAATGGAATGAATAACACGTACTTTCATTAAAAGTGTATATCAAGAAAATTTAAACTACGAAAACTCTAAAAATAAAACAAAAAACAGTTACAATCAACGAAGCATCAAGTTCCTAGACGAATGTGTTTTATCTTAATTTTTTTAATTCATATTTTCAAATTATAGAAATAAATAAGATTTACTCAATGATGTAAAGTCAGTTTCAAATCAGTAAGAAGTGAATAAGACCTGTCTTATAGACGTGAACATATTTATTTTTAAGAATTTATATTTAAGATGAAACAGTCTAAAATATGTAAATTTTGCAAGCATTTGTTTTAGCTTTACTGAAATAAATCATAATTGTAGGCCAAAGAAAATCCGGAAACCATTGAGATTATATACTTTTGTTATCAATCATTGTGTTTTCTCCATGATTATTTTATAAAATAAACTTGGGAAATGTTTTTACTTCTCATTAGATGCATTTAGTGCTGACTTTATATTTATTTATAATTATATACATATGTTGTATAAAGCTTCTTGATTCTTTAGTTATACTTTTTTTTTAATTTTTACTAATTTTATTTTGTGTCAATTTCCTGTCATTTAATTTATATTATATTTGATTTGTAATTAATAATTATTATTGAAGTTAATTATTATTAAAGTAATTATACTTTATTCTGATTTTATTTGTTTTATCATAAACACTTTGTCTAATAAAACTTTGTATGATGTGTTGAAAAAGGATTTGCTAAATATTTACGAATTCTACTTTACGAATTATTAATCAATTGTTAGAAAACAATTACAATTAATGATAAAAATTAAAATTTTCTTTGACAATATAAAATAGTAAATTTAATTTTTATTCAATTATTACTTATAAAGATTACAGAAATAATTGTAAATTTAATTTTAAAACGAAACAATTATTTCTTTACGTCGTTTTCTTTACAATTTCCATATAATTTTTCTAGGTAAATTTTATACAAGCTTACCTAATTTGTTCTTGTTTAAATTATTTACTGTTTCTTAAGCATGAAAATTATTTTTGGTTAAATAATTTTTATTTTATATACATAATTTAAATCAAAGATTTATGATAAAAATCTAATAATTTACATAATTTTCAAATTGCCAATGAAATTAAATAAATTTAAAAATTTCATTAATTGAGTTTCGGATTGAAAACCTTTAAGTTTCTTAATAAATAATCATTATGAAAATAAATAAAACTGATAGAAAACATCCAAAACAAAGTTTTGAATTTGACAACAAACGGCGCTACCATTATGACATATTTTTATGCAAATTCTCTTGGTCCAAATTCCATCATTGTACCAAAACTATTAAATATATTATTAAATATTAAATTAAAAATGTTAAGCTGAAACTCAAGGCGGCAAAATGAAAATAGATTTTGAAGTAACATTCTTTGCTTTAATTTCAATTTTGGTTTGTCTTTCTTTTAAACACTTCTTAGTTATTGATTTGAGCGACTTTAAAATTGTCGCAACTTTTCGTTCAAATTTTTAAACATTCAATTATCAACAATATTAACGACTATATAAATTAACTTTTAATTTTATTTTTCAGCAAACCACCAAATTTTAAACTAACTGTAATTAAAAATTAAAAATTAACCTTAACATTGCAAAAATTACAAACCTTCATAAATACTTTAAAAGGGAGAAAATAAATTTCGTTTATGTTTAGTTAAATTGCAATTCAAAGCTACAATTTATAAGTAAAACATTTATTTTCTTGACCACTTAGTTTACTAGACGAGCCTTAAAATGTAAACAATTATTTTACGTCCTAAAACAATTTATTTATTTATTAAGATTTATTTTAATATATGAAATGAACATCCAAATAAGTTTATTGAATTAATAGCATAAATGAAATAATTTATTGAGACAAATTTCGTTCATTTATGTTTTTTTGGTTTTAGCTATTTTTTTACATTTAAAAACTGATATTATTTAATCATTATGCGATTATTTGTCATTCAAATTCTAATTTGTTCTAAAACGCATGAATACTATGAAATTTATTGAATTACATTATTAAGGTTGATTTTATTATTAACAAAAGTTTAGAATTTTACAGGCATTTTAATCATTCCAAGAAAGCGCTATTCAAACACACATTTTACTATATAATTCAACAGATTCACTCTCATAGTTAATAATTAGTGTTGATTTACTATCAGTTAAAAGTTGAGTTGAAAATTAAGTAAATTTCAAATTTCAAAATGAAATATTTTTAATTTAATAAAAACAAAAGAATAAAGAGAGAAATTGATTTTTGACCAATCATAATAACTGAATAATTTGTTGAATATTGTGCTACAATTAAATTAGCTTTTATTAAAGCATGCCTTGATTTCAAGAACAAAAGTCTTTCAATAATATTTCTGTAAATAAACTGAGGAATTAAAATAAATATTAATTTATTTAAAATTAAATTATTATAAAAATAAGTAGATTTAAATATTTCTTATTAATATTGTCATTAATTGTCATTAAAACGTTTGTTGAACTGTTAGGAAATGGGCATATTTCAAAGTATTTAAACAAATAGTTTTAATAATTTTGCTTATTAATTTATTATCCGTCATGGCTAATATGAGATAAAATTAACATTGCATTTATCTTTAATATAAATATGTATACTACATTTATAATATTATATATTACATGTGTATGATTGCAGTATTTTGACATTATCCAGAATATGAAAAGGAATTATTTATTTATCCATGTTTTGTTTCGCAAATTTATTAATTAATAAAAATTTAAAAGATTTTATTAGCTAACATTTGCAAATATTTCTGGAAGCAGAATTATGAGGATATTTGATTGAGAGGTTCAATTTAGATTTATTCTTTATTTATTGCGAAGAGTACTTTAATATGTCTGAAGAACTGCAAATTACTTTATCAAAGGAAGGCCATTCGGACACAGATATTGAGAATGTCAAGAAAGTAAAATACAAAACTGTTTTACTTGCTTCCATACAGACAATGCAAAATAAAATAAATGAGCAATAATTTTGTTGACGAATCATGTTCAGATACAATGTGTTCAGGATGTAAAGATTAAAAAGAATTTTTAAATTCAAACAGCTAATTTAAAAGGGCTAATCAGCTTCGAATTAAACAAAATTCAAAAACCTCAGCGAAAGTATTTAAAAATAAGATTGACAATTGAAAATCTTTCTTAAATAATAAATTAAAAGAATATTAATTAAAATAAAAATAATTAAATTAAATAATGATAGGAAATTGAATTTCACAAATAGTCAAATTCATAATAAATTTTATAAAAGTAATAAAAATGAAATATCGAAATTTGATTCATTTAAAATAAACAAAAAGGCGTTAAAAACAATAAAAAGATTTAGAGAAATGTGAAATAGAAAATATCTGAAGATGTAACAAATTTTGCAATTGGAAGGAATTTGAATGTTAAACCTGTTTAAGATAGATTTTAAAGAATGAGAATGTCAGGAGATAAAATTTATATAGATGAAAGACGGAAAATAGTGAGTTGTATAAAACAATAATATCGCATTAATTTATTTTTGGAAAATAAGTTATACGTGCAAAGGTTTATTTATAAGAAAGTAGAATAGAAATAGCAGATAGTCTTAATTTAAAAAGTTAAAGAAGACAACAAAATTTTGGGAAAAACCATAAAATGAACCATTTGTGTAGAGTCTATGATGTAGACGAAAGAAAAGTTGAAATTACTTTATGCTACTGAGAACAAAATATATTCGGAATTATGGTAAATAATAAAAATGCAATAGAATATAAATAAAATTTTATAGTCCTTTAAAATAATTTCCTTCAGTTATATTGCACTATTACCAACTTTTTTCTAATTTTCCATACATTTCTTATATTCTATTACAGTTATTGGCTTTAGTACCTTTTCCGAGCTTTTCTTTATGACTTCAGTAGACTGAAATAATATAGTGCTTCATCTGGTGGAATGTTTTCACAAAATCTTACGAACCATCAGCAATTTTAGAGTTGGCGAAATATTTATGCTAGATATATAAGTTGTTCATCCAAGAATTTCTTTTTCCAATCGCAATGCTTCAGATAAACATGTCATAACACATAAATAATACTGTACATTAAAACGCTTAATCATATAATAAATTAGTTAAATATTGTTTATGTAAATATGAAAAATAGCTGTAAAAGCCTATAAATTGTAAATGTTTGTTAATTTAATACGAGATATTCAATTAAAAGAGGTATTTGGGAAACTTTTTAATCTCAGTAGTAACATTAAAAAGAAGTTATGGTTTTCAAATAGTACTAAATGTTTTACTGGCTTATACTTAAGATATTCAAAGATTAGTATTAAGGGTTATGTAAGCGGCTGTGAGATAAGGGGTACAAGTAGGCAACTGTCATTGGTTTTTCGTAAATGCTACATAGTCGTTACGACTATAGTAGCAATTTTGCTTCAAGAATAAATATGAATTGAACATTTTACAAGATCATTATTTGACATATGTTTTATGTACTATTTTAAAGATTCAACTCACATAAACCTTATATTTATATGTTTTTTGTCACTAATTTTGTCACATTTTATTTATGTATTATATGGGTTATATACAAGTTTTTATTAAATAATATTTTAACATTCACCTTTAAGTTAATTGTTTTTTTACTTTAAAAAACTTTTTTCATAAAACTTTGGTTGTTTTAATTATTACAATTATTATATAATATTATACATAAAATTGAAATCTAATTTTTAATTCTCTCTTATATTTAAAATTATTTTGATTTTAAAGAGGATTTATTTTAAATATATCATTGTTTATAAAACAAAACATTATAGTCTTCACTTTTGAATATTTTACAGTTTTCATTTCTAATTTATTTAATCTTTATTATATTTATAATCTAAAAAAAGGTTTTATAAAAGCTAACGAACAAAAATTTGATGAGATGAAATTTTAAGAAAATAATTAAATTTTGTTTTTATCTGTTGTATTTTATTTTGAAAATTATTTTGGATAGAATATATATTTTTCATTAAGTTAACGTTTAAGTATTGTTTAAATAAACTTAATTAACATATTAGTTATCATAATTTCAATTGCAGTTATTATTGAGTGCACTATTAACCCCTTGTCATACGATTATTTAGCAAAAAAATGTTAATATAAATTTTAATTAATTTTAAAAAATTATTGACATTATAGATAAAAAGCATTTTTGCCTACTAATTTAAAAATTTTATAATATAATAGTAATTAACATGTATATTAATTAATGCACAAGATAATCTCATGACGAGTTTCACTCGTCTTGTTACTGTTTGGCATTTAGAACTTACGAGTCAGACTCGTCATTGTATGACAAGGGGTTAATGTAATTAATCCGATATACTGGGTATTTATTCATATTTTGTGAAGAATTCCATTTTATTTTCTGGAGTACAATTAATATCCCACAATTGAACTGTTCCATTCACTGCAGAACTAAGTAATACACCAACGTTTTTGATATTCCAAGAAAATCCAAAACCTTCCTGAGAATGTCCTTGAAGAACGAGATTAGGCTTACATTTGCCACTTTGATCTGGCTTGCTGAGATGTCTCGTATAATTAAGCAAATATACATTTCCATTAGATGATCCAGTTGCAATTACGTTAGGACATTGAGGTAGATATCTAGCTCGATTTTTATATCCATCATGATTAATTTTAATATTAATATCTGTATGAGCAGTAACTTAACTATATCCTCCAAATTCATCTTTCTCAGCATTATAATGTCTGGATTCGAAGCATATATATTCATCTGGTACAGTCACTGATGCAGAAGATAATCTTTTTCTTCAGTTTGTATACCAACTATAATTCGTCGAGTATAATAATCCTTATCATCGAGTTTATTTATATCTGGTATCCATTGAACTGTTAAACTAGGTCAAGTTAAATTATGAGTCATTACCAAATCATATAAAAATGAGATATTCTTTTTCCATCGGATATAATCTTTGCAAAAACTATTGCTATCATTAGAACTCTCTTCAATTATTGTAAACATATCTGCTGTAAAACAAAGAAAATTTGAACAAAACAACTAATTTCTATTTAAAATTTTATATTTTTAAACTTCTCCAATTTACAGAGACCAAATACTTTTTTAACCAGTATTTTAATTTAAAAACACTCTCAATCAAAAGTTTTTTTTAAGATATAATTTTCTTCTTTTATGTCTTTATGAATCTTAATTTCAATTATTGTTGGTACTTGGAGAAAAGACTCAAATTTTGAATCCATTCTCCAAGTTACTAAACTACATGGGAGTTAAGGTAACAAATTGACCAAATTCTCAACATTTTGGTTTTGTTTAAATTATCAAATTGAAAATAATTTCTGTAAATTAATTATTTTAAATGATTAATAATTAAACCTGAAATTTATTTGAAGTAAATTGACAAATTTAATAAAGCGAAAATGTGATGTATGATTTAATTAAATCAAACAACAACTCTTAGAGATTCGACAGTCTATTAAGTGCATGAAACGATCATTATTGATATATGTGAACTGAACATGTAATCCAAAACTGCAAATATTTATCTTCTTGTAAATTTTCCTCAACATAATTAGCAACAGCCTCCAAATTTTTGTTGCAAGTGAAATAATTCAATTAAAAATTTTCTCTGATGTTTTTGTTTTACATAAATGCTTGTTTTATCGAAAAATAAAAAAAATATTTTCAAAATATTATTTTCTTAACTGTGAAATTTATTTTGGTAACAATTGGTTTCCACCGATAGAAAATCTTAATATCACTTTTACTGAAATTGGTTCATTCCATGAAAAATTTATGATCGTGAAATATACTCCAAGTAAGTGAATGTGTTTATTTATTTGTTTATTTTTCTTTATATTTTATTTAGATAATTAATTTTTTAAAATTTATATTTCAATTTTTTATCTGAAATTACAATGTAAATCTGATACATCAATCTTCCATAAAGCACATTCTACTCAAACTGACAAGGAATTATGAGAATTATTTATTAAATAATTTTATAGATTCATTAGATTTTAATTTGTTTTTAGAATTATTTCATTTATTGTGCTATACTGGGCCATTGGTATATCTGAAACGAAAAGACGATTTGTTTAAAAATTTTATTGTTAAAAATATCTTGCTGAGTTTTGGCAATTCCCCTTGATGGAACGAAAGTCTTACCACTTATAATTGTAAAAGGCCAGAGGGACAAAATACAAAAGGTTTCAGGAATTTATGTTTTTGAAATTGAAAAGCAAGGTGCTCTCAAGCTGTTATTAGACAATGGGTTGAATTAACTCTGCCATCTATTCTTCGAGGTACTCAAAGAGGTTTTTTAGTGTAGGATTTGGCCAGCACTCATTGAGCCAAATACATGAAATAATTTCTGGTGTGGAAAAGAATTGATCAAGTAATGATTCCAGCTGGAATGACTTCATATCTACAATCTTTCAATCTTGCTATCAACAAACCATTCAAGGATAATTTGCGGATTGAGGTTAATGATTGCATCGAATATAAATGGAGAGAAACCAACGCGGAAACGTTATTAAGCCAAACCTGACTGGTTAATTTCAAAGGCGAATTTTAAATAAGAATTAAGAATTAAAAGAAAGCATGAAAATTAAATTACAATAAATTTTTGTAAATTGGATTTTTTGTTTATTTATATCAATGAAACGGTATTTAGTTTTGTAAATGGGAATACTTCTGATGCGCTTTATGGTGGGATCTTCAACCAACCTCCTGAAGAATGTAACGATAGAAATGAATAAAAGATTTTTGATATTAAAACAAATAACATGATTAAAATTGATTTAAACTTGATTGCAAATTAAGTTGCAGAGACTTTTGAAACTGCGTAAAAAATAAAAATTATTACCTGACAGAAATGGGTAAATAATTCATGGAATAAAATTACCACCAATTGTGTTGTTAATGTACTTTGTGCAGGATATTTGAATGTTTTATTTTGTAAATGAATGTTACTCTTGCATAGCAAATAAACAATTTTGATTGCGTAAATCTTGAGGTTTAATAAAGTAACGCATATATATATATATTGCTATTTTGATACTAAAAATCTTAAAAATAAAAAAAAGGCTTGTTTTGCGTATATTAAGGACTCCAAGTTTGGAAATTATTGTTGTTAACTGTATAGTAACAAAAATATTTAGTTATCTAATACGAACATGGATGTTTTAATGGGAAAAACAAAACCTAGAATGACGAGTAGACAAATATTATACGATACGAAGAACATACTTTCATAAATTGTTTTTTTAATCATAGATAAGGCACATCTTTATATACATTTCATTTCATTTAAAACAAAATATTGTAAATAATAAAAATATTAATTTTTCTAATAAATAATAGACATAATTTGCAACAAAATTTTCTTAATCTTCTATCATTGTGATTTAAGGATAAATGTGAATGAGATATGCTTTGAAAATATCTCTTATAATTTATGCATTGAAACATAGTTTCTTTTTGTCTGCAATAAATTAGGAGAAATCGCATTTCATAGCGTTCTTGAGTAATTCGTTTTTATCTTCTTTGCTGTTAATTATTTAATTCTTGTAAAACTGTGGGAGATTAATCAAAAAGTGCATAAATATGTTCATTATTCACAGACACAATCAACCGTAACATTTTTGTTAATTATATCAATCAAATGACAAAATAAAATAATTGATAAAATTTAGCACTAGTAAACAACGAAACATTGTGAAATAGACAATAATTTCACAGAGGTTAACAATTAGATAATTATTCAATTTATTTAGTAAAACAATAAACCTTCAATTCTTTTAAGAATATAAAAATTTGAAAAAAATATATTTTATGAAATTTTCTTAGCACTTAATTAAACAAAATTCATATTTTGTTTTAACAACTCGTTTAATATTGCTAATTTCATAAGAATTTTAATATTAATTTTTTCTATAATATAGCGTTTCCTTAACTATTTAGATGTTTTTTGAGTTGTTTTTATTGTTAATAGTTTTCATTATTTTATCTTTAGATATGTTTATTATAGAAATAATCTGTCTTGTGTATTTAAATTTTGAAAAAAAATCTTTCGAAGATTAAATAATAACCAATATCACAAGTACAATTTTGGAAGTAACTAGGAGATGTATAAAACCCTTACTGCACAAGACGCACATGTAAATGAAAAGAAATAACTCCTAATAGTTGTGAAACATGGACTTGTTTTATGGATATATAGCATCAAGAGAATAATTATAAAAAGTTATGGAAAGTGAAACAGGTAAAGGTTATAAAAAATCTATTTAGGCTCTCTAGTAGAGAGTTGTGCTCACTTCAATATGATTATCTAACTTCTCTCGTTGTAAAATATTTTATTCTAGAAAACTTACTTTGATTATAAAATTTAGAAAAATATAATTACGAGGTGACAAAAGGTTTTGGTACAAATTTGTCAAAACATTTGTGATTAATGATATTTTAATTTAAAAAATAATTAATTAATAATGTTTATGAGTTTTTATTGAAATGTTATCAAACTAAACGTTTTTGTCTTTCAAAATAAAAAAGCAAGTTAACAAACTAAATTCGTAAATATATATATATATATATATATATATATATATATATATATATGTGTGTGTGTGTGTGTGTGTTTGTGTGTATTAATATTAAAAAATCTTTATAGGAAAAATATATGTAATGAAATTTTAATTATTTATTATACAAATTGATTTAAACAATGTTTTAATTAATTTTTTATTTAATAGTGCAAGAAAATATTTTATAATTATTTTTTTTATTAAATTGCAAAAATTGGCAATGTTCAGTTTTTATTTTAATTGATAAATGATTCAGTGGCAGTTTTAATCTATTTTCGAATTTGTTTTGTTAAATATTAATTAAAAGAACATTTATAAAATAGAAATTTAATCAAAATTTATTAAACCTTTCATTAACATATTTATTAAATGAAACATTTTGCAATGTCAATTTTTTTATTATTAAAGAATTTTAAAAAATTAGTTTTTTCTTATTTTAAATAACTTTGATCCTGTACTTTTGATTTGACAAGCAATTAGAGAAAGAAAATTACCAATTAAAACAAATTTTAATGATAAAATCGTGTTGATTTAACGCACATTATTTTAAAGAAATGATTCTTTTTTTATAATTTAATTGGTTTTATTAATGTAACTAGATGTAATAAGTATATTTTATTTGAAAATTATTAAATATTTGGATTGTTAATTATTTATAAATTATTCTTACATATCATTTTAATTTAAATGTGAAATTTTAAAGGAGCGGCCAAAATTATAGTGGCACCTCAGTCCCAAACTGTTCTTCTGGGAGAAACTGCAATTTTCTTCTGTCAAATAGATGGCAATCCATCATTTCATCTGAGCTTACTTTACAATGGAATGAAGAAATATGTGATTCCTATACCAAGTGGTTTGATGTTGAGAATACCAGATGTAAAGTTAACGGATGGTAAGCCAGTCAGAATAGATTGCATAGTCAGAAATCCCTCTGCCGAAGAAAAGAAAACAGCATATTTGAATGTTACCGATCCAAGTAAAGGTGAGCAAAACATGAATCTTAAATAACCTTTTTAGTGCAAGGTTTTTAATTTATTTTATTTATTTTATTGGTATATAACATCACTCATTCCAATCAACAAACAAGCGTTTTCTTAATGTTATTGTAAAATCTTTAAGAATGATTTTAATTGTTATAATATTACGCATGAATGATAAATTGCAGTGTAATTATGTTCTTATTTATTTGAAACAACAACGAAAATAGTAATAGATGTAGAGCCTCAAATTCTACGGCTAATTTCGTATTACATTTCATAACTTTTTAAATATCTAGGTGTAATTATTTTAATTATATATCTACAATATTTTGTATAATTAAAATTTGTAACTTCGTAAACTAATTTTTTTAGTTAAGGTTTTATACTGTATTTTAATTTATTTTAACACGAACTTTCAAAACTCCCATTAATTAATATTTTACTAATATCCTATTACAGTACGGTGATCATATGTAGTACACTGTGTGGTACAGTCCCACAATGTCAACTGTTCCACATTTTAATCATTGTTTTCTTTACGTGGTGTTTTAAAAAATCTATTTTGATGAAATTTTCAAGCATATTTGATTGTTTAAAGAAATCAAAAGTTTTGTGTTATATATAAGTTTCTTTAACCATATAACCCCAACTTACTACTTTCTTGTCACCGTATACTACTGTTAAATTACTGTTAAATAGTTCTGAAAATATATATTTTATAAGAATTTAGTAAATCTATTTGATTTTAAATTCACAAATTAATTTTATCTTTTCAGTTTTTAACCTTTTGAATAAATATATCCAATATGCGTTTTTTATTTTTCAGATTCTTTTGACTAATTTGAGTTTAAACACATACTAAACTCATTTTTCTGTAAATAATACATACAAAGGTCCTTTAAAGACCACAAACTCATTTAGGTACTCAGGATAAGGAAGTTAAATTGCCAGGGAACTCGGGTTTCAGAAGGTTAAAATAAAACTCACTTCTTGGAAGATATTTGAGATAAAGTTATAATAAAGTTGTATTTATTATTCCATATCGTTATTTCAATACGTTTTGATATTAATAGATTTTTGAGATTTTATATTAATATTGGTTCGATGTATATAATTAAAAAGACATATTGAGATTTTCTTAATTTATATGTTTATCTTTAATTTACTTTTATCTTAAAATCAAATTTTATATTTCAGTTTTTAAAGTTTTTCATATTTTTCAAACTGCATAATTTTGTTTGTAAAAAATAAATTAATATCAAGTCGTCATAAAAATAAATATAAATTATTCATTTTTGTTAAATTTTAGTATTTTTAATTATTTTTATTTTCATTTTAAATAATATGCCTATATGATTACAATGCTAAATTAAATTATATTATTATGTAGATAGTATTTCGCTGTAGAAACTCCTCACGATTAAGTAATTTCAATTTAAAATTATCAATTTAATCTGTTAATCTCACACTATAGGCAGAGGGCATTTTAGGCTTTTAATGAAAAAGTCATGAATAAAAATGAACTTAATCGCCTACTGTAAAAAATGACAAAAATTTACGCTCTCGTTATGCAAGTATCACACTAGTCGGGGGATATTTAAGACTCTCGTTAAAAAACACAGACTTTCAGTTCTGATAAAAAATGTGTATATAAATTATGTAAAGTACTTAAGTAAAAAAAAGAAATGATAAGTTAGATTACATAACATTAAATGTTTAAAATATATAAATAACAAGCTATAATCCAGATTCGACAAGATTAAATAAGGGGAATAAGTAAAGTCAAAATCTAAAGTTAATTAATTTGGAAATAGATTTCAAGATAAATAATTATAATAATAATGATAAATTTAACTACAATCAAGTGAACATAAAAACATATACTGATTAGATATTAATATCTGGTAACTAATTACCTGGTTCGGAAAATAAGGAAAGAACAACTGGTTATTTACTATATTCACAATTATTAAGTACTAATTACTAGATATCAACACTTGGTTTCTAACAACTGAATTCTAACAACAAGACATCAACATCTTATTACTAACTATATACAGCCTTACAGGATGTTGACTTCCTAGCCACTGACTTGCTAGATACAACCTTACTAGTTATCAAAAACTGGTAAATAACAACTGATATCAACATCTGATTAAAAATGAAGAACCAATCGATAAACTTCTCAAAGAACTAATATTGAAGAACTACTTTTAATTCTTGTTCATTTTTAAGTATTTTTTTTTCATTTTCAGTGAAAAGTTTTATCTCCACTTTCTTCATTGTATTTAATTTTTCAATATATATGCACATAATTAACGGATATTTCACTAATTCATTCAGCAATTCTACTTCTACTAATTTCCTACAATGAATAACCACTTCACGGTTCAATGAATATGTCCCATCTTGGATGGATATTTTCACTCTTCATTGTATTCTTTACTTTCTAAGTATATTACTCCTTATAAGTGTATTTTTTATGCAATGTATATTTATACTCTTCAGTTTATAATTTCTCCATATGTATATAATTATAAAAGTTTAATCAATTTTAATTCAAATTACGAGAATTTATTTTTAAAAACTAATGTATTTTAGGATTTTGACAAATTAATCAAATAATTAAAAAATGTTTTTCTAAACTTATCAACCAACCAAACACTCATACTCACTAACCAACTCGAATTAGAAATCTTTATTTTTCAGTGTAATTATCAAAAGAATTTATCATTAAATTTAATTTGATAAACGTGCTAACAATTGAAAACTTTTTTCAATTACAATTTTAACGGTATTTAGTACAATTTTGTCATATTTAGAAAACTGTCATGTGTTTAACAAATCTTCTTACATTTGTCATTTAAATGAAGTAAAAAGCTTGTAATGAAAATAGTATTTTATAAAAGAGTAATTATTTAAAGTTTGATGCGATGAGAAATAAAAATAATACGAAAACACATGTTAAGAATAAAAGATGAAATATAAATATATATTAAAAACAAAAATAAAAGCAATACAGTAAACAAATGCAATAAAATTTTATTTGCAAAATATTTGATGTGGATTGTATTTTTTCAATTAATTGATTAGTAACAGCTAGTTAACAACCAAATAATTAATCAACTAAGTGACCATTTGATCGATTTAATAGCCATAATTATGTATTACAAAAAAAGTGGAGAAGTGGATAAATACTTTAGTTAATAAAATCTGTATTCAAGCTTTTAGTTCATTTATTGTTTAACTTTCTATGTTGATATCAATTATGCTAACGTTTTATGTTTACTTGATTGTATTTGAATTTATTATTATTTATTTTAAAATTTATTTCAACATCATTTCAATATTGACCCAAATATTTCCATAACTTACTTTAAAAAATTTCACCTTGAGAAATTTTTTCAACTCTGGCTTACAACTTGTAATTACATATTTTTAAAAATATCTAACTCTTGTTATCTAACTTATCATGATTTTTGCAATTATTTTATTACAATTAATAATTCCAAATTTTTGTCAACATGCCGATGAATTTAGATAAACAATAATTAATAAATATTTTTAGGCTGGACATAACTGACAAAATAAACATCAAATTAAAAAAGAAAGATTCTGTTACTTAAGTTATTTTTAAATGCAATATACATTTGTATTATTTAATGATTTATTTTTAACATTACTAATTTAAAGTAAAACGTGTTAAATGAAGATTTAACCAACAAAACAAAATAAATTAAAAGTTTTTTTTCGAAAAACTTATTATTTTACTACGAAAAATCAATAAAACTCATTAAAAACAGTCATGCATATTTGATAATTTTTTAATACGCTTTCAATGCTTTGATAGAATCAAGTAAAACGAATTTAGAAAAATTATTTAAGGAAAGATTTTACGTTTTATTGGATATTAGACGAAATTATTTCAGAATTTATTCATAATTTCAATTTCAAACACAAAAGACAGAAATAATTCATCTGAAATAATGATGAATTTAATTAAAAAAACGTGTCGCTTTCCTTTTCCCTTTACAATGAAAATTTTATTTAGAGTTTTGATAATCTCTATTTTTGCTGGAAAACGTAATTTTTATCAATGAACAAAAAATACACTTCATTAAATTGTTTTTTTAATTTCTGAAAATCGCAATTATCGAATATTAGCGGTTATTTTTTTCCATAGTTTTCAATTAGGTTTTTGTTTGAAGAAATAGTGAGTAAATAAATTCTGCAAATTTTCTTTTGGAATTTATCGATTTACTACGAATATTTTGAGCAAGAAGTTTCCTAGACAAATAACCTAAATGCAGTAAATTTCTTTTTTTCTCGATTTTGTTTTATCATCCTTTAATAATTTTCCTATTTGCTAATAACATGCAATTAATTTAAAACACTATTAGATTTCTGGTTTATTTCATTTCAAATTTTGATTTAATTAACTTTTCATTTGCCAAATATGAAAACATTAATATAAATTTAAAATATTTTGAAAATATAGTTTAATTACTTTTAAAAAATTTATTGATTTTATGAAAACAATGGAAAGATTTTTTGGAAATTTAAACAATAATGATAATACATTTTCTGTTTCTCAATTAAAATGCGTTACTTACTAAATATTCATTAAACTGAAGAAATTCTTAAATTAAGACAGTTAATAATATTAATATTATTTTTTGATAATAATTGGTTTTTCATTTGACATTGTTTTATTATATTATCTTATAATATCTTATTTTAATATTAAAATAAGATGTAGTTAATTTGATATTTAAGTTGTTTAAATATCAATTTTTTTGAATAAATATATTTGGATTTAGATTTATAGTATGTCAGTAATTGTAAAACATATAACTGGCGACCACGCCGAAAATATTGATGTGGTTACAAGAAGCCAAGCAAAAGGATTTTTGGAATCTTTATCAAAGCAGGCTTGCAGCATGCTTGGTTTTAATGTACGGAAGTTCGGTGGTCGAAGCACTACTGAAGCTGGAAAATGGATAAAATATATTTCCAAATGGCTGAAAATCGAAAGTCAAAGTTTAATTAGTGCTTTCGATATATTATTGAAAGATGAAGTTGCAGTGTTATGGAAATATGCTCGAGACAGCTGTTCAATAGATGAAAAAGCATAAAGCTGATTCGTCGATTGTTTTACAATTAAAAAAACAATTACAAAACAGATCTTTGATTTAAATGCCGTGAAACAAGAACCAAATGAGAGATTCGCATTATTTGAGATTAGAGTTCGAAATCTGGTTAAAACTGTATTTAATTCTGGAATAACTGAAGAAGACATCGTTAGAGATATTATAGCAAATAAAGTACGGGCTGATCAAGTCAAAGAAATTTTATTGATTAAGTCAAGCATACAGGTGGAGGAAGTTAAATCAACTGCTAAAATATATGAAAATATGACACTATCAATATCCGACAGTGGAAATACTAATGAAATCTAAGTAAACAGTTACGTTAATGTAGTAAGGAAAGAAAATAAAAATAATAATAAAGAAGATTTCAAGTCAAAAAATCATACAAACAGGTATCAACAGAATAATTTTTTGAAACGTTCCCAATATGTTCAAGACGACAATAAATATACATCGATCGCTAACGAAAATTATAATAAAAATATGCCAAGAAAGCAACCAAGCGTGTCAATGAAAAGTTTTGCTAGAAAATGTTAAGATGAAAGCCGAGGAATAAAACCACGCCAACCAGAGATTCTAAAAGATTTGTTTTTTAAGCTAAGGGATAATTTGAAAATGAATCATGGTCTTTTGATTGTAAAAGAAGATAGGAAAGATTTATTATTAGTCTCAATAGAATTCACTCAACAACTTGTCATTAAAACTCACAAAGAAATGTACCATGTCGTAGTAAAAAAACTAGTGCATTATATAAATAATATATTTCATTGGCTAAACATACAACCTTTGATTAAAGAATGTTTGCAAAAATGTCAAGAATGTGCAAGGCAAAAAGTAAACCAAGAACAAACAAAAGAAATTCTAAAACATCGTGTAAGTTCAGAATTTTTGGATCAAATTGTAATAGACATTGCTTATATGAAACCAATAGCGGCAAAGAAATATTATTGAGTTATTATTGAAAGATTTACAAAATTAGTCAGTGTAACAGCTACTTCAAAATAAGATGATAAAGCTATATATCGAGTCTTGTTACATCAATGGATTTAAAAATTTGGAAAGCCAATGAGTATACTTTCAGATAGAGCAAGGTGCTTTGAAAGTGAGTCTTTGAAAGAAAAATTAGGTGTATTTGGGATTAAGCAAGAATTTAGTTCACTTTTTCAACATCAGTCAAATCGTTTAGTTGCGAGCATAATAAGAACGATGAGGGACCTCATAACAACATCCTTAGCTGGAGTAAGTGAAGATAAAAATTTGTTGGGAATCCTATCAAAGATTGAGTTTTGTATTAATACAACGTAGTTTTGATTTATTGTTAAAAAACTGTAAGTTAATATTTTTTTACATGGTAACCACGTCAGGACTTCAAAGCTATATCAAGCCGCCTAATCAAGTTTTATTAACTAATGAATTAGATATTTTCATTTTAAAATTGAAAATATTATAAGGACGTTTTTTATTTTCACCTCTGATTTATTTTCATTTATAAAAGAAATTATATTTTCTACATAATTTGATTCATAGTCAAATTTTATAGAAAATATAATATCATTTTTTAAATTGAAAATACTTTCTTTAATCACTCAAATTCTGTAAGAATTACAAGAAATAATCACAAGCGTCAAACAATTACATTGCATAATAAATGAAAAAATTTTAACAAATATAGCAAAACAGGTATTATAAAAACCTGTGCTAATAAATGGGTTATTATTATTATTATTATTATTATTATTATTATTATTATTATTATTATTATTATTATTATTATTATTATTATTATTATTATTATTATTATTATTATTATTATTATTATTATTATTATTATTATTATTATTATTATTATTATTATTATTATTATTATTATTATTATTATTATTATTATTATTATTATTATTATTATTATTATTATTATTATTGTTATTATTATAATTTAAAGAACAACAACACCAATCCAAAATATTTATTCAGCTACAATATATTTCGACTGAATAACAGCATTCGTCAGGTAGTCTTGAACTTTAAACTATTTAGAGAAAATCATTGTTATATAAACAATTCTACAAAAGGTTAAAAAATTAATTTTTAAAATTTTACAAAACCGAGATAACCGTTTGATAAAATTAAATAAAATTAATTTTTTTTTACATTTTCTAGAATTTGTGACGAAGATATATTGTAGCTGAATATATATTTTAGATTGGTGTATTTATTCTTTAAATTAGTTTATTTCTTATTTTGTGTAATTCTTTATTATTATTATTATTATTATTTTATTTTTTTTCTACGATTGTGGATACAATCAGTACCGGATTAACCAATACGCACACTAATCACGTACTTAGGGCACCGCATGGAAAGGGGCACCATGACGAGCTACTAAAATTTTTTTGTAATTAATAAATTACTGCATGAAGTTGCGTTATGTTCATTTGAAATAAATGAGTCCTATTAATAAAAGCTATATTAAAAATGAATGAGTCATATAACTAAAAATGTCCACGACCACGGTATATGTTGAGAAGCCATAGAGTTACTTATTTAATTTAATTTATGATTAAGGGTTAAAGATCTTACCGCTGACTTCGAACTCTAGGCGTTATTATTATTTTTAACTATAGTAAGCACCATATTTAGTAAGTGCTTAGGGCCTATGAATATGTTAATCCGGCTATGTTACGATGAATAGAATTCAACAATAATTGGTCCGATCATCGAAATATCAGCCTTTATCATACCCATACTGGTGTCGAAAATAATCAAAGTTCCAGAACCTTTATATGGGATAATTTTTATCATTAATTCCTTTGCAGTGTCAAGTACTGAAGGATCATTTAAACCTTTGTATCTAAGTTTGCATATTGCACCGCTAAAATTTGAAATCATTTCACGCAAAAATATTTTTTTATTAGAATAGAAAGTATTGATGATAATGCTCAACAATTGAACGATTTCTTCTTGTTAAGCAAACTTGCCAGCGTCATTTAATGTTTCCATTAAATTCATATTAAGACATACTCACACCACAGTAATATTCAAAATTTAAGTCGCAAATTAAGTAAAATTCAAATTTATAAGATCTATTTCTTCAATATTTCCAAAACCCATAATACGAAATTTCACTAAAAAATCACTAAAAACTGATTTGGATAAACAAAAAAAATATTGCCCTAGAATTCCAACAAAAAAATTCAATATTAATTAATTGCATTGTTAAGATCAAAAAAGAGATGGGGGACTACGATCTTAACACAGTTCGTTATCTGACTCCCAATCAATAACAATAAAATTACTAAAATAAACTAATATAAAATATATAAAAAGGTCGGTTGCGGTCCTATGCAAAAAAATAAGACAAAGACAATTAATTACTAATAGAATTTATTTGGCGTTACAATAAAATTTACAAGGATTTATGTATATAAATTACAGTGTTTGAAAGATAACCGGATTAAATGATCCCTGCAAATGGCCAGCAAGAAGTAGATGGTCACTATTCCGACGCAACGACTTATCCTAAGAACAGATGGTAAGTAAGTTTGATTTTGAGGCATCCCGAGTACCGCGAAAGCCATCAACTGCTTTGGGTACTGCTGATTTTAAAAAATAAATTAAATTAATTAATAAGCCGGATTGCAGAATCAACTTTTTCCCTTTTTAAATTTATAATAAAAATGACCAAAAGAAAATCAGGATAAAGATGTATCCATTTTTGCAATGTCCTGTAAACTATTTGAAATATCTTCTGTGGAATTAAAATTATCTCGTAGATTGTTAAAATTGTCTGGTTGCTTCTATTTTTCCTTTTCTCCAATTTTTCTTTTCTTTCTGTAAGGATATATATATACTGATTTGAAAGATTTTTCTTCTGGCTCGTTTACTTTTCTTCTGGGAATTGTAAATGTCGATCAATAATTTTCTTCGGCCGTAATTGTTGTTTTTCCAAAATTTCAATATTGGTTCACTTAAATAATTTTCTTGTATAATCAGTTAGACTTTTGTCTCGGTTATTTTAGTTTTCGGCTCAATAAGTTTTTTTTTCGCATCGGCCCTCGTACTAAAAATGTTTTAATATTTATACTAAAATATTTAGGATTAATTTACCTGTAAATTACTATTTTTATTTTGGGGGTTAAATAAATTACTATTTTTAGATTTACTTCATCAAGAATCCAAATTTAGTAATTTCTTGATGACGTATTTCCATATTAAATTACTATTATCTAAATTTAGTAGTTTATTCTGTGACGTAACTGAAACGTCACTTTATTATTTTAAACGTCACCGTTTAGTGACGTAAGTATGACTAATATTTTTAGGCTAAGAGCCTGTACTTAACAGCATAAAGGAACACAGACGAGGTAAAAAGTTTAGCTGGCCGAAACATTGCTGTTTATTCATAAAATGAAATTTAAAATATTTGGACTTGTTTTTTGCTTTTTGTTTTATGATCGATAATTTCTTCTTCTTTTTATTATTTTTATGATTTTTTACTTTATTTACTTAAATAAATGTTATTATCATGTTATTAAAGATATTATCTGTACTCTTTACCTTTTTTTGTCTTACTTTCAATTTGCTTTTGACTAGCAATCCGTATTTTAACACAAATTTTGAAATCGTGTTATACTCAAATGTTGAGCCAATTATTGACTTTGGATTAACTTTAACAAAATTAGGCATCAAAATATCCATTAATTTTTTCAAAAGTAATTTTTTGTTTGAAAGGTAAATTGCTGTCTTCAAATTATATCAGAATGCATTACAGCTCTGAATAAATGAAAATGATTTCTGTTGGAAAAAAACTCCAGTTATTTTCAATTGCTTAATAATTCATATTTTGTTTTTATAAGTATAGAACTTTATTTAATTTTTATATTATTGTCATTTTGGTTTCAAAAATAAAACTTATTACAAATTTAATTAACAAAATTTTAAATCCAATATAAAAATTATTTCAATCATTTTGGACAATCTTCTAAAGCCCTCTATTTCAGATTTGTAGAACATACTTAAAATATCATTTCAAAGTATAATTGTTTTTTATAATTATGCATTTAAGGGTCTTTTAGAACATTTAAAATCCAGTCGAAAAATGCATCATAGAAGCGCTTAAAACTTCATGGATTTGGGAAGGTTTTCATTGACTTTGACAGAATAAAAAGCCTCAACCATTAAAAAATAAATAAGTCAAAAATATTTATAAATATAAATGTTAATATATTTATATATTTCTAAATTCAGATTTTCTCTGCGTTGACAATCGTTTACTTTTTTGTGGAATTAAATGTCACGAATATTTCATTTAGTTATCATAATTTTGCAAAAATTAATTTAATTAATTATTTATTTATTAAGTTTAATTATTTTAATAAAATAATCTTTTCAATTCTCAAATTTATTTTTTATAAACGAAATCAAGTGAATAAATTAAAACTATCCCGAATTTTAACAATTGAAATAATTGTTTGTCTATTCAATTAGTTATCTGAACTTTGTCTGAGTTTCAAATAAATAGTTTTGATTTTTAAAATTTGACTTTGAATAAAGTAAAATAATAATAATGAAAGAAAATATTTTTCGCAAATTAATGAATAATGAAATTATTAGAATTTTGTAGTCGTTATTTCTCATTATTTTTATAATAAAATAATTAGATTTGATTATAGAATTATTAATAATATTTTGCAATGTAAATAAATTTTATTTTACTAATCAGTTTCTATTTTCATTTATCATTGATTACATTTTTCAGGTTCGTGAGTATTTGTTTTAATGAACTTTATAGATCTAATGAACATTATTCTATATATATATATAATAAAATATTCTCGTTGAATGCTTATATACATATTGTATAAACATTCGCAGTCTTACTCAAGATCAGACGAGTCTTTAATAAAATTTCAGCTTCATAAGCAGTTAGGTCTTGTTCATTTTTTTATTCAGGTTAAATTAAGATCAACTCTAAAGACCAAATTGACCAAATATATTTTAAATGTTATTTTGAGTATATCTATAGAAAATGACACTTAAAATAGGTTGGCTATATAAATAACAAAAATAAAATAAATATTACGTAACTTTTAATATTGAACATGATTAAAACTAAATAGAAAATATGGTATATAACCTAAAACAATTTAATTTGTCATATTCTCTCTGAGTCAGTCAATATTGCATTGTTATATTTTTGTAAAAATTTAAATACAATTTAAAAGCTCGTCACATCAAAAAGCATTACGTTACACTTGGTTGATTGTACACATTTTAACATTTCCGTTACAATAAATAGTAAGATAAATATGAAAAGTGAAATTGTCCAGAGCCAGTGACTGGATAATATTGTTTTATTAACAAAGTAAAACAAAGTATGGATAATAACTGTTAAAATTTTAAAACATTTTTCAAATTAAAATATATTAACCATGTGAGTACTTCTAAAATTTCTCATTTTATTGCATGGCTGGCTTAGTCCTTTTATCTCAACCTAAATGTATTATATGATGTAGTGCCCGCCTCTCAAATTGGCGTTGGTACTCATTGATAACGCTGCAGAAGATAACTTGGCGTAAATGTCGTATATATACGTTATTTGGATGGAAGAGGTTAAGCAGTATTCCAGTAAACGGACTTCATTTTGTCTCTTTTTAAACAAAATGTTTAAAATTTATTAATATATTTATTTCTGATAGTGGAATAATTTTGTGATATTGAAAAAAATTATTGGAATAGTGTTTTCATTATCATATTTGTTTTTCAGTTATCTGTTGGGTTATCTTTTCTTTAATTACAGATTTACCAAATGGTTTTCCAAGATTCAAATCTATCAAAGACTTTTATGTGGGAGACGTTGGTCAAAATATGAAAATGAATTGTGATGTTGAAGGAGGACTTCCAATAAAATTCAATTGGTTCAAAGACAATGCTCCATTAGATTTATCCGAACCTAGAAGAACAATGTTAAGTAAGTAATTTTTCTTGAATTTAGTAACCGACCTCTTTTCATAAAAATTTCATGTTTAAAATTTGATTTTTTCTCCCTAACTCTTCCATTGTTTTTATTAATATATTTAGAGTACATAAATTTAGAATATATAAATTTGTCTAAATTGTTGTATTCATAAAATGAAAAGGTTTTTGTTTTATTTTAAGGGATGTTTATTTTCATTAGTGGAAGGCTTTAATTAAGTTTGTATTCTTTTTTATTTCAGATTCAATTATCGAAATTCTAGTATTATTTAAAATATTATTTAAAAGTTTATGTATAAATTTATATATATATGTATAAGTATGAAATAATTTAACAAAATATTTATTACATTGTGTATTACTATGTAAATGGCATACACAATATTCCATAACTATAATTATCAAATATTATGACTTAAATTAAATTAGAGAAACATTCATAATTTAGCTCAGTAAAGGCAGTCAAATATATTTTTAAAAATTAAAAATAGACTTTGAGTACCAATTATGTTGACACGTTCATTTTGCCAATATTGGAAATCATAGGCTCTTGTTCCAAAATTTTAGTATTGTTTTAAACAATTTTGAAAATCCGATTTCACATTTTTTTAATATTAATTTTTAAACAAAAATTTAAAGATTTAATTTGGAAACAAAGAAAATTATACTTTCCAAGATTAATTTAAATTACAAGTACAATCTTATATAATTATTAAAAAGCAGGTAAGTTTTGATTTTCTGAATTAATAAATACAAATGGTTATTTGCATATTAAAACATTACAACTTTAAAAAAATAATTTTAATTTTGATTGAATAACAATTATTTTAATTTAGTTATCTAGCAGCTAATATAATATTAAAATATTATTATGAGTTTTTGTATTTTGTTTACTAAGCATTACTATGCTTAATTCATTAAAACAGAATTAAAACAGTGAAACTAAATTATGGAGACAATGACGAAAAATTGGTTGACGAAATTCTAAAAAAATAGATAAAAATTTACCAATGAGACAAACAAAGAATGTTTTTGAAAAAATTACATTAATTAGATTGTTAATTGAAATTATTTTAAGATCAACTTGAAAAATGTTGTTTTAATTTAAGTAGATGAAAAGTCAAGATAATTAAACTATCAACACTATGAAATTGTCATTAAAGTTTATGAAAGCCTTGAAAAAAATTCTAGAACATATTATTTTTATTTATTTGTAAATAGCAAACATGAAACTAAATTTCAATTTTGTTGATCAGTAAATTTTAATAGGTTTCTAGGTTTTTCTTAATTTATTTTTCAATTAATCAAATTATTATTTACTTTTTAAATAAATTTGACCGCATTATGCAAATTAGTCGGCTATATTAAAACAAAAATAAAATTAATATTAAACAGTAATTACATAATAAAAATAAGCAAGTATTTCAAAATCATAGTAAACATTTATTTATATAAAATTGATATTGCTATGCATGATCAATTGCAAATTTAAAATTTTAATACGAATGGGTGAGGCTACTTCCGTATTCTAGGTCAACATTGCAATGAATCAAACAAAATAAACTGTAAAATGTAGGCTTTTAAATAAATAAATATATCTATATTAAAAATTCGAATTTATTTTGATGTCAATAAAAATTATTTTGATATTTTTTCTATCAAATACATTTGAGGACAAATTATATTCCTTGTCAGAAATATGTTGAAATAATAATTAATTAAAAGAAATTTATTAAAGAAATTATTTATTTGATTTTTAGAAAAAAATAATTAATAATATTTTTATTCAATGTTGTTTTCATAAATTATATTAACATTTTAGATGTCATTATCAGTTATGCATAAATTCTAGACTCTTATCAAATTAATTCTTTGTATTTATTTTATTTTTATGCTATTTGTTGAATCTTTTTTAAAAAAATTAATATTTAATAATAACTATAGGATTTTTAGGTAACTTTAAGATTTTAAGTTTAAATTATATAATTTTATTTTGCTTTAGTTTTATGATACTTTTTATATCAAAAAAATAAGTTTAATTCTCATATTATATTTTAAGATAAAAATATTCCAATATAAATATATAATATAATATATACATGTAATAAATATATTTCGACTGTTTTCCTGTGATTATCAGATACAATGTTAATGTATATTGTAGATTATTCAAACAAGTTATACAATTTTTTGAAAATTTTAGAAATATAGTTTTGAATTATTTAATATAATTTAATTGTGGACATGTAAATTACTTTTTGTTGTTTATCACGGTTTATTAAATTATAGGGTTGAAAACCTTTTATTTAAAAATTTCTTTTACAAATTGCTTGCTTAAATTAACTTTATAAAATCATAGAAAGAAATACTTTAAAGTTAAATTATTAAAATATATTTTTTAAAAAAATTAACAAATGGAAAAATGGTTTATTATTTAAATTATATTAAATTTATGATTTAATTAATAAAGTTTGTATTGTCTGTTTAAATAATTTACAATATTCATGGTTTTTACTAGTCTACTAGATGATGGCAAAAAATCTGTCGAAATATATCTTAAAAGTGTGCATGAATGACAATTGGTCATGTTATTGGTTTGATCATTTAAAATGATTTTAAAAATGTCCTAATATTAGATATAATTACTTTGCTACTACGAACTACGATTGAGTTCATAAATGTACTTTTTATATGACAAGGACTATATTTTAGAAAAGCAGTAATTACACTTTTTTTCATTAAATTATTTCTGAAATGTGTTCTATAGAAAATCTTTAACATTAATTTAGTTTCAATCATTTTTAAATAAAGAAAACGAAAATTTAATAATTTACTATTTCATATTTTTAATTAAATATCGACAGATAGCGCAAAAACTATATAATGGAAAGTTAGTAAAAAAACTTTTTTATATTGAACTTCATTTTTTTATTTCATTTAGTTGATACATTTTGTCATTGTAAAATATAAAGAAAATTTATAGAAATAATTCACAAAGAAAAATCTGAACAGAAAAGTCATTATTCTAAGAAACACTGCAAAAGCCATATGATAATTACTTGATAATTTGAACATACTCAATGAAATTAATTGTCAAGTTTATAACAAATATATCATTTGGAGAATTTTTGTTTTTCTATTTCTACATTTCCTTTATTTTGCATAAGTCGACTTAAGTATTGTAAATTAATTATTTTTATTCATATTTGTTTATACATATTACTTAGGATAATTCTTATAAGTAATATTAACAAATAGTTTATCAAAATATGTTTAATGTATTTTAGTTTTCATGAAATATTTGGAAAATACTTAAGATTTTCAAGTTTAATAAAGGGTATGAGATAGGGGATCTATTCTTAAAATTAAATAAATAAATTTATAAAAATCAATTTTATATTATTTCATATTTTAAATAGAAAGCACTGTTATTTTTAACAATATATAAGTCATTAAATTATTTTTATTATTTTCCATGTCATTCCTAATTTGGAAGTTTACATTTAATGTTTCTGCAATTACTGCGTTATATTGAAATATCAAAGAATAAATTTGCAGGAAATAGATTTTAATATTTTGTTTTACTTCTTAGAATTTGACGTTTGTGTGTTTAATAAAATTAACGTTTCTTCGTGATATAATTATATCTACATGTGAATTGTAATACTTTCAACCATTCATTATGTGAAATAAATTTTATTTTTCCTGTCTCGATGTCTATTTCATTCTTTGAATTTTCTTTACTTGTATTTACTAACTTGCCAATAACTACATTTATATATTCATATTTGTATATTCATGAAGTACACTGTTTTCTCTTTCGGTTGAGGCGATCTTTCACTGATCCATCTTTCAAATTCAGGCCTCTGTGATCACCAATGATAGTAGTTCTTCCGATGCCCATTTCATTAAAAATGATTTTTATATACCCACCTATCTGTATTCTTTTTAAAGCACCGAGTTTTTGTTTCATAGACAGAAAAGGTTTATTTTTTATTGATTTTTAAGCTAATAATTTGGAATGTAATGAAAAGGCATTCTTTAATTTAATATACTATATCTATTTAAAATAAATAAAAAATAATAATTTAATTTTTGTATTAAAAAATTTTATTTTACCTCTGATAAACCGGATGTTGCATAATCAGGAGTCGGATTATAGAGGTTTTACTATAGAACGAAACTAATAAATAAAACGATATTGCATTTGTTTCTCTGGTGTTTAAAATGGTAATTATGATATAATAATATAATCTGTAGAGATTATGTTATAACATATTTCGTAACCATTGTATCAAGAGCTTTAATATTGACTTTTGAATATTATATATATATATATATATATATACCAACAATTTTAGAATTTTTCAAAATCAAAGGTTAGAACAAAAAATATTTTAGACGTTTATATATATATATATATATATATATCAATTTTTAATCTTTCATTTTTCATGAATAAATAAAAAAAAATTGGGTTTGATTTAAATCATTTGGCCGCTGGATTTTTTTCTCTGTGATATTCTAATAAGAATGTTTTAATTGGATACATTCTTGAGTACGGTTGAAATCCTCAATTACAAAATCACTGATTTTTGACTCGAATTTAACAATAAAATTAAAATAATCGCTTTTAAATTTAAAATGTTTGATTAATTTTGTTTAATTAATTGATAATAAAGCATATAATAGAAACATTATATAAATATATTAAATAAATACAAGCTAAAATGACATTACTTTTTGTGTAAATAAAAATAAAATAACAAAATATGGTCAGAAGAGAGGCAGAAATTGTTCGTAGAACTAAAAGAGAAACTTTACACGGCACCAATTCTAATATATCTAGACTTAGATATTTTTTTCATTTTGTATAATGATGCCAGATTTGATAGAATTTGTTCGCTATTGTCACAATTAGATGAAAAAAGGAAAGAAAGGGAAATCGCATATGGGGAAAAAGCACTCAAAGATCACGAATTGGAATATTGTATTATAAAAAAAGATCTTTTTGCCGCATATTACTTTACAGATCACCTCAAGCATTATCTGTATAGAAAACGATTTAAACTTAGAACCGACTATGAAGCTCTTAAATTTATGATAAAAACAAAAACCGGTAACCACACAATTTCAAACTTGGATTAGCTATCTTAGTAGCCTTGATATTGAATTTGAATGCAGAAAAAGTGAAATTTACTCAAAAGCAAATTCATTATCTAGAACTAACTGTGCATCATGTACTTATTGTCAAACAATTCATGCTGAAGCAAAGATTAAGTAATTGAAAACAAAATTAATTGCATCAATGACAGAAAACTTATTTGATAAATGACAAAAACGCAATAATGAAATAAAAACCATTAAATCTAATGACTCAACAAATTCAAAATTTAAAGGTAAAATTTGGATACCGGATGAAAGTAGAAATGCAGTTATCGGCGAATATCATAGGAAAAGTAGAAAAATAAATAACTTTGTAATGAGAGATCTTAATAGCAAAGTAAAGGAAGTGATAGAAAGATGTGAAAATTGCCAAAAGCGGAAAACGTATACTAATAGAACAAAAGAGCAAATGTGTTCAAGAAGATTCTAAAATATTTGAATATATATTGTCATTTTCCAAACTCTGTGTGTGGAATGAAATATATTTTAGGAATTATCAATCAAAAAAGTAAATATATAGTTCTAAATATCGCAATATCTTCTGAAAATGAATATAATGTGATATAAAAACTGTTGGTTATTAATGTTCGGTCTTCTTGTATGATACAAGTTGATAGAGATAAGATATTTGAAAGGGAATTATTTGAAAAGATTACAGCAGGCCGTACCATCATTCAAGAAACGGTCAGATTAAACGCCAGTTTTTTGAACAATAAGAGATTTTGTACAAATATCATTAAGAGATAATAAATGTTGAGATTGGGTAGAACTATTATCAGAAAAAGAATTTATGCTAAAT
Source organism: Schmidtea mediterranea (assembly GCA_022537955.1). Taxonomy (NCBI): domain Eukaryota; kingdom Metazoa; phylum Platyhelminthes; order Tricladida; family Dugesiidae; genus Schmidtea; species Schmidtea mediterranea. Next base: position 242,127,244 of record CM039680.1, on the reverse strand, counting down.
AGCACAAATCATAAAACAATTAAGACATCCCCAGCCGAGATCATATTTGACAAAGCCTTAAGAATTCATTGATGATAAAATTACAGAAATAACAATAAATAGTGAAAGGAAATCTGTGATTGGTGATGAAATTTTGATGAATAAAATCAATATAAAAATCAGAGAACAGATATGAAGGTCGTCGTACAATTGAATAATGGCTATATTTTAGTTAGAAATATAGAGTTACTCTGACATTTTTAAGGAAAAGCTATGTAAGGGTAAATATTATAAGTAAAACTTATAAATAATTGATATTAAATAATTTAATAACGTTATAAAATTCTAAAAATAAAATTCTTTAAATGTTCTCAGAATGGCAGTTTTTGAAAGAATTAAAATTTGTCGCATTAATAAATATTTTCTAGCAATTAATGTTTTACCTCTATATCACAGTGCTGATGAAAGACAAATAATAGACTAGTTTATTTTATTTATTAAATTTAAATTATCTATTTTAACAAGCATTTTATTGTTTTAATTAAAATATATGAATAATTTCTCTCAATTTATTCTAATAAAAGTACGAATAATAAAGTTTTTCAATAATTATTATTTTGTTGGAAAAGAGAGCGATTATTTTTAAACGTACCGATTAATAAAGCTAATCTCAACGAAATCTTAATAAAGAATAATGTGTTAGACTATACGTAGTTAGAGTTTTCAAAGACTACATAGAGCCAATTTGACTTCCTATAATCGGAAATACATTGTGAGGTAGATATTAGTAAATAATGCTCAGTGGTTCTTTCCCCGTTGGCTCTGTGACAATTGATGGATCAATCACTAACCGAAGTTTTCATGGCATTTAGGTTGTATAAAGTATTTGTCACGCTATTAGCCTAACTGGCAATCTTCCAATAAAATCTTTTTCTACAATATTTTATTATGAAATATTGAATAAAAGTTACATCAATATAATAAAAACATTATCAGTATAATTAAAAATAACAATAATATTAATATTATTATTATTATTACTATTAATAATATTATTTTATAATTATTAAATTCTTTTAAATTTTATAAAAAAATGAAATTTTTTGTGTGAAACTGATTTATTTTCTTGAATTATATTTGTATTATTTATTATAAAATAAACCCTTTTTTCCAAGAAATAAGATTTATTTTAAATGGAAATCTAAATTTATTAAATATTATAAAAGTAAACAAAGTTGTCAATATTTCAGAATATACAAATTTAAATTAGTGTAATACTGAATATATTATCTTCTTAACGCCACCGCATCAGATTATCCTAAAGTAGAATTTAGTTATCATATTTGCTGTTTTATAAAGTATTGTAGCAATTGAGTTTTCATATGATAACGACAATTTGTAATTGTTTTAATAGTTGATTGAACACATTTTTACATGTTCATTTAAATTTTTTTATATTTAATATTATTATGATTATTAAAATATATAAAAGTAATATTTCAACTTACAACACCTAATTAAAAATAAATGTGATATAATTATTCTTTTAACATTTTAAAACAAATATTTACAATTATTATTTATTGTAATTTTATTTAGTAACTTTATTCGCAGAAATTTCCTATACCATGATTAAAATAAATTATTTTTATTTTTATATTAAGATTAAAATTAAGCTGCATTAACTTTGAAATCTATAGAGACGGTACTTTCTATTTGTTTCATTATTAAACATAATGAAAAGTGAAATTTTGAAATTATTATAGACAATCATTAAATATTTAGGAATGTTAAAATAAAAAAATAGTTTTTGTTTCAAATTTAATTTATAAATTTTTCATAAAAATTTTTAGCAGGCATACCAAAATTGAAATAAATTATGAAATTATAATTATTATTATTATTATTATTATTATTTATACTTATGAATTGCATTTTAGAAGTTTTTACTCTAGAAGTTTATTCTAGAAGTTTTTTTTTATAATTTTAAGTGTATTTTTGTTTATATGAATCAGTGTTGTCAAATCTTTATAAGCCACGACACAAAAAATAATCACACACAATGTTTTTAGAGCTTTAATTGAAGTTTTTATTAAAGTGTTTTAATATGGTATGAAAGATTTTAATGTAATGATAAATTTAAATTAAAAAATGAATGTGAAGATTTCGCGTGATGTTTCGTAATAAAAAATGTCCAATGGACTTTGACAAACCAACTCTTAATTCATTGTCAATTTTCTTCAAATCTCCTTTTCTTTGATTTGATTCTGGTATGCAACGACAAGAAAAGCCAAATGATCACTATAAACAAAACATACAATGTTAAGAATATTTATTCTCGGAAAATAATGTCTTCAAAGTAATATCATTTCTTAAATTGATGACATTTTCAAACTCAACACTTGATAAATCTTTCTTGGGTCATAAGTAACCTTTTTATATTTTACTAACATATTTTCCAAAATTACGTTTATTTTAGTTTGGTAACAAACCTGAAAGCCTACTATGAGATTTTGCAAGAAAGCAATACATAAACCTTTTTTTTTGTTTTACAGAGAGTTAATTTATTACCGTTATATTTGGATTGGTCAATAGTAAATTCTAGTTGGTTGACCACCAATTAACTTAGAAATAATACACATACATGAAAATATAGTTTCAATATATGAAGTAAAAGTCAAATCTAGTTTTAATTCATCCATCCTGTCTCATCAGAATTACAAATAATATTAACATTTTCTTTAAAGTTTTAATTTGAATAAAGCACTTCTTTAAAACAAATGTATGACTTCCAGTAACTCCTTTTAGCTGTTTGCAATTTATTTGTATTTTATTTTACGGAATCAAACGACCTGCTTCATATTTGCAGTCGTATATCGTTCTACTTTGATATTGTTTTCTGAACCCAAACTATTTTTGATCACCATTGTCATTTATTCTGTTTTATATGTTTCTGTTTTAATTGAATACCATCCAGTAATAATATTTGAAATGTCTTATTTTGTGACATTGAGAGCAAGTTCATATTTCAAACATCTATATACTTTAAAACGTCTGATTCCGTCCTACCGTTAACTATTATTTGACATATTAAAGTTCGCTCGATCATTTGTTCTAGAATTAAGGACCAAATGCTGTTTGCATTACAAGAATCATTTCTTTTGCTCAATCTAAATACATTTCTCGAGTTTATTTGGCTTGGATATTTTTGTATTTTAGTCCATTGCAACCTAAATTTTTCAACTGGTTGCTGAATGATTTTTAGAGATCATGTTTTAAATGAAAATGTCACTATTTGGAGGCTATCAAGTTTGTGAATTCATAAACTTTTAAGGAGCGTTCACTATGTGGAACAATATTTGATAAATGTCATTTTTTAGTATTATTTTTATAAAAATAATTAAACAAGTTAATGATAATATAGTCAAGTGTTGCAAAATATTTATTAAGTGAATGAAAACATTTTGGATTAAAAAAAAGTTTATTATGATTATGCTATATAATTTTTAATTTGAAAATAATCGTAAGTTTTAATAAAAATATTAAAAAGAATTTTGTTTTCATTTGTGAGATAGAATAAAATTCATCGCATTTTTCTAAAATCCTTATTAGTGTGGTTTTCACTGTCGAGAAAGCAAACTTACAAATTTTAAACGGAATTTTCTTTTTTTATTTCTTTTTAATTTTAATTAATTTTTATTTTTCTATATAAGAAACGTTACAGCAGATTTATGTCATTTTTAATTTTACATATTAAAAAAATGTTTTAATATATTCAAAATAACATTTTGATCATTTTAAGTATTATCAACGCACTATGTTTGCTTGAAAAATATAATTGTAAATTGTTTAATTCATCGATGATTGAAAAATATTATACAAATCAGTAAAAAATTTATCATTACGAAATAAACTTTGAGAAATGTTGAGAAAAATTATCAATGTCATGAGAGTGATAAAATCAAAGAGATTTTATGGTTTTTTGATTTTTTCGTATTTTCGGTAAGGTTTACCAAATATTCATATCTTAAAGGTTGCCACTGAGATGGTTAGAATGGGATTAAGACTTTGAATAAATATTTATTTAATAATTTTTTAAAAACATAAAATCCAAGGCAAGATTACATAGTCGCGCACTGTAAGTATAGATCAAGTTGTCAGTTACAAAATAATAAAAATATCAAAATTTGAGAGTACAAACGAAATTCATAGAATACAATATTTTCTAATCAGAGCCCTACTAGAGAGTTTACAAAGATTTTTAATTTAAAGTGACAGGTTTTCATTTGAACAAGGTTCATCTAACGAATACTAATTGTCAGTAAAAGTATTTACCAAGTAGATTGATGTCCATTTATAAAGTTTTATTTTCGAATTTATATTATTTATATTAATACACTAATATTATGTATTAATATAATTAATATTGTCTGTGAACTAGTGCTTCACTGGTGGTAACAAAAGAATTTGTCTATTAATAAAGACTTCATTTGGGATCTGAGTCCAGAGTCTTTCACAGAAATCTGAATAAAGCTTGTAATTTTGCTTTATTTATTGTGCTATAGTAATTCTTAATAATTTATCAAATTGTTAATAAACATTTTATTTTGACTGTTCACTCAAAAAATGAATTTCAATTATATAATAATTTGAATGTTGTGCTAGACATTAGATTGAGTAACAACCTCTTATTGTTTAGTTTGAAGTGCAAGCTTCCGCAGATTTTTAGACTTTAATTGTAACATTAATTTAAACAAATTTTATTAATATGAACCGTAATACTGCAAAGCAACCTGGTCTCTTCTGAAACACGAAATAGTAATAAGAACTCACATAATATTATTTGATTTTATTGGGAAATTTTTATTGTTTTAAAATATATAATTAATTCACAATGCTAAAAATGAAATTATATATTCCTGATTATTCATTACATATTAATCATATTCGCATTTTAAGGTGGAATGCAATATCAGTATTCTACTTGGATTCTACCAGTTGAGATCCCATTAATCATTTGACAAATTAATGTGCATCACTGAGAATTAATTTAATAAATCATCAGATTAATTAATTTTGCATACAACTTAAGATATTAAAGAATTTTTTGGATATTTATTTTGGATGATTTTCTTAAAAACTTTTATAATTTTTTTAATATTTAATTTAATAAATTTGAAAATTGGCTCAAAATTAATTAATTCAAAAACCCTATTTAAATTATTTTAAATTTAAAATTAAACCTAATTCATTAAAATTTTTATTCATCAAAACAAAACTGAATATTATATTGAATTGCGTGAAAAATTACAGTAGAAAGAATTTTAAAGAATTAATAATTTTTTAATATAAATAGAATATTTTTGAATATAGATTTGATAATTTTTTTTAATTGTTAAAAGCATATGAAAAAAATTAATTTCGATTTGCTCAGGGACCAATGAATATTATTTCAATCAAATTTAATTCAGTTTCATTGTTTGCTGGAGTTTTCTTTGATTGAAAAATAAATGGAATTATGATTATAAACTATAATGAAAAAAAGCGTTTTAAGTTTAATTATTATTTATTGGAAATTTTCCTATTTTGAAGATAAATTTAATTATTATATAAGAATTGGTGGATTTAAACAAATTTATATTTATTGCATGTAACATTTGGATATTATCAAAGCTTAGTGATTATTTACATGAGTGAATCTCTTGATTGTGAAAAAACTGAGAGCCGTTTTATATATTTTCTTTACTGTATATTATATGTGTACTTCTATAACTATGCATGATATATTATTGCTGTTGTTTAGATAATCTCAATTAAAATAAAAACGAATTTTGCGTTAAAAGTTTTGTGCTTATCAGTGAATACTATCATTATTTATTGATAATGTTAATCATATTATTGTTACCGACATTTTTAAGAGCAATTAAATAAAACTCATAAATTTCTTGATTATTGTTGCTACTTACAAATATTGTGGTAATAAAAATAATAATAATAATTAATAATAATAATAATTATAATAATAATAATCTTATTCACTAAAAATTAAGAAAATATATGATTAGGAATTCATAATCCGACTTCAAAAAATATTTGACAATCACCGTCATGACCAAATGAGTCAAAAAAATGAGGATTTTGATTTAATTTACATTACTAAACACATCACGTTTTTACAATTTACATACCCTCTTGACCTCATCCTCTATTTATTCTATCTATGTTTTGCGATAAAAAATGTTTGACAATTAAAACAATAATTGTCAAATCATACCAGATTCATATAAATCTGATAAAATCACATTGTTAATTATGAGTTGATAAATGTTATGTTGATAATCTGATTTCGTTACATAAAGACGTTCAGCTTCTTTTCATCTTGCAATGACATTATGTATATTTTTTATTATTTGACTATGAATCAGTTGATAATTTGTGAATATCAAAAAAATCGATATCTTTACAGATTTAAAGTAAAATATATATTTTATAA